>VDFB02193867.1:509990187-509992889 GCA_007258455.2 Sequoia sempervirens | reverse complement strand
AAACTAAACATCGATAAATCACCAAAAGACAAAACAATAGACCACATCCAAAGGAATTCAATAAAAACAACTCAAAAATGAATGCTAGGGGAGAGCATGTCATCAGATGGCTTCACATGGATTATCTAGACAACCTATCACAAGGTGCCACCTCTATCTATGGTTCTCCTGACAGCCTATCTCAAGGCACTGCTCCATAGGGTTACTCATGCGGAATCATTAACCTCTCATGAGAATGAGGCAACGATCATGCCAACCATGACCTTCTTAGCCCACCTTTAGTCTATGATAACAGTAATAGGTGGATGAGGCATCCATAGTTATCTTGAATATTGTTTAACTATCAGACCCCTAATTAATTACTTAGGTTATCATTGATTAATCTAACTCTACGTGGGTTACCCAGACAACCCCTTTGTGCGCCGCCCCCCACTTAGATCCACTCTCCCTAGAGATACCCAAAACA
Organism: Sequoia sempervirens; assembly: GCA_007258455.2. Taxonomy (NCBI): domain Eukaryota; kingdom Viridiplantae; phylum Streptophyta; class Pinopsida; order Cupressales; family Cupressaceae; genus Sequoia; species Sequoia sempervirens. The sequence goes on along the minus strand of VDFB02193867.1, from coordinate 509,992,423 downwards.
TACAATCTAACACCAAGGGATTGTACCAACAAGAACACTGAACCAACAAATGGAACATCCACGAGGTAAAACCATCTCGCCAAAATCATATGAAACACATCCATAAAATGGTACAATCCAAGTATAAACACAAATCACAATCATAGTCAAAACATGGGCCAAACATCAGAATACGAGATTAAAATAAACATCATTATCCCAACCTCTGGCAGTCCCTAATCAACGATTTAAACTCATACAAGAGGATTAACTAACTCAAGGGTTTTCCCATTGACACAAATATAATAACAAGAAAACCACAATAGACTCAGCAAATAATCTTGACAATAACCAATTACATAAAACAACACCATAAAAAATATTTCAAAACACAATAATTTCACCAAATAAATAATTTAACTTCTCGAGAATATTTGATTTAATTTAAATCACAAATCTTAATTCTAATTTACTCAATTACACTATGTCATTTGCAAATTTACTTCATTATTCCATAATCCCAAAATATTTAAATATCTTTATATATATATATATATATATATATATATGTGTGTGTGTGTGTGTGTGTGTGTGTTTTATATATATATATATATATATATATATATATATATATATATATATATATATATATATATATATATATATATGTATATATATCAATAATGTGTAATGTGTGTAATGTATATGTTATGTATTAATAAATGTTGTGTGTCATGTCATGCAATACAGCTCATGCTCTTTAATAACTCTGTCTATGTATGTAATAATGTATCTGTGTAATGTGTGTGCATGTGTGTGTGTGTAATGCATGTAATAATATGTGTGTGTGTAATGTGTGTGTCAGGTAATATGGGGGATCGGTTGGTAATGTGTAATTAAATATGCTTTGTGTGGGATTCATAAAGTCATGTTAAAGGGTCATCAAAGATGTGATGGTTGTGTGTACACTCATTAATATTAATATTAATATTAATATATATATAAATATATTTATAAAATTGAGATATGACATCAAAATTCAAATGAAGAAAACAAAATTTAAAAAAAAAACTTTTGAAACACAATAAAAACATTAAGATTGTTGCCACCCCAACTTGTGGTACTTCGTACCACAAGTGGGCAGGCCGCAGCCCCACTCAGCTACGTACAACAGCCCTTGGCTACTCTGTGCAACCAGGTGTGGCTGTGTGCAGCCAGTAATGTGGGTCGGGGGTGGTACGATGCCCGCCAACCACTCCCCGCCATAATTTTTTTTTTATTTTATTTTAAATTTCATTAAAAAAAAGCCCGTAGTATATATATTTTTTTACTATTTTATTTTGTTTGAAACACAGAAACACAGACCTGTGTGCATATACATATATATATTTAATTTCATGACACAAAAATAAAAAACTTACATATATATATATATATATATCTATATATAAATAAAATAGATTTTTTTTTAAAACAAAGAATATGAATATATATATATATATATATATATATATATATATATATTTTCTTGCCCACAATAAGAAATACATAATATGAACAAAAGATCAATTTTTCTCCAGAACCCAAAATAAATAGGCATACAATTTTAGTTTCCACAATAATTGATTTCCTTTTCAAAACAATAATTTCACAACTAAATTTTTATTGAAGAATTTCAGAAAGTTTCACTATAGTTTTCTACAGAAAAGTTCAAAGGTTTATTACAAAAAAATTTCAATCACAGAACCCTCTTTAAAAGTAGAGAAATTGATTTTCAAACATGGAAGACAAGATTTTTTTTATAGAACAATAAATCAAAAGAATTAATAATTTTAAAAGAATTTGGAGTCCTTCATTCGAAGACAAATCCAACACGATAACCTTCTTCCTTTTTGAAAGTAGAATCCCCTTTATAGCTTCTTCTCAATTTCCTTCCTTCAGCTAACTTCTGAATCAATCATTTCTTCTTTTCTTATAAAACAATTTTTACAAAGAAGCACAAAACCTATCTTTTTTCTTTTTCAGACCAAAAACTAGAAAAACTCTTCTATCTATAAAAACTTCCTCACAATTAAAATAAATAAAGCTCTTCTTTTTTCTCAAAAATCCAACCCATCCATTGGTTCTTTTCTTGCTTTTAAAAGCTCACACTTATCTCACAATTTTTAATTAAAAATTCATTATTTTCACATGATATTATCCTCACAAGATATTCTCTTCTGATTTTCTAATTTAATCTCTAGATAAAGATAATATA
>VDFB02193867.1:509980187-509987687 GCA_007258455.2 Sequoia sempervirens | reverse complement strand
ATGAAATTTCAATGTAGTAGCACTTAAATTTCAGGGAAAAAATAAGAGTTAAGTGTCTGTCTAACAACCCTAACCACAATAAACTGATAATATTTTTTTATAATATTTTAGATATAAGTAGAGGACTCATGTCTCAATGTGATGCATATTTTTTTGTAATTTTTTTCCAAGTAAATAATTAATTATGAATTTTTCATTACAACTTTTAAAAATATAAAAACTCGTATGTCTGACCACCTTAACTTGGTCAAACTTAATGAAATTCATTTTTCTTAATCCTATAGTATGTGAAGCATAGAATGTGACACATGTTTCAAATTCAAAAAATGTGATACCGTTTGAAGCCTATAAATGTTTTTCAATAATTCTATCAATTAGGACTTTAGTCATAATTCAAATAGAAAATGAATAATAATTAGTTATTAAATTCAAAGTAAAGTATAATTTATATTAGTGGAAAGATGAGAATCTCCTTTAAAAAACCTTTTCGTTTAATCAATTTTGGGTTAAAAAAAAGTCGTCAGCCACATACCCTACATATACCCATCATATCGCCATTTTTTGGCACATCATGATCCTGCACATACCCATCAAACAATAATTTATATCTTTTCCATATGTATGTATCTCTACAATTTGCATCTTTATATTAATAGTATTGGAGGCTATCATATACTTGAATTTTGAGGGTTTCGTGCACCTATCTTTTGGCCAACTATGTGTATGTGTGTATGAAAATGGCATAGCTATTTACACATTCTTAAAGCACTAAAAAGTAAGCATGATAAGTGGAATGCTATGTATGTATGCAAATGCTATTGAAGAAAAATGTATGAAAAACAAGCATACATTGAACACTACATACTATCTATCCCACATGGAATACATACATACATACACAGTTGTAAAGTAAGGATGATAAATGGAATGATATGCATGTATGCAAATATTACTAAAGAAAATTAAGATATGTGTGAAAAATAAGCATACATTGAACACTAGTTAGATACCATCTATCCTGCATGGCATACATACATACATACATACAATATACATACGTACATATGTATGGAATACATACATACATACATACAATATACATACGTACATATGTATGGAATACATACATACATACATACAATATACATATGTATGTATGTATGGAATGCATACATACATACATTATACATACAAACATGTATAATGTATGTATGTATGTATGTATGTATTCCATACATGCATATATGTATGCATGCACACATACATACATATGTACACATGGATAAATTTTTAATATTCATATAATAAATAAATTTAGATAACTCAAATTGTTACCAATTTAGGACTCAAATCCTATAAATACATTCAAATTGATAACAAAATTTTGACCATACCAATAGAGGTGAATTTAGTATCGAAAGGGAAAAGAGGACGATGGGGGAGCGGGTAATGTTGTGTGAGGGGTTCACGAAAATGGAGGATATAGTTGACCAAAATATAGGTGCATGAAATGTAGTGCTTCTCATGTTCTGATACTCTTATACTGCTTTGGTGTGTGTGTTTTGCTTCAGTGTGATTTTTGGTTATGTTCTGATGCATACTTGATACTCTGTTTGACAGCTTTTCCACCATATGTTGGATGTGGCAAACAATTATGCTTATTTTCTTATGATATTTGAACTTATGTGTGGGATACTCATGTTATGATGATGTTACTCTATGAGTTATTTTGATGATGTGATGCCTAGATTCTGTTTACTATATTTGATTTAGGTGAAGGAGATGAGGTGGCATCACTCATCCGTGAGTTCCTTGCTTCACCGTAACTCTCCTTCACAATGTGTTTGACTATGAATTATTTGCATATGTATATGTTGTTCGACATTTTGTGTTATGAAGAAATGCAAGTACCGGGTGTTGACTCCACCCGTATTGTTGGATCTGAGCACATCCTACTAACCCAATGGTTGATGTGGTTAGGGAGTTGGTAAGAAAGTACCCCCGCCTATGTCAGTGGTTGGTCCAAGGATTGTTCATGTCGTGTCCACACTTCGTTCATGTGGGTATGGTTGTGAATTAAATCATTTTATTTCATGAGTTTTATAAGTGTGTTTATGGCTTGGTCTGGTGCTTTACGATTTAAATTAAATGCTAGTCTATGGTGCAAAATATTAAATTAATGAAAGGTTCATTATTGCTTATGATATCAATACTTTGAAAAATTATGGTGTACATTAGCACTTTTATTCTTATTTTAAAATGTGAGGCTATCCTTTAATTTAAATCATTAAATTAAATAAATAGTTAGATAAATTATTATGCTTTATTTTTAAAAGAAATAAAGTTAAGGAAATCATTATCTTATTTGTTTTATTTAGAAAAAGGTTATTTAATAAAATAAATTTTAAACTTCAATTATAATTAAGTGAAATGTTGTTTAAAATTATTATTAATTAATTGTTCATTTTTTACAAAAAAAAATATTTAAAATGAAATTAAAATATTTAAAAGGCATATTTTTTGGTGTAAATCAATTATGGAAGATTCTTCTTCCAAAATTGGAAAATGGTAGAAATGGTGGGTTAAGTGGAATTTGCATGGGAAAGTTGTCGGAAAATTTATGACAACTTCTAGTTTGGCTTTTTTGGAAAAAGTATATTTACAAACATTGCTTTTTCGAAAAAGCAAGAGGGAGGAAATAAAAAAATGTCTACAACTCAAAAAAAAAATTGTTGAAATTTTTTCTGAGGATTAGTAATCTATGTGGTTTTTTGTCAATTTGATCTGAGAAGATTTGATTTTTGGCTTGCATTGGGTTTTGTTGTCAAATCTGTTGTTGCTGGGGTTTTGAATCTCTTGATTACAAAAGATTGCATTTGGTTGGAGTCACACATCATTTCATCCTTGAATCGAGCTTTGCGTAGGAATTTGACTAATTCAAATTTCATAATTTGATCTCTATAGATTTAGTTTTTAAAAGGAGAAAGGAAATTTTGTTTGAAAGAGAAAATATGTTTTCTATGTGTTTGGGAAAATCCCATTCTCTATAATTATTTCTTCTTTTCTGTAGATTTCTCCTTCCTCTCAGTAATTTTCATTTTGGAATTCCTGTTGAAATCTCGATTTCCTCTATCTTTGGAATCTTCTCAGCTTTAAACCTCTGAAAAATATCTCTCGTTTGAGAACCCTTTCATTCCCTATATTTTCCTTATTCGAGCACTCTGGAAATTTTTACACTTCTCTTTTGTCACTGTATTTCTTTCATGGGAAATTTTTTGGATAAAATAAACATATATATGATTTTTTATTATTTTCTATAGTTTTTAAATATTAATGTGGAGGTTTTAAATATATGTGTATATATATATATGCATATATATGTATATATGCATATATATGTATATATGCATATATATGTATATATGCATATATATGTATATATGCATATATATGTATATATGTATGTGTATATATTTTGTGCATATATTTAGTTTATTATATGCTTCAATTGTAGCAGCATTATATGAATTGATATATATTGATTTCAGTATTTATCTATATATATATATATATATGTACATACATACATATATATATACACTATATATATATAGTGTATATGGAAGAAATGTAAGAAAATAATGAAAAATAAAAATAAGTTATATTCTTTGGAAAAAAATTATATATAAAGGAGAAAAATGTTATTTGTAAATTTTGTTTTAAAAAATGTCTTTTAATTTAAGTTGTATTTAGAATCTGAGGGAAATGAAATTTGTGATTTAAAATATACTGTAGAATTTGATTTCATTATTTTCCAGTCAAATTGTACTATGATATATCAAAATAGTTGTTTAAAATAAATAAATATTATAATCAGATTTTGAACTTAGAAGGTTAATATCTTAAATCTGCTTTTTACTTTGAACTGATTTTTAAAATAAAGATTAGATTTCCATTATCTTAGAAAAATCAGAATTTAGAATATTTTGTGTGGAAAAGATTTAAAATCAGAAAATAAAATATAGTTAAAAAATTGAAATTAGTGAATGATTTATAATTGGTTTTTAATAAATTTAGTTAGTATCTTTAATTTAAAAATTAAAAAAAAATTATTCAATTTTTGTTGTAGTTGTCCTATGGGGTTTGCATGGTGGGGCATTACAACTTGGTATCAAAGGCAAGGTTAACAACAATGGGTACTATAGGTTAAGTAAACCCATTATGTTAATCTTGTTGCGTAACTTTGAACTTATGTAATCCCTTTCTTGTTGTGCATAATCATGCCTAGGGGTCAGGGATGTGGACGTGGTTACGGAGCTAGCCATCATAATTCTCCACCTCAGAGCTCCCATGAATCGGAGCAAGAGGAAAATCAGGGTTCCTAGAAAACCTCTCAGGGTAGAGGCCCTAATCCAATGTAGAAAATTTAGGGTGGTGAGCAGTTGCATCAGTTGTTGGAAGATGTTCTTGGTCATCTGGGTCCTAGGAAAGGATGAGCAAAGGGTGATCAAAGAGAGAGCGATTGTCAAGGAGGAATGAGATATCGGCATATCACGATGTAGTGGCTGCTAGACATATGAGAGATCTCCTTCGGGCACATCCTCTTATATATGATGGCTCTTGTGGAGGTTTGGAAGTTGAAACTTGGCTTATTGATCTAGATCGATGCTTTGCTATGCATCCCTATGATAGTAATACTAGGGCAAGGTGCACCATCATGCACCTTAGAGGATTTGCATCCACATGGTGACTAGAAGAATAGAAATTACACCTTGACATTGGTTCAGTGACATGGGAATTGTTCTTAGAATGGTTCAGGGCTCGTTTCTTATCTAATCACTAGAGGTAGCACTGGGTAGATGAATTCCATGACTTGAGACTGTAATGCCCCACCGTGCAAACCCCAACGAAACTAATAAAGATGCAACAATTTTTTTAAAAAGAACATAAGTAATGTACTTAAGTATTCCATCATAACCATGTTCTAAGTTGCACAACTAAATCCCTTGGGGTACACGAGGGCATTACTAACTAACCCAAAACAAAGATAATAGATTAAACCATAATTAAACAATATTTAAACAATTACATAAAGCCATTCATTCATATCATCATTTAAAATATCCATTAACAATAACCACATTAATAAAAGTAATCCATATGTACATATGACAATAAATGAAATTATAAAGATATAAAGCATATATATTTCGACAGATATAACACAACATAATCAACTATTACAAATGATAGTTCTTGAATAAATACATGGCCTGAATATACATTACATCCATAAGATAGTACAATACAACTGTCAAAAAATACATCCTAATAACCACATATACAAATTACATTACAATCTTCCCAACATATGTGAGGTCATTAAAATAGGCTGAACCTTTCTTCTTGTTTTGGATTTAGTATTTTTCTATGCGTTCGTTTGCTACTTGTGACTATGATGGTACTATTATTGTGTGACTTGGTTAGTTAGACTTTTGATGATGCTGTTATTCCATTAGTAGACTGTTGGTGATTATGTTTATGCACTTGAGGATTTGATTATTTCATTTGACATTGTGGTTGGTTAGATGTTAGTTCATTTTCAGAATTATATTATGATGCAGTGATTTATTTAGATATGTTATGAGATGAATTGTTAGTTTAAAAATGTTATTTTATCAGATAGATTATAATTGTTAGAATAGGTGTGATGAAGGACAATATGGCATCACTCCTTCGCGAGTGCCCTGTTATGTTGCAATTCCTTCTCACAATGCAATGCTTTGATTTAATGCTTTGACTTTATATATATATGTATGCACATGTACACGACTTCGTTTGTATGCAGGATTGCAGGTACAAGTCTCGATTCCACCTGCTTCGGCAGGACAGGGCGAGCACCAATAACCCAACGGTTAAATGTTGAAACAGAGGTGACGATGAAGTCCTCCCGTTCCATGATGTCAGGTCGTCTCGTTGATTTGGTATTGTTCATTTTTGTAATTGTTGTCATTTGTGGTTTGTGTTTTGTATTTTGTCGTCTTTTGATTAATGTGGTATTTTATAAGTTATGATTATTTGATTGATGTTGATATTTTATAAGTTGTGAATTAGTTAATTAAATGTGGATGATAATTGTGTTTTTTAATGTTGATTTATTTGTATGAAAATATTTAAATGTTTTATTTAATTTTTATAAAATCATGTGTTTCAATTAAATAATAATTAAATATTAAATGTGTTTCAATTATTTTAATCAATTATCTGGTGGAGGATAATTATTAGAATAATTTATTTAAATTAAATAAGTAATGTGATGTGCAAGAAAAGCTACAAAAATAGAAATTAAAACAATAAAACAAATAAAAGAATAAAAAGATTTTGAGAGCAAATAAAAATACAGTTCTGAGTAAAAAGCTGGCTTTTAAAGAATGATTTTCTATTATTTTTGATTTTGAGAGTTTTTGAGAAGAGAGGAAGATTATCTTTTATTTAATTAAGAATTTTGGTAAGTTTTCACACATGGGGGATTAGGGATTGAGAAGTTGCACAAGTTATTAGGTATTTTTGAATCTGAAGAGAATATGGATTTTGACCTTTTGCTAATTTGAAGGGAGTTCTTGAAAGGGTTTTGAAAATCTATTACTAGTTATTTTGGAGTCTTCTGAACAGAGGATCGAGTCTGAGATTTGAGCACGGTGACTCAGAGGAGATTTGAAGTAGGAAGGAGGAGCTCTTCATAAAGGCCATCAGGAACCAGCTTCTTCAGATTCTCAAAGAAGCGCAAGACTCCAGGTTTCCGTCTCTACCTTTGATTTTTTGAATCTGCAAAATAAATAAATAAATAAATAAATACGATTTGAATGAAATTGTATTGCAAATAAACGAACAGAATCTCTCCGTGATTTAGATTTAAATGATTTATTTGAAGATTAGAAAATGAATGAACAAATAGGTTTTCATTTGAAAAGAAAATTCATGTTGAGATTAGAAATCTTGTTTTGTGAGCAAACTAGAAAGAAACTCTGTCGAATTCCGCCCAATTTCTCTCTCTTATTTTTACTGAGGAAACGATCAATCCTTGTATTTGAATAAATATGAAATTTTATTTTAATGATTATCTTTATTATGTATTTTAATTATGTGATGATTCTGTATTTTATATAGAAATTTGAGTTATTTGTATTTATGTAATTTTATTTATATATTAATATAATCATGGAAATATATATATATGTAGATATACATATATATATATATATATATTGAGATTTATCATATATATATATATATATCTTTGTTTTGAAAGTGTTTTTGTATTATAGAAAACGAAACTGAAAATTTTTGAAATCTGTTCGGGCGAATAAATTTCATTTTGATTTCCGTGCTGTTAAAAGAAAATATAAATATAAAATAAAATAAAATGTTGAAATCGAAATTGCATTGTGATTAAAGGTAAAAGTATTTTTTTTATAGGGATTAGGGAGGGGACGGCTGGGC
>VDFB02193867.1:509969794-509980087 GCA_007258455.2 Sequoia sempervirens | reverse complement strand
TTATTTTATATGGGATAAATTAATGATATTTTGTGGATATGATTAATTGTGAGTAATTGTAATTTGAAATTTAAACATTGTAAATTAAAAGTGTAAATAATTAATTTAAATAAATAATGATGGTGATAATTATATATTATCTTTATCTAGAGATTAAATTAGAAAATCAGAAGAGAATATCTTGTGAGGATAATATCATGTGAAAATAATGAATTTTTTTATTTAAAATCTGTGAGATAAGTGTGAGCTTTTAAAAGCAAGAAAAATAACCAATGAATGTTTTGGATTTTTGATAAAAAAAAAAAAGAAGAGCTTTATTTATTTTAATTGTGAGGAATTTTTTACAGATAGAAGATTTTTTCTGGTTTTTGGTCTGAAAAAGAAAAAAGATAGGTTTTGTGCTTCTTTGTAAAAATTGTTCTATAAGAAAAGAAGAAATGATTGATTCAGAAGTTAGCTGAAGGAAGGAAATTGAGAAGAAGCTGCAAAGGGGATTCTACTTTCAAAAAGGAAGAAGGTTATCATGTTGGATTCGTCTTCAAATGAAGGACTCCAAATTCTTTTAAAATTATTAATTCTTTTGATTTATTGTTCTATAAAAAAAATCTTGTCTTCCATGTTTGAAAATCAATTTCTCTACTTTTTTTTAAAGAGGGTTCTGTGATTGAATTTTTTTTGTAATAAACCTTTGAAGTTTTCTATAGAAAACTATAGTGAAACCTTTTGAAATTCTTCAATAAAAATTTAGTTGTGAAATTATTGTTTTGAAAAGAAAATCAATTATTGTGGAAACTAAAATTGTATGCCTATTTATTTTGGGTTCTGGAGAAAAATTGATCTTTTGTTCATATTATGTATTTCTTATTGTGGGAAAGAAAATATATATGTATGTATATAAATGTATATATATATTCATATTGTTTGTTTTAAAAAAAAAATCTATTTTGTTTATATATAGATATATATATATATATGTAAGTTTTTTATTTATGTGTCATGAAATTAAATAGATATATGTATATGCACACAGGTCTATGTTTCTATGTTTCAAACAAAATAAAATAGTAAAAAATATATATATACTATGGGCTTTTTTTTTAATGAAATTTAAAATATAAAAATAAATTAAAAAAATTATGGCGGGGAGTGGTTGGCGGGCATCGTACCACCCCCGACCCACATTACTGGCTGCACACAGCCACACCTGGTTGCACAGAGTAGCCAAGGGCTGTTGTACGTAGCTGAGTGGGGCTGCGGCCTGCCCACTTGTGGTACGAAGTACCACAAGTTGGGGTGGCAACAATCTTAATGTTTTTATTGTGTTTCAAAAGTTTTTTTTTTAAATTTTGTTTTCTTCATTTGAATTTTGATGTCATATCTCAATTTTATAAATATATTTATATATATATTAATATTAATATTAATATTAATATATGTGTATATATATGTATATATATTTATATATATACACTGCTGTTATTTTATTAAATTTTTTGTAATATGATTTTTATGCAGGAATTTAATGTGTTTTATATATATACATATATAAGTATATATGTATATATGCATAAAAGTGGGTATATGCATATATATATATACATACCCACTTTTATGCATATATACATATATACATATACTTATATATGTATATATATATATATATATATATATATATATATATATAAACACACACACACACACATATATATATATATATATATATATATATAAAAGATATTTAAATATTTTTGGGATTATTATGGAATAATGAAGTAAATTTGCAAATGACATAGTGTAATTGAGTGGAATTAGAATTAAGATTTAGGATTTAAATTAAATCAAATATTCTCGAGAAGTTAAATATTTATTTGGTGAATTATTGTTTTGGAAATATTTTATGGTGTTGTTTTATGTAATTGGTTATTGTCAAGATTATTTGTTGAGTCTATTGTGGTTTCTTTGTTATTATATTTGTGTCAATGGGAAACCCCTTGAGTTAAGGTTAATCCCTCTTGTATGAGTTTAAATCGCTGATTAGGGACTGCCAGAGGTTGGGATGGGCTCAGATGTTATTTTAATCTCGTATTCTGATGTTTAGCCTATGTTTTGACTATGGTTGTGATAAGAGTTTACACATGGATTGTACCATTTTATGGATGTTTTTCATATGATTTTGGCGAGATGGTTTTACCTCGCAGATGTTCCATTTGTTGGTTCAGTGTTCTTGTTGGTACAATCCCTTGGTGTTAGATTTTATGTTTTGGTTGTCTAGGGAGAGTGGCTCTAAGTGGGGGGTGATGCACAAAGGGGTTGTCAAAGTAACCCATGTAGAGTTAGAGTAATCAGTGATAACCTAAGTAATTAATTAGGGGTTGGGTAGTTAAACAATAAACAAGATAATTTTGGATGCCTCGTCTGCCTGTTGGTGCTATCATAGACTAAAGGTGGGACGAGAAGGTCATGGTTGGCATGATCGTTGCCTCATCTTCATAAGAGGCTAACAATTCTGCATGAGTAACCCTATGGAGCGGCACCTTGAGATAGGCTGTCAGGAGAACCATAGATGGAGGCACACCTTGTGATAGGTTGTGTGGATAATCCATGTGAAGCCATGTGATGACACTCTCCTCTAGCATTCCATTTGAGTTGTTTTATTGAAGTCCTCTTGAAGTGGTCTATTGTTATGTCTTTTGGTGATTTATCGTTGTTTAGTTTTGTGAGTGGTCTTTTGATATTACGTTATCTTGTCTGGAGTTAGTCTTGTGTTACTGTTTGGATGTGCTTGGTCGGGGATCCTTCCTTGTTTACTCCCAGCACGGGGGTGGTTGGGTGGAATGTGCTACGCACCCCGTTGGGTCCCCTTTGGATGCAGTTGTACCATTCAGTGCAGGGTTTTGCAGATGTTGTTGATCCAGGATTCGTATGTTACCAGTTGTATTTATTTATGGATGTATCACTCCCACGTGTGTTGGGAAGACTTTGATGTAATTTTGTATATGTGTTCATTATGATGTACTATCAGACTGATGTAATGTATATTCATACCATGTAATCATTCGTGAACTACCATTTGTTAATACTGTTGATGTTATGTTGTATCTGTGGAAATATATATACATAATATATTCATGATTAATTTATTTGTGATTTGCATGTATGGTTTTATATGGATTACTCTTATTAATGTGGATAACGTTAATGGATTTTTTAAATGGTGATATGTGAATGAATGGATCCGTAATTGAATTATTAATGTTTAATCTATTATCTTTGTTATGGGTTTGTTTGGTAATGTCACCTCGTGTACCCCAAGGGATTTAGTTGTGCAACTTAGAACATTATTATGTTGGAATACTTAAGTAAATTTCTTATGTTCTTTTAAAAAAAATATTGTTGTTTTTTACTTTTTCCTTTGGGGTTCAGGGCGACAAGCATTGGCCATGTTGTAAGAGTTATAATTGGGGATATGATGGTATAACATGCATTGCTTGTTTCATTGCACACATAGCCTTGTTCGTTTACATTCAACTAAATTAGATGCATGGTTTGTTTGTTCTTCAATTACAATGACTCAAGTACATGTATGAATATGTTGTTTCTATTTATATCATAGTATTTTTTGAAGTTATATAGAAATATCATAATGTTGCTTCAAGTTACATATATAGTAGTGAAATTAATTACATATATGTATGTATGCAGCACGTATTGTTGTTTAAGCAAATGGTGTTCTCTAAAAATTTGTATCATTGTTTTTCTGGATATATATATCTTGGAAACAATAGCATGATACAAAATATTTGCAACCTCGCCTAATAATAATATAGTTTTATGATATATAGAAGAATAGTATAGAGAAAATATATATATATATATATATATATATATATATATATATATATATATATATATATATATATATATATATATTTATATTTATATTGTAGAGATGAATAGATATATGTTTCCTACAACCTTGTTCATTTACATTCAACTTAATTAAATGTATGGTTTATTTGTTCTTCAATTATAGTGAATCTAACATGTAGGAATATGTTGTTTCTATTTATATCATTTTTTTTAAAGTTTGAAACCTTCAAAGAAACCACAACAATTTTTTTTTCAATCTAACAATTAATTAGAATCACCAATTACAAAATAATAATAGTTAGAAACCTTCCAAAGAATCAAAGAAAATCACACACTAACATTCCAATTAAGTAAATAAAAGTGGATAAGAGAAATCTAATGATGGGAAGCAATTTCTTGATGTGTTGGTGGTATATACATCTTGCATAGCCAACTGCTCAACCATGTTCAAGGCCTCTGAGTGAATAGGACTGCAACTTGTAATCAGTTGGCTAATACTTGGGGTAAGTGAGAGTGAAAAATATTAGACAAAATCAATTAACAAAAAGTCAGTGAATATTACATGATGGTCAGGAAAGGGATTTAAAGGGTTGCTGAGACACCTTTCCCTTGCTACCTCTTTTCTAGCCTTCTCCATTTCTTTTTCTTTTTTATAGTTTCCTATTAAATCAGTTGATGTTGCTTTTTATTTTCCTTGTCCTTCTTTTGCAGCTATTTTTGAACCTCAACTGCTAGTTGTTGCTATTCTCTTCCAATTCTCATGTCTTCCTTGAGGTCCTTTATTGCAATTCTATCAATCTTATGTTGTTCAATCTACTCTCTCTTCCTATCTTTTAGTTGCTAAATTTCTTTCATCTCCTCTTGCTCATTTAGCAACTTCATGTAGCTTTTTCTGGTGAGGAGTTGGGATCCTCTTGGAAGTCAAATCTCATGGTCAGTTAGTTGATTGGACTTATCCTTCACTAAATGAATAGGTAACTTCAAAAATTGGGAGAGATTTGAACTCTTTCAGCCTCCCAAAGGCTCCATGGAATCTTCTTCATTTGTAAATTGAACATCAATAGTTGTTTCATCCACTTCCTCTCCTCATCATAATTGATTAGGTTAGCTTTCTCCTTGTAAGAGAGGGGGACCACCACATGCAAGACCCCAGGTCATGGAGGGTTGAGACATGAGAGGCTGCCCTAACTTACCTCAAATAAGTGTATGTTTAAAGTGTGAGGATGAGAATGCTGAATAATTTAAGGAGCCTATGATCACTCTACAATCCAAGTTTCAATGTGGGGCTAGGTGAGTCAATCTTTAGGTCTAACTCTACACCTTAGGGAGCTCTCTATCTAAGGACATCAGCACGGAATTTGAATTACATCATGACACGTTGTGGTATGTACGCTCAGACAACGACTAAGACGAGGTTAAACACCCTAAGATGACTTATCAGCCTAGCTTAGCTACTTTTTAGAGGACAAAAATACACTATGAAATATGAGAAGTATAAGTGAAGGTGATAGAGTACATATACCAAAGCCAAGGTGATGAAGATGATCTCATAGAAGATCCTGTTCACTAGCTAGCTCCTTGAAATGCATCCACCTACAAATAGCAAGAGAGAGAATGTTGGGGGGTGGTTGTATAAGGGCCTACCTCAGTCAAACCCCCATTTAGGTGTTCCCACCTCCACAGAGAACCAATGGAAAATATAAAGGAATTATAAACACAAGCACTACAAAATGAGTACTATGCTACTCAACCAAATGATAGAGGGGAGGAGAGAGAAGCTTACCACCTCCACCGAGAGCACTCAAGGCTGCTTGGGGGAGAAATGAGAGGAACTCAAGCATTTATTGCAATGGTGTGGTCCCAAACTTGGTCTACCAATGTGATGGAGTGTGATATGGTTGCTATGGAATGCTTGGAATGTTGGTATGTGAGTGAAAAATGAGCTTGAAGTGTAGAGTGTTTCCAATCTTTCATCCAACCTCTATCCAACATTTTTCCAACCTCTAAAGAAATTTCCAAGGCTTGAATATGAAGGAGAGAGTCAAGAAATGGCCATATTTGGGTTGGGTGGTTGAAGGAGGAATTACAACTTCACTGCTAATGGGAAGAGTAACACCTTTGTTGGCTCAACCGTAGGAATCTGTAGGGACATAAGCGCATCGTGCAGATGTTTGTGCATTGCATAGGCATCCTTGACAAAAACGCCTCCACCGACACACAAAATAGGTTCCAAGTGGACCGCCATCAGCGGGCTTAAGTGAATTAAGCCTCTGACTTAGGTTTTCTAAAGTGTAATAAGGAAAAAATGGGAATTACACCTAGGGTGCAAATTTTCTCTTATACACTCCCCAATCAACAAAAAAATTCACTAAGGTATTTGGGCCCATGCTATGTGGTGAAGATGGCATTGACAACCATTTTTCTAAATCAACATGAAAAAGAATTCTAAGATTTGCAACACCATCTAACAACCATGATTTCTCTTCTAGTGCAGTCGATAGAGAAAGAGAGATGTCTACAAATATATTTTGGTCACCTAAAATTGATGTTCTTTATGTTCTATGTTTGTCACAAAAACCTAGTGTTCCAATTAGAGATTGTTGGTTTGAGAAACTATTTGTTTCAAGTGGACTATGTTGGTCTACAAAATTAGTTTTTCCAATTGTACATTCAACCTCATTTTGTGACACACTAGCATAGGATAGACTTAGAATTTTTTATGCAATAGATGCTTCCTCGAGGGAAACAAATTGGAATGTCTCACTTGGCCTCATGTCCAACAATGCATCTATATTTAAAGGAAAAATACCTATTCTTTTGAAAAATTATTTTATGTTCTCAACTATCAATGCTTTTTGAAAAGTAGCACTACCAAGTTTTTCCAATTCTACCCTTCTAATCTCCAAATTTGAATATTTCATAGTCCATGATGCTTTTTCCTTTTGAATATATGATTTGAAAGGTGTTAACATGATAACATCAAGTGGTTGCAACATTTCTGGTATGTGGATTGGTAAGGTAAGCAAGTCAACACTTAGTGACCTTGCTTCGTTAATGCTAGAAAATGCAATGTGGCTGCCATGGCCATCAAAAATCAAGAGGTGTCTATTAGTGGGTGAGACACTTTTAGGTACAACATCAACAAAATGATGCAACCATTTCAGGAATAGGTATTTCATCATCCACACATGAGGTTGAGAAGACATACATGCACCTAGCTCACAATTAAGTATGTAGTTATTGAGGTGTTTAATTCTCTAAACAAATAAAATATTGGTATATTCTATCTAGAAACATTTACACAACATAAAATAGTGATGCACCATTGGTTCTTGGGGATAATGCAGGATACATTTTTGCTGCCCTTTTTAGTAAGCACTCTCATTGCACTATTTCATCTAGCTTGGATCATGCCAGTCTCATCATACTTCTAAATCTTCATTGGACCATAAGAATTGGTTGTGTATGTCTTTTCCAGTGTTTCATAGAATTCAGCAACAACTATAGGCCTAAGATTGAGTGCACAGTCTCTAGCTTAGCCTTGTGTTGTCCATAAACTCAAATTGAGATACCTTCTTTTAAAGCCTATCCACCAAGACATACTGAGAATTTCATCCTTCAATAGATTATCCCCCATCTAGTAGATTTGTGCTACTTTAGATTTGAGATTGACAATTTCCAAACCATGGCCAACAACAACCATCTCCTTGCACCATTCAATAACCTTTGCCTCTTTGTCATTGTTCAAGATTGTTCGGGGCCCTTTCCTTTTGGTAGAGGTAACACCAGTCAACCAATTAGTCAATGTGGTTTATGGAAGACCCCACTTCTTTTTTTCCCCTCTTGTTGACATATAATTATTTTCAATGTCTGTCATGCAAGATTCTATGTTAGTTGTGGTCCATTCCCACTACACTAAAACCTTTTTAGTTATAATAGTTGCACTCACTTGGAATACACGTTTGATCAACTATGGTATTGGAATTACATCATCCTCATCACTGTGTGGCAGCCTCATACCTCTCTTGTATGAAGGAAATATTGTTTGAGGTTGCTTGGTTACAACTCACATGGTTCTTGTTGGCACTTTGTTTCTCATCTACATTGAGCCAAGCGTAAGAACAATAAATAACATACACATACACAGAGACATATATTCAAGGTAAAAGAGAGGGTTTGATGGTGGTGAGTGCTATGTTGTGTGAGGGGTCCACGTCAAAAAATGACACATTGGCATAAAATTTGATTTACATACAAATCTTAACTAATCATATCCCCAATTCTAACTCTTACAACCTTTAGGTGATCATGTTAACAAATTACTATATATGTAATCAATTAAGGGGTTATATTTAACTTGAAACAATAGTATGATACAAATATGTATAATCCTTCTTGAAATAGCATAATGATATTTCTATATAACTTTAAACAACATTATGATGCAAATATTAATAAACATTTTTGAAAGAACATTATGATATTTATATATAACTTGAAATGGTAATCTGATACTATGTTGCCAAAAAATGTATAGTTGGATATTTTTATGCTCACTTGAGTCTTTCTTATGGACTTTGGCCTTATTTTTCCTAGATTTAATGTTGTAATGTGGTCAACATATTCACATTAGGTCTTGGACCCTTGAGAATCATTAAGAATTCTAGGTTGTCTTGTAAAAGTGTTGTGAAGTGTTGTAACCCACTTTCACACTTTTCTAGGACCTTTTCATTATAATTCACTTAAATAAACCCCTTTTATTGCTTACCAAGTCTTATTTCACATTGTTGTAAAAAGTTGTAACAAACTCTCACACTTTTCCAGACTTGTCGTCACTAATTCAACCCTTTCTTATGTTTAAATGACCCCTTAATGCACTTTTCAACCCTACTTAAGTGTATTTTCAAAAATATTCCCAATAAACCTTATTAAATACACTTAAATCCCCAACACCTAGTAAAATTGCCTTGGTGGGCCAAGTCGCCACCTGGGTGACTTAGTCCCACTAGGGACAAAAATCAAAATAATTTCAATTTTTTGGTAGTATTTAATTCTCTTACCATTGAGGTCGGCCCGTGATGTGTTATTTTCAGGAAATAATGGAAAATCAAGTATAAATAAAGGGTTTTTCTCTCATTTTAATCCTAATTCATTCACTCAACCAACCTATTCATTCACTTAATCATTCAAGAAATTATCAAGCATTCTAAGTATTTCTAAGCATTATCAAGCCATCCATTGGAGCACTTCATTGCATATCTTTAAATTTAAACATCAATGGTTTGGTGAGTTTGTGATATTGCATGTTGTTTATGTAACACTTGAAAACAAGAAAGATCAAAGCAATAACAATGCAATAAACTCTAATGTAAACTAATCTAACAACAAAGAACAATGGAAAGGTAAAAGCATAAATAATAGAACAATCTCACTGAATATCTACACATTTCCCTGCATAACCTCGATTGTCCTTCTCCATTTCACCGTCTGTAGTATAATTTCCCTCAAATTTCTCTGTGCAAGTATAGCCTATGATAGTGATTTAGAAAAACATCGAAGATTCATTTAATAGATTGCTTCCAAAATTCATAAGATTTCGACAGGGGTAACAATCATGAAGGTCAAGCCAATTTATAGAAAACATGGTTTTTGAATGACAAGCTCAGATTGAAAGATTTGACATGCAATAAGATTAGTATCAACATTGATGTGAGTGATAAAACATAAAAGGTGGGAATTAATATTAAATAATAATTTAATCTTTAGTTGAAAGTATTCGAAAGCTAGAAGAATAATGATCACATGTAAAGATGAGGATTACCATGGATGAAACAGTCTATTCGAATGCACGAATGAATGAATGAATTAATTAAAGTTATTTAATTAATAATTGTGTGCACGCAGAAGAATAAAACAAGATATCTGACTAATTAAATCAGGAAGTCTGTTTGTTAGAAATAGACAAATATTAGATCAAGAGATAACGAACTGATTTAATTAAATCTTGAGATAAGTGGTGAATGAATAATTATATAAGTAAGCGATTATCCATGTTAGGGTTAGAGATGGCAGATCTAACAATTAAATGTAGGTTTTATATAATAAACAGAGAAACTAAAACATACACAAAATAAATCATAACACAGAGAATTTAACGTGGTTCACCCAATCCGGGCTACATCCACCAAACCGCAGCCATCCAATACTTTTATTATCCAGTAAAATACCCTATTACAATCTTGCGAATAATCGCGTTTTCATCATACTGAAAATACCCATCCGAACCCCTTTTTACCAAGCTTAGAAGCTTCCAGATTTTAGGGTTCTACAAAATGGATTTTTCCTTTTCATTGATTTTTTCCCTTTAACATAAGCACATGAGACCCCCGCAAGGTCGGGATCGATGTACAAGATACCATGGGC
>VDFB02193867.1:509751442-509963942 GCA_007258455.2 Sequoia sempervirens | reverse complement strand
GTTCCTTGCTTCACCGTAACTCTCCTTCACAATGTGTTTGACTATGAATTATTTGCATATGTATATGTTGTTCGACATTTTGTGTTATGAAGAAATGCAAGTACCGGGTGTTGACTCCACCCGTATTGTTGGATCTGAGCACATCCTACTAACCCAATGGTTGATGTGGTTAGGGAGTTGGTAAGAAAGTACCCCCGCCTATGTCAGTGGTTGGTCCAAGGATTGTTCATGTCGTGTTTGTACTTCATTCGTGTGGGTATGGTTGTTAATTAAATCATTTTATTTCATGAGTTTTATAAGTGTGTTTATGGCTTGGTCTAGTGCTTTATGATTTAAATTAAATGCTAGTCTATGGTGCAAAATATTAAATTAATGAAAGGTTCAATATTGCTTATGATATTAATACTTTGGAAAATTATGGTGTACATTAGCACTTTTATTGTTATTTTAAAATGTGAAGCTATCCTTTAATTTAAATCATTAAATTAAATAAATAGTTAGATAAATTATTATGGTTTATTTTTAAAAGAAATAAAGTTAAGGAAATCATTATCTTATTTGTTTTAATTAGAAAAAGGTGATTTAATAAAATAAATTTTAAACTTCAATTATAATTAAGTGAAATGTTGTTTAAAATTATTATTAATTAATTGTTTATTTTTCAAAAAAATAATTTTATTAAAATGAAATTAAAATATTTAAAAGGCATATTTTTTGGTGTAAATTAATTATGGAAGATTCTTCTTCCAAAATTGGAAAATGGCAGAAATGGTGGGTTAAGTGGAATTTGCATGGGAAAGTTGTCAGAAAATTTATGACAACTTCTAGTTTGGCTTTTTTGGAAAAGTATATTTCCAAACATTGTTTTTTTGAAAAAGCAAGAGGGAGGAAATAAAAAAATGTCTGCATCTCCAAAAAAAAATGGTTGAAATTTTTTCTGAGGATTAGTA
This sequence comes from Sequoia sempervirens, assembly GCA_007258455.2. Classification (NCBI taxonomy): domain Eukaryota; kingdom Viridiplantae; phylum Streptophyta; class Pinopsida; order Cupressales; family Cupressaceae; genus Sequoia; species Sequoia sempervirens. The sequence goes on along the minus strand of VDFB02193867.1, from coordinate 509,962,992 downwards.
ATCTATGTGGTTTTTTGTCAATTTGATCTGAGAATATTTGATTTTTGGCTTGCATTGGGTTTTGTTGTCAAATCTATTGTTGCTGGGATTTGGAATCTCTTGATTACGAAAGATTGCATCTGGTTGGAGTCACACATCATTTCGTCCTTGAATTGAGTTTTGCGTAGGACTCTGACTAATTCAAATTTCATAATTTGATCTATGTAGATTTATTTTTTAAAAGGAGAAAGGAAATTCTGTTTGAAAGAGAAAATATGTTTTCTGTGTGTTTGGGAAAATCCCATTCTCTATAATTATTTCTTCTTGTCTGTAGATTTCTCCTTCCTCTCAGTAATTTTCATTTTGGAATTCATGTTGAAATCTTGATTTCCTCTGTCTTTGGAATCTTCTCAGCTTTAAACCTCTGAAAATCTCTCTCGTTTGAGAACCCTTTCATTCCCTATATTTTCCCTATTCGAGCACTCTAGAAATTTTTACACTTCTCTTTTGTCACTGTATTTCTTTCATGGGAAAATTGTTGGATAAAATAAACATATATATGATTTTTTATTATGTTCTGTAGTTTTTAAATATTAATGTGGAGGTTTTAAATATATGTGTAAATATATATATATATATGTATGTGTATATATTTTGTGCATATATTTAGTTTATTCTATGCTTCAATTGTAGCAACATTATATGAATTGATATATATTGATTTCAGTATTTATCTATATATATATAGTGTATATGCAAGAAATGTGAGCAAATAATGAAAAATAAAAATAAGTTATATTCTCTGGAAAAAAAATTATATATAAAGGAGAAAAATGTTATTTGTAAATTTTGTTTTAAAAATGTCTTTTAATTTAAGTTGTATTTAGAATTTGAGGGAAGTGAAATTTGTGATTTAAAATATACTGTAGAATTTGATTTCATTATTTTCCAGTCAAATTGTACTATGATATATGAAAATAATTGTTTAAAATAAATAAATATTATAATCAGATTTTGAACTTAGAAGGTTAATATCTTAAATTTTCTTTTTACTTTTAACTGATTTTTAAAATAAAGATTAGATTTCCATTATCTTAGAAAAATCAGAATTTAGAATATTTTGTGTGGAAAAGATTTAAAATTAGAAAATAAAATATAGTTAAAAATTTGAAATTAGTGAATGATTTATAATTGGTTTTTAATAAATTTAGTTAGTATCTTTAATTTAATTTTTTTTTTTTAAAATTATTCAATTTTTGTTGTAGTTGTCCTATGGGGTTTGCATGGCGGGGCATTAAAACTTGGTATCAGAGGCAAGGTTAACAAAAATGGGTACTGTAGGTTAAGTAAACCCATTATGTTAATCTTGTTGCGTAACTTTGAACTTATGTAATCCCTTTCTTGTTGTGCATAATCATGCCTAGGGGTCAGGGACGTGGACATGGTTGTGGAGCTAGCCATCATAATTCTCCACCTCAGAGCTCCCATGAATTGGAGCAAGAGGAAAATCGGGGTTCCTAGAAAACCTCTCAGGGTAGAGGCCCTAATCCAAAGTAGAAAATTCAAGGTGGTGAGCAGTTGTGTCAGTTGTTGGAAGATGTTCTTGGTCATCTGGGTCCTAGGCAGGATGACCAGAGGGTGATCAAAGAGAGAGAGTGATTGTCAAAGAGGAATGAGATATTGGCAGATTAGGATGTAGTGGCCGCTAGACATATGAGAGATCCCCTTTGGGCACATCCTCTTATTTATGATGGCTCTTGTGGAGGTTTGGAAGTTGAAACTTGGCTTATTGATCTAGATCGATGCTTTGCTATGCATCCCTATGATAGTAATACTAGGGCAAGGTGCACCATCATGCACCTCAGAGGATTTGCATCCACATGGTGACTAGAAGAATAGAAATTACACCTTGACATTGGTTCAGTGACATGGGAATTGTTCTTAGAATGGTTCAGGGCCCGTTTCTTATCTAATCATTGGAGGTAGCGGTGGGCAGATGAATTCCATGACTTGAGACTGTAACGCCCCGCCGTGCAAACCCCAAAGGAACTAATAAAGATGCAATTTTTTTTTTTAAAAGAACATACTTAAGTATTCCATCATAACCATGTTCTAAGTTGCACAACTAAATCCCTTGGGGTACACGAGGGCATTACTAACTAACCCAAAACAAAGATAATAGATTAAACCATAATTAAACAATATTTAAACAATTACATAAAGCCATTCATTCATATCATCATTTAAAATATCCATTAACAATAACCACATTAATAAAAGTAATCCATATGTACATATGACAATAAATGAAATTATAAAGATATAAAGCATATATATTTCGACAGATATAACACAACATAATCAACTATTACAAATGATAGTTCTTGAATAAATACATGGCCTGAATATACATTACATCCATAAGATAGTACAATACAACTGTCAAAAAATACATCCTAATAACCACATATACAAATTACATTACAATCTTCCCAACATATGTGGGAGTCGATACATCAATGAATATATTACATCTGAAGTATAAACATACATCTGGTACAAAGAACACTAGATCATCAACATCTGCCAAAACCCTGCAATAAAGAAACAACTGCAACTAAAAGGGAACCCAACGGGGTGCGAAGCACATTCCACCCAACCACCCCCATGCTGGGACTAGACAAGGAAGGATCCCCGACCAAGCATGTCAATAGCAACACAAGACTAACTCCAGATAGAAAAAACTGAAGACTAAACAACGACAAATCACCATATGACATAACAATGGACCACCTTCAAACCTTAACATTAAATCACTTTACAAATGATACAACAGTAACTCACGAAAAACACATCATCAATAAAATCAAGTCATAAAATCAAAGACTACTTTCAGAAGACTTCAATAAATCAACTAACACAAATGGAATGTTAGAGAAGAGTGTCATTGCATGGCTTAACATGAATTATCCAGACAACCTATCACAAGGTGCCGCCTCCATCTCTACATGGATTCTTCAGACAACCAAGCTAAGGTGTTGCCTCCATCTATGGTTCTCCTAACAACCTATCTCAAGGTGCCACTCCATAGGGTTACTCATGCAGAGTCGTTAACCTTTCGTGAAGACAAGGCAACGACCTTGCCAACCATGGCCTTCTCGGTTCCCTTTAGTCTGTGATAGCACTAACAGGAAAATGAGGATTCATAATTATCTTACTGATGTTTAAACCCCACCCATGATTTATTACTTAGGTTATCACTGATTACTATAACTCTACGTGGGTTACCCTGACAGCCCCTTTGTGCGTCGGCCCCCACTAGAGCCACTCTCTCTAAATACTCAACACAAAATACCCAACAGAAAAAAGGATTGTATAAACAAGAACACTGAACCAATCAATTGGATCATCTGTGAGGCATAATCATCTCGCCATAACATATGAAACATATCCACAAATGGTACAATCCAAGAGCAATCTAAATCATAACCATGGTCAAAACATAGACCAAGCATCAAAAATACAAGATCACAATCACATATCAGTAACCCCGCCTCTGGAAATTCCTAAACCATAACTTAAGTTCTTATAGCATGATACATTGACTCTAGGGTTTTCCCACATGACATAAACCCAATAAAAGAAGATCAAATTAAATAAAATGAATAAACTCGAAAGTGACTGATACATAAACAACGCCATAAAATAATTTACAATGAATAACAAATTTCATCAAATAATAAGATCAACAACTCGAGAATATTTAGTTAATTAACACAGATAAACTTTAATTTTCACAATTACATTAGCATAATAACAATTTAAATAATTTTTTTTTTCAACATTGCTAAATATGAAATTATATAATTTATCCATATTCTCACATATAAAAACTCTTTATATAAATATATATATATATATATAAACAGAATTAAAACATATATTCAAATTTATGCATTTAAAATATATCATAAAAATTGCCTTATTAAACAGTAACTTGACAACCACATATATATATTTAAATAAATAAATAAATATATATATATATATATATATATATATTATAAATTAAAAAACAAATAAAATGAATTTGACATTATTAAAAAAAATCACATTTGAAATAATAAATAAACAAAAGGAATTTAAAAGAACTTTTCGCATCGGTCCCCACGCAGCAGGGAAAGCCCATAGTACCATGTACTGTGGGCAGTGGGGGGGGGGGGTACGCAGCTCCCCACTGGCTGCACCCAACAGCCTCGACTGCTATACGTAGCTAGTGGTGGCTGCGTATAGCCACCACTTGGGGCTGTGGGTGGTACGGCTACGGCTGGCCGTCCACCCCCCACTAACAAATAATTTTTTTATTTTATTTTATTTTATATAATTTAATTTAATTTTAAATCAAAAACTCTCAAAAGAGAGAGATACGAATTTAAAAGGAATCTATATAAATATTTTTATATAAATTTATATCTATATTTTATTCGAAATTACATTTCAAAATTTGAACCCTACAAACTGATCTGCATATTTTTTATTTTATAAAAGAATAGTATATATATAAATGCAAAGTATCATTTTCATTCTTTTCACATAAATTGCAAATCATATAGATACACTAGATTTAATTATATACATTTAAATAACTCAAATAGAATAATATATATATATGTGTGTGTGTGTGTGTGTGTGTGTGTAACTATTTTTGTTTATATATATATATAATATTTAACAAAAGATCCAGAACAATGATATAACAGACTTCCCAATAAATCTAATATAGATCTAACATGCAAATTCGAACTTCAATAAAAAAATGAATTTTATTTCAAACACAATAAATTTCACAACTAAATTATATTGAAGAACTTTCGAAAAGGTTCTACTGAAGTTTTCTATAGAAGATTCGAAGGTTTTAATACAACCAGTTTTCAAATCACAAAACTTCTTTCAATGAATTTATTTTAAGCACAGAAGCCAGATTTTGTTTATAAAACAATAAAATAATAATAAATAACAGAAGAAAACTTGGAGTCCTTTGTTCGATGAAGAATCCCTTCGATAGCCTCCTTTTGATTTCCTTTTGTAGCTCTCTTTTTGAATCTATCTATTCTTCAAACAATTATTTTACCTAGAAGCACAAACAAAACTATTTTTCTTTTCTTTTCTTTTCTTTTATAGACCAAAAACAATAGAGAAAACTTATGTGTATAAATAACCCCCTTATAAAAATAATAAATCAAAATAAATAAAGCTCTTATGATTTTTCTCAAAAATCCTCTCTTTCTCATTGGTCCTTTTTCCAGCTTTTAAAAGCTCACACTTATCTACCATTTTAATTAAAAATAATTTATTTTCTCAAAACATTATCCACACAAGATTTTCTAATTTAATATTAATAAAAAGATAATATTTAATTATCCTCATCAATATTCATTTGTAAATAATTATTTACACTTTCAATTAATTAAATCACTTTTTAATTTACAATATATTTAAATTTAATATTTTTCTAACTCACAATTAAATCAAAACAAGACAACTTTAATTAATCATCTTATAAAATAAGATTAATTAATTAAACACTAATCATAAATAAAAGTAATTACTCAACAATCAAACCACATAATGACAAGGACAAAACTTTAGTAATGACACAACAACTCATACCAGAACAATAGACTTGGGATGGGGATACTTCCAAATCTACTCCCTTTTTACAACATTTTACCCGTTGGGTTAATTTAATGCTCGCCTTGTCCTGTCGAAGCAGGTGGAATTGAGACTTATTCCTGCAAATCCTGCATCCAAACAAACATCAAGTAACACATGTATATATATATATATAATCAAACATCCTATCATGAGAAGGAATTGCAGCGTAGCAGGGCACTCGTAAACGAGTGGTGCTACACTGTCCTCTCACCTAAGCTATACTAACAATTACAATATCAATGATGAAATAACATTCTAAACAAACTAATCATATGATAACATGATTACTTATCTACTGCATCATAAAATAATACTGAATCCAATTAACATTACCATAGAATCATCACATTGACATATAAGACATTAAGGAGAAATCATTACATAAAAAATAATCCAAACACTACATCAAGTATCATAAATCATACTAATAATGTCACAAGAAAATCAATTAACTAAACTATGCATCCACACACACTAGGTCGGTGAATTAATCACCATCACAAAACAATATCACACTAACATATAAAAGTAACAAATAGTAGCAAATAGTATCAGCAACATGGGGGTATTACAGAGACAGATGGCAATGTCCGTAGAATAGTATGAGCACTACTTCTTTGAGCTTAAGCAATACACTAGAATTGCGATGATGAGGCTATGCTAGTACAACATTTTATTAGAGGTCTGAATGCTAGGATTAGTGGGGGTGTCTGAGTCTTCGAGCCAAAGATGATGGAGGTTGTTGTCAAGAAAGCTTGCCTTATGGAGGAGAATTTAACCTTGGCTTTAGGAGGTCACATTGGAGTTCAGATCGATAGTACTCCTATTACAGGTGGTGGTTCACATGGTGGGTAGTCTCAAGCTACAGGTTCTTCTAGGGCTCAATCTGCACCCACTAAGGGTGGACAATAGTAGTTTTAGTCGAAGAATAAGCCCTCACAGTCTCAGCAAAGCAATAGATTTCAGTCTAGGAGGAACCATCATTGGCAAAGATTGTAGCATAACTAGGTTGAGTAGCTAGCATAGTCCTCACAGCTTGCACCTAGTTGTGGTAGCTATCAATAGTCTAATGTTCCATCTAGTGTCAGAGGATTTAGCCATGGTACTAGGTTTTTCAGTTGTGGTTAGTAGGGACATATTGCTAGATAGTGTCCATAGAGGAGAACTATAGGTTTTAGTCAAAGGACAGTAGCATTTGAGCTGACTATTGGAGACTCTGGCAGGTCTCATCAGGTTTTCACCATGGTGGATAAACGTCAAGTCGATCACTAGGGCACCATGGTGGAGGTATCAGGTTTTTTTAGGGAACTCCTATTTCTATACTTTTTGATTGTGGTGCATCAGATTCCTTTATTTCCCCTTTGGTTGTTAAGCGTTGTAATCTGGTTGTAGCAAAGCAAGGTGTTAAGTGGCGTGTTGAATTAGCTTTTGGGGAAAAATTGTCACTGGAGTCTCTTGTTCTAGGATGTAAGTTGGAGTTTGGTTCAGTTGTGACTTCAGTGGATCTTCAGATTCTTCCCCTAGGTTCTTATGATGTTATATTGGGGATGGATTGGTTGAGTGCACACCAGGTGACAATTGATTGTTGTTGTAAGTTTGTTCATTATCGGGATGATTCTAGAAGTGAGGTTGAAATTGTTGGCATTCAAAATCCTATCTCCTTGAGGATTATATTCGTAATGCAATTAAAGAGGTGTTTCAGTCAAGGGTGTCAGTTGTTCACTGTCTCAGTTAGTGACCTAGATATGGAGGAGAGTTGAGAGATAACATTGGATGATTATCCTCTCTTGAAGGAGTTTTCTGATGTGTTTCTGAGTGAGATACCTAGGATGCCACCTAAGCATGACATCGACTTCTGAATTGATCTCATTCTAGGAGTTGAGCCTATCTCTAAGGATCCTTGCAACATGACAACTCAGGAGGTTCAAGAACTCCGATTGCAGTTGGAAGAATTGTTTGAAAAGGGGTTTTTCAACCCAAGTGTTTCCCCTTGGGGAGCGCTAGTCATTTTCTTGAAAAAGAAGGATTGTTCACTCTGTCTGTGTATTGATTACAGGGAATTAAACAAGGTGACAGTGAAGAATTGCTACTCCTTGTCGAGGATTGATGATTTGTTTGACCAAATCAAGGGAGCAAAGGTGTTCTCTAAAATTGACCTCAAATTAGGATACCATCAGTTGCAGATTGTTGAGGAGGATACTCACAAAACTATGTTTCATACCCAGTATGGACATTATGAATTTATTGTCATGCCATTCGGGTTAACTAATGCACCCTCAATTTTCATGATCTTAATGAATGGTGTTTTCTGAACCTATCTAGACCATTTTGTGCTCGTGTTTCTTGATGACATACTTATCTACTTTAGATCCATGGAGGAGCATGAGGAACACCTGAAGTTAGTATTGTAGTGCTTGAGAGAAAACCAGTTGTTTGCAAACTTGGAAAAGTGTGAATTTTATAAGTTTGAAGTGAAATACATGGGGCATGTGATCTTCGGAGAATGCATCATTGTGGATCCCTCAAAGATCGAAGCTATTATAGATTGGCCTACTCCCAAAAATGTTCCAAAAATTTATAGCTTTATGGGATTGGTGGGCTATTATTAGCAGTTTGTATAGGGTTTATCTAGGGTTGCACATCCCATCACCTCTCTATATAGGAAAGGAAATAAATATGATTGGTCAAAAAAGTTTCAGTTGGATTTTCAAACTCTTAAAGAGAAGCTGACTAGTGCACCTATTCTTGATGTTCTTGATCTGACTTAGGACTTTGTGGTTTGCACAGATGCATCCTTAGAAGAGCTAGGGGTTGTTTTGATGTAGGATGATAGGGTAATATCATATGAGTCATGTAAGCTCAAGGACCATGAGCTAAATTACCTTACTCATGACTTAGAGTTGATCACAATTGTTCATGCCCTACTAAGGTGAAGGCATTTCTTGTCGGGCCATAGGTTCGAGCTGCATAGTGACCATCATAATTTGCAATACATTTTCATGCAGCCGAATCTTAATGATAGACAGAGAAGATGGATGGAATTCCTCTACGAATATTATTTTGAAGTGAAGTATATTCAGGGAAAGGAGAATGTAGTGGTAGATGCTCTAAGTTATTGTTGTCATGAGTTATCCTTTGTGACTCTTGAGGTTGATCAAAAAGGTCAGATTCTTGCAGCACTTCCTTCAGACAACTGGTTCCAGGAGGTGAAGTCAGAGATCGAGTCAGGTAAAGTGCTTGAGGGAAGGTTTACTGGTTATACTCTTGAGTCCAATGGACTATTGTGATATTCAGGTCACATATATGTTCCTTCCTTAGAGGGTCCTCATACCCTAATCATGTTTGAAGCTCACTGGGCTCCTTATTCGGCTCATCTGGGAGTTAAAAGGATGTATGTAGATCTTCATCCATTGTAATTTTTGGTAGGGATGAAGAGGGATATAGTAGATCTTGTGGCTAGATGACTGGAGTGTTAGAGGGTGAAGGTAGAGCACAATCATCCAGCAGGTCTTTTGCAACCCACTCTCATTCTAAAATGGAAATTAGATATTATATCTATTGACTTCATTACTGGGTTGTCGATGACTGCATGTTGGCATGATACTATCATGGTCACTGTTGACAGGTTGACCAAAGTGGCACATTTATCCCCATTTGGTCTTCCTATACTACATTGTCTGTGGCTAAATTTTTCATGGATGCCATTGTGAGGCTATACGGGATTCTGTGAAGAATCATTTCTGACGGAGATCTAGTGTTCACTTCTGTGTTGTGCACCTCATTGCAGTGTTCTTTGGGAACACAATTGAACTTCAATTTTGCTTTCCATCTAGAAACAAATGGTTGGACCGAAAGGGTCAATCAGGTTCTCAAGGACATGCTCTACATGTATGTTATGGATCAACAATCTCGATGGAAAGACTATTTACATTTGGTTGAGTTTTCCTACAATAACGGTTACCATTGTTTGATCGAGATGCCACCATTCCAAGCTTTGTATGGTCACCTGTGTCAAACACCTCAAATTTGGGACCGTTTGGAGGACAAGATTCTTCTTAGGCCAGAGATGCTACAGGAAATGGAGCAGGAAGTCACTCACATCAGAGTGCACTTGGTAGCAGCTCAGGATTGGTAAAAGAAATACGCCGATGCTCATAGGGTTGATTTCCAGTTTTTAGTGGGTGATTGTGTGTTTCTTCGTGTGTGTCCATGAAAGAACCCTATCCATTACAGAAAAGGCTCCAAGTTGGCACCTCATTTTGTGGGTCTATTTTAGGTTCTAGAGAGGATTGGACCCGTTGCTTACTATTTAGCCTTGCCACCCAGCCTTGCATGCATTCATGATATGTTCCATGTTTTCATTCTTAGGCCTCATTTTCCTGATTTATCTCATGTACTAGATTGGAATGCTCTTCAGGTCAAGGATGGGTAACTCACACTAGATACCATGGTCATTCTGCAACACAAGAGACTCTCGGTTAGGGGCAGAGAGATTGATTAGGTGTGGATCCAATGGGACCCGAATGATGAGACTTCAGTGACATGGGAGGATCCATCCCACATCCAAGCCTCTTTTCCTTATTTATTTTCTAGCTTCCAAGAGTAAGCCTATTTCTAGGGGGAGGATGTATTTCCTTTCATGTTCTGATACTCTTATACTGCTTTGGTGTGTGTGTTTTGTTTTAGTGTGATTTCTAGTTATGTTCTGATGCATATTTGATACTTTGTTTGACAACTTTTCTACCATGTGTTGGGCATGGTAGACATTTATGCTTATTTGCTTATGATAGTTGGACTTACGTGTGTGATAATCATGTTATGATGATGTTACTTTGTGAGTTATTTTGATGATGTGATGCCTAGATTCTATTTAGTGTATTTGATTTGGGTTAAGGAGACGGGGTGGCATCGCTCATCTGTGAGCACCTTACCTCACCGTAACTCTCCTTCACAATGTGTTTGACTATGAATTATTTGCATATGTATATGTTGTTCTACGTTTTGTGTTATGTAGGAATGCAAGTACTGGGTGTTGACTCCACCCGCATTGTTGGGTCTGAGCACATCCTACAGACCCAATGGTTGATGTGGTTAGGGAGTTGGTAAGAAAGTACCCCCGCTTATGTCAGTGGTTGGTCTAGGGATTATTCATGTCGTGTTTGTACTTCGTTCATGTGGGTATGGTTGTTATTAAATCATTTTATTTCATGAGTTTTATAAGTGTGTTTATGGCTTGGTCTAGTGCTTTATGATTTAAATTAAATGCTAGTCTATGGTGCAAAATATTAAATTAATGAAAGGTTCAATATTGCTTATGATATTAATACTTTGGAAAATTATGGTGTACATTAGCACTTTTATTGTTATTTTAAAATGTGAAGCTATCCTTTAATTTAAATCATTAAATTAAATAAATAGTTAGATAAATTATTATGGTTTATTTTTAAAAGAAATAAAGTTAAGGAAATCATTATCTTATTTGTTTTAATTAGAAAAAGGTGATTTAATAAAATAAATTTTAAACTTCAATTATAATTAAGTGAAATGTTGTTTAAAATTATTATTAATTAATTGTTTATTTTTCAAAAAAATAAAAATGAAAATGAAATTAAAATATTTAAAAGGAATAGTTTTGGTGTAAATTAATTATGGAAGATTCTTCTTCCAAAATTGGAAAATGGAAAAAATGGTGGGTTAAGTGGAATTTGCATGGGATAGTTGTCAAAAAATTTATGACAACTTATGATTTGGATTTTTTGGAAAAAGTATATTTCCAAACATTGTTTTTTCGAAAAAGCAAGAGGGAGGAAATGAGAAAATGGGAAAATGTTTGCAACTCAAAAAAAAATTGTTGAAAAATTTTCTGAGGATTAGTAATCTGTGTGGTTTTCTGTCGATTTGATCTAAGAAGATTTGATTTTTGGCTTGCACTAGGTTTTGTTGTCGAATTTGTTGTTGTTGGGGTTTTGAATCTTCATATTATAGAAGATTGCAGCTGGCTAGAGTCGTGAATCATTTCATCCTCGAATTGAGCTTTGCATAGGACTCTGAGTAATTCGAATTTCATAATTTGATCTCTATAGATTTAGTTTTTAAAAGGATAAAGGAAATTCTGTTTGAAAGAGAAAATATGTTTTTTGTGTGTTTGGGAAAATCCCATTCTCTGTAATTATTTCTTCTCGTCTGTAGATTTCTCCTTTGTCTCAATAATTTTCATTTTGGAATTCCTATTGAAATATGAATTCCCTTTGTCTTTGGAATCTTCTCAGCTTTAAACCTCTAAAAATCTTTCTCATCTGAGAACCCTTTCATTCCCTGTATTTTCCCTATTCGAGCACTTTGAAATTTTTTACACTTCTCTTTTGTCACTATATTTCTTGCATGAGAAAATTGTTGGATAAAATAAACATATATGACATTTTATTATGTTATGTAGTTTTTAAATATTAATGTGGAGGTTTTTATATATGTTTGTATATATGTGTGTGTGTGTGTGTGTGTATGAATATATATGTATATATTTATGCGTATATATTTTGTGCATATATTCAATTTATTTTGTTCTTCAATTGCAGTAGCATTAGATGAATTGATACACATTTATTTCAGTATTTATATACATATATGTGTGTATATATATATATAGTGTATATGTAGGAAATGTGAAAAAATAATGAAAAATAAAAGTAGGTTATTCTTTAGAAAAAAATTATATATAAAGGGGGGAAATGTTATTTGTAAATTCTGTTTAAAAAAAATGTCTTTTAATTTAAGTTGTATTTAGAATCTGAGGGAAATGAAATTTGTGATTTAAAATATATTATAGAATTTGATTTCATTATTTTCTAGTCAAACTGTACTGTGATATATCAGAATAGTTGTTTAAAATAAATAAATATTATAATAAGATTTTGAACTTAGAAGGTTAATATCTTAAATTTTCTTTTTACTTTGAATTGATTTTTAAAATAAAGATTAGATTTCCATTATCTTAGAAAAATCAGAGTTTAGAATATTCTTTGTGGAAAAGATTTAAAATTAGAAAATAAAATATAGTTAAAAAAATTAAAATTAGTGAATGATTTATAATTGGTTTTTAATAAATTTAGTTAGTATCTTTAATTTTTTTTTAAAAAAAAATAAAATAGAAATTCTATTTTTGTTGTAGTTGTCCTATGGGGTTTGCATGGCGTGGTGTTACATGAAATCCTTAAGAGTCCACCATATGAAACCCATAAATGGTGATGAGGGTGCAACCTGAGACAAAATTTTATGCACAAAACTAGAGAATAATTTAATTATTTAGAAAATTTACTTCTTACATGCAGAGGATCACAAATCCTCAAGCTCTACAGTACATGCAAGCTATCGAAAATTGCAGTCACTACCAAATCCACCTTTTGTAGCATGCGAACTCTTTTTCCCTAAAAAACTACAAAAAATAGAAAATCCCCCCCATAAATAGCTCCTTTTCCATTTTGGAGCGAAACAACATTTGACTTATCATATTTTGGCAATTTGGCGCCACAAATTACAATTTGAAATTCAAAATTTAAAACGTCATTAAAAAATTAGCACATTTTGAAAGTGTACCAACTTCTGAGAGCCATAACTTTTGATCTGGGACTCTATTTTTTGAACTGTTTGAAACGTTGAAAAGGTCTCAAAGTCAAGAACGTGTTCAAAAAAGCTACACTGATTTCTGCAAGTTTTCAAGCCATTTCGGGGCTGTTTAGTGTCACAAACCTGATCTATAAGGTTTTTGGGTGCATTTCTGGGAGACTAAAACTACGATATCTTTCACACCAGGAATGCTCTCAGCCCAATTCTTTTTCCAATATTCTTATTTTTCCATTTTGAATCATCCCATATAATTTTTGTCTTAAACACCTTCAAATTCCAATACCTACTAAAAATAGCAATTGACCAAAAAAAGCAGAAAAGAAAAATTGAAAGTGGGGATTTACATTATGATGAAAAGGGTATCCAAAAATGGAAAGACATCTACAAAAGGCTAACCAAAGGAAATATAAATGAAATGCATATTTTTGGGTGATGCAAGATTTCCCTTATGCCACTAGATGCTCCTGCATCACACACTCAGGAAAATTTGAGAAGTGACCCTATCACATCTCAGATGGTTGAGGAAAACTCAAATGGTCAACCTCTGCCATAGACAACCAAGATGAGTCTTCCACAGGCCTTCCTCTCCACTTCACTAGGTATTCTTCATATTGCCTATTTTTGGTACTTCTTCCCACACGGCTATCCAGGATTGCTTCAATCTCCTCCTTCTCTAAAGTAGATACTAGAATGCCACATTGTACCATTGCTAGTACTTCCTTTGTGCCACCTTCATCATACTTTGTCAAATCTAAAATGTTGAACACAGGGTAAATGTTGACTCCATCCAGCAACTCTACCTCATATGTGTTCCCTGAGTCATGCCTCTTCAAATTTTTATAGGGACCAAGATTCTTCATCTTCAATTTGTTATAGGTTCCCACTAGAAACCTTTCTTTCCTTAAGTGGACCATCACTTCATCACCTACCTGAAACTCATTATTCCTCTTCTAATCTGCCTTAGCCTTATACTGCATATTCATCTTATTAATATGTTCTCTTACCTCTTCATGTACATTCTTGATGTGCTCTACAAATTCTTCAGCTCCGGCACTAGTCTGCTTCTCTTGGTCCATCTTCCTCAATTCTGGAGCAGTTTTGGGACTACCTCCATACACAATTTGGAATGGTGATCTTCCTGTGCTCCTATTGACATAATTGTTGTAAGAAAATTCTATCTAGGGTAAGATCAAGTCCCATCCCTTGGGTTTATCTCCTACAAAACATCTTAGTAGGTTACCCAGACTTTTGCTCACAACCTCTGTCTACCTATCAGTCTGTGGATGGTGTGCAAAACTGAACTTCAACTCTGTCTTCAACTTTTTCCACAAGGTCCTCCAAAAGTATCCCACAAACTTGGTATCACAATCTTAGACTATACTCTTTAGCAGACCATGTAGCCTCACCACCTCTTTGAAGAACAAGTCAACGATGTGGACTGCATCATTGGTCTTCCAACATGGAATGAAATGTGCCATCTTTGAAAAAAATTCAACTACCACAAGCACTAAATCATTCCCTCTCTACGTCCTTGGAAAACTAAGAACAAAGTCCATACTTATATCTTCCCAAGGTCTCTCTGTTAGAGGTAAGGGGTGATAAAACCCTTATTTTGGCTCACTCCCTTAGCCATCTAACACATCCTGCAACTTTGCACAAAATTCTTCACATCCTGTGACGATTGAGGCCAATAATAATGCTCACTGATAATGGCAATAGTCTTATCCTGACTAAAATGTCTTGCCATTCCTCCATTGTGCTTCTCCTTTATTAGGTTCTCCCTCATGGAACTCTTTGGAATACACAATCAACCTCCTTTAAACAACATGCGATCCTGGATTATGAAATCCAACCACCTTTTCCTATCAACTATAACAAGCTCCTCGCAAGCTTTCCAAGCCTCTACAAAATCAGGATCCTCAAGGTACAATGTCTTGAGTTCATTGAACCCAACCACTTCAATATGCATCTCATTCAACAATGTTTTCCTCCTACTTAAGGCATTTGGAATCCTATTCGACCTCTCAATCCTATGCTTTAAAACAAATGTATAGCTTTGTAAAAATTCTACCCATTTCATATTCCTTTGATTTAATTTTCCCTGACTATTCAAGTACTATAATGCTTGATGATCAGTAAACAAAACAAACTCCTCCGACAATAGATAATGTCTCCATTTCCTTAATGCTTGAGCTATTGCATAAAATTCTTGATCATATACAAAGTACTTTCTCTTTGCATCATTTAACTCTTCACTAAAGTAGGCAATCATGGGCTTACTTTCTTGGCTCAATACTACTCCAATGGCACAACCATTAGCGTCACAATCCACCTGAAAAACCTTATTGAAATCCAGAAGGGATAAAACTAGTTGCTCTTTCACTTTCTACTTGAACAAATCAAAACTCTTCACTGCTCCAGTGCTCCACTTGAACTCTTTTCTATGCCCTCTCATTGTTTCAGTTAGGGGTGCACAAATACTATTGAAATTTCTAATGAACTTTCTGTAAAAACTGGCCAAACCATGGAAAGATCTCACCTTAGTAGTAGTTCTTGGGGTAGGCCATGCCAGAATAGCCTTCACCTTCTTTGGGTCCATCTTGAGACCTTTCATCGAGACAACAAACCCCAAGTACACTAACTCCTTCACAAAACTACACTTCTGCAAATTAATAAATAATTTATCTTCTCCCAAATTTTCAAAGACTCTACGAATATGCATCAAATGCTCACCCAGGGACTTACTGAATATCAAAATATCATCTAAGTATAGAATAACAAAATTCCCCAGAAACTCTTTCAATACTTTGTTCATGAGCCACATGAATGTGCTCGGTGCATTGGTTAGCCTAAAGGGAATGACTAACCACTCGTACAAGACCTATTTGGTCTTGAAGGTAGTCTTCCATTCATCTCCCTCCCAAATCCAGATCTGGTGATATCCACTCTTCAGGTCAATCTTTGTGAAGTACTGTGCTCCACTAAAACAATCCATCAAGTCATCCATCCTTGGTAGGGGAAATTTGTATTTGATTGTTATCTTGTTTATGCCTCGAGAGTCTGTGCATATTCTCCACTCCCCATCCTTCTTCAGTGCTAGTACTGTAGGTACTACACATGGAATTAGACTCTCTCAAATCAAACCCTTTCTCAACAATTCTTGAACTTGTCTATTCAACTCCTCATTTTCGTAGGACATAATAACCCGCCAAAATAACCCTGACAAAATAACTTGACTAAAATAACCCAAGGAAAAATAACCCTCATAATAACCCATGGACAAAATAACCCGTGGTCAAAATAACCCATGGACAAAATAACCCATGGTCATTTTAGATCAAGCTAGTAAACTAGAAATGACATAAAATAAATTATAAATATGATTGTGAGACACCATATAGGCTATTTAGGTCATTTTTAGACCATATATCCATTATATACCCCTAAAATAGCCTTAAAACACCTTTAATATGCTTAAATAACCTATAAAATGGTAAATAATTATAAAAATAAAGGCAATTTCGTGGGAATAAGTTGATTAAGAGTTATTATGAAAAGATATAAATGAAAAGGCATTAAGAAGATATATAAAGTGGTAGAATTAAGAGAAGTAAAGTAACGAAGAAGGGAGAACAAGTAAGAGTGTGTGGAGTGATAAGAAAAGGATAAATCCAAATTCATAAAAGAAGATATTTTGTAATATATTTTTTTGAACATTATTTTAAAATTTCTTAGGGTTTTCTAAAAGAGTGTACAAAAAATCAATATACTTTTTAGGGAACCAACACATTCTTCATAATTTTTAATATATATAAACCTCTTCAGTTTTTAACAAGTCAAAAAATAAGAATTTACTTATTGTAGACAGTTACACATTTTTGTTTCATCGACAAGGCATCAATAAAATGATCTAGCATTGTGTGGAATATTTTATAAATAAATGTTCAAGTCGGTGCTATACTACGACACAAACAAAATCCGATGATGTGATTAGCAGTATAAAACATAATGATGCTCCAAAACCTGAGATGATCACTGTCAAACACAAATTGAAAGAAATGAAATACATGGCATGCTCGACTCAAGATTCTACAAGAAATATCATCGTTGCTTCATGTTCTAATATTTCATTACCTGTAGCAAGAGCAATACCATCAACCCATGCATTATCCAAAACGATTCGAAGAAAAAGATTAAGTATTTGCATATGAGGTCAAGAAACTTGTTGCATTAGCTTGTGTGCCTCAGATAGACGTAATTCATGCATTTGAAACACTTCAATCTCCTTATTATACAGAACATGAGGAGACCCTGCAACCCATAATTGATTATTTTGAAGACAAATGGATTGCAGACTAACTAGAAGAGGCAACAGATGATCACCCAAGTTTCCAATCATAATGTGGAATTGCTATTCAACTACTCAAGATGATCTTCCCATAACCAATAATACTATTGAGGGATGGCATAAAGGATTTAGTGAATTGCTTCAAACATCACACAACTCAATCTGAAAATTCATCAAAGCAATGAAAAAAGAACAGAGTCTCCAAGAGAATAGAATAGAGAAATATATGGTTGGATACATTGGGCAACCAAGCAGGAAAAAATACCGTGAACTCAAAGAAAGACAAAAGATTGGTTGATGGTTATGACAACCATAACATTTTAGATTATATAAGAGGCATCACTCATAATTTGACACTTTAATTGAAAATTTGAATAATAAAGTTTTTTTAGCAACATACATGTAATTTATAAATTTTGTTTTCCTTTCTCTATATTCTTATGGGGATATTTTGTCCATGGGTTATTCTTGACCATGGGTTATTTTGGCTTGGGTTATTATGACCGGTTATTTTGTCCGGTTAGTGTGACCGGTTATTCATGGTTATTTTGGTCGGGTTATTATGTCCCGTAACCCTCATTTTCTACAAGAGTTATTCTGTGAGTTTCCTTATTTGGAAAACTGGCTCTAGGGATCAAGTCAATCTAATGAGTGATCTTCCTCACTGGTGGTAAACCCTCAGGTACATTATTAGAAACAATCTCCTAAAACTCACCCAATAACCCAGAAACTTCTACTAGCACATTCTCACTATCCTCTTTATCCCTTCTAGGAATCAATGCATAGCACATACACTCATGCTTCATGCCTTCAAAAAATTTCCTTCCATCAACATAACAAACCCTAGCACTACTACATACCTTTTCTTTGGCCTCCTTTAGGGGTTTTATCTTATGGTAAACTCCATCCTTTGTCAGGGAATAAGTGTTTGCATAGCCGTCATGTATAGCTCACCTATCGAACTACCAAAGCCTCCCCAACAACATGTGACATGCATCCATGGGGATGATATCACATAGTACCGCATCACAATAGCTTCCAATTTTGAACTTCACTAGGCACTACTCATTGACGAGAACTTTGTGATCTTTTTGCAGCCAGGCAATCCAATATAGATGTGGATGCCTTTCCCTCTTCAGCTTTAGTTTTGCAACCATCTCTTATAACACTAGATTATTGGTGCTCCCACTTTCAATAATGACATCACAACATTTTCCTTCACATTTTTACCTTGTGTGAAACAGATTCTTCCTTTGTTCTGGCTCCTTCTCTTCAGTTACCAGGACTCTTCTCACCAGTAGGGCTTCTCCCCTTTCAACATCATCTGAATGCTCAGATTGAGCCTCCTCATCTACATGTGCAACCCTTCCATGACCTTTTGGCCTTCTCTCTGTCCTTCCTTGGTGTTGAGGGAATTCATAGGCTCGATTCCCTTCTTCACCACATTGAAAAAAAGTACCTCTGAAACCACCTCTTCTGGATCCTTGTCTAGATCTACCTCATCCTCTACCTCTTTGATCACCACTATTTTGATCACGAGGGTGGTAGAAATTATCACTCCTCTGTCCTTGGCTGGTACCCACATCTCCATTTTTCTTCTCATTCTCATTTCGGCTTCTAGAAGATCTTCCCCCACCCTTTCCTCTTTGGCCTCCTCATCCTTTTTGCTTGTTATCAAATCTTTTTTTTAGCTTATCTTCAAATTTTAGAGTTAACTCATATGCATCCTCAATGGTTATCATTTTGAGCAGGCTTAACTCCTCTTGAATACTTAGTCGTAACCCATTAAGATAATGAGCTACCTTCTCCTTGTTGGCCTCTGCATGGCCTAATCTGATGATCATCTTGTGAAAATCTTCTATGTATTCTTTCACATATCTTCTCCCTTGCTTCAACCCTTGCAATTTCTTCAACAAATCTAACTCATAGTCCACTGATATGAACTACTTCTTTAGTTTCTCCACCATACGATCCCAATTGCTGATATTTCCTTTTCCTCTTGGATTTCTCTCCAACTGGACCTCTTTCCACCAAATATTTGCATGGCCCTTCAACTTTGTTTTTGCAAACTTAACCCAATCTGGATCCTCTACTTCTTCATACTCAAAATACTCCTCTATCTCGTTGATCCATTCAATCAACTCTTTTGGGTCCAAACTTCTGGAATAACTGGGGATTTCTATTTTGGGTCTCTTTCCAATCTTTGAAATGGCCCTAATCAACCACATTTGATCTTGATCAATCACTTCTTCTTCCTCTTCTACATCCAAATATTCCACCTCTTCTTCATCCCTGCTTTCTTCTCTCCTTCTTGGGTTTAACCCTCTTCTCATTTATTCCTGCAATGCATCAATTTGTCTCTGGAGGGCTTTGAAACCCTTAGTCACCAATGGATCTCTTCCACCAACATTTCTACCACCACTACCACCTTTGGAACCATCGTGCCTACTAGACATCACTATTGGAGGCATCTTGAATATCTCAAACCCACAACCACAGTCTTGGTGTGAACTGCCTCACTATCGACGATCTATCCACATGCTCAAGAAAATATGCTCTGATATGATCTGACGAGGGTGCAACCCAAGACACAAAAATTTACGTACAAAACCCAAGAATAATTTTATTATTCAAAAAAATTACTGCTTACATGTAGAGGATCACAAATCCTCAAGCTCTACAATACATGCAAGCTATCAAATATTATAGTTAGTACCAAATCCCCCTTTTGCAGCATGCAAACTCTTTTTCCCCAAAAAGCTACAAAAATAAAAAATCCCCCCATAAATAGCTCCTTTTCCATTTCGAAGCCAAACAACATTTAAATTATCATATTTTGGCAGTTTGGCGCCACAAATTATAATTTGATATTTAAAATTTAAACATCATTCAAAAATTAACACATTTTGAAACTATACCAACTTCTAGGAGCCATAACTTTTGATTCGGGACTCCGTTTTTCAAACCATTTGAACTATCAGAATGGTCTTAGAGTCAAGAACATGCTCAAAATTGTTATGCCAATTTTGGTAAGTTTTTTGGCTGTTTTGGGCTGTTTAGTGCCTCAAACCTGATCTGGAAGGTTTTTAGGTGCATTTCTGGGAGACTGAAACTATAATATCTTTCAAATCGGGAATGCTCTCGGCCTGATTCTTTCGCCAATATTCTTATTTTTCTATTTTGAATCCTCCCATATAATTTTTGTCTCCAAACACCTTCAAATTCCAATACCTACTCAAAATAGCAGTTGACTAGAAAAAGAAAAAAAACAAAACTGAAAGTGGGGATTTACATTATGATGAAAAGGGTATCCAAAAACACAAAGACATCTACAAAAGGCTAACTAAAGGAAACATAAATGGAATGCATATTTTTGGGTGATGCAAGATTTCCCTTACATCCCTAGCTGCTCCTGCATCAAATGGTATGTACATATATATACACACAATAAATGAAATGATAGGTGCATGATACCCTTAACAAGGTGAGTTGCATACATTGTTTATAAATATTGCAGTACAAATAGATATTATTATTTAATTATATGTGTGTATATACACACACACACATATAAATAGTTAACCATAATATAGTTGTTAGAATCCCTTAACAGTTGAGATTATCATAACCTCAAATACTATCAATATATTTCTTGAAATTGTAGAACTAGATAAACAAAATTTCAAATATGTATCAATTGTTTAATTATATTACAGTAGCAAACCTATATTTATTGATTGACTATGTGTATAAACACACACATATATATGTATATATATATATATATATGTATATATATATATGTATATATATATGCATATATATTTAGTGTAAAAAAAGTGTACATGCTTACAAAAAATTACATTATGTTTTTTGGCCCACTAATTTATTGGACTTAATTAAGCTTCTAATTTTCCAAATTCTGCATTTCAAATCCTTGTTTTTAATATTTTTTGAAGGTGAGAAAATATTAAACAAATGTATTCTATCATTAAATTTTATTGGGTCAAGTGTGTGCTAGAAATTCATGTTAGGACCCATTCACCCAAGGGCCAATGGGTACCCCTCCTAAGCTAGGACCTAAATTCAAATATGTTATTAGCTATATTTTAATGTCTAAAATTCAAATATGAAGTGTTAGCACCTGGAATCTAATTTTTGAGAAATTGGATAAACATCTATAAACACCTAATCATTTTATAATTTGAAATCTAAGACACACAATTAAGAAAATATTATTGTTAAGAGCACACAAGAGCAACATATAAGATAATTCTTACAAAAATTCAAGATCCAACATCATGTCAAAGTTTATGTATGTTCAAATTCATGTTATGTGAAGGATAAAATTTGTGTAGGTCTCCAAACAAACATGCATTCAAGAAAAAAAAGATCCAAGACCCTTGAATAGATGTGTATGCCTTTAGTCCTCCAAGGAAGCCATTGAAGGGTGGTGATTTGTAGAGTTTCATTTATTAATCATTTCCTTGCTTTCTATTCAAGGTTTTATCATTGACATTGCCATTGTGGAAGTGGAAACACTAACACGGGGTTTGACTGAGGCAATCCCCTATATGGCACAAATTTTTCCATCTTTGTGAATGTGTAGGTTGTAGGTCTGAAGTGGATTGAAGAGAGCTTAAAGATCCATTTTACATTGTAGTATTTGTTCTCATCAACCTTGTTAAGACACAAAAACTCACCTAGAAGAATTATTTATGACATTTAGAATGTAGGATAGACATAAAGAAAAATCTTAGATCTAACATCAGAGGACCCCAAAAGTTGAGAAAGATACCCTTACAAGGACTCAGTGGCCACATGGCGGCCTTGTCCTTGTTGGCCTAATAGTTCACCATTTTTTTTTGGGTAAGTACATATCAGTCTACACCTTTCAAATCTATCAAAACTTGACTATTTCTATTTATAAATTATCGAGATCCTGCATTTTTCATATTAGGGAATTTAAGAGCATTAGGTTAATAATTCTCAAATATTTCCAATCCATCCCATCCCCACTTTAGATGTAGATCTAGATCTGATTGACTCACCATTGAGGTTGAAAGCCAATATTTTCACCTTGTTAATCTACATCTCAATGTAACTTCGAAAAGGTCCCCTTTCACCCTAGGTTCTTTGCATTTAGCACCTAGGTTACCTTTTTTTATGTTACATTTTGGTAAACTTAACATGTCAACCCTAGATCTAGGTTTTGCATCCTATTAGTTTGCATTTCTCATTTAGGGTTTCATTTTTGCATTCTAATAGTTGTAGAAACCCAATCCCAATACTTGCAAAACACCATAAATAAACACATTAGAATATCATATACAAGTAAGAACAAGGATTCCCCATTAAATCCATTGACAAAACTCAAAATAGGAATGAAAACAAGAATAAAATGAAAGAACAAGAAAGTAGATTAAATCCTATTGAAAGTAATGCAAACTCTTGATCCCATGGGGGAATTGGTGCCAATTTGATGTGAAAATTGGCCCTTTCCAAACTCCAATGATGCAAAGTTGATTGATGATGAAGAGTGATCCACTCGATGAAGACTTCCAATGTGCTCCAAGATAAAAATCTAAATAACCTAGCTAAGATTGGATGAAGATTGCTATGGATTTGAGTATAGTAAGTTTACTCAAGTTGTGGATGATCAAATGAGGAATAAAGCCTCTTATTTATAGAAAATCAAGTTGAAGAGATGTCCAAAATGGAGCAATGTGGGACTAAGAATCAACTAATGGAAAGATGCCACTTGTCAACATGTGAATGGTTGAAGGATGTGCAAGTTTTGAAGAATGTGTCAATAAATGCAATTAGGTGGATTTTGAAATTGTTGAAATGACATGCAAGAGGGAAAGAAAATTCATTGAATGCCACTTGGCTCAAGGAAAAATGACTATTAGGTGGAGTAAATGGCTTGTTGGAAGGACAAAGTCCACTTGGATTTTGAATTCAAATTTGAGGAATATTCCATTTTTTATGCCTTTTGAGAGAAAATAGAGATTTAATAAATGAATTAAATCTATTTTCATTTGCAAGTTGCAAAAGCTAGAGGATGGGACATGGATCAAGATTAAATTAATTGAGGATTAATTAATTTAATGAGGATCAAAATGATGTGACATATTGATTTATATTTTATGGATTTATTTAAATCAAATATGAGAAGAAAAGGATTTAGAGATAGTTAAATAAATATTTTTGATTTATTTAACTAAAGAAGGTGAAAGATTAAATCAAACAAATGTTAATTTATTTAATTCAATAGGATGACTTTAGAGATTTAATCAAATAAAATGAATTATTTAATTAAATAGAGATAATTAGATTAGGTTGATTTATTTAATTAATGGAATAGAATGACTTAATAAAATAAATGATTTAATTAATTAAGGGAGGAAAATTGATGAATTTAATCAAACAATGGAATTTGATTAAATGGTTAGGCCGAGAGATGATTTAGGATGAAACAGTGTTAGTAGTCAGGATTAGATGTGTAGCGTCAATCAGTACATTTTCTATGTCTGCATTTTTCCCATCTTTGAAGTAGTGCACTCATTGTGTTGTTTCAAAGAATAAACTATCTCAATCAAAAGCCATTTTTTTTTTCTCAAAATTTGCCCAATTGCTACCCTAACGAGGGAAATTATGCCAATGTATTGCTTCCTCGAGAGATCGGACTAAACTTCTAATTTTTTGGGTGATCTCACGAAAAAAAGGACAAGGTGGCTGACAAGTCCAAAAAGGGTCCAAGAGGTCAGAAAAAATTGGCAAAAAATCATATAAAATGACCTTGGGATGGGTGAAAATGGGTTTGGGGGACCTAGAGTTCTTCTGGATGGCTAAACAGGGTCAAAAAAAGGCTTCAATAGCCTTAGGAGGCCACTTCCAATTCATTTGCACACATAGCCTTTAGAATTCCTTGAGATTTGAGCTTTGATACCTTGACGAAATGGCACAATGATAGCTCCCGATGCACATTTCCGATTGAGTCCAGACATACCAGGGACCTCCCAACATTGGGGCACTAGTAAGTGATCCTTACTTGAGCTTCAGTTTTTGTTTTCACGCACATTTATTGCTTCCAAACTTAGTTTTCTAGGTATGGTGCTATATGGTGCCGTTCAAAATTTTAAACTGCACCACTCAATATTCAAACTAAGCCGCCATCGCAAGGTGGATCGTTGCAGTGGAGTTTGGAGTTACTGAAAAAACTTCAAACTATGACACATATGTGAAAAGCAGCACTGGATTCTAAACTTCAACGCCATGACGAAATTTAGAATTAGGGCTTGGGACGCTTAAGCAAAGTGCACCACCACAGTACAATTTGAGACTTGAAGGTGCCAGCGTCATGGTTTTCAAATTTCAAACTATGATGCCTTCATAGTTTGCAACGCTAGGTTGGTTTCTTGAATGCTCGAGATAAATTTTTCTTGATGATTTTAACACCGTGACCTTTCTTGATGTAGGAGGCATTGAGGGAGCTCTATTCTCGTGAGCACAAATTGTGGGAGATATTTAGCTACTTACGAGATCTGACTAACAAGGAGTAGGACCAACTTTGTGAGATGGGGCTATGGTACATTGCCTATGCAACACCTGTTCAGACCCATCTTGACATGATGTCTGTGCTTGCTGAGAGATGGCCTAGTGAGGCGTCATCCTTTTATCTTCCCACTGGTGAGGCCACCATTACCCTGGAGGACGTGTGGCAGATCCTTAGACTATTGATACATGGTTGGCGAGTTATTCATGATATGGATGCCAGACGGGATGCTTGCCATGCGGTCTTGGATACAGATGACATTATATATTACGAGGGACAAATCAAGTTAGAGTGCCATAGGACGCTCATGACACCCTTCCAACTAGTTATTATTGACATCATCTCAGGTCTTCTCACCTCGGATTGAGAAGGTCGATACTTTAGTCCTAGCTGGGGGATTTGCTGGGAGTGGATGGTTCATGACAAGCCAGTCCATTTTGCATGGGGTCCCATTCTTCTTGCCTCCCTTTATAGGGATTTACATGAGTACGCATACTTAGATGAGATAGCACTTGGTGTAGGTGTCACACTCCCTCATCTGTGGGCATGGGAGCATATCTCCATTCTTCGACCGCGGGTTGTTCCAGTGCTAGTTGAGCCCGATGATCCAGTAGTTTGGTATTATAGGGGTGATGTGTCCTTCACACATAGAGGTGAGCATGGGATCCCTCATTGGTGGAGGGTCATTGATGAGATGATGGTGTTCACGTGGTGCCCATACCTTAGTCGGACCAAATGGGTTGATGGTGTTCAACAACTGTTCTTTTCCCACTAAGACAAGTTTATGCAAAGGTAGGAGCATACTATGATTGAGAGATATTTTCTAGGACGAGTTCAGTGCTAGTTTGGGGAGATTCTAGATAGGCCAGATGATGACTATGTGGCCATTTTTGCTTGTATAGTATTGTAGCGGGGTGCTTGGGGGAGATATATTCCTACCTTTGAGGCAATGGATAGCTTTAGGTAGTTGGTGGCCCAATAATGGGAATATGATTAGGGAGCTACAGACCCAGGAGCGACTCAGGTCTACAAAGATTGGTTCCGACCACTTCTATGACTGATAGTTCCAGGTGCACCCTCCGCTCGATGGAGAGCTAGGGGGAGGGGGGTAGGTTGAAAATGAGGAGGTGGTGGTCCTCTAGTAGGTTAGGTGGCACAGGACCAGCCATCATAGATTTAGATGGATCAACCTCATGCTGATGTACACATGAAGGACCAGGATTAGGGGTCGAACGATGGACCTGACGGACACTAGGATTGGGTTGTTACACCACCATGAGACAGAGGTGAGGACTAGCCTAACGTGCAACCTCTACTAGTATAGCCAGCTGGTCAGCCAGATCCAAGGGACATCCTGATATCACAGTTATAGGCCCAGATCTAGGCCTTGATAGCAAAGAGGGACTAGGTCCGTGCAGAGAGAGATTAGGAAATTTTACAAAGGTAGGCCACAGAGTTACAGGCGGCCGCAGAGATGGGTTGTAGATAGTAGCTAGAGAGTATGGAAGCTTCCTCTTCTCACAACATAGTGTCTCTTCAAGCCTACAGAGAGGTCGTATAGGAGGATGACTATTATAGATTGTATTATTACTAGGTCGTGTTGTGAGTAGCCCTAGTCCTAGACTTCTCACAGAGGACAGGGCACAGACCTACAGAGGGTCACAGTGATAGAGGCAAGGATAGCAGGTAGAAGGGTTAGACCTCCTTTTTGATCGAGACATTATTCCTTTGTGCCATATGGGCTCATTTTTGATAGCCCGTTGGGCCTTTTTGTACCCATACATACATGTATAGTGATCTGATTATTATTTTGTACTATGATAGTTACTTGATGATATATATGAGATGATGATGTTGATGTGATATGTCATGTACCATTTATTTATTATGCATCTGTGGATGGTTCTATTTCTATATGTGATGCAATAATGTTATGGTATTATGATGTATGTGATGGATACACTATGTATGGATGCATTTCTTTTTGATGATGTATGCATTATGTGATGGTTATGCGACTAACAAATCTATATTATGCCTCTAATGAATGATGATATATGATATGCATTTGTGATATGTAATATAGATGTTTATGATGGTGCATTTCTCTTTCAGTATCTTTTATTTATACTTTAATGATGGTGTATGATGCAATCTACATGATGATTTATGTATGTTGATGCAAATGTGATGATTTATGCTATGAAATGATTTCTTTTTCAATATCATTTTTTTTTATGATGGTGATGATGCTATGAATGCAATGATCATGATATGTGGCTATGCAATGATGAATGTATGTGATTTTCCATGTATGATATGCACTTATGATGATGTTATATAATGATGTGATGTGATGTTATATATGAAATGATATGTTATGCAAAATGGTATGGAGATGATGATTTATGATATGCAAAATGTTATGTGAGTAATGAACTTATGATGTATATGTGATGGCATAATGAATGCTTTTATGAGATGTTTTATATGATTACGGATGATATGTATGCACTTAATGCAATGGGTTGTTTATAATGCTTACATGCCTGTTATGCTTCATTTAATTATGCACTGGATGCTTATAATGATATGGGATGATTTATGAAATGTTTATGCAAAATGATTGTAATGTGGTAATTTTTGAGATGTTTACAATAACAAATCTACATTATATGATGATGGAGATGCAATGCATATGAGATGATCACTGTTTCCTATATGATATGCAATATGTTGACGATTTGTGGATGCATGATTAATGATGATGGTGATTAGCTATCATAGTACCCTATTAGTGTGAAAAGTGAGAAGGAATGAAAGAAAGAAGAGATTTCAACAAGACAAAAGATGATGACGATAATGAATATCTACCATGGAGTTGGGATTTTCAAAGGGCCAATTATCTTATTTTTGATAACACACATAAATACGATGCATCAAGGTATTAAGGACCAAGATGGTGTGGTATCTAGTGCAAAAGACTTTGACTATAACAATTAGATAGGAGTATCTTGTTCACACCTGACATACAAAAACCTTACTAGGATGCACTTTAGGTATTTCACACATCTCAAACCAAGAAATAGGAAGGAAATCCTTCCTATGTGGTCAACAAGATATCCAAAACACCCTCCATACATACCTAATAAAGCAGGTAGATGCCAAGTTATATTACAAGAACATCCAACAAGCATAGTAGACAAAAGATAATGATAATTGCCCCATTCTTATCTCTCTAAATCCCTTCATTGGGGACATCATTGAAGGATCCTTGGAATGAGCACAATAAGATATATCAAAAGAAAAAGATATAGTAAACAAGCAAGTTGATGTTCTTCAATACCACTAGCCAAGATTAAACTATGATGATGCCTGATGTTGATGTCCATTGTAGGAAGGATGCATATTAGGACATGATGATATTAGATGATTTGATATGGGAATCATTGTATGATAGACTATTGACACAAAGAGTTCACCAACTTGCTTACATACTAACCTAGACTTTGAGACTGACGTTTTGAGTTTTTCACTTTTAATCTGCTAGACTTGTTTCTGACTGTTTCACCAAAGGTTGGGGATGATGATTGATTTATTGTGAATGATGTTATTTTGGGTGAAAGCGAGATGAGACAGATGGATTTTTTCAAGTGTTTTGAGGTTGTTTTTGGTATATTTGATATTTTTCAAATGTTTTGATTTTTTTCAGTTTTCCAAATGTTTTGGTGTTTTATGATATTTTGACCAAAAGACTAACCTAAAGACCTATCCTAGGGGCCTCAAGGGATGATCAACCAGATTATCCTTGCCTACGTTATATACACAGAGACCACATAGTTCAACTGATGACTTGACCAATTTACAGATTAAGATATACATGATGAAATTGCAGTTTATCATGATGGACTCCTAAAGGACTAACCTAATTGTCTTGGGGGATGATCAAAGATCAACCTTGCCTATGTTCAAGGCTCAGAGACCTATAGTTGAACAAGACGACTCTATTTTTGAATTTTTGACTAACTTTTTGACCTATTTTTTTTGATTTTTTTGATTTTTTGATGTTTTTTGATTTTTTGCCTTTAGGACTTCAAGAATATACACAAATCTGATGCAATGAGATGATGCCCCCAGTGTGGTGCAATAGACTACTTCGATAAAGGTATGACAAACTGACCTTGAGAATGAGCTCAGTAGTACTAGGAGGGATCATGACACGAACATAGGTTCAAGCTATAGTGTGGATGTCAAATGGATGATGGAGATATTGAATGTGATGGATGATGGAAGTGTAATGGATGGATGCAAAACAAGTCATGAAGATCCTAGTGGATGGAAAGTGCTTATTTACACAAGGTACCTATTGTCTAGGTTTTCACCAAGGTACTTGCCCAAAGCGCCACCAAAGTGGTTTTCACTAGAGGATGATTTTTTCTCTTTACTGTTTTGAATCCTTTTTCTATTTTTCTAGATTTTTTATTTTTTTTATTTTTGTGTTGTCACCAAGATGCCTATTTGCCAATTTTTCATCAAGGTAACCATTTTTTCAAGACATTTTCTATTTTTTTTGGATTTTTTGGTTCTATATCTTTAAAGATTAGGAATAAAACTTTTTGAGATGGGATTTGTTCATGGGCTCTTGCAAAGGTTCCCCTACAGGTGTTGATAATTGATATGCCCCAGACTTATAGCTTGCTATGATAACAAATAGTCCCACCTAGTTGGGTTCAAATTTTCCTTTGTTGTTTGGATTTGGGACGTTCTTCTAATTCTCCCTTAGTACTAGTTCTTTGACTTTGAAATTCCTACTTCTAATTTTCTTGTTATAGCTCCTCTAGAGTCTATTTTGATAGACTTGAAAATGATTTAAAGTGACTATATGCTGCTCATCTAGTAGCTCCAGCTCATTCAATCTTGATACTCAGTATTCTTCATCTGTGATGAGGTTTTGTAGTGATATTCTTAGTGATGGGAGTTTGATCTCAATGGGCAGTATGACTTCTGATCCATAGAGCAGGGAGAATGGGGTGGCACTAGTGGGTGTGCAGATACTAGTTCGATAGGCCTAGAGGGCGGGATTGAGATACATATGGTTTTATTAGTGGCTTTTACTTGGCCATTGCTTTGGAGATAATATGGGGTGGAGAAGCAATGTTGGATTTTAAATTTTTCACAAAGGTCGCAGACATCCTGATTTTTGAATGGTGTCCCATTATCAAAGATAATAGCTTGGGGAATGCCATATCGACATATAAGATAGTTTAGGATGAACTTTGATATCTAATTCCTAGTTATGTAGGTCATTGGTATGGCTTCCACCCACTTGGTAAAGTACATAGTGGCGGTTATGATGAACTTATGGCCATTGGATGAAGTAGGGGTTATTTTTTCGATGAGATCAAGCCCCCATTGTGAAAAGGGCCATGGTTTAATGATGGGATGGAGCTCTTGAGCTAGAGCATGGATGAGGTCCCCATGTTTCTGACATTGTAGACACCTTCTGACGTAGTTGTGTGCCTCTTTCTCCATAGTGGGCCAATAATACCCCATCCTTAGCAGTTTCTTGGCCAAGGTCATTCCACTTGAGTGCGAACCAAAAATACCGTTATGCACCTCAGTTAAAGCAATCAAGGCTTCATCAGTATTGAGGTAGTGTAATAAGGTTCCCTCTATGCTTCTACAGTATAAGGTATTTCCTAGGATGACAAACCTAGAGTATTTTTTAACAAAATTTCTTTTAAAGCTTGAGGGTAAGTCAATAGGTAAGACACCTATTCATAGGTAGGTATAAATTTCATGGTGCTAGGCATCTCCATGAACAAAAAATTCACACAGAAATTATGACTCTGGTACCTCGAATGCAGGCACGAGAAGTTTCTCTACCAAGAATTCATGCTTTAGGACATTGCAAGGGATTTCTAGTAAGGATCCAATTGTTGCCATGGCATCTGTAGCTCTGTTGTTTTCTCTAGGAATTTTCTTGAATGTGATCTCAATGAAGGATTCTTTGAGAGTCTCCACCAGTTTCTTCTATGGAATTAGCTTATTGTCCTTATTATAGTATTCACCATTCACTTGATTTATTATGAACTGGGAGTCTCCATATACTTTGAGGTACATCATGTGCCACTGCACTGCTATTTTGAGGCCTATGGTTAAAGCCTTGTATTATGCAATATTGTTAGTGCAGGGGAATGCCAATTTATAGGATCTAGGAATACAATCTCCCTATGGAGTGATGAAGAACACACTGGCTCTTGATCCATTTTGTGTGTATGAGCCATCAAAGTAGAGTTTCCAATGATTAACTATGCTGAGGTTGAAGATGGATTCATCTGGAAACTATGATATAAGTGGATTCTCTGAATAGATTGGTGCTTCTACAAGCTAATCTGCTATGACTTGGCCTTTGACTTATTTCTTCTCCACATATTCAATTTCATACTCTGATAGTATCATGATCCATTTGGCCATTCTCCTAGTAAGCATTGCTTTTGACAGTAAGTACTTGAGAGGGTCGATTTTGGTGATGAGTTTTATTTTGTGTGCCAACATGTAATGTCTAAATTTCTGTGAAGCAAACACTACTGCTAGACATGCTTTTTAAAGTAATGAGTAATTTAATTCATCCCAACTATTGTTCTATTGTTATAATAGATGGCCCTTTCTGTCCCATTTTCATTGTGTTGAGCTAGGAGAGCTCTAAGGGTTGTTGCTATTGCTGACACATATAGGATCAATGGCTTTTTGGGGATTGGTGGCATAAGGACCGAAGATGAAAGTAGATATTCTTTGATCTTATTGAAGGCTTCCTCACACTTATCATCCCACTTTTATGCTATTCCCTTGTGAAGTAGGTGAGAATAAAAAAATTTCTTATTTTCCAGTTGTGCAATGAATCTTCAGATGGACTGAAGCCTTCCCTGGAGACCTCTCAATTGTTTCAATATTTTGGGTGCTTCCACTTCAAGGATTACTTTTACATTGGTAGGGTCTACCTCAATACCTCTCATTGATACTATGTAACCCAGTAGCTTTCCTAATTGTATGTCGAAAATGCACTTCTTTAGATTTAATCAGACCTTGTATTCCTCTAGCTTGCTAAAGATAGAACTTAGGGTTGCTATGTCATCCCTCCTTTTTCTAGATTTGGCTAGTATGTCATCAACATAATCTTTGAAATTTTTGTGGATCATGTCATGCAAGATTAGTGTCATAGCTCTTTGGTATGTAGCACCAACATTTTTTAAGCTGAATGGCATCAATTTACAGTAGTGAGCCACCCATGGACAAGTGAAGGTTGTTTTGGGTTGGTCTTCTTTAGCAATCATTATCTGGTTGTATCCCAAAAAACCGTCCATCAGGGAAAGCATTGTCAATGTTGGGCAATGGGAAATCATCTTTTGGACATTCTTTGTTTAAGTCCCTAAAGTTTGTGTAGATTCAGATGCTCCCATCTATTTTTGAAATAGGAGCTAGATTGGATACCCACTCAAGGTAGTCAATAGGTTGTATGAATCCTATGTCAAGTAGCTTCTTTAATTTCATTTTGACTAGTAAGGTGATCTGAGGATGCATTTTCCTGAGTTTTTGTTGGATATAATTTGCTTTAGGATACACTACTAGATGATGAACTACAATCTCTGGGTCAAGCCTAGGCATGTCTGCATAACTCCATGCAAAATTAAGTTGTCTTTCTCTCAAGAAGGCTACTAGGAGCTCTTGTTCCTCTGATAGTAATGATCCCGCATAGAATGTGATATGCGGTGTCTCTTCTATTCCTAAATTAACTAGATTGCATTTTTTTGCTAGGACCGTTGATTTTTCCTAATGGAGATCTCTAAAAGGAATATTGAGTCCCCCATCTTCAGGCACCTTGAAGAGGTTTTCACCATTGGATGCTTCCTTTCTTTTTACTAATTTTGGGTCAGAGAGTGCCACAATGTGGTTTTCACTCAAGGACTTAGAGATTATTCTCAGTTTTTCACTTTTGTGATTGAGGGATTCAATCATTTCCCTATAATATGCATGTGTATCCAACTCAATGATGAATCCTACTTTTTGATGCCCACATGGAATATTATCTCGTAGTCCCATGAATTCTTAGAGTGCCTCATTTTTTTCAAATGTGTCAAGAATTGGTGGTCCTCATTGGTCATAATTGATGAGTTGTGGGTAGACTAGATGGATTTCAAGGTTTTGGTTTTCAAACTTATAAGATAGGGTGCTAATCATGAGAATGTTGGTATCCTAAAAGAGCATGGGTAGGTTGGCTATGGGATCCTCATCATTACTACTACTATAGATGTTAGTTATGTCAAAATTGAAATTATCTATGACTCGGCCAATGGATATAGGTAAGTGAAGTTTAGCTGGTGTTGGTTCATAGAGAGTCTTGACTGCTTTAACTAAGGGACCTCATCCACATATGGTTAGACTCGGAGGTGTACATCTAAGGCCAATATTTATCATTTGCATCTCAGGAATGAGGGGTATTATAAGCCCATTGTTATTTTTCCCTAGTTTCTAGTTTCTGTCATAACCCATTGCAGGCATCATTTGCAAACCTTTGCTTCTATCATCCATTGGTAGATTAGATGTTGGTCTATTATCTTGGTATAGGAGATGAGATGGGTCCTCCTGTATGACTTCTTTTCCAAGATCTCCCCAACTTCTAAAGTTGGGATATTCTTTATAGATGTTTGAGAAGTGGAGGCTTCATTTGATTGCAGACGTCCTCATGATCTAAGAGATTGTGGTAACTCCCCTACCACAAGGGCATTTTTGGGAATCATATAGTTTCCACAACCATTGTCTTGGATGATGAATTTGATATTAGAGATGGTGGGGATGGTGGGAGTGGTGGTTGTCTCTATCGTAGAAGTGGAAGCAAGAGTGGTTGGGTCAATGTATGGTGTTGATGGGCCTTCATCATTTTTAGGTACTTGAGGTATTTTGTAGTATTTGGCCTCTAGGTTCTTGTAGTAGGAGAATGGTTCAGGATCTCCATGGACAGTGGCCTCTTGTCCTTCATATGTGAAATTGACACATTGATGGAAGGTTGATGCTACTGCTTGCATTACATGGATCCATGGATGTCCCAAGAGAATGTTATAAGGAAAGTCAAGGTCGAGGACCTGACAAGTTGTTTCCATGATAGCTGGCCCTACTTGAATAGAGATTTGGATTGTGCCTTGGGACACTCTTTCTTGATCATCATATACTCTGATTGTAATAAATTTTCCGTTGTCAATAGAATCCTCTAAGATTTTTAGGTTCTTAATGAGCTTGAGGGAACAAATATTCAAGCCTGCACTTCCATCCACCAAAACTCGCTTGACTTTATTTTTTTGCACAATTGTGAGATGGTTGAGTGGGAAAATCTTGATCAGAAAATGTAAGGAGATTCAGGGTGATGATGTTTTTGACCATAGCTTGGAATTTTTCTACATCAAGATTTTTTGGGATGGTTGATGAAGCCAATGCTTCCTCAAGGATTTTCTTGTGAGCGGATGAAATTTTTAGCAACTCCATGATGGAGATTTGTGTTGGGGTTCTTTTCAGTTGATCAATGACATTATAACCATTGGGAACATATCTAGGATTGGGTGCAGGTACTCTATTTGGCTGAGATGATCCTACAATGGTAAATTTTCCACCTCTTGTGGTGACTCCACAATCTGCATGGGCTCCTTTGATGGTGATGGTAGCATACTAATCATCTAGGGAAGTGACGACATGATCGTACACATGATTGACATTTTTGAAGGTACCTTTCCCTTTATCAGTGTCATTATTCCCTTTATTGTGGTTAGGCATTGGATTCGTATATATTTTGAGGTTTTAATTTCTTTTTGGCTATTCCACATTTATGATTCTTTGATCAATGAGGTCTTGGACTAGGTTCTTTAACCTCACACAACTGTTAGTGGTGTGCCCTTTGATTTTTTGGAAGTCATAGAGTTGATTTTCATTGCACCAAGGAGGCTTAACATCTAGTTCTTGGTAGTTCTCATAGGTGGGAGCCTTGATGAGGTTTTCATTTATCAGTTTCTTCATGATGACTTCAAGCGGTTCCCCAAGGGTGGTGTACTTCCACTTGGTGAAGTTCTTGTTTCACCAGGGCGATCCCGTTTGGTCGTTGATGTTGTTGATCATTTGATTGTTTGGCTTCTATGTTGTTGTGTTAGTTTGATGATTGTTTTGATGATGGTTTTGGATTTTTTGTTGTAGTGCAGGTGTGTTTTGTTGAGGGGTATTGATGAAAATTTTTGCATTGATGACACCATCATTGGTAACATTTTTTTTCTTGCCCATGTGCAAGGCTTGTCATTATAGCTTGTAGATGGGCGGTTGTTCTACTATTTGGGATATGAAGTTGATCCTCCAGGCTGTGTCATAAGAGCTCATTTGATGCTGAGCACCTTGGAAATCAACTGGTCATACGTGGTGATCCCTTGGACTTTGTTGTTCCTTGGGCATGACCCATTTGCTATGATTGGCCTTGGATTGTGATCATTGTAGAAATGAAGCAAATGATTCATTCTTCCCTTGTTTCAAAGCTGAGAGTTCCTCTAGATTGACATCCATGGTGATATTGCATGTGTAGTTTTTGATGAATGTGTCTATGATTTCTTGGAATGTTTTGATGCCTATAGGTAGGCGAGAGAACCATTCCATGGCATGGCCAGCCAAACTCCTAGGAAATAGCCACATCAAATAGGTATCATCATATGCGACTTCCATGCAATGAACCTGGAATTCCCTGATGTGATTTCCTACCACACAGTACTTGTCAAACATGGGGATCTTAAATCCCTTTGGGAATGGTTTCATTGCAAGGATCCTTTTGAATAGATAAGGGCACAAGTTGCTGGGGGTTTTTGTGGTTCACCTCGATTGAAGATCGAGCACTTGTTGCGAGAGCAACCAGATTTGTGTTGTCACATCTTTTTTGCTAATCAAGGGTGGGATCAAAGTGTTTTGAGGTGGTTTGTTTGTTGGTGGGATGGGTGGATTGGTCGGTATGTTGATAGATGGTGTTTCCATATTCTGTTGAGCCAAGTATGCTTGCAATTGTTGTTGTATCAACAATGCTTGTTGTTGGTCCTATTGTTGTTGTGCTATTAGTACCTATTGCTGACCTTGTTGTTGTGCTTGTTATACTAAAAATTCTCATTGTTGGGTAGCTAATCGGGCTGCTTCTTGTTGTTCTTGATATTTCTTTAGCACTTGTTGATATGGTTGATGTTGTGCTACTTGTTGTTGTGCAAGATATTGTGCTTGCCATTGAGCTTGGGCTTGAACTTGCACTTGAGCCTGTACTTGGGCCTATGTGGCAGCTTGTGCAATTTGTGTGGCA
Source organism: Sequoia sempervirens (assembly GCA_007258455.2). Classification (NCBI taxonomy): domain Eukaryota; kingdom Viridiplantae; phylum Streptophyta; class Pinopsida; order Cupressales; family Cupressaceae; genus Sequoia; species Sequoia sempervirens. The sequence continues at coordinate 509,926,404 of VDFB02193867.1, read as the reverse complement.
TGAGCAACTTGTACTACTTGAGTGGCTTGAGTAGCTTGTTGTTGTTGTTTCAATAAGGCTTGGGCTTGTGCAACCTGTTGTGATTTTTGTGCTTGTTGTCTTTGTAATGTAGCTTGGTCAGCTTGAGCAGCTTGTATAGCTTGCAGGGCAACTAATTGCATGGTTTTTTGTTTTTGTACTTTTAGGAGTGCCTTTTGATAGGCAGCTTGTTGAGAAGCTTGCAAGACAATACTATATTGGTTTGATGTATTGGATATTGATGGTGGTGGTGGTATAGGTGGATTTGGAATGGTGCTTGTTGTGGTGATGAGAGGCACTGTGATCTTGATGGTTGGGGTTTGAGTGGTAGATGGTGTGATCAATGTGTTTGGTCCTTGAGAGACCATGTTTTGAGATGTTAGGGGGCTGGTTGATGATGTGATGGTGGTGGTTTGTGTTATCGGGGTAGGTGCCATTTGTTGTTGCGATATTGATGACAAGCTTTGAGGATTTGATATGGTACTTTGATTGATGCTCGGTGGGTTGATCTAATTTTATTGATTGATGTTTGGTAAAGGGGGAATTCCTAAACCAAGAGGTGTTGTGGATATTAATGGCAATGGTGGAAGTGGTGGAAATGTGAGGGGTGTAATCTCCTGAGGAAATAGTGTAGTGTCAAAAATGCCCCCTGGCCCAAATATGTCACCCTCTCCTTGTGAGGTTATGGGGAGAGAGGTTTGGGGTGTTGCATGGAACGATGATGATGATGATGGTTCATTTGGATCATGAATGGTGAGAGGGACATATGGATGTGATGGATTTTTGGGGATGGTTTGTCCCAAGATGTTGTTCCCTTGTTAACAATGGGTTGAGTTGGAGCAATAGATGATGTGGTTTGTGGGATATTTTGAGTGATGTTTTGAAATGAGGTTGTAGATGAGATGGGGATGGTAGATGAGACTTGGGGCATGGACCCAAAAGATGGCTCCACTATAGTGCTTACGTCAAAATCAGAGGGGAGTTTAGCCCTTTATTTTGCTAATTCAAGCATGTATAGTGAAGGGTTGAGTCTCATCATGATATTGATAATCTTATGGTTCTTTCGATTTTGAATCATTTCAGTGATTTCCTCGTGTGACATTCCAAAAGGATTATTGGTTAGATCCTCCATTTGACCTTCCTCTTGTTGATTTTGTGATGATGATAGAAAGTTTGTCAAAGGATTACTTGATCTAACGAGATTAATTTCAGAATTTGTTTGGCTTAGATCACTTGAAATGGGTGTTTCTTTGTTGGCTTCCATGTTCCTCTTGTGTTGAGATCTATTTTGCACCATAAAATAGGGTTCAAATTTCAAGAATATGGGCGATGAATCTCTAATTCTTTGGATCGATCTAACTTTTAGGACGCAAAAGAGAAAATTTAGGATGTTTTTAAGGATCAAAAGGTGATATGATGAGGATGATGTGGATGTTTAAACTTTTGAGAAATTTTGAGGGGATGCTAAACTTTTAGGACTTGTTTTGAATTTGGATTTTGATTTTTTGGATTATCCTTGACTTGATTTTTTGGTTTGCTTTGATTTTGGATTTATGAAAAAATTGACCCTAAGATGCTGGATGATTATCTAGGGGGTAGATTTTCTCAAAGGATGATAATTTGAATATGTTTAGGGAGAAGGATGCATCTACATACACTTATTCAAACAAGATGATAATTTAACCAAGCATATGAAGAAGGATGCATCTACATATACCTAGCTAAACAAGATGGTTTGATAATTTGACTAAAAATATGCAAAAGGATGCATGTACACATACCTAGCCAAAAAATGATTTGATGTTTTGATCCAAAGATTTTTAAGGTTTTTGCTTCAAGGATTGGATGATTTTGATTTTTTCCAAAAATCCTAGCATGGAGGATAATTTCAAGTTTTTTCAAAAGATGATGGTGAGGTGATTTTGGTTTGATGTTCAAGGATGGATGAAGGTTTGATTTTGATCATAGGTTTACCTAAAAAGACACTTGTTTACTAGACCTCAGTTTTGAAGAACATGTTTTTTCTCTAAACAAGGTGTTCAAATTCACATAAAAGATTGGGATTCTGACAATAATAAAATGAGTACAATCCAAGATGGTTCCTTGAGGCTTTCTTGTAGAATTTAAAAAGCAGTCTTTATCTGAATTAGTATAGTGTTGAGAGACATTTTTGGTGATCTTTTGGACTAAGAGCTTTTACCTTCGATTTATTGATCTTGATCTTGCATGAAATCATTGGGGACACATGTGTGGGGTCCAATTGTTTTTAGTATTTCCTTACTGACTTTGTTTTTACCACAAACACTTCTTTGATTAGTTGTTCAAGCTAGATGTCCAATTTTTCAACTTCTTCTCATTCCATAAGGTATATCATGTGGAATTTTGATGAAATTAAGGAAAGGGTTACTTATTGTTAACTTTAACAAGAAAATTGAGATATAATCCAAGTGTTTAGAAACCTCTAAGGATAAAATCCCAAGGGAAAGCAATAACACATGAATTTGGTCAATTATATTTGCTTCCTAAAGGGTTTGATGTTTTGATGACAATGTTAAATGTTTGTTTCCAAATGTTTTCGAATAAGAAAAGTGTTTTATAACCAAGAACAAGCACAATCCTATGGATATGAAAGACGATATTTGTTGAGTCCCCACTTGGTCAAGTCTAGCTACCCTTATTTTTAGCGAATGGTTAGATGCTTGACCCCATTGGCTCCCCTCCATGGCTCAACACTTCTTTCAGGGAAACCAAGCATCAGTACCCATGAAAATCCCATGGTATGCTTTCCATTTCTACTAAAAACCGTAAAAGTGTGGTGCAGGTTTAGAATGACCGTTCTTGCACCAAAAAATAGATAAGGATTTTGGCCTTTCTACATCAAGGGTTTTAGTTTGGACTTTCCGTTCGTAGGATTTGACCCAACGTGGTGAGAGACCAATTCTTCCCTTCTCGTTGGAGTCAACCATGTGATACTGGCCTTTGTTATAGTACCCACTTTTATATCTCGACTGGAAATACTCTTGGCTTTAGAGTGTTACTGTTGGGTCATTCCCTTGGGTGAGTACTTTTTCCCATAAGGTAGGCCCTCTAAGATAAACAATAGTGAGTAAACATATTCATAGTTCGATCAACCTTTGTTTAGAAACAAAGGGAGAACCCATGCAATGGGTTTACTCACACTCGCACAATGTTTTGTTCAATTTTAAACCCAAACTAAAGTGTGGAAGCAATCACTTTATCCCAACCTAAGACCACCAAAAATCCTTTTGATTCTCAAGATCACCATAAGGCACGAGAGAAGTGCATACATCTTTTCAATGGTGTTAGTTTGAGTAAGCAATCACAAAGCAAAGTTGCACATGTTTTTAATCCAACAAAGCAATAATGACTCCTTTTTATAGCACCAAATGAAGTGTGAGAATTTTCCTTGTTCAATTATTAGCCCCAAACAAAATCTAGTGAGTTTGTGTCCTAAAGTTCATTTTAAGCTTATTTTGTAACAAGAATTTAAAGAGTTATTTTTTAGAGCCCAAAATGAAACTAGTAAGTCCTAAGCATGAAAGATAACAATTTTTTCCTTAAAAGGAATAGTGAATCCTCTAAGAGTGTTGAAAAAACACTAGAGTGTTTAAAAACACTTGGTATCATGAAATGAGGTCATCATGCTTCTTTTCCTCTTCACCTTTGATCAATCCAACCTACAAGAAAATCAGTTAGGTTCTACAAAAATAAATGTCAAGAAAGCAGAAAATAGACCAAATAACCAAAATTTGATAAAAACCAAGTGTCATAAATAAAATTTCACTTTCTACTTCCCTCAACATAAATAAAGGCATCATAGTTTGAAATTACCAGCGGTGTTGTATAGTGCTGCTTACCAGTCAACATCGCTTTGTAGCCAAACCAGTGAGCGTGAAGGCATCACTATTCTAGTCAGCAGTGCAGTTTGGATTTTAAAAAGATTTCAGTGAGCTAGAAAGATTCAACAGTGTTGTTTCAAAATTTGAATTTTGGGTGGGAAGTATGGAGCATCAGAGTTTGAAATTTGTAGTGGTGTGATATGGCAATGCTCAGTTCTCAGTGGTGCTAAATAGTGGCACTAAGCTTCCAACAGTAGAGTTTCCTATAGGCGTAAAAACAGTAAAGAAAACATGAAATTTAGTACAAAAACATGATTAGATTTTCAAGAGTTCTATCCTTCTAGCGCCAAATGTAGAACCCCAATCCCAATACTTGCAAAACACCATAAACAAACACATTAGAATATCATATGCAAGTAAGAACAAAAATTCCCCATGAAATTCATTAACAAAACTCAAAATAGGAATGAAAATAAGAATATAATGAAAGAACAAGAAAGTAATTTAAATCCTATTCAAAGTAATGCAAACTCTTGATCCCATGGGGGAATTGGTGCCAATTTGATGTGAAAATTGGTCCTTTTCCAACTCCAATGATGCAATGTTGATTGATGATGAAGAGTTATCCACTTGATGAAGACTTCCAATGTACTCCAAGATAAAAATCTGCATAACCTAGCTAAGATTGGATGAAGATTGCTATGGATTTGAGTATAGTAAGTTTACTCAAGTTGTGGATGATCAAATGAGGAATAAAGCCTCTTATTTATAGAAAATCAAGTTTCAGAGATGTCCAAAATGGAGCAATGTGAGACTAAGAATCAACTAATGGAAATATGCCACTTGTCAACATGCGAATGGTTGAAGGATGTGCAAGTTTTGAAGAATGTGTCAATAAATGCAATTAGATGGATTTTGAAATTGTTGAAATGACATGCAAGAGGGAAAGAAAATTCATTGAATGCCACTTGGCTCAAGGAAAAATGACTATTAGGTAGAGTAAATGGCTTGTTGGAAGGACAAAGTCCACTTGGATTTTGAATTCAAATTTGAGGAATATTCCATTTTTTATGCCTTTTGAGAGAAAATAGAGATTTAATAAATGAATTAAATCTATTTTCATTTGCAAGTTGCAAAAGCTAGAGGATGGGACATGGATCAAGATTAAATTAATTGAGGATTAATTAATTTAATGAGGATCAAAATGACGTGACATATTGATTTAGATTTTATGGATTTATTTAAATCAAATATGAGAAGAAAAGGATTTAGAGATAGTTATATAAATATTTTTTATTTATTTAATTAAAGAAGGTGAAAGTTAGATTAAATCAAATAAATGCTAATTTCTTTAATTCAATAGGATGACTTTAGAGATTTAATCAAATAAAATGAATTATTTAATTAAATAGAGATAATTAGATCAAGTTGATTGATTTAATTAATGGAATAGAATGACTTAATCAAGTAAATGATTTAATTAATTAAGGGAGGAAAATTGATGAATTTAATCAAACAAGGGAATTTTATTAAATGGTTAGACTAAGGGATGATTTAGGATGAAACGGTGTTAGTAGTTAGGATCAGATGTGCATTGTTATTCAATACATTTTCTATGTCTACAATAGTATAATTTTTTTTTGAAAAAAATCATTCATCTTGCATCATAGCTTACATTAGAATTTGTTTTAGTCATCTTTAGATCTTATTTACATTCATTAGGTGGTTAAAATTTCAATTTTTTCATTGCATTGCATCTTTCGTTTAAGCCTAAAAAAGTGAGAAAATTACATTGTTTTCTTTCAAGTTGGCATCAATATTCATTTTAAAAAATTTCATCTTAGACTTAGTCAATTATTGCATGATTAAGATCTAGAAATTCAATTCAAAAATTTCCTTTATTATTTCACATTTGTATTTGAATTACATTGTTCTAAATTGATGAAATTATGGAAACATGGTCATTGCTAAGTCTATCTGTAAACATAAAAAGAAACCTTAAAAATCAACTTAGACATTCACTTTTTTAAGTTTTCATAACACTATTTAAGGACTCAGTAGCCATTGGGAGACCCCATCCTTGTACAAGTGCATTAGCATATATTTTCACACATTTTTATTTCTATTTGATTAGTCTATTTTTTCCCATAAACCCTAGAAATGGAATTCATAATTACATCTTTTTAGGCATCTATCTTATAGTTGAAAAAGTGGAAAATATTAGATCATTTGATTTTAAAATTGTATCAAAATAATAATTTTCAGCTTGTGGCATCTTAAAATTAATCAATTGTTACATCTTAGATCTAAAATTTACATTCAAATCTTCTGAAATCATTTTCACTTTTGTTTCACACTTGCATTTTGCATTACATTGTCTTAAATTGACAAAACACTGGAAAAACTAGTCATTGGTTAACCTATTTGCAACCAAAGAAAGCAACATTAAACAAAAACATAAGCATCCAATTTTTTTTAATTTTCAAAACGTTGTACAAGGACCCATTTTCCATTGGGTGACCAAGTCCTTTTATAGATGTCTCAGACATATTTTTCATATCTTTTTGTCTTTGTAGTTTTATTTTATTCCTTATTGCATATGTCTAATATGAAATTTAGAAACAATGTTATTGCACATGGAAGAGAGGTGTCATTTTTCTTGATTTGTTGCAAATTTGGGAAAATTTGTTGCATTTTAGATTTATAGGACAATTGTTTACATCATGTTCTCATTGCAAAAATCTTGTGTTATAATAGTTCATATTCTATTGTAAAATCTTGTTGAGCATTGTAAGGCATTTTGTTATGAGCATATGAAAATGACTTTGTTGCCCCTCTTTTGATGTTTTCTATTTATCTCTCTCCCACTATCCCTCCTATGTGTGAGCTAGCTTGGTGAAAGAGAATACAATCCTTGAAAATCATGACAATCATGTTTATGCTTCTCCTGATACCTTGCCTAAAGGTGTATTGGTGTTAGAAGATCCAATCATTGAGCATCATGAGAATCTTGCTTGTTTTTCTCCCATTACTTCTCCTAATTGGGAGGATATTGTTGGACAAGAGGATGAAATCATTGATAATCATGAAAATCATAGTTTATATTCTTGTGATACCTCACCTACTTATGTTGAAGTTATCTTAGAAGACCCAATCATTGAGCATCATGAGAATTTTGTTCGCTTCTCTCCAAAAAAATCTCCTGCTTGGGAATATATTATGGTGCAAGAGGATGATATATGTCCTTCAAAGGATAGTAATATGGATTTATTAGATAAATATGATAAGGTGACATTAGATCCCCCCTTGATAGAAGATCATCAACACGAAGTCAAATCTGTTGAGGTTATGAATGCACAATTTTCCATTAGATCTCCCTTGATTATTGGACCTCCTAAAAATAATTTTGCACCTCGTATGAGTCCTCTAATTATCAGACCTCCTAAGTTACCTCCCAATCCACTTCCCATTATAGGACCTCCTAAACCTCATGACCATATTTTAAGCTTGAAAAACCAACTCACTAGTAATCATGTGTTGAAGAAACCTAGTTATCATATTGTAGCTCATACATATAACACTAGAAACAATAGGCAACCAAAAAAAGCTCAAACTACCATTCTATTGTATCTCCCACCCACATAGGTAACATCCTATAATGTAGTGATAAAGGATTTGATCTTGTTGAGAAACTTCTCCACACTCCTACTAAGATATCCTTGTGGGATTTCATTCAAACATCACCTACTTACAATGAAATGCTTCAAAATGCTTTATAAAAAGTTTCCATCCCTCCTAGTGCACAAACAAATGATGTGGCAACTTTAATTGAGAATATGAATGAACCTAATTTAGACATTATTTTTTATCAAAGGGAATTAACTCCTTTGGAAATGTGGAAGAAAACTAATGCTTTGATGATATTAACTATTATTAAAAAGGTTGGAATTAGGAAAATTATTATTGACAACAGTTTAGGACTGAATGTTTGTAGTTTGAATCTTTTGGATAGAATTGGAATGGGAAAGGCTAAAATTCAACTAGATTCTTTATCTATTCATGGTTTTGATAATGTGGGAAAAATTCTACTTGGTGTGATAACATTGCCTATTAAAGTTGGAATGGTTACATTACAAACTCCCATCCATGTCATGCCCCATGAACTCTCATACAATCTTCTCTTCAATGGTAGACCATGGATTCATGAAATGAATGGGGTGTCATCAACGCTACATCATCTAATGAAATACACTTACAAAAACAAGGTTTACATGATAAAGGTTGATCCAAAATCTAAAAATTGCTGACAAAATTAGAAGGGGATAAAAAGTCTTTTGAGAAAATTGATACCAAATTAGAAAGTGGAACCTTTGAAAAAACAAGAAAAGAGTGAGTGTCTTTCATCAGTGAAAAAGCTTTAGATGATGATTTGGGTTCACTATATTTCATACCTACATTCAATGGGGAATACGGTCTTATATAACCAAAATGAAGAAAAGAGAAAGAGGTTGCCATGATATCAACACAATCTAAGTCATCAAAGGTATTTGAGTCTACAACTTGTAGCAAAGAAGAGAAAAACACATCTTACACATCCACATATGATGATCATGCAAAACCACGTTCCCCAAAAGAAATGGAACAACTTTATGTAATAGGGTATCAAATTTTGAAACAATATGGCTATAATGGAAAAGGATGTGGTGTAAGAGAACAAGGTATTTGTGTTCCTATAGAATCCAATAAGCAAGAAACATTAACATGTTTTGGTTATTATCATTCAAAAACATCAAAAATCCTTTCACTTAATCAATAGCACTATTTGTTGTTCCTTACCACATGGTAGTTGTAGCATCACAACATATTCACTACCATCCATGAGGGTATAAACTAGGCTTTATGTAATCATATTTCATTTCACAAGGATAAACATATCATAACCTATTTAGGCTCATCTTTGTCTCTACACTTGGGGGGCAAGGGGTTAAGTAGCATTGTCCTAGGTCTATTCCTTCTAAGGGATCCTTATTTATCTCCTTAAAATGTTAGTGTATCAAGTACACTAACATTAAGGGGGAGGGGGGAATATAGTCCCTCACTCATTATTTGCATAAGAAATGGTCTCTTCTTAGTGATGATTGCATAGATCTCATATGAAATGTGACTCTATTTATCAAGGTGCAATATTTTTAAGTTGTGCAATGTGTCTCCTTTGTGGTGATGTTATATTTGATGTCCCACAAGACTGTGATATTTTCTTGTCATATGAATTTCTCCTTGGTGGTAATGTTATGGCTAGTGTTCCCTAAGGTATGATCTTCTATTCCTTTACTAGTCCTCTCTTGGTGGTGATATCAAGTATGATATTCCCTAAGGTGTTACCTTTCATGAATTATGCAAGGCTCCTTTGATTGTTTTTGATCTTTAACTTTTGTGTCGATGCTATTAAACAATCCTTTGAGGTTTTGTGGCACTTTCCTTTTATTTCGTCTATTGAGACATTAAGCCTTTTATTCTTATCTCATCCATTGAGACGTTAAGCCTTTTATTTTATTTATTTTACATCTTTTGAGATGTTAAGCCTTTTATTTTTATCCCTTCCATTGAAATGTTAAGAATTTTATTTTTATTCTCCCTATTGGGACGTTAAGACTTTTATTTTCATTTTGTTCACTGAGATGTTAATCCATTCATTCATTTGATTCACTAAGATGTTAAGCCTTTTTATTAACATAATTATTGGCTTCACTTTGTTTATAGGATAAACCTAGTGTAAGCATTGGAATATTAGAATTTTGTTTTTTTTGTGGCACCTTATGAATGTTATCAAGGACTATAACTTTGGGTATGGTTTGAAAAATGGGTACAGACTTGTACAATAGTCCACCCTTCCAAATTTTCCACTTTGTTATTGTTGAATAGTCAGAATACTAAGAAAGGGGGGTGAACCGGTATTCTTTTAAACCATTTAAACATTTTAAAATTCATTCCATGTATAACATATTCAATTTACAAAAGGAAAGGAAAGAATGAAAGCAACCATCAAAGCACATAACACATGAACACAAGAATTTTATGTGGAAAACCCTGAAACCTATAAAATAGTAGTCCTATGTTTTGGGAGATACAACAACCAATTTCCTTCAAATTTCATTCAAGGAAACCTTAGAGATCTCAACCTAGCAATAGAATTATGGAAATAGATCTGCAATAAGGTGTCATAGGGTGTAATTAAAGAAATAAAGGGGGTTCACCACTAGGAAAGGGCTTGGAGAGACAAGAACTATGAATAACATGCAAAACGTAATGATATGACCTAGAAAATGAACTCAAATTAGAATAATAAACTGGAGATAAACATAGGCGCACTTGTATAGATAAGGAGGCTCAAAAAAGGTCTACACTTCCAAAAATATGAATTTTAAAGCACATTGGGACTCATATGCTAGTAGGGGTGATTTAATCCCAATTTAGGGTTTTAGGCCATAACCAGAATTTTGAACTGATCAACCAAGATTTATAGAAAATTCTTGAAATCTGGTATACTAGGACTCATATGCCACAAGTGACAATTTAGTCCTAGTATAAGGGTTGATCTAAAACTTTGATATCCATTGATGTTTTCCTATATCTTCTCTCCTATTAAATCTTTGTTTGAAACACTGAATTGTAACATGTAGATGAATTTTTGTGATCTTCCAATGTAGATGATAACTTTGACAACTTGGCAACTTTTCTCCAATCTCTCTCCTTGATGGATCTTCAACCTAGATTTGCATATCACACATTAAAAGGAGGGAAAAAAAATTTGGTAGTGGATAGGATTTTTCCTTGGTCAAACCCTATTTTGGTAATCAAACCTTGAAATGAATAGAAATGGGATGAAGGAATCATGAATGAACAAATAAGTTATGTTGCAACTCACCAAACCCTTGAACAAAAGGCTGCAATATTGTAAGTAATAGCTAGCATGAATGTGGATCTTGAATCTTGATTGAATGTTATGGATCTTGACTTGAATTCTTGCTTGAATCATAAGATACCTACATAACAAATATTATCTCAAAAACAAATATGATGCATGATGACTTCGACACGATGCTTGATTCTTTGATAATTCTCCCAAATAATTGATAATAAACTCTTGAATGCGCTTGAATTGCTAGAATTCTTGAATTCTTAGATCTCACCTGCTCATGAAATTTTCTAGGAGAAAATATGTGAAATAACCTTGTATTTAAACTTGTTTATGCCAAATTTCATGAAATTACAACACTAGAAGCTGACATTGGATCTAGGAGAACAAAATATTGTCAAGAATTGAATTTAAAATTAGGTCTAAGCTAAGTAGGACTCATACACCAGTTGGGGCATATGAGTCCTAGTAGGCCAACTTCGGGACACAAATTTCAAGAAATGTTAAGTTTTATGCTAAATTCAGATCTAGGCCCCAAAACATAGGTAGGTCCCATATGCATGGTGCATGAGTCCTAGATCACTAAATCTAGGCCATACAAACCAAAATCATAAAATTATGATTCAATATTTGATATGTGTCAAGATTATCCTCAAAAAGATGCATTAAATAATGATTGTGGATAAAAAATAGAGCCAAATAAGGCATAAAGAAGCCCAATTTTAGTAGGGAGGGCCCAAGCAAGTGTGAAAATGTAGAGGGATACATTTTTTTACACTTCATTTAGTCCCCACTTTAGTGAGAGGAGGAACTTGCTTTAAACTCACACTAAAGTAGACAAACTAACATCAAGAGGGGTCCAATTGTACCAATTCTAGTAAGATAGGATGACAATCATCAAGAGGGATGATCAAGCCCCCAAGATCAAGATCCTATAGCAACCCAATATAGGCACCAAAGAACAAACATGAAAATAATGTAAGGAGAAACAACAAGACACAAGCATACACCACCAAAGACAAAGAGAAATAAAAATAAAATACAAAAGGGGTGGATCAAGCTTTGACTGTTTGTCCTACACATTGTGGATTAGATCTAAGCTATTTGTCCAAGAAATTTTACAAGTGGAACATGATGTACACTGTGCAAACAAAACACATGCTCACAAGGGCTAGTGGAACCTTAGGCCATCCACTAGGTGAGCCCCATGCATAGGTGGTTGATATGTGCTCACACAGATAAGCAAGTGGCTATGTGAAAGTCATGCCTAAGTTTGTCTCCCATATGTACAACCATACCAAAGCTATAACTCTTGATAACTTTGAAAAGGCACCAAAGAACATGAAAAAAAATATTCATGAGGAAAGCAAAGCTTTGTATGGTTTATAACCATGAATAAACAAGATGGATCCACAGGAAAACAAAATGTGTTATGCAAGGTAGCCATATAATTGATATTGTGAATGCAAAATAGTGTAAGGCATGTTCAAAGGCATTTTTCTTAGTTATTTAAGGTCTTAACTTGGGTAACATCATGCCTAATGTTTCCAAGAGAGGACTAATAAAAAAATAGAAGATTCTCAACTTAGGGAATGCAATGTGTCACATAAAGCCACTAAGAGGAATATAATATGCTAAGAGAGATCATGCTCTTGAGGGACATCACACCCAATGTCACCACAAATTGAAAGACACATTTCATGAAGTAAGAATACTACACAATGAAACATGAGAAATGCTAAAGAATAATGCTAATGTATGCCCCCACTTTAAAGAAATTTCTAAACACCATGTTGTGAGCAATTACTTTAAAGTAGAAAATAATAAATGCTAACAAGAAAGAGGACATGAGAGCTTACTTAGAAAGACCTAGGTCAAATCATATGTTTCCAAATGAAGCTACATCATGAAAAGGGGATGCCCCCACAATGAAATCCCAAAATCACATAAGGGATGTATGGATTTGGAGTTAGTATGTCTTTGCTACAATATTATTTATAGAGCTTGGAATTGTCATCATTCCCCAAATACTCATGGAACATGAAGAATGACACAAAGAAAGTGAAAAGAAAGAATTTTTTTTGGGTCAACATGGAAGAGACCTAAATGTCTCTACACCTTGCATCATCCCCAAAAGGAAAACACAAGACAAATGAAAAATATAAAATGTTTGCGACATAGAGAAGAATGTAGATACAAATAGGTGAGTTTCACAAAGAGAGAGATACAACAAATAGAACAATATGGGGGAGATTACATTACACACATGCAATTACCCACAAAACATGAAAAATAACATAATGCAAGAGACTAGTAAGTCATGTGCGAGTCAACCTATTAGTAGGTTGTCTACATCCCATTCTTGTTCGTTATATAAAAAAAGGTAGACAACTAGCCAAAGGGACAATGAAAAATGTGCTAGTAGAACAAGGCTATCTAATTCTTGCCCCCACTAAGTGCAAGAAAAGAATGAGCTGAGATAAGTGATGAGAAAGAGCTCCTTGCATTTTGAAATGATTTGTAATGAATGTAAAGCATGTAATAGTGAGAATTTTGTGATCCTACAACTATTACATGGCAAGGAGCAAAAGGACATGCTTTAAGGGATTATTTCTAGGACGTCAAAATTTTTAAATATTTGTTTTAAAACACAACTCTCATTAGTACTATGCCCGAAAATTCTATGATATTTACAATGTGATGTGTTTAAGTTCTTAGGATTTGGAAATTCATTTTATCACATGGGTGGTAATGTAATAAGTCCTTGGATTAGAATTATGTGTAAATTCCTTTCATTTGTAGATGACAAACAAGGAAATTTTAGTTTCTTTAGCTTGTAAGGCCTTTGTTACTTGCTAGATTCACCAATTTCTTGAGTTAGATGTTGAGGAGGAGGACCTAAGATGATCCTATCATCCTTATCATTGTTACAAGGAATTATTTATACTTTATGTTGGGAGGAGGATCTTGATATCCTAAACCTTTAGTATGTTTAGTTGGTATTTGTTCTAGGAGTTGATGAATTTCATGTTCACTTGTTGTATCACATCCTTATTTACTTAAGATTGTGAATCTTTTTCCTTATGTCTCTTTGAGGTTGATGGGAGTGTTAGTCACTTTGTTAAAATAGGATGGTTGAATTTTTACTTGATTATAGGTGCTAGGCTCACCTATTGTAGGGAACTTAGGCTCAACTTGTGTTTCAATTTCAAGATGCAAAAGACCAAACATCTCAAGTTGTGTTGGTTGCTTCATAGAAGGATAAAAGGATGCATTAGTCTCAAGGTTGTTAAGGAAATAATTTATGAAGCTTTTCATGTTGTCATAATCTTCCCCAATGATGTCAAAATCACGAGGAGGACATGCATTAGGAGTTGATTGAGCATGAATGAGTTTAATTTTATTAGGTTCATTTCCAAAAGCATAGCTTGAAACATCCACTAAGGACTTTAAGGACGTCCACAACTTACCAAATAATATATCCATGATGTAATGAAATGCAATTTTTAGATTCTACACAAGGTAATTTGTTTATTACACTATGCAACAATCTAAAAATAAAATTTTGTAAATGGAATTTTAAATTTAACCAATGCATGAAGTGAACTGAATTAAGCTAGATCTAATGAAGTGGATGAAAAAAAAAACTGTACAAATTAAAAAAAAATGTAATAGCAACAAATAAAAACATAGAATACAAGTTTTAAATTTTTTAAAATACAAATTCAGATCTAATATGGGACTAAATCACCTAGAGGGGCATACGAGTCCCAATCAATGCTTTTCAAGGGTTCAAATGCTACAAAAAAATCCACATGGAATAACTTGAAATCAAGTAAAACAACCTGCATTGGGACTAAATCACCTAGAGGGGCGTATGAGTCCTAAATTATAGTTTTAACACTAGTTTCAACAAATTCTAAGTGAATGTTAGGTTTTCTAGTTTGAATGATGTCTAGACTAAGTGAAATTATAGATTTCAAATGAATTTCAATGATGCAAGATGCCAAAATGTAACTTATATGCGCTTTCACTAATCAAAAATTTAGAAACCCTAGATGTAAATTAACTAATGCAAGACCTAATGCAATGTTAATGTAAGCTAGATCTAGGAATATGATGAACTCCAAATTAGATAAAAGGTGTTCTAAAGGTCAGATTCACAAAAATAATTCCTAGAAAATAGTAGTCTTATGTTTTGGGAGATAGAACCACCAATTTCCTTTAAATTTCAAGGAAAGCTTAGAGATCTCAATCTAGGGATAGAATTAGGGAAAGAGATCTGAAATAAGGTGTCCTAGGGTTTAATTAAATAATAAAAGGTGGTTCACCACCAAGCAAAGGCTTGGAAAGACAATAAATGTAAATACCATGCAAAACCTAATGATATGACCTAGAAAATGAACTTAAATTAGAATAATAAACTAGAGATAAAACAGAGGTGCACCTGGAAAGATGAAGAGGGTTAGAACAAGGTATGAAATTCTAAAAATATGACTTTGAAAGTACAATGGGAGTCATATGCTAGTAGGGGTGATTTAGTCATACTTTAGGGTTTTGGGATGAAACCAAAATCTAGAACTGCTAAACTAGGATCTACAAAAATTTGGTATATTGGGACTCATATGCCACAAGTGGAAATTTAGTCCTAGTATCAAGTTTTATCTAAAAATCTAATATCCTCTAATGTTATCCTATAGCTTCTCTCTTGTTAGATCTCCAAGTTTGAAACATTGAATTGCAACCTGTAGATGACTTCCCGTGATCTTGCAATGTAGATGACAACTTTGACAGCTTGACAACTTTTCTCCAATATTTCTCCTCAATGGATCTTCAACCTAGATCTACAAATCACACATCAAAAAGAGGGAAAAATGTTTTGTTTGTGGATATGGCTTTGCCTTGGTCAAACCTCATTTTGGTAATCAAACCTTGAAATGAATAGAAATGGAATGGAGTGATGAATGAGAAAATAAGCTATGTTCCAACTCACCAAAGCCTTGAAAAAATGACTGCAACATTGTAAGTAATGGGTATGTGTAGGATCATGATGGGCCAAAAAGTGGCAATATGATGGGCATGTGTAGGGTATGTGGCTGAAAACTTTTTTTTTTACCCAAAATTGATGAAACAAAAAGGGTTTTTAAAGGAAATTCTCAGCTTTCCACCAATATAAATTATGTTTTACTTTGAATTTAGTAAATAATTATTATTCATTTTCTATCTAAATTACGACTAAATTCCTGATTGATAGGCTAGTTGAGAAACATCTATAGCTTTCAAATGGTATCACATTTTTTGAATCCAAATCATGTGTCACATTCTATGATTCACATACTATAGGATTAAAAAAAGAATTTTTATAAGTTTTTTAAAAGTTTTTAAATAAAAAATTCATAATTAATTATTTACATGGAAAAAAATAACAAAAAGATATGCATCACATCGGGACATGAGTCCTCTACTTATATATAAAATCTTATAAAAGAATATTATTATTTTATTGTGGTTAGGGTGGTGAAATAGACACCTACTTATTTTTTCCCAAAAATTTAAGTACTACTGCATTGAAATTTCAAATTTTCACCAACTATTTTTTTTTTTTTTTAAATAAACCTAGTAGTTTAGAAACTACATTCCATTTGCTACAAATTCTATTCTTACATATTTTTGAAATAATATAGATAACTTATTCAAATTTTTACGTCAAGTTGCCTAACTCTGATTTTCTAAATTTTTCACCACTTAAGGGCTTGTTTTTTCTATAATGATCCTGCACATACCCTAATGGATAACATCAATGTGGATATTGACTCTTGATTGAATGCTATAGATCATGACTTGAATTCTTTCTTGAATTATAAGATACCTACATCACAAATATGAGCTCAAAAATAAACATGATGCATGATGACTTTGACATGATGCTTGATTCTTGAATAATGCTCCAAAATACTTGATGTCAACTCTAGAATTCTCTTGAATTCTATTGAATTGCTAGAATTCTTGAATTCCTAGATCACACTTTCTCATGAAAATTGCTAGGAGAAAATATGTGAAATAACCTTGTATTTATACTTGTTTATACCAAATTTATCAAAATTACAATACTACAAGTTGACATCAGATATGGGAGAATAAAATCCCACCAAGAATTGAATTTAAAATTAGGTGCAAGCTAAGTGGGACAAATATGCCGATTGGGACATATGAGTCCCACTAGGCCAAGCTTGGGACACAAATTTTAAGAAATGTTATGTTTTATGCTAAATTCAAATCCAACCCCAAACTTAGGAGGGACCCATATGCCCAAGGTGGTGTATGAGACCCAGATCACTAAATCTAGCCATACAAACTAAAATCATGAAATTATGATTTGATATTTGATGTGTTAGGATTATCCTTAAGAAGATGCATTAAATAAGGCTTGTGGATAAAAAATAGTCAAATAAGGCATAAAGAATCCCAATTTTAGTAGGGAGGGCCCAAACAAGTGTGAAAATGTAGAGGGGTAGATTTTTCTACACTACAAACCCAAAATGGGAAAAACCATGGTGAGGATTAGCTCACAATATATTATAACTAATTATAGTATATTATAGAAGTGTTCACTGCAAGTGGAATCACTTCTCATTGAAAGAAGAGAAGATAGAAGATATTGTGACACACAACCAAGATTTGAACTATTACAGTTGCATCTAACACATGCATGAATTATAGTTCCATTGAAGCCCAAAATAAATAGTATACACACTTTATTCTGATTTGAACTAACACCCTTCTCTACTCTGTGCTTTCCTTATACTTGCACAATTCACATCAACTGCACATCACATTACATATCTCTCTTAAAAACACCAAAAAATAACTTACATATATTCACTTCTTTCATAACACTTACAACATCACTTAGGTCAACCTAATTGGATCTGTCATAAAAGTTATACCTTGTCAACTCAACATACATACATACACGCTTCACACCATGATCCAAAACTCATAAAAAATCAAAATATGTCAGCATGGACCCAAAATAGTACCCACATAATGGTTCAATACATATTCAAACTTCACAATACAAAAACCTCATTAGGTCAGCATTGGTAATGACCTAATTACAAAATTTTCCAACTGTACAACCACATTTGGACATGTGGGCCTCAAAAATTTATGCCACTTGGAATACACATTCTATTGACACATGTCAACATCTCCACAAAGCCACAAATAAAAATCCCAATCTGTGAAGAAACATAGATACACCAAAACAAATGCCCTAAACAAGAAAACACCTATTATTACAAAATTGATATAATATTACTCATAACTCCAACACCATGAGACAAAACAATATGAAATTCTATAATTAGGTTCCTCATCCAAAAGAAATATATCAAAAGTGCATAGCAAGATATCATACATTGGACCAATGCAGACCCAAAAATACGATGTCTTGTACTCATAATTACCTATATTAACACTTAGTCAATTTCCCTTCATCTAACTTCACCAGATCAAACATTCTTTCAAAAGACCACTAGAATGCCATATTTAAAAATTCTCAAGTTATAAAAATTGATTCACACAATGGTCTTCATACCTAAATACAATGTTGACATCAATGACAACATTGTAATGCAATTCCCTTACCCCTCTTGCTCATGTTGTCAACAAATGCATCATTAAAAAACTCCTTGTTCTTCTAACAATTATAAGTGTATATTTTAGACCTAGTGTGTGTTTCATATTTTCCTTTGTCTTGGGGGCTCACCTAGTTAATATCAAACTTCACTAGCCTTTATGAGTACTATATTTCATGGACACATAGCATAATATAACTTGTTAGTCCATCTCTTTTCTTTTTGTATTAATTTTGACATTGTATGTCCATGAATCTTGTCTTGTTGCATATTATATCATACATGTGTGTTCCTTTGTGCCTATGTTGGTTTTCCATGGGATCTTGGATATTGAGGACTTACGAAACTTCCTAGATCCTTAGTCATCATATCCCTTCAAGATTTGTACAATTGAACCCCTCTTGAAATATATTTCTCTACATTAGTGTG
This sequence comes from Sequoia sempervirens, assembly GCA_007258455.2. NCBI lineage: Eukaryota > Viridiplantae > Streptophyta > Pinopsida > Cupressales > Cupressaceae > Sequoia > Sequoia sempervirens. The sequence goes on along the minus strand of VDFB02193867.1, from coordinate 509,907,541 downwards.
ATTTTGAGTGTAATTTCATACTCTCACTAAAGTGGGGGCTAAATGTAGTGTTAAAAAGTGTATACGCTTACACTTTTACATTATATTTTTCCCCCTACCATACTAGAATTAATTGAGCTTCTAATTTTCCAAATTATGTATTCCAAAACCTTATTTTTACCATTTTTTGAAGGTGAGCCAATTTTAAACAAATGCATTCAATGATTAAATTTCCTTAGATCAAGTGTGTCCTAGAAATTTGGGCCTAGAACCATTTTCCCAAGGGAAAATGGGTCCCCCTCCTTAGCCAAGACCTAAATTAAAATATGTTACTGATAGTATTTTAATGTCTAAAATTCAAATATGAAGTGTCAACTTTTGGAACCTAATTTTTGAGAAATTGGATAAACACCTATAAATACCTATTCATTTTCTCATTTGAAATCTAAGACACACAATTGAGCAAATAATATTGTCTAGAGCATTCAAGAGCAGCATATCAGAGTATTCTTACAACAATTCAAGATCTGACATTATGTCAAATTTTATGTGTTCATGTTCATGTTATGTGAAGGCTAACATTGGCATAGGTCTCCAAGCATCTGAGCATCCAAGCGTTCAAGAATATAAGAAAAAAAATATCGAAGAGCCTTGAAGAGATGTGTATGTCTTAATTCCTTCAAGGAAGCCATTGAAGGGTTGTGAGTTGTAGCATTGTGTTCATTCATCATTTTGTTCCTTTCCTTTCAAGGTTTTATCATTGTGAAAACACTAACATGAGGTCTTACTAAGGCAAGCCCCTATATGACACAATATTTTCCATCTTTGTGAATGTGTAGGTTGCAAGTCTAAAGTGGATTGAAGAGAGCTTAAAAATCCATTTTTCATTGTAGCATTTATTGTCATCAAACTTGTTAAGAAACAAAAAATTACCTATAGGATTTATTTACGACGTTTTGATTATGGGATATGAATAAAAAAAATCTTAGATATGACATCACAAGACCTTGAAAGTTGAGAAAGCTACCCTTACAAGGACTCAACGGCGACATGGTGGCCCTGTTCTTGCAATCCTAATAGAACCAAACTTTTGGGTAGGTACATATTAGTCTACACCTTCTATATTTGTTGGCACTTGATTGTTTCTATTTATAAATTATTGATATCCTACATTTTTCATATTGGGGAATATAGGATCATTAGGTTAACATTCCAAAATATTTCCAATACATCCCATACCACCTTTAGATGTAGATATAGGTATGATTGTCTCACCATTGATGTTGAATTTCAACCATTTCAGCTTATTAATCTACATCTCAATGTAAATTGGAAAAAGGCCCCTTGCATCATAGGTTTTTTGAATTTAGGAAATAGGATCCCTTTTTTTAAGTTACAATACACACACACACATTCAACCATAATATAGTTGCAAGAAACCCTTAATAGTCGAGCTTATCATAACCTCAAATATTGTAAATATATTTATAAAAATTGTTGAGGTAAACAAATAAAGTTTCACAACCTTTGTACCATGTTTTAAGTGATATTACAGTTATATTAACCATTTCTTTTGGATGGTTGGTGTATATATATGTATATACATACAGTAAGTCACAAGATAGTTGTATAAAAAACAAGCAACAAAATTTGAAATAAAATATGCAATGGATGGATATCGCCCTTATGAGAATGGAATACAACCTTAGTTGTGATGGCAGAAGTTAATTATGTTTCATTTTAGCAATGGAAGTGTTGATAAACATAGTAACTACAAAAAAATGCATCATCATGAGTCTCCCCTTGCCTCACCACCATCAGTCATGAAGTGCACCACCACTGGTCCTGTTGGTTAATTTTAACGAACCAAGTAGGCCTTAGCAAATACCTATAAGTCTTCCAAACTGAATTCTCAAATAACTACCAAACGAGTGGCCAAAAAATGAGATAAATCATATATTTCTTTATCTCTTTCACTTCAGGTTTTTCCAAACCTAGGAGGGTGTTCCCATAATTCCAAATAAGTAATTCATTTCAAGAATTTACACATAAATTATAAATTAAGGCATACAGATTCTCATTAATTGCAAATAAGATGAAATCAATCACAAAGGTGGCAATTCTTTGACCTAATCATGCATCTTATGCTGAGAATATAAAAAACAACAATGTAAAACAGGTGGGTCAATGATTAGTTTAAAAAAAATCTCTTAATTCGAGGGACTGAAACCCCAAGAAATGTTAAATGGGTTAAAGATTAGTGCCATTATCTATGGGTTAGAAGTCTACACAAATTGAAACATAAGGCATGTTTAATTTTGAGCAATTATGATATAGTGATATCACCTTGTAATTCACACATCAATGACTAAATACAAAATACTTCTTACCAAATCCAAATGAAATTGCATATGAACTCATGATCTAATCTAAGCATTTTAACTCATTCCATGAACAAGAGCCAAAACCATATTTCATATCAAAGCATAACACAATGACAATTAATGAAAAGATCGTTGATCAATATTTTCATTAATAGTTCGAATACAAAACCAAAAGGAGAGACTATAGAATCAAAAAATCTCCATTATCGTTCAAATATACTCAGAAGCCCTGCATTCATCCAAATTTACTGTCTAGACTCAAAACATTAGATAAAGACTCAACATATCTACTCTGTGTTTTCCTAATTCTCTTAATGTAGCTCCAAAATTTCACCAAAAGATTTGTACAAATGGCCCTAAATTCCCTTTCATAGCTCAAAAGGGAGAGAAAACAAGATTCAGGCCAAGTGTACACATTTCAATATTGAATTGGACCACTAGAAGGTATATTCCACAGTTAGTTATATTTGCAATCATAAAAAATGGAGGGAATACACATAAGACAAAGAATATTTACATTTGCAATAGAGAGCCACTTTTCCTTTTCAAAACATATCAAAAGTAGCATGTCCAATTCATGAAGAAAAATGAAAAAATGATGTAGACCATAGATGAGTGAACATCTCAATCAACATCTTACATCATCAATAGCCGATTCTTTTTTGTGAAACATATGTTTTAACTTTGCAGTTTTTGAGGCTAGACTTGTACAATACATGACCAATTACATGTTTCACAAGCTAAACTTGCCAACATATAACCTTACCCATTCTTCATACTCTTCCTCAGATGGCCAATCAAAATCCATTATTTTTTCCATGGCTTTCTTGTAAGGGGAATACTTGGTTATAACTACATTGGATTCCCTATCAAAATCCTCTAGAAAACTAATAAGAAAAGTTAACCTCCCGAGGGTGTTGTTGGAGACATCAATATCAACTTACTTGCAAATTTTATTTACCTAGGAATCAATAACCTCATCGAGTTCCCTCTTCCATGTTTGTAATGGTTTCACTTTATAATTAGCCACCTCAATATCTGGTAGTGGTGCCAAATCTGTGTGGTTATATTGAGTTATCAACTCTATTATCTTTTTCTCTAATGGAGCTGCATATCCCTGAGACTTTTGCTCGCTCAACTCACACACAAAGTCATAAATTGGGAGCACCATAGGGTACTTATCTTCATGCTAGCCAACTCCCACTAAAATCAACTTCAACCTCTCAACTCTTGGGACCCAGTTATTCATAGTTTGTATGGCCAACACTTTATCCTTTTGAGATAGCCTCATTTCATGCACCATCAAAGCATAGTTGTCATGCACACTATTGAGTCTATCCTGAATCTTCTCATTCAAATGTTTTAATGCAGTGCTGAAAACTTTTGATATGTTCTCATACATTGTATCTTGCACCTTCTCTAGAAACTTCTTATATACCTCAATTTGCAGAAGCAGTTGATCTCTGTAAGATGAACTAGAGCTTGGTCTACTTATTTCTTCCTCTATAATTGATTCTTGTCCAAGATTATATGGTACTATTGCTAGAGCCTGGCTATGAAATGAGTGTTGCATAGATGTCATTGGAGAAACTAAAGACGGGTGGCTTGAGCTAGGTTGACCTCATTCTCCTTGTACTTCCTCTCTTTGTTTATAGAATGCCAGTTCAGTTTCAAGTGTAGTCACTTCCTCTTGGCTAGTGTCATAGTCATTTAGGAGTTCACTATATTTAACTTTGAGATGATCTCTTTCCAAGGTGAGACCCTCCATAGTTGACTGGGTAAATCTAGCAACATTAAGAACCATGTATGTAGCTTCCAAAGCTAGATTATTAGCAACTCTTTTTACAAGCAGTTGTCCACTAAGCTCTGATGGCTTTGCCAGGACTAGTTTCCTAGATGTCAAAAACAATGACCAAATTTCCAATGCATCCCAATCCTTGCTGAAGGATGAACCTCGAAGGGCCATTTATAGTTCTTCTTTTTTTTGTACAAGATGTCTCTCAGCCCTTCTAATAGCATCTAAAACAATAGCATCAAGAATATTCCACTCTGGCAATAACAACACACCACTCTTCTTTACAAGTTCTCTACCTTTTTGGGCATCAATATTTTGAACTTATGTTTCATAATGCTTCTTAATTTCACCTTAATGAAAAATTCAGGTGATTCAGGGTGCAATATTCTTTCAATGGCTACCTTCTCTGCATACTCTACAACCTTGAATTTCCACCAGAAGTCTTGAAATGTAGAGGTTTCAATGAATGAGTCATCTTCCATAAAATCTTTACTGGCCTCTACCCTCAAGTCATCTTGATGCAGGAGCATCCAGTGGTGTGAGGACAATCTTGCATCACCCAAAAAAAGATGCTTTCCATTTTTTTTCCTGTTGTTTTCTTTTTGTTGATGTTTTTGCATTTCTGGATACCCTTTTCGTCGAATAACAGTTTCCAACTTTTAGAACTGCTTTTTTGCTTTTTCTGCTCAACTGCTATTTTTAGCAGGTGTGAATTTTAAGGCATGGGATGACAAAAAATTTATGGGAAGCTTCATGATGGAAAAATAAGCACTTTGGCGAAAGAATCAGGTCAAGATCATTCACGGTTTGAAAGTTATACAAGTTCTAGTTTCTACTTTTTGCCTTGAAAAACCTTCCGAGTCTAGTTTGAGGCACTAAACGGTCCCGTACAGGCCCAAAAATCATTAGAATTGGTAGAGAAAGTTAGTAGCGCATTCTTCACTCTGAGACCTTTCTGACGGTGCAAACGGTTTGAAAAACAGAGTCCTGGATCAAAAGTTATGGCTTCCGGAAGTTGGCCGATTTTTGGAAATTGCCAATTTTTGAATTAGGACTCAATGTTTGAATTTTAAATTGTAATTTTTGGCGCCTAACTGCCAAAAATCTTATCTCGAATGTTGTTTTTCACTCCAAATGGGAAAGGGGCTATTTATGGGCAAGTTTCTAATTTTTGTGTAACTTTTTGGGGAAAAGAGTTTGCATGCTGCGAAAGGGGATCTGGGTAATTTTCTGTAAGTTTGTAATTTGCATGTATCACAGAGCTTGAAGTTTTGAGATCCTCTACATGTAAGAGTTCCATATTTTTGAATAAAATATTATTCTCTATTTTGTGATTGTTATTTTGTGTCTTGGGTTTGCTCCCTCGTCACATCTGTAGTATTCAATCCATAAATTTCAAGCTTCCCTAGTCTAAGGATGCTCTGTCTTGAGCTTGAAGCAACTACTCTTTCATGAGGAGGAATTCCTATCTGTATCTGCTCATGGGTGAAAAAAATATCATCTTCATCAGTGTCAAAATAATCAACCACTCCTTTTGTTTTAGTTCTTTGCTTCTTTTGAGGTGGCTGCTCAGGAGGGACAAAAATTTCAGGAGGTGAATCAATATCAATTATAGGTAAAGAGGCCTATGGAGGGGAAGTTGGAACTACACTCTTGGGAGAGTCTTCCTTTTTTTTTTTAGAGGCAACAAGGGCCACTGAGCTTCTTTCCTCACTCACCATTCTCTTCCTCCTACAATGAATCCTCAGTTGTTTGGGTGGTTGATATGTAGGTCTTTCTTCTAATGTCAATTCAACACTTTCTTCAACCACCATGCCTTTCCTTTATCAGGAACCTCCTACTGCTCTCTCAAAACACCAACATTTTCAAATTGTCTATGGCATACATGGCCCTATTGAAATCACCATGTATATTTGGAAGAGGATCATATTGAGGATTATTCTTCTTCTTACCTTCCACCATCTTTCTATAAGCTAGGTATTTGGCTTTTCTTTCATCTTGTTCTTCAAAGTTGAACAGATTCCTGATGATATCCTCAGGGTAATCAAAAGCATGTACAAAGACACCCATTTTCTTATCCACTTTGAGTTTAATGACGAATCCTTCAGGATCATGATTCCTCAGGCTCACAGTCATCAGTTCATAAGGAGTTAGCAGATTTTCTAGTTCCTTCACTATCCCTTTTGTCACAATGTAATCTATAAATACAATCCACTTTGGGAAGAATGACCCTTTCCTTGTTGATTCAAGTAGATGTGCTTCTTGTGTAGCTCCCAACTGCCTCATGATCTCAAGGAAACCTATTTTCAAAGGAACATCTATAGGCAGAACATATGGGTCCAAACCACTACCATATATCCTAAAAAATGTCTTATCATGATACAAAATCAAATCTCCCCAATTATGACTCAAATTTAAATCTGGTCTTAGCTCCCTAGGTCTCAAGAACTCATGGATTTCCTTGGGAATCCTAGGTGGATCATATACCAAGGCCCTCCTTATCCTAGATGCAAAATCATTTCTAAACATTACAAATTTGTACCTCTTATAATCTTTATCTAAGATACGGGTCCAACACTGAATAGGTAAGTTGACACCATCCCTTTTCCTTTCTAATGTAATCTCCTTTCAAAGGCTTTATATCCCTTATATAGGAACATATGCATTAACAATGAGTACCACCAGAACTTCACCCATTATTTTCCTCCTTGCAATTCAACTAAGCCTTCATGGATGTGATTAGCCAGATAGGCTGCATAATCATAAACAATACTGTACAGTGGATGTTGCATATGTGTAGCTAGGTAGCTATACTCCTTTTGTAATGTGTTAGGTGGATTGGCACCTACAATTTGGTAAAAAGAGTATACAATGTTTCTGAAGTAATTGGAAAAATTGCTCATTGGGAAAGGTTCAAACTCTTTGTCATCAATCTTAACCTTCCTCTATTGTTTCCTAGTTCCAACCACTGCAGTATGTAGAGGCAACATTTTTTACCTAATGAATACCTTGGTATTGTTATACTCTTCTCTGATAGTATCCATATCCAAAGGAAGCATATTTGAATTCCTTTCATGTCGGTCAAAAACCTTTTCAATTTCTTCACTAGTTATTTTCACCATAAATACCCCATCATATGGGCCCTGACTACCCTAGAAACTAGATCATATTTTGATGTGATATCTTTCAAGAGGTCCACATCCATATATACATTGGGAACAACTAGTTTCCCCATATTCAAATCCCATGGGTTACTAAAAGGAGACCCAAGGTTTCTATTTCCAAACCAATGTTGAAACATTTTCCATTCTGTGTAGGGTACCTCAGCATCATTGATGAAGCAAGCTTTATCTATCAAATCCTCCTTCATAGTGGGGCCACAGAACAAGACCCTTTCCTTTGGTTTCTTATTTGTAGATTGGGGAAGAAAATCAATCACATCTTGCAAGAGGGTTCTGGACTGAGTAGAAGAAGCACCTTGAATTTTGGGAGCCATGGGCTTGGGTATGGAAGATTTCTTTCAAAGGAATTTTAACTACTCAACTCCTAATTGCAATTTACGACCAAGGATGAGGGCTAAATTTGGGCAATTTACAGGGCTATGGATTTTAAAATAAAATATTAACCCTAATTTTAAAGTAGTGAAAGAAAAATGAAGAAACACACTTGTTTTAAAACAAATTAAAAGCAAGTCCTAACTCACAAAACTAAAGCTTAATCTTAAAAAGGGGCCTTGACTTAAATGTAAGTCATTTGTATGCAAATATTAAAGGTCGAATTTGGGAATATTTGAGACACCCTGCAACCAAGGATAACCAAACAACTCAAAATGAAGGGGCCGGTAAGAAATGTAAAACCATGACTCAAGAGGCAACTCATATCACTGGTAACTAGACCAACAAGCCAATGTAAAAATAGAACATCTGAAGACTATAAGGGGATTTTGGATGTCAAGCTTATTCAAGTAAAACCCTAAACCTTGTGTGATCAACATACAATGTTGATATTGAGGACAAAGGACCTCAAAATACAAGAATTTTTGGGGGTCTAACAGGTCCTTTAATGGATGACTTAATGTTTAGACACCAAGCATGAACAATATAGTAGAGAAGCGAAAACAAACCCTCCAAAATGAAATGCATGTCAAAGTGAATGGGAAAAGGTTGATGGTGGAGGGTAGTGGGGTAGTAAATTTTAAGTAAATGGGAGTTAAGCTCACCAGGACTAGCTTAGGAAGAAATGGGAAAACACATACCACACATCCACCATCGGTCCATGCCACTATTAAACTCATAAAATGTGAATTTTGGAAAGTGGTTAGAGAAACTTGAAAAACATGCAATAATTTTTCCTGGTTGGATTTTTTTAGGCTGCCAGGTGGACTCTCTCTCCCATGGAAAGAAAATATTTGGCCAACATGGACCTGTTGCACAACATAGCCCTCACCATCATTAGGCCCTGTCCCTTAATGAAGTGAGTTATTATTTATAATTTTTATTATATCATTTTTTATCATTATTGGAATTTTAATTGAAAAATAATTTAATACTTATTAATCCTTATTAATGGACGTTAACTAGTTATTGATAATAATATTTCTCAGTTACTTTTAAGTATTTTTTAAACCAATTTTTTAAAAAATTTAAAACATTTAAATGTACATTTTTAACAAAGAATAAAAATAATTTATTTATCTGAAATGTTATTTGTTGAAATATTTAATATTTTTTTAGAGCTTAGGTTGAGATCTAAAAAATACTAATTATTAATTCACTTTTCAAATTTATTTCTCTCTTGTTATATGTAAAATCATGAAACTTGTATCCAAATTATTAATATTTAAAAATATTATAATTTTTTTTTCTATTTTGAAAAAAATGATGAATGTTAAGTAATTTATTAGAATTTTTTTCATATCTAATATAAAGTGATTTATCAAATTTTATCAATATCTTTTATTGATTGCTATGCATGGGATAGGGTTTGAGTGTGGCTAGTAGTAGGTCATGGCATACATGGATACTTTTTTCCTACACATGTGCATTGTGAGGGTGGAGAAATGTTGGATGAAGGCTTTGTGTTGGGCATGGGGGGGTTTTGTTTTTCAGTTTGCAGGTGGGTTCTCTTTTTCTTCTAAGGTTGTTTCCTTTTGCATGCATTCCTTTGGCTATCCATCTGTATTATTCTGTTTGGGCATGGGGGTTGTGGGAGCTCAAGCTCTCAAAGCTGCTGATGGGGCATCTTGTCTTTTGACCTTGTCTTTGTAATGGAGAATTGAGGTTCTTATCAGAGTTGGGCGATTTCTAGTGGAATGGATCATATAGATTCTTCTTACTCTTTTCATGTAAAGGTTGTGGAGCATCTAAATACATTTCTAGCTGGTGATGGTTCTCCTTCTGAGAAAGGCTTTTCTAGAATCAAGAAAGTGAAAGGTTGTTTGGAGCAAAGCCATGGTCACCTTGTTTTGGTGATTTAGTTGGAATCTATTTCAGAGGACATTTCCTACTTGAACAATCATGGTCTAATCTACAAATTTATGGGTCTATGTCTTTTCTTGCTAGCTCTTGAATCTTGGGATCGATAGACCTAGAACCCTGAAGTGCACATGGAGGTTATAATGACTACTAATAATTACTTTTTAGTTGTGTTTACTTGCATTGCAGATAAAAATAAGAATTTTGAGGTTAGGACCTATTTTTATATTCAAATCAAACTCTTTATAAAACCATGGCACGTGGGGTTCAATTCAACCAACGAGCTTCAAACAAGGGTTTCCATATATAAGTTTGTCTTCCTCAGGTTCCACTTGAGTTTTGGAGGAGTGGCATGTTGCATATGATTGATCTTTTTCTTGGAAAAATGATGGGACCAACTCAAAAAACTCTAGATAGAAAGGTAATATATTTTTTATGAGTCTGTGTTGAGATTTATTTGAATAATCTTTTTCTATATTCTTTGGAAAGTTATAGTGGATCCTCTTTTTGGATTCAACAACTAAACTATGAAACCCTTCCTTGTAGATGTCATATTTTTCATGAATATGGGAATTTGCAAAATGATTTCCCTTGGTTCAATCAGGTGGTGAGAACTATAGCTAATGATCCTATCAACTTTTCTCCTAAGAATGACAAAGGGAAGGATCCTATGGCTAAGGGGCTTGTGGATAAGGAGGGATTTGTTTATAGTTAATCCCCAAAAAATAAGGGAGAGGATAGAAGAGAACTCTCAAGGATAGATAGAATGATGGGATCTTTATCTGGTTTGATGCTTTGGAGGATTTAGTTTAGGAAGAGGGAATCCTAGTATAGCTTCCCCCCATGTTGGTTCCTTGGAAGTGGTTTTGGTAGAGGACAAAGAGAATGGTGATTAAAATCTATCTTTGGTGAATTTGTAGGATGGTTTGATGGAAATAGTTGTACCTATCGAGTTGTAAGATTTTGAAGAGTCTTTGGCTCTAAAGGGTGATGGACCCTTGGTAGTTCCTATCTCTTCTCTAGTGAAAGAGTCTTTGGATTATTGGAAACATAATGGGTTTGTGAATGCCTTGTGTTTTCAGCAAAAGACCCTTAAAAAGGGGCCTCTAGAAAAATATTCTAAGGCAAGATGTAATAAAGACTAGGAGACGGTTAAATTAATGGGTGAGATGCTTGTGGATTCTTGGTTGGTGAAGCCCTTAGATTCTCATTTATCACAATATAATAAATGATTGTTTTTGATGGAATGGGAGGGGTATGAATAACATCCCTAGACAAAAGTCTATTCATTATATGATCAAAATTCATTCTCCTAATATTGTCTTTATTTAGGAAACTAAATTGACTGTTGAAGGTATGTAGAATAAAGATCCTAGTGTTTGTCCAACTCATGTATTTTGTTAATGTGTTTAGCCCCTTGGTAGCTCTAATGGTGTGGCTTTTTTTTGGGATCCAAGAAAGGTTGTTCCTTTCTAGTGTATTTTGAGTCAATCTTCTATTTCTATGGCTGCTTATAGTTTCAAATCTGGTGAAACTTATATTTTAACTTACGCCTATGCCCCTATTGATCTTATTTGTAAAAATCAACTCTAGTCTCATATTAGCTATGTTCACTCTCCTGCTCCTCTTCTTCCTTGGATTGTGGTAGGGTATTTTAATGTTGTGTCTTGTTTGGAGGAAAAGATGAATGGTATTTCCAGGCTTGATCCGTCCGCTAACCTTCTAAGCCCGATAACATCATTTTTTGAATTTAATTGATGTGAATCCAAATAATGGAACTTTCACTTGGAATAATAGAAGATATGGTGAAGAAAATACTTAGAGAGGCTTGATAGATTTATTGTCTCTTATTTTTTGGTTTAGTGAAAGATGGACTACAACTCTAAGATCTTGCATTGGAGAGGTTTTGATCACTGGATAATTAAACTATCAATTGTTCCTTTTAGGGTTAGTAAGAATCCCTCTTTCAAGTTTCAAATCATGTGGTTACATGATCCTTCTATCCAAGAGTTGATGGTTGATTGTTAGTGTGAAGGGATGCCTACTTTTTGTGGTGCTATATATTCCTTTGCTAAAATATTGTAGTATGTGAAATTTAGACTTAAGAAGTGGGACATGCAATGTTTTGGAAATCTTGACCACAACAATTTGTTAGCCCAAGCTCGTTTAGACTCTATCACTTGTCATATTTTGGATCATGGTCTTTTAGTTGAGTTATGTAGAGATGAGATAATTGCAGCTAAGGCACTTGAGGAATGAGAGCTACGAGAGATCTTTTGGAAACAAAAGTCTTGTATTGATTGGCTTTAGGAAGGGGATAGAAACACAAAAAAAATTCATAACTTTGTTGTTAAAATAAATGGGAATCTTATCTCTTCTCTTGTGTCTTCAGAGGGGATTCAAATTTATTTTTGGGAGGAGATTTATTGGGAGGCTTCTCAATTTTTTGTAGCTCTGTTTATTGAGGATTCTCCCCTGTGAGTGTGGAGGAAAATTCTATTTTATCTTGTATTCCCTCTTTGGTTTCAAATGAGATGAATGTGGCTCTTTTTAGGCCCATTTCATTGCAATAATTAGAGATAGTGGTGTTTCAAATGAGAAAAGGGAAAGACCCTAGCCTTGATGGCTTTTTGATAGAATTTTTTAGGAATTTTAGGATATCCTCAAATTTGACCTTTTGGAGGTGGTTTAGGAGTTACAGAGGAATAAAAAATGTTAAAGGCCATGAAATCCACTTTTTGTGCTCTTATTCTAAAAAGGGAAGGTGCTAGTTCCGTGGACTAGTTTAGACCCATTTCCCTTAGCAATGTGGTTTATAAAAGTATTACTAAACTGATTGCAGAAAGACTTAAGCCTTGGCTTAACTCTTTCATTTCCAAAGAGCATGGTGGATTTTTTGCTAGTAGACAAGTTTTGGATGGGATTGTGATTGCTAATAAGGTCATTCATTCTATGGAAAATTCTAAGGAAATGACCATGTTCATTAAATTAGACATGGCTAAAGATTATAATAGAGTCAAATGGGCATTTTTGTAGAAAATTCTCCTAGCATTTGGATTTGGTAGTTAGTGGGTTGATTGGATCATGAGTGTGTAAATTCTACCTCCTTCTCAATTCTTATCAATAGGGAGCCTTCAGAGTCATTTGGAGATTCTAGGGGCTTTCATCAAGGGGACCCTTTATCTCCTATTTTTTTCATTATTATGGTTGAGGGGTTGGGAAGATATATCAAGTATTGTGTTAGAAAAGAATTTATTTAGGGCTAGAGTTGGCATAACACTTTGCCTCCCCATTCTCACCTACAATTTTTTGATGATATTGCATTAATGGGAATGGCTAGAATAAATGAAGTAGTGAATTTAAGGAAGGCACTAGATACTTACTTGACTACCTCTAGTCAAAAGATTAATGAGGAAAAATTCTATTTTATTTTTCAATACTCCTTAACTTATTTAGAGTAGGATTACTCAAATTGTTAAATTCGAAATTGGTTCTCTTCCTTTGGTTTATTTGGGGATTAAATTGTTTGTGGGATCTCATCTAATGGATTTTTGGTAGGATTTCTTGGATAAGTTTTGCAAGAGGGTGAGTCATTGAAATTTTAGATGGCTTTCCTCTACTGGGTGTGCAATCCTTCTTAATTATGTGGTTCAAGCTCTTATAGTTTAAAAGTGTTTTGTACAAGTTGCTCTTGTATGCTTTGTTTGGTAGTTTAATTCTGTTGCTCATCAATTCCTTTGGGAGGTAAATTTTCTTGCATTAAAGTGGAGCCTGGTTAAGTGGGATTTTGTTTGCAGACAAAATAAGGAGGTTGTTCTTGGGCTCAATCCTGTGGGTCTAAATGGTCAAGCTTTAGCTACTAAATTGTATTGGTGGTAGTGCACTTTTTAAGATCAGGATTGGGCTAGAATCCTTACTCATAAGTATCTTCAGGGGGTGAATTCCTATGATGCGCCTTGATAGTTTCTTTAGGGAAAGATGTCTATGCTTTGGGATACCCTCAAAGAAGGGTGAAGCTAATAAAGGAGGTTCTATTTTTGATTTTCAATAAGGGTTTGGAGACTCTTTTTGGTAAGATTATTGGGATGGTTGTCCCCCTATCATGTCAATGTTTCCTCACTTGCAACCACTCTATGATAGTTTCATGGAATTTAGTTGGAGTAAGGTTGAGGTTTTTAAAATTGTTTAAGTTTTTGGTTAGGTGGAGGTGTATCATTGGAATGATCCTAGGGAATGGCCACTAGGAGGTAATAAGTATGAAATAAAAGAGCTAGCTAAGATTTTGACTGGTAGAATGTGCAATTCCCTTAAAGGGGGGGTACTCTAGCTTGGGGCTCTAACCAGAATGGTGGATTTTTGGTTGCTTCTAGATTTTTGGAGTTAGATAGACAATTTTATGGGAAGGTTGGTGGCCCTTGGTGGAAGTAGGTATGGAATAAATTTGCATGGACCTAATTTAATTTCTTCTTATGGTTGTTTGTCCAAAATAGGATCCTTAATCAGGAGAATTTGTAGAAGAGAGGCTTCGAAGATCCCTCCATCTGTGTTCTTTGTAATAATAGTGAAGAATGCATTTGTCACATATTTTTTTATTGCCATTACTCAAAGGAGATTTTAAATCTTTGGTGGGGAGTTTGGGGACATTCTTATGTTCATATCACTTCTTTTATTAAGTTATAGGAAAGTATGGGGAGACCTCCATCTAAGGATTCTTTTCTTCAGATTGGTTTGGTAATTGGACCTTCTTTCATTTTCTCACATCTTTGGATATAAAGGAATTGGAGGATTTTAAAGATGTGAAACTAGTGAGGGCTCATTTATGGGGAAAGATCATCAATAGGATCTAGTATACCATTTCATCAAAATGTGACCTTTCTATTACTGTTGATCCTAATGATTTGAACTATGTTAGGAAGTTTAATTTGGTGGATAGAGTTTGTAAATACTCTGCTTGCAAATGTCCTCATTACCTAGTCAAGAAGAAGATTCATCAGGAGGGTCATTAGCACCCTCCTCCTCAGAGTATTCAAAAGATCAATACTAATGTCTCTTCCATGGGGAGTCTTAGGCATGTAGGGATTGGTGGTATTAGTAGATATAGTAATAGTGGTGTGTTTTTTTTCTTCTCTTCTTATAAGGGTCGAAATTCAGGTAAGTGTAATAAGTTGGGTCCACATTTAGGGGAAGTGTCATTTTCTAGCTTTAAAATAGGTATCCATTCATATTTTAGAATAGTTTCCCATTTTAAAGTGGGTACTCATTCCAAAATGTTTGAAACTAACAAAACATGGTTTTAATTTAGATTTATGCTTAGAAAAGGAATAGTAACCCAACCCTTAGCCTTGGAACTACAAGTACAAGGTCATGGTAATGTCAGGAAAAAAAGCTAACATTTTCAATATGGATAACAAAGTTTTCTTCAAAATAAATTATGAAATTAAAACCAATAGTGTAGAAAATTGTATACCATTACAATTTCATGCTATGTTTTGGTCCCACTAGATTATTGAGATTAATTGACCCTATAATTGTATAAAATTATGTATTTCGGAGCCCATTTGTCCCATTTTTTAATAAGCACCAAGCATTGAATAAATTCTTAACATTGCTTTCCCCCAAAACTATGTCCTTGAAATATGGGCCAAGACCCATTCACCCAAGGGTGAACATGTCCCCTTCCTTAGCTAGGACCAATTTTACGAACATGTTTTTGGAGGAAATTTAACATTCAAAATTCAATTTGCAAATGTTGGCTATCAAGATCTAATTTTTGGGATATTGAATAAATGCCTATAAATACCTAGTCTTTTCATCATTTGAAATCTAAGCAAAAAAAATTTAGGAAATTATTGTCAAGAGAATTCAAGAGCAACCATTAGAGGATTTATTGCAGCAATTCAAGATCCAATACCATGTCAAAGTTTATGTTTGTTCATGTTAATGTTATGTGAAGGCTAACATTGTTGTAGGTCTTCAATCCTTCAAGCATTCATGCATTCAAAAAAATCTATCAAGAAAGAACCAAGACCCTTAAAAAGGTATGTATGTCTTCAGTCCTTTAAGGAAGCCATTGAAGGGTGGTCACAAGTTGTAACATTTTGTTCATTCATCATTTCCTTCCTTTCCATTCAAGGTTTTATCATTCACATTGCTATTGTGGAAGTGGAAACACTTTAACATAAGCTTTGAATGAGGAAAGCCCTTATATGGCACAAAATTTTCCCTCTTTTTGAATATGTAGGTTACATGTTTGAAGAGGATTGAAGAGAGCTTGAAGATCCATTTTGCATTGTTGCACTTATTGTCATCAACCTTGTCTCAAGACATGAAAACTCACTTATAGAATTTATTTATGACATTTCGACTATGGGACAAGAAAAATAGAAGCTCAAATCTAACATCAGAGGATGCAAAAAATTCAGTAGGACGCTTGTACAAATACCCATTTTCCATTTGGTGAATGATTCCTTTTAGGCAGAATAAATGAAGTTTTTCTAAGCATTTTTTTGTCCTCTGCACCTTCCTGATCTACTGGAACTTGACTATTTTAATTTGTTAGTTAATGAGATTTTGTAATTTTTATATCAAGACATATAAGATCATTAAGTTAATCATTCTAAAATATTTTCAATATACTCCAATCCACCCCTTAATTATAGATCTAGGTCTGATTGGCTCATCATTGAGGTTGAAAGTCAATCTTTTCATCTTATGATCTACATCCTAATGTAATGTGGAAAAAGGCCCCTTGCATCCTAGGTTCTTTGCATTTATGACCTAGGATTCCCTTTTTCTATGTTTCAAAACCAATTATAGATGCCAATGTTTGGTTTTCAAATATGTAAGTTTTAATGATAAGATTATTTCTTCTATTTTTTAATTAATTTATGAGGAAATTGGTCCATACACTTGAAATTTCAAGTTTTCATATTTTTTTAATAAAATTTAATTTGTTACTTTTCTTACTACAAACATTATATGAAATTAATATATAAGTAATTATTTACACAATTAAAGAAATAAAATTCAAAAAATGATAAGTTTAGGTCAAGTTATGGTGTCCATACACAAGGGTTTTAAAAACTAGCAATTAGGACCAATAAAAAAATAATAAAAAAAAATATTTAGAAAAAAATTATAAAAAAATATCCTCATCAATTTTCATTATAATACACATGATTCCCCAAAAGGAATTATAAAAATAATTTTATTTAGGTCAAATTATGGTGTTCGTACACGTGCATGGTATGTACCTTAAAAATTAACTTTTAAAAAGTGGTTTTTATACATGCCTATAAAAACTTATTTTGTATCATTTGGGTATTGGAATAAATTACATATTTGAAAACTAAACTCAAAATACTAAATTTGATAGTACTAAACTTTTTAAAGACTCACTATGTGAGTGCTTCAAATTTTCAGTCCAGCTATGAAAAATTCTCAAAATCAAGAAAAAAACTTCCAGTTTTGAACATTTTGTGGACCCAACTTCTTGCACACCCATTCTAATTATCTTATGGAGGATCATACAATTATTCATGCTATTGAACATGGATGCTATTTAGGATGGAAAAGGATTATTTATGAATCAGATTCATAGATTGTGGTGAATATACAAAATGTGCAAAGAGTTGGTGGGGCTAATTGGCAGCTGGCTATTGTGGTCAAACATATTGTGAATCTTTGTAGTTCCTTGGAATTTGTTTCCTTTTGTAATTTTACAAGAGAATGGAATAAAGTGGTTGATCTTCTAGGGAAGTTCATTTGGAGAGGTGCGATGTTCATGACTAGGGACTTTTGTCCCCAGAATGTTCTTGAGCCCTCAAAAAGTTAATCATGGAGGAGAAGAATATGTAACTAGTTCTTTGAGTGGGTTCCTTTAGGGACTATCTTTTTATTGTCATGGTGGTGGTCTATTTGTGGGCATGTGGCCTTTTTCTTTGTAATGTTTCTTTGAATTCAATAAATTTTTACCCCTTTTCTTCTATAGAAATAAGTAGGAAATTAGAATATGGGGTGAAAAGCGTAAAAGAGAAAATAGGGGAAGAGGATCAAATTTGTAAAGAGGATCATGTTAATGTGGATGTTGCACACACACACATCGATAGTCAGATAAATTCTCATAGAGTATCGTAGGAGCCTACCTTTCTTGAAAGACTCCACTAGGAAACCTAAAAATAAGGAAAACTTGGCTTGATCCCAAGGCTTGATTATGTCAGTTCTTGACACAGTAGGTTCACTTAGGGTTCATTGTGATACTATTGTGAAACATGAGGGGTAAATAGTTGTAAAGAATTGGGTAGTATCTAAAAGATAGACACATAGTCCAAGTCTGATAATTCAAATGCTACTCAATAACTTCATGAAATCAAAAGATTTGCAATAATATTTTATCAAACTCAAATAATTTGCATACATTCAAGTAGATTTAGCATTAAGAACAAAAAAATTTCATGAAATCAAAACATTTATAGTAAAACTCCATGCATATATTATTTTTGGAACATTTTCTAGAAATATAAAGCATCTACTGTAAACTAAAGCATAAAAATTTACTGAAATGTAAAATTTCTCCTAGATATTATCCATGCATGCCTCAAGAAATAAATAAACTAGAGAAAACCATTCCATATACATCACTAGATTGCTTCACAATTAGGCATAGAATGATGCAAGAGTTTAAAGAAAGGGGGATAATTTGCCACCGAATAGTGTTAGTATGCACCCTTAAACAGAAAAACATAGAGTCTTGTCCAATAAGAACAAACAATCAGCTACATAAGATTTCATATAAGGAAATAGATTTGAATTTGGCTATGATATTAGTTAACTTCTAATGAAACATACAATTTTTTAGTCTAAAAATAGAAAATAGAAAAAAGAATAAAACTTAAAAAAGTTTTAATTCTCTAACATTCATAAAATTTGAACGTACAACTCCTAACCTTTTATAAGAAAAAGACACTTGAGAAATTCAATCAACACATGAGAGGGAATCTAAGGGAAAAATCACAAAAAAGCATATGACACATGATAGTTGGAAAGAGAAACTTCTGAATAAGTCAACAGATTTTGACCTTCTTGAGAGCTTAACACTTTTGGACTTGTCTCTTTAAACTTCAATTAGGAAATCAAATTGGATTGAGTGGATTTGTCAAACAAAATGTAGGAACTTCCTCTACTAGATATTTAGAGTGATCAGGTGGACATAGATATCCAAATCCACTGGTAGTTATGTTTCTACATTCAGGTTTGAGCTTCAGGAAAAAGCACCTAGAAGTAAACCATCCTAGAGCTAGGAACCCTCCATCACATGCATAATACTTGGGTCTCTAGTCTCTTGATTACCAACATTTCTATTCCATAAGCTTTTTTCTTGCATGAGCTTTAAGAGTACGCCACCAAACTTGGTAACATCTTTGAATCTACTCACAATCCAAATTTTCCTAACCATCCATACCAAAACATCGTCAAACAACCTATTTCTCCTACACATAAAATTCCATATATCAATCCCTTTTTAAAAAAACACTAATAAAACTATCATTTGACATAAAACCCTTATTATTATTGATTTTATTTTAAAACAAGTCATAAATAACATGATTTAATGCATTCTCATGTAATTATCACTATAGGCAGGCTACCAGAAATTTTAAGCATTCAAGAAAAACCAAACAACAAACTTTAACATTTTAGTGCCACTGGACCATTTACCTAGTACTCAACACCTGACACATTTCAACTTTATTAGAAAAAAACTTACCTAGATCTCGATTATCATTAAAAATTTTATACCCCTAGGCTTTTACTCCTGACTAAATCAACTTACCAAACTTTTCTTTAAACATTTTGATTACTTGGTTTCCCAAAATGTGATATATTTCAACACCTGATACCTGTAGATCATGAATTATTTTAAATATTTTAACTTTTACATTACTTTTCAGTTATCATTAGCCAACCAATGGCTACCATACACATTAATTTTCAACTTGGGTCCCCAATCCTTACATTCTTGGGGCATGTTGTGAGGCCCCACAACAAATCAAAGGTAGGAAAATGAGAGAAGATAAATAAAATTGTGAAGGAAAGTGAAAAATGGAACATAAAATGGAGAGTATCAATACCACCACCATCAAGAGAACACTAACTCATGCAAAAAGCCAAGAGAATGAAGAAGACCTAATGGCCAAGGAGATGCCAAATTCTAATCTAGTATCACATGTTTTAAGAGGCATATACGAGGAGAGAGAAATATTTGCAACAACCTAGGGCCCTAAAAAGAATCACCCCATTTACAAAATATCAATCATTTTTTTTTCAAAAAAAATGAAGACCCAAAAGGAGAACAAGTTTTTGAGAAAAAAAGGAAGACTAATGAAAATGGAGAAACAATATCTTTTTAATGGCTACATAAAAATATTTTGGAGACCTACTACCAATCCTTTGGTGGAAAAGGGGGAAAAAATAATTATGTTCATTTTAAAAACTGACCATTCCTTCTCTTAAAGAAAATAAGTCTTTTTGTAGCAAGTAGATCTTGCTACAACACTATTTCACTTTAAAAAATGCTCATTCGTCACCAAGTGATTGAACTACTAGTAATTAAAGAATCACTTCTAGCAAAGGAGATGTGAACAATGTTGTGAGAATTATAAACACATTTTTTTTGCAAAGACAATTCCTCTTGATCAAGTGCATCTTTAACGAGATAAAAAATGAGATCCTAAAAATGAATCTTCTCTAATGGAAAAAGTGGAATTATACATGTAGGATTGGGACCATAATTTGAACCCCTAAATCATGTTATTTTAGTAATCCATTGTAGATTAGATTATATAACCTCCCTTAAAAATGTTGGGAAAAGGAAATCCTTTCAAAATAAAAAAAATATTGGGTTGAATTTATAATGTTGGATTAAAATATTGAGGATGGTGATTTATGTATTTATTTGTTCAATTTTGTTACTATTGACTTAGATAGCACTCCTCCAATAAATTTTGATCTAATTATAGATGAGAGAACAAAGGTAATATATTTGAAATTAAAGGGTCATTAATCCAACACAAATGATGCCATAAATTTAGACACAAAATTGACTTTCAAGTGACCAAACTAAAATAGCAAAGATTTAGCTACATTATAGAGGACCATAAGAAAATAGTCCCCTAGTGAAATTTCCCACAAAATCCTCTTCCTAAAACCCTAGCCCTTCTAAGGATTAAACCTTGGAGTAGGGAATTATAAATTAGGATCCCTTAATTAATATCTAATATTTAGTGCTTTTAGATCTAGTCTAGATAACCATATTGATGTTTCAATTTTTTTAAAGAAAAATGCACCTTTGGAATTTATTAGACCTATTTTCTTTCTTACAAAAAGATAATGTTTTTATTCTTCATCCAAATAATTTTAAATAAATTATTTTTCAAGACAAAATACTTTTCATGATAGAATAAATTAAAGACCTAGGAGAATATATACTTGAGGAAGATAGTTATATGGTAATTGTTGAAGAAAAATAGTGGAACTAGTTCATATCTAAGATTAAAAAACAAAAATATGGAGGAAAACAATAGGAAGAAAATATAACAATGAGCTCCTAGAAATTAAAGGAATGGTAGAAGGAAAAAATGAAGCTCAACATGGTTATAAGATCTAGGAAGGTTATCTCAATTTTTAGAAAATAATGAAGATCATATCATAGAATGTTATGGCTTAAACATCTCCAATAAAAAGATCTTGGCCAAGCATAAAATAGATATATCAAAGGAAAATATATTCTTACTACAAAAAAACATAAATTCATAAATCTAAGATAGCTTTACTCTTGCAAAAAGAAAAAAAATATAGAATGAAAATTTTATGGAAGTTGAAGTGGCCTTTGAGAAATTGGTCTCCTTTGGAATCCATCTAATACCTCTTAAAATAATTATATATTCCAACACTTATGGGTATTCAAAGTTACTAAATTATCCTCCAAACTATATTTTCTGCTTAGCAATATTTATGGTCCTATAGCTATATGAAAGCAAGAGGTTTGGAATCATATCTCATAAATTCTTCAACCCATATGTAGCTAAATATTTGGTCATGGATGGAATGTAATTTTACTACATTCTATTAGAATTAAATAAAAATATGGCTTCAATTGTGTAATGCCCCGTCTTAATAACCTAAGAACGTTGCAATAGTGTTATAAAGGTGTATTTTTTTTTTTTTTAAGTTTAATTATAAGTTAATTAATTGCATACATTCTTAGGTTAAACGACGTTACACTACTTTGAGTATTCCATAAGCGACTTAAGTATTTCGCATTGCACATATTAAATCATAACATAAAGTAAACATTGCATAATAATAAAATTTCCATTCAAGATATAATAAAGTACAAACATGTTTTCATACATTGCATTGATATGATATTACAATACTCATCCATCTGATGAGGTAGTTCAAATAACAAATACATTTACAATTACTTTGATCACCTCTTATACAATTGAGGGATGTTTTCAAATACATGTTTACAATATACAATGATGAAAGTATATAAGAAATCCATGTGCGAGCTCTCCATCCATGAATCTCTTAATGCTACGATCAAACTGGGGACCCAACGAAGTAAGGTGCATGTTCCACCCAACCATGTGGTACCCGTAGGTCCACCCCCCGTGCTAGGAGATAGTAATAAGGTTACTTAGACCTAATCTACTAACCCTAGACATTAGTACAAACAAACTATTGGTTACATTGCTTCTAGATTTTGACAATTGATTTGAAGTACAAACACAAGGTTTAACTGTTATTCTAGGTGGAGTGTCATCACAACGATGCAATGGTTACCCTGGTGTTTCTTCCTAGGTTCTGGCCCCCAATCCTTGGGTTACCCTGATAACCTCTTACGAAACCCGGCCCCTCTTGCATACTGTTGCTTAATCGAATGTCTCTTAAGGAAACGAGACAACGATTTGCCATTCCAGGCCTTCTCGTCTTATACTCATGACTGTAGTAGCTCATGAGTCATAAGTGAGGCATACATAACTTGTTAAAAGTTTTTAATTCTAATCTACAATGTCATTTAATTATCACTGACTTAGTTAACTAATTGTAAGTTACCCTAACACCACTTTGTGTGTCGGCCCTTACAATTAACCACTCCCCTAAACATAACATGGGAATTCTAGGTTTTCATGGCAAAGGTTGACAAGGTATGCAAAAATACAACAAGAAACTTCAACTCTTTACAAAACGAACAGCAATAACTATGCTCTTAAAAATCAGGTGTCTAAACACCACACATACACCATGTATACAACCTTAGCTATCTCAAGAATTTAACTTTAATAATCACAATCCCCACATTTTCAAACAATCTGGAAGACTTAATACCACATAAAAAAAAATCCCCATTTGCCCAACAAAAGAAAATAGGAACTTAAAAATAGCAAATCAAGAATTACTATCATCTACCGTTCGGATTTACTAAATCCAATTCAAAACATTCAAAATTAACAAGATAAAACAAAAATCAACTAATTCGTAATTTACTTCTCAAACATCAAAGAAAATTTGCATTATTTTATTTTAATTTAACTTTCTTAATTTTACAAATATATCTAAACATCATTATCACAATTTAAAATATTTCATTTATATTTTAAATTCTAATTCTACACACTTATACATCTTAACATAATAAAATATTTATTCAAAAATTTTATACAAAAATATTTTTTAAACATTTTATTATAACAATAAATTAACAATATTGTTTCAATTTTCTATATTTCATAATATTCAATAATACATATTTATAAAAACAATATATATATTATAATAATATATATTAAATATAATATATATACTATAATTATAAATATTATTATAAAACATTTAAAAATATATAAAATAAAATTTAAATAAAATAAATTTCAAAAAGTTCTTAGCGCTGCCCGCGACCCCCATGAGGGAGGCCGCGGCCCTTACAGGGCTGCGCCCAACAGCCCTGGTGGCTGCTGTGCACAGCCATGAGGGCTGCGCCCTCTAATGAGGAGGGAGAGGAGGGTTTCGGCCCTCCCCAAACCCTTTGTGTAAATTTTTTTTTTATATTTTTTTTTTAAATTCATTTATGCGATTTCCGTACTGACGGAAATAAAAAAATGTCAGTTTTATATCTGGTAAAAATTTAAACAATGATTTTACAATCATTTTTACTATAAAATTTTACAGTCAAATTTACATATAAAAAATATATTACATTCTTATAGGAATTTAATTAAAGAATAAAATAAATTTTCAGGGGGTTTCACAGAGAGAAATTGGAAAAAAAATTTACAAACTTCTACAGAATTTTCAAATGAAAATAGATACAGAAATTTTTTTTAAAGTTCTTGTCCTAAATTATTCCCTGTAATTTCACTTTCCCCCATTGAACAAATATTTTTCCTTTTTCAAATTTAAAATATTCTCAACAGAGAATCTTTCTTCAGTAGTTTTTCTAAAGCCATCAAATTTCACACAACAATACATTTACAGTAACTTCCTAAAATCATCAATTTTTATACAGCAAACACAATCTTCTTTTAACAAAAAATCTTTTTTTTTATAAAATGAAACAAAATCATATACAAGAAAAATACCTCTTCCCTGTGTTTGTGAAGATCTGGTTGTTGGAGAGGATCTTCTGTCTGTAAATTCCACAAATAGCCTGTAGCTTCCACAATTGCTTCCCGAGAACAAAACTCAAATAACTTGTCCAACCACCAAGATCCTTTGTAAGATCTTTCACAGAGAAATAAAACCAGAGAGATAACAAATCTTTAAGAAAATAGAAAAAAAATTTTAATCAGGATATTTGCAAGTGCTCTGATAATTTTCACGTGAGGAAATTGAATAGCCTCTGTCAATTTTCCCGAGATCCAAAATATCCTCCGTAACAAATTTTTCAACAACCTCATAAAAGCACTCACACACTTGTCGAGAAGTTGTTGAGAAAAATATCTTCTCCACTTCTCGGCAATATTGCCTTTTCCAATTTTTGCATGTAATTTAATTAATTTAATTTTAAAAATTTGAAAATCAATTTTCCAATTGCATGCAAATGTTTATTATTATTTACTTTTATTTAAATACTAAAAATCAATTTTCAATCACAATTTAATTTACAAGCATTTTATTTTATTTTCTAATTCATTTAAATACAATATAATTTATACACTTAATAATTTAACTTAATTAATTTATTTATTTAATTAAAATAGTTTTAATCTTTTAAAGACCAACTATTTAACCAAATAAGCTAACTAATATATTAAATTATCAAGTAGGTAAATTTCAATCATATTTAAATATTGATTTAAATAACAATAATTAAAACACAATAACTAACATTAAAAATTAAGCAATATTTACCTTTTCAGAATGATTTAACCAATAGAAAATACAATACAACCTATGACTCAAAATTGAAAACTGACAATGTACTAAGACTAAGGTTAAAGACCGGACTAGGATAAACCTAACTACTATCTCCCATTCAACATTTTCGTTGAGTCCTGACACGCTCAAACTCGATTACACAGGTGGAGTCGGTGTCATGTACCTGCAAATCATACAACCAAGCAAATAATGTGCATACATGTATATATATATATATAAAGCATTAAACAGGCACACCGTGTGGAGAAAATCACAGATATCGTAGGGCACTCGCAAGTGAGTGATGCGATTCCATTCTCCCCACCAATACACTCACAGCAAACTGACGAAATAAATGTTGTTAATCCATCATAAACATGTGCATATCCATAAACAACTGAAAGTAAACATCTACACTAAATCATATCATGTCTGAACAATAATCATCAAACAAAGTATCATCATGTCACGTAATAATCCACCATCACTCAAAACCAAAGGATCAAAGTATCCAAACAAAACATCATAGGTCTAACAAGATGAAAAATTATCAGCTTTAGAAAGCATACATAAACCTGAGGGGTACTACATCCTCCCCCTAGGGATCAGGCTTGTTCCGGAAAAGCCCAAATGAGTAGGGATAAAGTTCCCTCATGCGTGTCGCATCCTCCCAGGTAGCCGAAGCCTCATAGCTAGGATCCCATTGGACCCTCACCTGATCAACGTCTCGACCCCTGAGACCAAGCGTCCGGTGCTGAAGAATGGCCACGAGCTCCAAAGCCAGCTGCCCGTCCTCTACCTGTAACGTATTCCAATCAAGTACATGAGATATGTCAGGATGATATGGTCTAAGTACTGATACATGAAAAACATCATGAATACGAGACAAACTGGGTGGTAAGGCGAGTCGATATGCCACGGGACCAATTCTCTCTAAGATCTTGAATGGTCCTACAAATCGAGGCGCACGCTTAGAGCCTTTTCCATAACGGATTGGACTCTTTCGTGGTCGCACTCGAAGAAACACTCTATCACCAACAACGAACTGTCGATTGATCCTATGCGCATCGGCATATTTCTTTTTCCTATCCTGGGCTGCTATCAAATGCTCTCTAATACGGTCAACCTGTTTCTCCATATCACGAAGCATCTCAGGTCTAAGTAATACTCTGTCCTCTAGTCGATCCCAGCTAAGTGGAGTTCGACAAGGATGACCGTATAATGCCTGAAATGGTGGCATACCTATAGAACTCTGATATCCATTGTTGTAAGCGAATTCTACTAAGTACAAGTAATCCTCCCAACGTGATTGTTGATCCATTACATACATCCTAAGCATATCCTCTAATATTTGGTTAACTCTTTCAGTTTGACCATCGGTTTGAGGATGATAAGCTGAACTAAAGTTCAACTGGGTACCTAATGCACATTGTAATGAAGTCCATAAAGCTGAAGTAAATACAGGATCTCTATCAGATATGATCCTACGAGGAATTCCATGTAATCTAACGATATCCTCCATGAATATCCTAGCTACAGATGAAGCATTATATGATGAATGTATAGGTGAAAAGTGAGCCACTTTAGTCAAACGGTCAACAGTTACCATAATGGCATCGTGTCGACGGGATGACGTAGGTAACCCTACAATAAAGTCAATGGATATAATATCCCATTTCCATTCGAGAATGAGATGTGGCTGCAATAATCCAGCAGGATGATGATGCTCAGCTTTAACTCGCTGGCATTCAAGACATCTCGATACGTAGTCAGCAATATCACGTTTCATACCAGGCCAGAAATACAATTGCCGAAGATCAGCATGCATTTTCTTGACACCTGGATGAGCTGAATACGGAGCTCTATGAGCTTTAGTCATGATTAATGTACGAAGACTCTCTACATGAGGTACATAAATGCGACCTAAATGTCGTAATATACCATCCGATTCTAGGACATACCCTACAAATCGACCTTCTAGAGGTCTACCTGATTCAATCTCCGACTTCACTTCCTGATATAATCTATCAGTAGGAAGTGTAGCTACTATTTGACCTCTCAAATCTACTTCAAGAGTAGTAGCAGAGATCTCATGACGACGTCAGCTAAGAGCGTCAGCCACTACCTTCTCTTTGCCCTGAACATATATTACTTCAAAATCGTACTCACACAAGAACTCCATCCACCGTCTTTGCCTAGCCTTCAAGTTAGGTTGCGTAAAGATGTATTGCAAACTACAGTGATCAGTATGAAGTTCGAAGCGATGACCTAACAAGAAATGCCTCCATCGAACTAAAGCATGCACTACCGCAGCTAGTTCAAGGTCATGAATAGGATAGTTTAATTCGTGGTCCTTGAGTTTGCGAGACTCATAAGCAACCACACACCCATCTTGCATCAAGACTGCTCCCAAACCCTCTAAGGATGCATCCGCACAAACTACGAAATCCTTAGTAGGATCAGGAACAATAAGTATAGGCGCATTAGTTAGCTTTTCTTTAAGAGTCTAAAAGGCCAATTGACACTGTTCTGTCCAAACAAACTTCTTCCCTTTCCTCTGAAGAGAAGTTATAGGATGACCTATTCTAGAAAAACCCTCTACAAAACGCCTATAATAACCATCTAGTCCCATAAAACTACGAACTTCACCTACATTAGTAGGTGCGGGCCAATCTACAATGGCTTGGATCTTTGAAGGATCCACATCAATACCTTTACCAGATATCATGTGTCCAAGGTATTTTATTTCAGATTGAAAGAAGTCACACTTCTTCAGGTTTGCATACAATTGGTTTTCTCTTAAACATTGCAATACCTGTCTCAAGTGTTCTTCATGTTCCTTCATGTTCCTCGAATAGACTAAAATGTCATTGAGAAATACCAGGACAAAGCGATCAAGGTATGTACGAAATACACCATTCATCAAACTCATGAATACATATGGTGCGTTCGTTAACCCAAATGGTACCACTGTGAATTCGTAGTGCCCATAACGAGTTTGAAAAGAAGTTTTATGAATGTTTGCTTCAGCTATACATAATTGATGATAACCGGATTTCAAATCAATTTTGGAGAACACATTAGCTCCCTTAACTTGATCAAAAAGATCATCAATTCTAGGCAAAGGATAACGATTCTTAATCGTAACCTTGTTCAATTGACGATAGTCAATGCAAAGCCTAAGAGATCCATCCTTCTTCTTTACGAAGATAACAGGTGCTCCCCAAGGGGAAACACTTGGACGAATAAAACCCTTTTCTAAAAGTTCCTGTAACTGAATACGAAGTTCCTCCAACTCCTGAGTCGTCATTCTATAAGGAGCTCTAGATATAGGCTCAGCTCCAGGAATTAGGTCAACTCTAAAGTCAATATCCCTTTTCGGTGGCATTCCAGGAATGTCATCGGGAAACACATCTGTGAATTCCCTAAGAATAGGATGATCATCAAGAGATACCTCTCGACTCTCACCCTCATCTAAATCAATAACTGTTGTTGCAAACAGTTGACATCCCTAACGAAGACATCTCTTTAATTGCATAGCAGATATCATCCAGAAAGAGATAGGTCTATGAATACCTACGATTTCCACTTTCACACCTAAATCATCAATGCAACTAACTGTCTTAAGTTGACAGTCAATTACAGCATGATAAGATGCTAACCAATCCATACCTAGTACTATGTCGTACGATCCTAAGGGTGTAACATATAAATCTACTGATGTAGTTAACGTACCAACTTTAAGTTCACAGTTATGTACTAAGTTTTCTACTCTACTTTCATCCTGAAAATTCAACTGCCACTTACCACCTTATTTACCGCCACAAGACCGCTACTTCAACAATGGTCGCGAAATAAAGGAGTCATGGTCTAATCAAAAGAATCGATACATTAATTCATGTAACTTACTGGTCTCACCACCGATTCGGTGATCGCTTCGGCATTAACCGTGATATACCGATGTGCTCTTCCTGCATCTCCCACCGTAGGCTCTGAAGCTGCAGGTCGAAACCCATAACCAGTAGGACCTCTCATCGGACACTGCCTAGCTATGTGTCCCTGCTGCCCACATGAAAAACAACCTGTGCCTGTTCCTCTGCCACCCAAAGGTGCATTGGACTGCTGAAAACTATCCCTATTGACAGTAGACTGAGCACTCTGCGCAGGCTGATCCTGCCTATTGCGCCTGTTGCGCCACCAGTTGCGACCCTTTCCTGTTTGAGGACTGTTTTGTTGTTGTGGTTGAGGGTTATTGTTCTTTTGAGGTGTTCTTTGTTGCTGCCCACCCTTTGTGGGTGTCTGTTGGTTCTTGGAAGAACCACCTGTCTGTGCCTGTCCACCACGTGGACTAAAACCTGCTGCAGGAGCACTGCCAATCTGCACTCATGTGTGCCCACCTAAAGTCATAATAAGGTTCTCCTCAACTATGCGAGCCTTTTCCACTGCGACTTCCATAGTCTTTGGCTCAAAGACTCGGACACCACCACTGATACGGGCGTTTAAGCCCTTGATAAAATGCTGTACTAGCATAGGCTCATCATCACCAATACCAGCATACTACTTGAGTTCGTAGAACCTACATTCGTATTGCTCTACAGAAAGAGCTAACTGGTGTAGATCATGGAACTCATCAGCCCTACGCTGCCTCTAGTGTTCCGAAAGGAACCGTACTCTGAACCTCTCGAGAAACATCTCCCAAGACACAAAACCAATATCTATATGGAGCTTTTGTTCCTCTAGGTGCCACCATGTAGAGGCGAATCCTCTCAAGTGCATAATAGCACATCTGGCACGGGTATTGCTACCGTAAGGGTGCATGGCAAAGCATCTACCCAAATCTAGTAGCCAAGTCTCAGCCTCTAACCCTCCTCCTGAACCATCAAAGGTAGGAGGACGTGCTCTCAGTAAATCCCTCATATGACCAGCAATAATAGAATCATGATGTGCTGTGTCCTCAACTCTCCTAGGGGATCTATCCCTCTCTCTCACAACCTCCTGCTCATCTACCTGTCTAGGTCCAAGACGAGCTAGGACCTCCTCTATGAGTGGACATATCTGAGAACCCTCAACTGCTGACTGTTCGGGATTCTGTCCCTCATTTCTCTGACCCATCTGTTCTGCTTGGTCACTATGGTGAGGGATAGGAGGGGAAGTAACCTGAGGGATTGGCCCACGGCCTCCACCTCTACCTCTACCACGACCTCTTCCTCCTCGCCTAGGCATATTCCTACACATAACAATTACGAGTCTTAGATACTATTCAACCAAGGTTATCAGTTGCGACAATACGTACTAGGTCAACCTAATGGGCTCTAGATTACCCAGAGCGTCCAGTGTTTGTAACCTTGGCTCCAATACCAATCTGTAATGCCCCGTCTTAATAACCTAGGAACGTTGCAATTGTGTTATAAAGGTGTAATAATTTTTTTTAAAAAAGTTTAATACTAAGTTAATTAATTGCATACATTCTTAGGTTAAACGACGTTACACTACTTTGAGTATTCCATAAGCGACTTAAGTATTTCGCATTACACACATTAAATTATAACATAAAGTAAACATTGCATAATAATAAATTTTCCATTCAAGATATAATAAAATACAAACATGTTTCCTTACATTGCATTGATATGATATTACAATACTCATCCATCTGATGAGGTAGTTTAAATAACAAATACTTTTACAATTACATTGATCACTTCTTATACAATTGAGGGATGTTTTCAAATACATGTTTACAATATACAATGATGAAAGTGTAGAAGAAATCCATGTGCGAGCTCTTCATCCATGAAGCTCTCAATGCTACAATCAAACTGGGGACCCAACGGAGTAAGGTGCACGTTCCACCCAACCATGTGGTACCCGTAGGTCCACCCCCCGTGCTAGGAGATAGTAATATGGCTACCTAGACCTAATCTACTAACCCTAGACACTAGTACAAACAAACTATTGGTTACATTGCTTCCAGATTTTGACAATTGAATTTATACCACAAACATAGAGTTAACTGTTATTCTAGGTGGAGTGTCATCACAATGATGCAAAGGTTACCCTGGTGTTTTTTCCTAGGTTCCGGCCCCCAATCCTTGGGTTACCCTGGCAACCTCTTACGAAACCCGGCCCCTATTGCATATTGTTGTGGAATCGAATGTCTCTTAAGGAAACGAGACACCAATTTGCCATTCCAGGCCTTCTCATCTTATACTCATGACTAAAGAAGCTCAAGAGTCATCAGAGAGGCAAAAGCATCTTGTTAAGTGTTTTGAATCTAACTACTGTGTTCTTTAGTTTTCACTGAGTTACTAACTATTTGTAAGTTACCCTAACACCACTTTGTGTGTCGGCCCTTACAAATAGCCACTCCCCTAAACATAACAAAGGTATTCTAGATTCACTATCTAGGGTAGACAAGTGCACAAAACAACATATAATACCAAATTTACCTCAATGTACATTACAATCCATTCAGCATATCAGGTGCACTACCCTAAACTTGTTCAATCACATGAATTAAAAATCAATTTCACCCTCATAAAAGACTGGTACTGAAAGACTTTAATTCTCATAAAAATAAAATTCTCTCCCCATTTTGCCCGAAAGAAAACGCAATGAAGCAAATTAAGGAAAATAAATACCTATAGTTCAGATATGCTAAATCCTTTCAAACAATATATTTTGCATATATTTAGATCAACTTGTTTAAAATTTTATAATCAAACATTCTAAATTTTAACTTTCACAATTTAATACAAAAATTAATCCTCAATTTGTCAAAATAAAATATTTTAATCCAAACTCTCATTAATTAATCTAATATAAAACTAACACTTAAATAATTTAATTCAAGTCATTGTTTTTATATTATTAAATTACATTATAAAATCATTATATTAAATCACATATAATAAAATTACAACCAATTAATAATTTTATATAATATATATTATAATATTATATAATATATATAATATATTATATTTATATTATATATTAAATATATATATTATTAATATGTATTATATAAATAATAAATTAACATTTAAATTAAAGTCGAATTTTATTCACAACCGAATTTTTAAACATTTAACAAATGTAAACTTGCTGCCGGCGCTGCGTGGGAAGGACGCAGCCTTCCCAGGGCTGCGCCCAATAGCCTAGCTGCTGTGCGTAGCCTTGGTGGGCTGCGCCCAGCACTGTGAATAATGGGGAGGATTTTGACCCTCCCCTTCAAACTGTAAAATTTTTTTAAAAAAATTTAATTTAAACTTCTTTTATTTCTGAATTCGCGTACGGCAAATAAATAAAATAACGCGATTCCATATAAACAGAAATTTTAAAAATAAAATTTAATAAATTTCATTTCCATATTTTAATTCCGTACGGCGATTTTTTTTTATAAATTTAATTAAAGAAAAAAGAAAACTTCTTTCACAGTTTTAACAGTATATAAATATATACAATTATAAATAAACATTCATGTGTAAATTCACAGAATTCTGGAAAAATAAAAAGGAAATTTTTTAAAACAGAGAGGTATTAACAGGGAATTTAATTTTTTTTTTTAAAACCAGAATTTTATAAAAGAATAAACACAAAATTCCCATTCCAATGCAAAATTGCCCAGAAATTTAATTTTCTCTTTCAGCAAATGTTTTCCTCATAAACTTTAAACAGATCCAGAATTTTACAAATCTTCATATGTAGATTTTTTTTCTACTAAATCAATTAAATCTTTGTTTGTCCTAATTAATTTTCTATAATTTTCTCAATTTCACAATTTCACAGAGATTTTCTTTCACAGTTTTCCCTAATCTTGTTTTCTTGAAATTGACAGAAAGTTTTTACAAAAGAATTCAAGAAAAACAAGAATAATAACCAGAGAAATACCTGATTTCCTGTGCTTGAAGATTTGGCTGTTGAAGTGTAACCTCTGCCTGTAGAATACAAATCCCAAAAAGCTTCTCCAATACCAACCCAAATTCCACAAGATATTCAATCCAGAGAGATAACAAATCTTTAAGAAATAGAATTTTTTTTTTAAAATCACAGGAAGAGGATATTTGCAAGTACTCTGAAAATTTTCCCGTGAGGAAATTGAATAGCCTCTTCAATTTTCCTGAGATCCAAAATATCCTCTGTAACAAATTTTTCAACAACCTCATAAAAGCACTCACACACTTGTCGAGAAGTTGTTGAGAAAAATATCTTCTCCACTTCTCGACAATTTTGCCTTTTCCAATATTTGCATGTAATTTAATTAATTTATTTTTAAAAATTTGAAAATCAATTTTCCAATTGCATGCAAATGTTTATTATTATTTACTTTTATTTAAATACTAAAAATCAATTTTCAATCACAATTTAATTTACAAGCATTTTATTTTATTTTTTAATTCATTTAAATACAATATAATTTATACACTTAATAATTTAACTTAATTAATTAATTTATTTAATTAAAATAGTTTTAATCTTTTAAAGACCAACTATTTAACCAAATAAGCTAACTAATATATTAAATTATCAAGTAGGTAAATTTCAATCATATTTAAATATTGATTTAAATAACAATAATTAAAACACAATAACTAACATTAAAAATTAAGCAATATTTACCTTTTCAGAATGATTTAACCAATAGAAAATACAATACAACCTATGACTCAAAACTGAAAACTGACAATGTACTAAGACTAAGGTTAAAGACCGGACTAGGATAAACCTAACTACTATCTCCCGTTCAACATTTTCGTTGAGTCCTGACACGCTCAGACCCGATTACACAGGTGGAGTCGCTGTCATGTACCTGCAAATCCTGCAACCAAGCAAATAACATGCATACATGTATATATATATATAAAGCATTAAACAGGCACACCGTGCGGAGAAAATCATAGATATCGCAGGGCACTCGCAAGCGAGTGATGCGATTCCGTTCTCCCCACCAATACACTCACAGCAAACTGACGAAATAAATGTTGTTAGTCCATCATAAGCATGTGCATATCCATAAACAACTGAAAGTAAACATCTACACTAAATCATATCATGTCTGAACAATAATCATCATACAAAGTATCATCATGTCACAGAATAATCCACCATCGCTCAAAACTAGCGATCAAAGTATCCAACAAAACAGCATATGTCTAACAGTATGAAAAAGTATCAACAGAAAGCATAAGCATAAACGGAGGGGTACTACAGGCCGTAGGCTTTTCTCTAACTATCTGTGGCTTGGTCAGATAGTACTTCGGCAGTCAGCATTGGTGTTGTCATTTCAATCGTAGACTTTCATCATTTTCAGCTAGTTTTATAAGGTTTTGTTTTTCTTTAAAACTTTGTTGTAAGCCAGTGTGTATTGGGGGGTGCGGTGGCACGCGGGTGGCGTGGCCACCGGGGCCCCACCTCCACTCTGTTCGCCCACCACCCATGGTGGCAGGGCTATAAATCTTTTTTTTAAACCCTTATGTAGCCGGTGGTCATATGAGCGCCCGCAGACTTAAGCCCAACGGGCCTAATTTTTGACCCTAAATAGTCTATTAAAGTGCATTTTCTAGGGGTTTTTTTCATTTTTGCATAACTTTCACCCTAGGTGGAAATTTTTTTGAAACAAGATATCGCCGGAAAGCTGGTGAGCTCAACTTTTTAGAGGTATGGGTGGCTTTCAGAAATTTTGTTGTTTGGAGCATTTATTGCTCATTGAAGCTAGATGTTTGTTCTACACTCCCGAGTTCACAATGTTTGCATCGTTCCTCCATTTTTCGTGATTCTTATGAAATTGGAAAGGTATCTCTGAGCTCTTCAGAGTTACTCATGCATTTTTTTCTAGATTTGGCCCCAAGTATAATTAATTCAGGTTTTTGTGTTTTGACACTCTAGTTAATTACTTGGATATGTTGGCACCTGGAATCTTTTGGTTGCATGGGATGGCTTCATTTGGGCTTCTTTATATATATTTCATGTATTTTGTCCTTTTTGGGCATTTTGATCATCATTTGTAAGCAATTTCTTTAATGTAAACACGCTGAGATAAAGTGCCACACTATTGTACATGTATTTTGGGTATTTTGTACATAGGTTGTGCCATATTTTGTACTCGCACTATATTATAAAGTGTCATGGGGGGTTTTGTAGTGTGTTGTTATTTTCCATCAGACCTTTGTCAAGTGAGTGTCCCTCCAAGACAATAGAGAATCCATGTGATTCTAGCCTCATGTATGTGTGCCTTTGTTTTGCACACCTTTTTTTAGTTGCAAGTACTTTATTGTGAACTTTCAAATGTTGTTTCTTCTCCTTCATGCACTACATGGTGAAACACACAATTTTAGTGGATTTGTTAGACCTCTCCCACAAGTCAACATTATGGGGGATATTATACTATTCATGCTAATGCTTCCTCGGTTTCGCTTTGGAGTGAACTATGTATCTAGTATTTTTTCCTATGTACTAGGAAGATGAAGTGATTGGTTACCCATGCATTCTGGTGAGATGGAGCATTTACCATATAAACACTCTTGCATTCATGTTTGTGGAGGAAACCTTCCATTCTCGGTTGATTAGTGTTCTTCAGACTATTGGCACTTGTATTTTCAACTTACATTAGTTGAGTAGTGTCATTGAGGTCACTTGTACAGATTCATGTGCCATCTATATTTTTGATTGACAATTTTTTTTCCTTTGTTGCCATCTGATCATTGTTTGAGTAGTGTCATTGGGGGCACTCATGCAGATTGTTGTCTACTTGATCTTGATCATCCTATCTTCAGAGGAGGTTCTTTGACACCATAGCACTCATCTTTCGATAGTTGTTTGCATCTTCTTCTACTTCAACGATGTTCTTCATGTCCTTGTATTTCTCTCTTTGGGAGAAGATTTTTCTTCCACAGGGTTTTTCTCCTTTTCTTTGCTTATGAGAGTTTTTTGTTTTGTACATCGGTACCTCATCAGGCCTTGTTGTCAGGACCCATATTTTGCATGTTTGTATTGGTTTGTTCCTCCCTAAGGTGCACTTAAGGGGGGTGTTGGTGTGAATAAGTCTTGTACCTAGTTTATTCTTTTAATAGGGACTTAGGGGACTTAATTCACATGTTAAGTTTACTTAGGATATTAGTTGTATCTTCTAGAAGTCTTAGTTGTCTTATCTAAACTTTACACTTTCCTAGGTAGTTATAAGTTAGTTGTCTCATGTGATAAGATTAAGACACTTGACATGATCTTGTCTTATCCTATCTCTAATCCTTGCCTTTATAAGCAAGGCATCTCTAGCTTGTTTAGCATTGGAGTAATAGCATTTCATAGCATTGTATTGTAGAGTATTGCATTGATCATATTGTATCATATTGCAATCCTTATTTGGTGGAATAAAATATTCCATTGTTGCTTCTCTCTATCTCTTGTGGAGGTTATTTAGTGTTGCAGATTGAAGATCTTGGGTTGATCACTTCAACAAATTCATTCACAAAATAAAAATCAGAGAATGCTCTAATTGGAAAGCACAGCTGGGTTCCAAATTGGGACAATAAGGAGGAAATGGCATGCTAAAACCAACAAACAGATGCCCACAAATTTCTTCTCCACAATTCTTCCAAACTCTGTTGCCCAATTCATGGGGGTTTTTCTTCTCCTTCCAACTTAGATAGAAAAATTACTTCTTCTCCCCAAAATAATGACCCTCACAAAATAAAACTTTCTTCCCTTTTATATTTTCCTCTCTATAAAGATAACTCTTCCCCAAAACAAAATGAATATCTTTCAAAGACAAGGTTGCCCATTACTTTTAACTAACTCCCCAAAACAAATCATAGTTAAAATAACACTTTTAAATCAATACAATATCAAAAATTATTTCCATTATATAAACTCTTGAAACAATATATGAAATAAAACATTTTATTAAACAAGTTATTAAAACTCTCCAAAGTAATTAATTAAAAACATTAAATATACAAAATTCTCTATTACACATAAAATTAATAATTTAAATCCAACATTAAAATACATAAGGCTCCCCGAGTAAGATTAGGGTATGTGCAAGATCATCATGGAAAAATATAGGCCCTTAAGTGGCAAAAAATTTAGAAAAATCAGTGTTAGGAAACTTGACGTAAAAATTTGAATAAGTTATCTATATTATTTCAAAAATATGTAAGAATAGAATCTATAGAAAATTGAATGTAGTTTCTAAACTACTAGGTTTATTTAAAAATATATAAAATCTATTTGGTGAAAATTTGAAATTTCAATGCAGTAGTACTTAAATTTAAGGGAAAACATAAGAAGTAGGTGTTTGTCTGACCACTCTAACCATAATAAAATGATAATATTTTCTTATAAGATTTTATATATAAGTAGAGGACTCATGTCTGGATGTGATGCATAATTTTTTAAAAGTTTTTCCAAGTAAATAATTAATTATGAAATTTTTATTACAACTTTTAAAAATTTTAAAAACTTGTATGTCTGACCACCTTAGCTTGGTCAAAACCTCATGAAATTTAATTTTTCTTTTTTTAATCCTATAGTATGTGAAACATAGAATGTGACCCATGTTTTGGATTCAAAAAATGTGATATCGTTTAAAAGTTATAGATGTTTTTCAATCAGCCTATCGATGAGGACTTTAATCGTAATTCTAATAGAAAATGAATAATAATAATTTATATTGGTGGAAAGCTGAGAATATCCTCTAAAAACCCTTTTCATTTCATCAATTTTGGGTAAAAAAAAGTCGTCAGCCACATACCCTACAAATACCCATAATATTGCCATTTTTTGGCCTATCATGATCTTGCACATACCCATTAAATAAGACTATAAGAGCTCACAAAAAGGATTAATTAAATCATTTAAAATCACTAAATGAAATATATCATCCTCTGAATGATCAATAAAAAAAATTCATTTAAAATAACGTATTTAAAATCTCATGAATAAAACCATTCAAATATAAAATCAATTAAACACAATGAAATATCATATATGAAACAATGAAAAGATGCCAATGAAAACACATCATAATACTGACAACCAAAATATATGGTCAGATAACACATTCATGAAAACCATAACAAGATACCTCAATGAGACATACTGGTAAACCACATACAGTTGAAAGGTGCTCCATACATACAGCTGAAAGGTGCTCTAGAAATTATCGTTAGGTAATTGGACAATGAGACATCAACAAGGAAACACTGCACTATTAGGGTACAGTGGGCTAGGGTAGGGGACATTTGGCCTGTGATTAGCTCTAGTAACCACCATCGGGGAATATGAGTATGCTCAGGCCTATGGATCTAGGCGGAGTCAATACTTAGTACCTCCATCACTTCAATTACATGTCAAAGTACATGGGAATATAACATATATCATATAGTCAAAGCAACACCAATCATCGGCAAGAGGGTCATGATATCGTAAGCCTCTCTGATATGAGTGTTACGACATCATCCCTTTCTTGCCCATAATCATACAAAAACAATGATAATAGTATATAAACATATAAGCATGTGATCCAAAATAATGACTAGTCATGATAACTTTTTCCCTTAATCGTCAATGTCTAATCTCATTATGATAACATTTAACATTAAAATATCAAATCAAATAAAAATACTATTTTACCAGCCTAGGTTTAGAGAGGTGTTACATCCTCCCTCCCTAAGATTTGACTTACTCCTAGAAGTCATGTAAACTCAATATGCAACCATGTCACACATTAGTACTCAAAATCTATTAATCAACCCTAAAATATTGTACTTCATTCCAAGGATAAGAAACATAATATACATCATTCATCACTAAACAAAATAAAGAGGACATCCATTTAACATTCACCTTTCTAAGAATCATTACCAATATATATTAGCATGTGGCATCATCACCAAAACTATGTCAGAATATAAGTGTGGTGTGGCATCATATCTATGGCATTGTGGTAGAACATGTGCATATATAAAATAAATAGTGTAGATGAGTATGTGCAGGATCATGATGGGCCAAAAAGTGGCAATATGATGGGTATGTGGCTGACGACTTTTTTTTTACCCATAATTGATGAAACGAAAAGGGTTTTTAAAGGAGATTCTTGAATTTCCACCAATATAAATTATGCTTTACTTTGAATTTAATAAGTAATGATTATTCATTTTCTATTCAAATTATGAATAAAGTCCTGATTGATAGACTGATTGAAAAACATCTATAGCTTTCAAACGGTATCACATTTTTTGAATCCAAAAACATGTGTCACATTCTATGCTTCGCATACTATAGGATTTTTAAAAAAAAATGAATTTCATGAAGTTTTGACGAAGTTAAGGTGGTCAGACATACGAGTTTTTTATATATTATAAAAGTTGTAATAAAAAAATCATAATTAATTATTTACTTGGAAAAAATTAATAAAAAATATGCATCACATTGGGACATGAGTCATCTACTTATATCTAACATCTTATAAAAAAATATTATCATTTTATTATGGTTAGGGTGGTCAGACAAACACCTACTTCTTATTTTTGCTCTGAAATTTAAGTACTACTGCATTGAAATTTCAAATTTTCACCAAATAGATTTCTTTTTTTTTAAAACAAACCTAGTAGTTTAGAAACTACATTAAATTTTCTATAGATTCTATTCTTACATATTTTTGAAATAATATAAATAACTTATTCAAATTTTTATTTCAAGTTGCCTAACTCTGATTTTTCTGCCACTTAAGGGCTTGTTTTTTCCATGATGATCCTGCACATACCCATATATGAGTATACGAATATGGGGCTACTTGAGTCTCACCTATCATGTGGATAAGTTCGACTCACTAATTCTAGATCAACACCCTTGTAGGTAGCCAGGCAATACTAACAAACCGATGTTGTGCACAAAAATGTGGGGATTAGGCTAGCACATGTGGATCAAGTACCCTGATCCATCACAAGGGGAAGTAGTGAGTACTTTTCTCAGGATCAGTTGAGTTGAGACCGCTCTACACCACAACATGCACATGCTACACACTCCGCCCAAGGAACTTTGTGACTACTACTACCCCATCACTAACTGAGGGACTAGAGAACCAAAAGAGGAGATTCTACGAAACTAAATTTTGGTTATTCTTAATATATATATATATATATATATATATATATATATATATATATATAAATTTCAACCACACATGGGTTGGCCCTCAATCAGGTAACAAACATACAAGCACACATAATGGTATGGTTAATCCCACACCCCAAATACAACATATCCTCCATGGATGGGTACACAGTCTCACCATCCCATGGGCACACAAAGAAAGTATGGGGTATTCCAATTTCCTCTTATGAAAATAAAACCATTATCAACCTCTAATTATGCAAGATCAATACAACTTTCCAAGAACATGTACTCCCAACATCCATACAATACATCATAGTGCTACATGGATTAAATCAACAATGCCATGATAACTCTCACATTCACATTCACTTTTATTAAGCGATAAATCACCTTACTAGACACATATGTTAACCACATTTATTTCCTACACATAGTGCAATATCATTACAATGTTTACCCAAGACAAGGTATGCAACATTATCACTTCAACATACATTTACCATTTTGCATTTTGATATAAGTACAATAATTTAACATCTACATGATATCTTAAGACTTAATAATAAAGTTGGGGACTATAGGCCTCACCAACACGATGCACCTATTATGAAATTATCATTAACATGCAAATGGTTTCACTAATCCCTTTTTCTCTAAAATTTTACTTAATGCAAAATGATTTTCTATTCATATTATACATGTTCCATGATTATGAATGCAACTTGGAGTTGGGGAATTAGGTCCTTTACCCAAGGTTTGATCTAATAAAACAAACCTTCATGAATGCATAAAGATTTTCTCATAAGAGACAAGCATACCATGGATTTCAATACACCACACATTCAAAGCTAGGAATCTTTGTTAAACCAATGAGAAGAGAGAGAAGGAGAGAGGGATTTACAATTCTGACATAAGCACTAGTGCAAACATGGTCTCATCATCATATAAGAACTTCCACACAACTGCATCAATCATGCAAGAGCATGTAGTAATCTTTATGAACTAATAAAATGATCATTCATTTTCTATTACCATATTTAGAGTCTCAATACAATATAACATGCAAAAGAAACTTCCAAACCCCATAGGGTCAATCTAGCAATCATTAAAACAAGGAGGTAAAGCACAAGAAGGCATGCACCAAAACTTGCATGATAACGAAAACAGAAAACTCAGGAAGGGAATACACACAAAATGAACTTCTTGGCACCCTCAAGGTCAAACAGACCTTCCCACAACATGAACAAAGAAACCAAGGAAGGGTAATCTAGAAAAAAATGTCACCTACAACCCACCAACAAGCTAAGGTCCAACATGCCCACCCGCAACATAGGATATAGGAACGTAATCAATCTCAACCTCGAGAGACTCTCAACCATGGGAATCACTCCAATCTCATAGGGTAAGGCAGGACCTAGGAGGCATCATTCCTCCACAACACAAGCTAGGGTTGGAAAAATCAACCCTTTAAAATGCCATACTAAGGCACTCAAGGCAAGAGGTCCTATGACTATCTTGCCGCAACAAGCACTTGGAACACACACATCAAGCACACTACAACCACACGGGCTACAACCACACTCATGAATCACTCAAGGGTCACAACCCTATACACAAAAGAGCCAAACATCAAGAAGGAGACCAATTAGAATACACTTCTTGGTAGGCTCAAGGGTCTAAATAACCCTCACACAAAAGCATTCTTCGATAGGACATGCAAGGGGTGGGAAATAACAACACTTGCTGCCATCCACCACACACAACATGGGTTCCACCATAAGGAAGGATCCCAGTGTTGCAACATGGGTTCCACCTCTAACTCTTCCTTTGGCTCTACCCTTAGGGGAATCTTAAAGGAAACAAGGAACACATTAAAATAGATCATCACAAGGATGGTCTATACACCATACTAAGGCATGAATGCTAGTCAACATGACAATGAAAACAATATAACAATATCATGCCACACACACCAAACACAACATAATATAGAAGACTCAAGTATGCCAGAGTTCCTAGTGTGTGAACATATGCTCTGATAAGTTAGATGTAACATCCTGCTACACAACCCCGAAGGGAAAGAGCCAAAAGAGGACCAGATAAATTTTTTTTGATAACATAAAGAATAACTTACACAAAAAACAATTTACAATACAATAAATCGACAACACACATGGCCAAGAATAGTCAAACACAACCCAAAGAAGAGGACTAATCCACCCTCTAGAGAAGATCCAAACGGGAGCAGTAAGATAGCTCCAAAAATTTTGCTTCGGAACCCCCTACTCTGGAACTTCCTACTTTGGAACTTCCTACTCTGGAACCTTCTACTCTGGAACTTGCTGCTCTGGAACCTGCTGCTTCGGAACTTCCTGCCCCAGAACTTCCTGCTCCGAAACTTCTTGCTCCAGAGCTTCCTGCTCCAGAACCTGCTGCTCCAGAACTTTTGCTCCAAAACCTTCTACTTTGGAACTAGGCAGCAGTGATACAAAACAACAAACAGAAAGCGCCGATGCACCAAAACTTTGTAGACCAATACATGAAGAAAATTACATAGCCATAGATCTAATTTTACATGAAAAATTATGAAGGAAGAAAAACTATAATGATCATCAAAATACAAGTGAGTTTGATACCAACACCAGAAATCGTAAGCTAAATGTAAAACATCACAATTCTTCTCATTTAAATTATATGATTACATCTCTCTCAAGAGAGTACAATATTCATAAATGGATA
The DNA here is from genome assembly GCA_007258455.2 of Sequoia sempervirens. Taxonomy (NCBI): domain Eukaryota; kingdom Viridiplantae; phylum Streptophyta; class Pinopsida; order Cupressales; family Cupressaceae; genus Sequoia; species Sequoia sempervirens. Next base: position 509,864,630 of record VDFB02193867.1, on the reverse strand, counting down.
TACAAGAGTACAAAGGCATAGCCATAAATAAAATACATTAAACATATAAGACAAGTACAAGAGAGAACAACTCCAATTGGTGCTCCAATAACCTGTACGTTGGTCCCCAATGGCGATGGCAATGCCTCCCTACCATGTGGACTCAAAAGAGGCCACCCCACCATGCTCGAAGGTAGTTACAAGGTCCAAGTAGAAAAACAAGGCAAGAGTAACATATAGCCAACACTCACATAAGACATGAAGCAAACATGGAATACAATGCATTAAAGCCAATATCACAGCATGAAGATGCTCATACAATGACATATTAAGTATAGTTACTCACGACTACTAAGGAACAAGGTTCTAGATTGTAGACCAGATGGAATGTCATCATGTGTGCTCAAAAGGATGGCACCACACGAAACTAGGTACACCTCTCATATAGACGAGGAGACTCAATCATGCCCGTATCAACGCCCTGCAGATGGATAACTCAACGCCCTACAAACATATAGGAATTCTCATTTAACCAAACAAGGAATCCAAAAAAAAATATGAAACAATGAAAAATCAATTGAAATCCATCATAATACCATTTAAAACAGCCAAACAACATTGTTGCTAAATCATTTAAACAACTAATCACAAATGCCCACAAGTAGATCAAATACATTCAAACATTCATCTTTAAATTCATAAAATATACAAATCATATAATTAGTATTACCCTTATTAAATCATCCTAGAAAACCAGTTTTAAATCAGATCTAATTTATTAAATGGCAGTGGCACAAAACATTGTTCCAGTAGCTGTTCAATTGCATGAGAAAGAGACATAGAAATATCATAAAAATTAAAAGTATCCAGATCTAAAATCGGACAACAACCCAGTTAAAATTTCAATGTTTCTAGGTGTATTCCATCTTTGGTTTATATTTTGATGACTAAAAATAAGGTGTTGTACTGAAAAATGTCATTTAATGCATGGCTGGGCAAAAACATGGAAAATGAAAGTGCCCGGATTAAAAATCGTTCAAAGACCTAGTTAATATTTCAAAATTTCTAGATGGAATCCAATTTTATTTTACATTTTTAACATGTGGTAAAAAAACATCAATGAAAAATGTCATTTTACAAGTAGGCACAAATTTGGGCAAAAATGAAAGTGGCCAAAACTAAAATCTGCCAAAAACCTAGTTGAGATGTTGGCATTTCTACATGAAATCCACCCTTGAAATTTTATTTTATCAAGAGGATAATGAGAAGCAAAGGAAAACACGTTTCTTTTTACAAATTGGGAAAAAGGAGAAATGAAATGAAAGATCCCATAATTCTTTTTTTTTTCGCATCCCATTTTGGATTTATTGGCATGGATAAAATCTTCCATAAGAAAAACTACTAAGCAGAAAAAGAATTCAAGCAACCATCATCCAAACCCCAAGCCTTCACACAATAAGATAGAGGGGTTTCTCCAATTACTTAAAAAATAAAAGTAATCCAAATTTGCAAAGAGATTCAAGGCATAAATGACATAAGTGAATGTAAAATTTGACAGTCATACAAGATTGAAGGAAAATAAGGAGAATACCTCAATTCTACCCCAAAACAAAAATGGAAGAATTCTATAACTGGAAAGCATGACTAGGTTCCAAACTGGGACAACAAGGAGGAAACGACATGGTGAAACCAACAAATAGATGCCCACAAATTTCTTCTCCACAATTCTTCCAAACTGTGTTGCCCAATTTATGGAGGTTTTTCTTCTCCTTCCAAAGACAAAAAAATTACTTCTTCTCCCCAAAAGAATGACCCTCACAAAATAAAATTTTCTTTCCTTTTATATTTTCCTCTCTAGAAATATAACTCTTCCCCAAAACAAAATGAATATTTTTCAAAGACAAGGCTACCCATTACTTTCAACTAACTCCCCCAAAAAAATCATAGTTAAAATAACACTTTTAAATCAATACAATATCAAAAATTATTTCCATTATATAAACTCTCAAAGCAATATATGAAATAAAACATTTTATTAAAAAAATTATTAAAACTCTCCAAAGTAATTAATTAAAAACACTATATATACAAAATTCTCTATTACACATAAAAGTAATAATTTAAATCCAACATTAAAATACACAAGGCTCTTCAAGGAAGATTAAATAAGGCTATAAGAGCTCATAAAAAGGATTAATAAAATCATTTAAAATTACTAAATGAAATATATCATCCTCTAAATGATCAATAAAAATCAAATCATTTAAAATAACATATTTAAAATCTCATGAATAAAACCATTCAAATATAAAATCAATTAAAAACAATGAAAAGATGCCAATGAAAACACATCATAACACTGACAACCAAAATATATGGCCACATAACATATTCATGAAAGCCATAACAAGATACCTCAATGAGACATACTGGTAAACCACACACAACTGAAAGGTGCTCTAGACATACGGCTGAAAGGTGGTCCAGACATATATGAAATAAAACATTTTATTAAAAAAATTATTAAAACTCTCCAAAGTAATTAATTAAAAACACTATATATACAAAATTCTCTATTACACATAAAAGTAATAATTTAAATCCAACATTAAAATACACAAGGCTCTTCGAGGAAGATTAAATAAGGCTATAAGAGCTCATAAAAAGGATTAATAAAATCATTTAAAATTACTAAATGAAATATAACATCCTCTGAATGATCAATAAAAATCAAATCATTTAAAATAACATATTTAAAATCTCATGAATAAAACCATTCAAATATAAAATCAATTAAACACAATGAAATATCATTTATGAAACAATGAAAAGATGCCAATGAAAACACATCATAATACTGACAACCAAAATATATGGTCACATAACACATTCATGAAAACCATAACAAGATACCTCAATGAGACATACTGGTAAACCACATACAGCTGAAAGGTGCTCTAGACATTATCATTAGGTAACTGGACAATGGGACATCAACTAGGAAACACTGCACTATTAGGGTACAGTGGGCTAGGGTAGGGGACATTTGGCTTGTGACTACCTCCAGTAACCACCATCGGGGAATATGAGTACATTCAGGCCTATGGATCTAGGCGGAGTCAGTACTCAGCACCTGCATCACTTCAATTACATGTCAAGGTACATGTGCATATAACATATATCATATAGCTGTCAAAGCAACACCAATCATCGGGAAGAGGGTCATGATATCATAAGCTTATTGGATACGAGTGTTACGACATCATCCCTTTCCTGCCCATAATCATACAAAAATAATGATAATAGTATATAAACATATAAACATGTGATCCAAAATAATGACTAGTCATGATAACCTTTTCCCTTAATCGTCAATGTCTAATCTCATTATGATAACATTTAACATTAAAATATCAAATCAAATAAAAACACTATCTTACCAGCCTGGGTTTAGAGAGGTGTTACAAGATATCTTAGTAGTATATTGTATAATTGAGTCATCAAATTTCTAAGACCTCCTTATTTTTTTATTGAGACCAAATTTGACCATAATTAGGGTGATTTTTTGTATCCTATAAAGTAGACTCTCATAAGGATATATGGAACATTACTAGCACCCCTAGAACTATCCATGTTTGCTTATGATATAGTCACAATTTTATAGATCATGTGATAAATATATGAGACTAAAAAGTTTCATTATACGAAACTCAAAAGTTCTAGTTTTTCTCTCATACATAAGTGTAGGTGATTTAACCATCAAAGGAAAGGAGGGATATCATATTTTTTGCAAGGAAAACTGGTGATTATGGAATTAAATGTTATGATAAAAAAATTTAGATGTTGAAGGTTTATTGATCGATTAAGAAAAATCATAGGCATGTTTGGATTTTAGTATGGAGACTATAAAAGAAAATAATTGTTGAGTATTTATTGTAATATATGTAATAGAATATCCAATATCATGTAACATTTGGATACATGGTTAGCCACCAAAAATCTAGGAACTTAAATGAAAGCACAAGAGATATCAAAATTGAGAGACTAATTATAATTTATCAAAGTATGCAAAGACATAATTTATGTACATTATTATAGTCAATTGAGATGAAAATGGCAACCCCTTTTTATCTAGCCTAAGGTGATACATAAGAAAAATATTTCCACACATGTCTTAATGTTATGACTTGAGATATGAAGTGATAATGTCCTAAGTAAAATTAAGTAAACTAGTGTGAAAGGAACTAATAGGGAAATATATTAGGTAAAATGCCTCCTTCACGCCAATAACCCCCTTAGGTGTGGTGAAATGTCCAAGATACAAAGATGCAATGGTTTAAAATGAATCCTTCACAAAGAAATAGAATGAGAAAAAACCTATAAAATAGAGAAACCATAGTATTCTCTCAAAAGGATAAAAAGGAGAAAACCCTATGTGAGAAAAAAATCTAGGTCCATAAGAGAGAATAAGATATATTATGAAACCTCCAAAACTGGAATCCATTTCACTAATTCTATATGCCTAATAACCAATGGTGAAGATGATCCAAAATTATTAAAAACACATTTCCCTCCTTATGAAGAAATAAAAAATGGTGATGTAGGAAGTCTTCCAATTCTTGAAGGTAATATGAGGAAGAAAAAAAATATGTGTAATGTTTGTTTACTTAATTGTGCCATGTTAACGATGAAAGGTTCCATAATTAAATTAGAATTTTTAGGCCTAACTATTGAAGGTGACAATCTTGAACCTGATCGAAATAGATGTGGAACATGATCCAAAGATAAAGATGACTCATCTGAATACTTCTCAAGTATCTCCAAGATAATTCCAAATTGTGAAAAATGATCATGTGGCAAAATAACAAGAGACCCCATGAGATCCAAAGAATGTAATCAAACTCCATAGGCACCAAAATCAAAGGGGACCTAAATATCGACAATAGTTTCCTCCATGTCTATAATATAGAACTCACAAAAAAAATCTAAAGTATCTAAAGTACTCATTTCAAGTAGAAGTATCTAGAACATGATGAATATCCTATTATATTGAATCATTAGAAGTCATGAATATAGCAACATGAGTCTCATCAAAAGAAAAAAATAGATAAAAGATATTTATTAATAAAACATGTGTTTAGAATCTATGTTTTTGAAACAACACTAAAATTAAAATGAAAACATTGTATCCACACTAGATGTTTTAGTGTGTAAATCAACTAAAGGAGCAATAGAAGAAAATTGTGAGAAGATGCACACCACATATTGATAATCTACCTGGACCCAACTATATTTCTACTATGAAAATATTGAAGATGTGCACTGAATATTGATAATTTACCTCCCCAACTATATCTCTACTATAAAAAATATTGAATAACCATAGACTATGATGTGTATACAACACTCTTCCATACATATAATGTAAGTTTTTCTATCTTTTTAGCTTTGATTTTTATTAAGAAGAAGATGATGAATCCCTTAATATAGCTGAAGGGAAGTTAATTTGATTATTCTTTTGAAGATTCTTCAACTAATCAAATTATTTTGAATAACATTTATGTTCATCATGTCCTTTCTGTAATTGATTCAAGAGGTTTTTCCTAATTTGTGGGCATCACCAGGGTGGATGTGAGCCTCTACTATTATGTTCTTATATATTGGGGATGTAAATCCAACTATTTGAATCCAAGTTTACAACTCATCCGACCGAAATACCTGTAGCCATAGCAATAGAAAAAGTGGACTATAGAACTTTGTATGACTGTCATATTCCATTAAATATATTACATTAATTTAATAATTCAACACAAGGATCAATTCACAATTGCGATAGTGTTATCAAGTCTAAATTTTTTAATTTTTTATATTTTATTGATGTGGAGCAATAGGAATATGATTTTTTTCTTTCTTTATTTAAAATTTTCTCCTTTATTCATTTAAATCATTTGTGAATCCACATTTGAAATCTTCATGGATAATGTAATTATCTTTATTTTAATTATTCAAATTTTCTTATTGATGAATCAATTGAAGGAAGAAGGATACATGCAAAATAGAGATAAAACTTGAGAATTCGAAAAAACTAAGAATTGTGATTATAGGCACTTCCATTGAATTTATAAGAAAATACATAATAAAAGTTGAGTACTATGTAGAATAGTGTTAGCTATGATATTTATGGTATATAGGTGAGAGAGAATGCACGATCAATGTAGGGTAGTTGAAGATGGTGTTGGGATGTTGGACGATAGAATGCAATGCTTGGTCGACTAGTTTGTGTCGACAGGCATAATTAATTTACTTCTTCCAATATCCCCTCATAAATTAATTATGCTAATTATTTTAAATATTCCCCCATAATCTAGAAAGATGGTTCTTGGCCTAAAGCCTTGTTAGGTACCCATTTACAATCACTTATTCACTAATACAAAAGTAAGCATTCAAAATGATCAAATTCAATATTTCTTTGTAAATTTCTTTATCACTTGCTTGTCAATCGATCTTCTAATATGTAATCTTCAAATCCAATTTCTTTATTTTTGGAAAGTAATCTTCCTCATTCTACTGCACTTTGCTACAAGAATTTAATTCCATCATATTCTTGATTATCACAATTGAACTTGGTGCCTTCATGCACCTTCATGTTCAATTAATATTTAGATCACTTGAAATTTAGTTGTACCCTTTCTTCTAACTCATTATTGAAATTTAGTTGTACCCTTTCTTCTAACTCATTACCTATAGTTTTCTAATTTTCATGATGTCTTTCAATATAGTATATTTCACCTTTTTGAAACTTTGAAACTTCTTGATTTCTCTTTAACACATGAATACATATGCTTATACAAATTTTTGAACATACTTGCAATATTCTACCAACTTGCTCCATAATTCAATTCACAATCCACTTTCTTGCAACCTATCATAGAGTCCTTCCATTTTTTATACCAACATGTCTAAATTCAGAATGGTTCTTCAAATTATAGATGATACATAGATGTAGATCCCAACACATTTCTTTTCTATGTCCTTTCCCATTACAATGGGAACATTGCATATGTTCCATTCCTTGGTCTTCTTTTCGAACCTGTGATATCTATAAAATCATTTTTATTTTTACTTGTAACATATCCAAGGCCTTCATACTTTGGCCTCACAATTGGTTCACAAGGTTATTTGGTTCCTTTGTCACATTTTCCTAATCCTTTAACTTTATAACCCATTTTATTCATAATTTTCAAACCAATATTATTTTTCAAAATATTATTTCTTATTCTCTTTGAACATCTAACAAGATTTGTAAACACATTATCTTCATCCTTACATTGTTCATCAAAGACAAATTTATCTACATCACAAAAACCAAATGATTTATCAATGGAACAACACAAGTTTTTTGTACCACATGAAATATCACATACCGATAGTTGTGACATTAGAAATTTATTATCTTCTTTCAATTTTGATATTTCATTCTTTTGTAAAGTATTTTTCTCTTCTAATATATTTTATATTTTCTTTCATCTAATCAAATAACTTTAATATTTCTTCTAATTTTTTATTTTTCTCTTTCATTTTCTATAATTATTTTTCAAGATTATCAATTTCACATAGATATTCATATCATTTTTTTCCAAATTCTTTTAATTTTTTCTATCAAATTTTGAATTACATTCCTTAAAATTCATCAATTCTTTGTGCAAATTATATTTTTCCTTCTTAACACATTTACCAACTTTTCCTATTGAAACAAGAGATTTTAACTCATCTTACCTTTACCTTCACTGTGATTCTGCTACAATAAGTTGTATCTCCTTGTTCCCTTGATGATTGATTTGGAAACTTTGTACACTTACACTCTCCTTTGACTACAATGTACTTGATCTTTACCTTCATTTTGATATGATTTTTTCCTTATTCAATTTTTTTTTCAATTTAAAGCTAAATCTTCAAACAATACATTACCTCTCCTTGGGACTTTTCAAATTACAACTTTACTTCTTCAAAAACAGTTAACACATTATTAAAAAATATGGCTATGTTGACTCTCTTTTTTAACCACTAGTGACATCTTAGTTGTTGTGGACACATTTGAAGAATTATAATCTTTGTGGTAGCAAAAAGTACTGATATGATCTACAAACTATCTTTGCAAACTTCCTTCTTCTTTCTTAAACACTGAGTTATTAAAAATGGCTTACTAAACCACTTTTTCTTAGATTGCTATAACACCACTCTAGAAAACACACAATCAATCCTTTCATAAACAAAATAGCAGTTACCTTTCTTTCTTGGAGATGGTGACTTGAGAAAACCTCGTAAAACTATAACTTTTTAAATTTCATGCATATTCTTCACTTCATTGATGGTAATTAACCAATAATTTTTTTTGTTTTATAAACTTCTCTTGCACTCTTAGGATCTTTCACCAAAAAGGAGAGAGATAAAACCCCAAAATTATGATGGTTCACTCAAATAGATGATTGTGTGATGTAATTAAGATTAAATGCAATGATCTATGTGCAACTAATTGATGTAATTGACTGATTATTAATGCAAAACTAATGTAAAATGCAATGTTTGAAAACATAGTGAGGTATGCAAGAATGAACTAAAACATGAATAAATGTAAAATAGAATTGAAAGAGGCTGATCAGAGTGCACCTAGAAATAAATTGCAGATTTCAGAAGATCCTGGAATGCTGGAAAAATAATTGTAGATGACTACTGGGACTAATTCCTCACTGATGGAAAATCAATTCTCCTACTAGTAAAATCTCCTGAAATAGGTTTTTGACTGTTAGGAACTGGAATCTGACAAAATAATATTTTTCAGCCTTAAGGTGGGACTCATTCGCTATTGATGGTGAATCAGTCCTCCAAAATTCTATGAAATCAAAGGTTAATTATGTAGCTCTAGATTTGCACTTGTTTTCTTATCGGGTTGACAGAGTCAAATATGTAGAAAATGAACTGTAGGTTGTCTCTAAGCTTGAAATAGAGTTTAGTTGACTTGAAAAACTTTGTTGACTTGTTGACCACCTTTCAACACCTAATTTCTTAACAAACCTACATACAAAAGCCTGCAAACACACATGCCAAAGGGGGAAAATGGTTAAGGGTTAAAGTATAGGGATTTTCCTTGGTCAAATCCCACTTTGGTAATCAAACCCTTAATGAAGAAATAAAATGAAATGAACAAGGAATGATGAATAAACAACATGCAAATGTCCTAGACTCACCACCACCTTGTTGAAGAAATCTGAAGATATGTCAAAGGCTGCTCCAAAATTCTTGATGAATGCTTGATTAAATGATGCAAAGTGCTCGAATGTTAATTGATGAATGCAAGTGAATTTGATGATTGGGGAGATGTAAAATGAGGAGAAAAACACTTTTTTATACACACTTATGCCCTAATAACCCAATAATACTTCATCACAAGCCGACATAAGGTATTTTTAAAAAAAAACCTCAAAGAAAATTTGAATTATTTTGAATTTGGAGCCAAGAGGGACTCATTCACCACCCATGGTGAATGGGTCCCACCTTGGGCTTGTAAGTAGGTGTCAGGAATTAACTTACATTTAATGTTATTTGTTAGGTTTACATTAAAAAATACACTTAATTAAGTCTTATGAGCTCATAAAGGGGTCATATAACGCATAAGAATGGTGTAAATAGTGAAAAAAGCCTAGAAAAGCATGAAATCTTGTTACAAGACTTTACAACACTTTAAAATAGGACTTGACAAGTGATGAAAAGGTGATTTTTAGGTGAATTGTAATGAGAAGAGTCTAGAAAAGTGTAGAAATGTGTTACAACACTTCAGAATACCTTCACAAGAGGTCATATTTTGAATATTTAGGACTTAATGTGAATGCTTAAGTTACATTGCAACATTAAATCAAAGCAAGACAAGTCAAACATCACAAGAGAAATACCTAAAAGACCATGAAAATGTCAATGAGCCATTTTTCTATGGTACATTTAGCCCCCACTTTAGTGAGAGGATGAACTTGCTTCAAACTCACACTAAAGTAGCCATACATATTGAGGAGGATCCAAATATACTTATGTTAGCAAGATGGAATGACAATGATCAAGAGGGATGATCAAGCCCCCAAGATGAATATCCCATGTCAAAATAAACATAAGAACAAATGAACACACACAAGAAAGAAAGAGAAGAAAAGGGAGAATCGAATTAAGCTTCAATCATTTGTCCAACTAGTTGTGGATTAGATCAAGGCTATCTGTGAGAAAAAGAGAATGCATACTCACTCTAGGGTGACAGAACTCATGGTGGTCCACCAGGTGAGAAGACCCAAAAAGGTTAAGTACATACGCTAGTTGGTATGCAATCAGAGACATATAGGTGGCTATGGGGAAAATTATGTCGATGAATGGGCTTCCCGTTCAACCATATCAAAGTTATACCTCCTAATAACTTTAACAAGGCGCCACAAGGGAAAATGTCAGTTTGTGCTTCATGAGACAAGCAAAGCTCTGTATCCTTAGAACTCATGAACAAAGAGTAAGGTACCACAGGCATGCAAGTTGCATTATGCAAGGTGGAAAATATGTAAAATGTAAAATGAAAAAATGTAAAATGTAAAAGATGTTCAAAGGAGTCTTGTTAAGTTCATGCTAGTTCTATCACTTAGGGAACATTGTGTCTAACGCCTCCAAGAGAGGACCAATCAAAGAATAGAATACTCACAATCTTAGGGGATGTAGTGTGTCACATCAAGCCACTAAGAGGAATGTAATATGCTAAGAGAGATCACACTAATGAAGGACATCACACCCAATGTCATCCACAAAGTGAAAAATGCATCGTATGAAGTGGCAAGGCTACACTAGGAACCAAGAATGCAAATGAAATGATGCCAATGTATGCAACCCACTTTAAAGGAATTGCTATACACCATTCTGTGAGAAATTACTTTAAATTGGCAAAGGAAAAAGTGCAAAAAGAAGAATATAAGACATGAGAGACAACTATGAAAGCTCATATGCCAAGTCATATGTTTCTAAGTTAGGCTACTTCATGTGAACAAAAAAGAAAACAAAAGAAATGGAGGTTGCCCCCCAGAAAGGAACACATCAAACACATAATGGATCTATAGATTTGTAGTCAGTATGTTTGTTGCTACAATTTTTTTATTAAAGAGTTCAGAATTGTCATCATTCCCCAAAGCACATAGAACTGGAAGAATGACACAAAGAGAGTGAAAACAAGAGAAAAACAAAGTCTATTTTCAGTCAACATGGAAGATACATTGTGGTCTCAACACTTTGCATCATCCCCAAAAGGGAAACACAAGCGAAAAGAAAACAAAAGGAAAAAGAAAAGGAAAATCTTAAATTGGGTCAACATGAAGGAGACATTTCGGTCTTAATGCCTTGCATCACTCCCAAAAGGAAAAACACAAGAAAAGATTAAAAAAGGAAAAGGAAAGGGGACCTTTTGGGTCAACATGGAAGAGACATAGGGTTGCTCAATTTCACTTTGCATCATCCCCAAAAGGAAAACACAAAACAAAAGCGTAAAAGGAAATGCAAGATGTACGACATATAGAAGAATAGAGGTACAAAATAGAAGAATTTCACAAAGAGAGAGAACATCAAACACACATTACGGGGGAACACAATACACACATACAATCAAAACAAAGAAAAGGAAAATGTAAAAAGGAACTAGTAAGCAAAATGTAATTCAACCATTAACCGAGTTATTGACTTCACAGTCTTAAGTAATATAAGTGGAAAATGAATAACACAATTAAGATACAAAGGACAAATGCATTACAAGGACAAGGCTAGCAACATCTTTCCCCCACTGAGTGTAGGGTAAGAATGAGCTGAGGTGGGTGATGGGAAAGGATCATGCAATAGTGAGAATAGAAAATTCTACAACTATGGCATGATGAGAGGATGGGGTTTAGGGGATAATAGGAGAGCAGTCGGTATCAATGAAGTGATACTTGTTCAGTATGTCCTTCAATGTCTGACATTCATCAGTTTCGTGGCTAAGAAGATGATGATATTTGCAATATGGTATGTTAGAATCTTTAGGATGGATGACCAACCTATTCATAGGTGGTAAGAGTGTAAGGCCTTTATTTAAAAGAAATTGAAGTCTCCTTTCAAATTCAACTCATGGATGGAGATGAAACTTTAGTTTCTTCAATTCGTAGGGTCATTTTTGTTTGCTAGTTTTTCCTTTCTCATGAATGGAAGGAAGAGAGCACATAGGGATTCTAACATCCTTGTCATTGGAATCCTGTAATGGTTCTTAACATGGAAGGAGAATGTTCAAGTCAGGAGGAGAATCAAAGATCACTATACCATCATCTCAAAGTTTCTGATATTCAAAAGGAGGTTTGTTGTCATGAGGAGGATCTTTATATCCTAATCCTATTGTATTTTCTTCTTTTGGTTTTTTTCCGAGAAGGTGGTGAGTGTTATGATCAATTGTTGTGTCACAACCTTGTTTACTTAGGATAGTAAATCTTTTTCCATATGTTTCTTCAAGGTTGATGGGAGTGTTTGTGACTTTGTTATCATAAAATGATTGAGGATGTGGTTGTTTAGAGGAAATAGGTCCACTTGATGGAGGGAACTTAGGTCCTTCATTTGTTTCAAGATGTAGGTATCCAAAGTGATTAGGAGATACAATAGTAGGAAGATCTTGTGACTTCATGGATGGGTAAAAGGTTGCATTAGCTTCAAGGTTATCAAGGCATGAATTGAAAAACTTGTTCATTCTATCATCATCTTCTCCAATGATGTCTACATCGTGAGGAGGAAAATCATGAGGAGTTGAAGGAGCATGAGGAAGCTCAAGGTCATTAGGGTCACAACTAAAGGCATAATTGGACATGTCTACTAAGGATTTCAATGAATTCCAAAACTTGTTAAAAGACAAAGCCATGATGACAATGAATAAAAGTAAACTAATATGCAAGAAATAGAAAGAAACAAAGAATCTGAAAAGTATAAGAAAAAGTAACTAGAAAAAATTGTAATGTAGAAAATACCCAAAAAATGCTTGAAAATGTTGTTTAAACTGTGAAGGTGGATTGATTTGCCCAGGGTGGTGAATGAGTCTAGGTATGAGATATTTTTTATGTTTTTCAGAAATTTAAAATTATTTCAATGCTTTTTAGATGCAGAATAAGGATGCAAATGCAAATTTTTAGTTTTTGAATGATATGATATGCAAAAATGAAGTCTATATGAGTCTTTCACTAATGCAATTTGAGAAACCCTAGGATGCAAAAACAAAACAAAAACTAACTGAATGTTGATGCAAAGGACTATACCTAGGATGCAAGATGCAATTGAAATCAGAAATATGAAGTGTTCAATATGCAGGTTCACCAAAATGAACCAAAAATTTTGTTTGTTTTATAGACTTCTCTTGCACTCTTAGGATCTTTCACCTAAAAGGAGAGAGATAAAACCCTAAAATTGTGATGGTTCACTCAAATAGATGATTATGTGATGTAAATAAGACTAAATGCAATGATCTAAGTGCAACTAATTGATGTAATTGATTGATTTTTAATGCAAAACTAATGTAAAATGCAATGTTTGAAAACATAGTGAGGTATGCAAGAATGAACTAAAACATGAATAAATGCAAAATAGAATTGAAAGAGGCTGATCAGAGTGCACTTGGAAATAAATTGCAGATTTGAGAAGATACTGGTATGATAGAAAAATCACTATAGATGACTCATGGGACTCATTCGCCATTGATGGCAAATCAGTCCTACTGGTAAAATCTCCTGAAATAGGTTTTTGTCTGTCAAGAACTCGAATCTGACAAAATCCTTTTTTTCAACCTTAAGGTGGGACTCATTCACCACTAATGGAAAATTAGTCCCCCTCCAAAATTCTATGAAATCAAAGGTCAATTTTGTAGCTCCCGATCTGCACTTGGGTTATGTACAGGATCATCATGGAAAAAACAGGCCCTTAAGTGGCAAAAAATTCAGAAAAATCAGAGTTAGGAAACTTGACGTAAAAATTTGAATAAATTATCTATATTATTTCGAAAATATGTAAGAATAGAACCTATAGAAAATTGAATGTAGTTTCTAAACTACTAGGTTTATTTTATTTTTTAAAAATCTATTTGGTGAAAAATTTGAAATTTCAATGCAATAGTACTTATAGTTTAGGAAAAAAAATAAGAAGTGGGTGTCTCTGATCACCTAAACACAATAAAATGATAATATATTTTACAATATTTTAGATATAAGTAGAGGACTCATGTCCCATGTGATGCATATTTTTTGTAATTTTTTAAGTAAATAATTAATTATGATTTTTAATTACAACTTTTAAAAAATATAAAAACTCTTATGTCTAGCCACCTTAACTTGGTCAAAACTTCATGATTTTTTTTTTTTTTAATCCTATAGTATTCGAAGCATAGAATGTGACTGATGTTTTAGAGTTTAAAAAATTGATACCATTTGAAAGCTATAGATTTTTTTCAATCAGCATATCAATCAGGACTTAAGTCGTAATTCAAATAGAAAATGAATAATAATTATTTATTAAATTCAAAGTAAAGCATAATTTATATTGGTGGAAAATTGAGAATCTCCTTTAAAAACACTTTTTGTTTCATCAATCTTGGGTAAAAAAAAGTCATCAACCACATGGGCCATCATATCACTTACATATCACCATGTTTTGGCCCATCATGATCCTGCACATACCCCTTGTTTTCTTGTCGGGTTGATAGAGTCAAATCTGCAAAAAATGGACTGTAGGTTGTCTCCAAGCTTGAAATATGGTTTAGTTGACTTCAAACACTTTGTTGACTTCTTGACCACCTTTCAACACCTAATCGCTTGAAAAATATACATACAAAAGTCCGCAAACACACATGCAAAAGGGGAAAAATGGTTAAGGATTAGAGTATAGGGATTTGCCATAGTCAAATCCCACTTTGGTAATCAAACGCTTAGTGAAGAAATTAAATGAAATGAACAAGGAATGATGAATAAGCAACATGCAAATGTCCTAAACTCACCACCACCTTGTTGAAGAAATATGAAGATATGTCAATGACTGCTCCAAAACGCTTGATGAATACTTGATTAAATGATGCAAAGTGCTTGAATGCTAATTGATGAATGCAAGTGAATTTGATGATTGGGGAGATGTAAAATGAGGAGAAAAACACTTATTTATACACACTTATGCCCTAATAACCCAATAATACTTTATCACAGGTAGACATAAGGTATTTTTAAATAAAAACCCAAAAGAAAATTTGAATTATTTTGAATTTGGAGCCAAGAGAGACTCATTCAACACCCATGGTGAATGGGTCCCACCTTGGGCTTGTAAGTGGGTGTCGGGAATTAAATTTCATTTAATGTTATTTGTCAGGTTTACATTAAAAAATACATTTAATTAAGTCTTATGAGTGCATAAAGGGGTCATATAAAGCATAAGAAAGATGTAAATAGTGAAAGAAAGCCTAGAAAAATGTGAAATCTTGTTACAAAACTTTACAACACTTTAAAATAGGAATTGACAAGTGATGAAAAGATGATTCTTAGGTGAACTATAATGAGAAGAGTCTAGAAAAGTGTAGAAATGTGTTACACCACTTCACAACACCTTCATAAGACATCATATTTTGAATATTTTTTACTTATTGTGAATGCTTAAGTTACATTGCAACATTAAATCAAAGCAAGACAAGTCAAACATCACAAGAGAAAGACCTAAAAGACCATGAAAATGTCAATGATCCATTTTTCTATGGTACAGGTACTTCTGAAATCACTCTAACTTTGGTGATAACAAAACCAACCTCCTTTGATCTGGACTAACTTTACAAGCTGCCATAAATTCTCCTCAACAAATTAAAATATATAAATTGATCTCCTTATATGAATACTCTTTCCAAAACTATGATTATTTTGTGACAACTCAAAACACTATGATTTATTCCTAACTAAAAACTTCAATTGTTCCTTCAGGACTACGACTTAACTTCTTAAGACTATGATCTACCTTTGTATTGGAAGCTTCTAGATCTTCTTTCATAGTTGCTAAAATCCTTAACAATGGCAAAAATAATTCTTGGTTGCTTGGTAACTGGGACATTAATCCCTCTTCAATAGATTGTTCAATATATTTACAGCTATCACCATACTCTCACAACAAATATAACTATACTTTCATTATTTACTACTTGTGCTTACCAGGATTCTATTTTATGGGCTTCATTAAAAAACATTAAGAACTTTTAACCTCTTTAGGGGGAAACTTTCCATGGTAGTGACTTTAGACATTTGATCTCTTCTCTAACAATGGGGATTACAATAATCTTCCTTTCTTTAATAGTGGCAACAAGCATTTGACTGGCTACTTTTTCTTATGTAATCTCCTCCTTTACAATTAGCAAACAACTTCAACATAAAATAAATAGTGAACTCCTTTTGGAATTTGATAGCTTCAAACTCCTCAACGACTCAAAACCTCAAATCATCTATGATTTTAGCATCTTCAAAACAACTATGACTAGCTTTTTCTTCTTTTGGTAGCAACTGATCTTATGCGAATCTGTTTTGGGTTTTCTTTCACAGTTGCTAAAATCCCTCAAAACCTCAACGACTCAAAACCTTAGATTCTACATTATTTACCAATTCAACAACTCAAAACCTTAGATCATCTATGATTATAGCATCTTCAAAACAACTATGACTAGATTTTTCTTATTTTGGTAGCAATTGATCTTCTACGAATGTGCTTTGGATCTTTTTTCAGATTTTCTAAAATCCTTCAAAACCTCAATGACTCAAAACCTTAGATTCCACATTATTTACCAATTCAACAACTCAAAAATTTAGAGCATCTATGATTCTAGTGAATTGAGAGTAAACTGAGAGTTATGTGTCATAATTCTTCACACAATCTTGTGATCTTTGACATCCTCATGAGTCTTTTTTCTTTTGGTAGCATCTGTTACAAACTCTTCTTTTTCTCTTTCCTTGACACCCACAATATTCTTCTTCTACACCTGCTCACATTTTAGATGCTACGATTTATTTGTTGGAAAATGATGCGTGAGCCTCACACAATCTTTTTGACATAGGAGTAAACTAAGAGTTATGTGTCATAATTCTTCACACAATCTCATGATCTTTGACATCCTCATGACTCTTTTGTCTTTTGGTAGCATCTGTTACAAACTCTTCTTTTGCTCTTTCCTTGAAACCCACAATCTTCTTCTTCTACACCTACTCACATTTTGAATCCTACGATTTATTTGTTGGAAAATGATGCATGAGCCTCACACAATATTTTTGACATAGGAGTAAACTGAGAGTTATGTGTCATAATTCTTCACACATTCTTGTGATCTTCGACATCTTAACGACTCTTTTGTCTTTTGGTAGTGTCTATTACAATATCTTCTTTTTATCTTTCCTTGACACCCACAATCTTCTTCTTCTACACCTACTCACATTTTAGATGCTATGATTTATTTGTTGGAAAATAATGCATGAGCCTCACACAATCTTTTTGACATAGGAGTAAACTGAGAGTTTTGTGTCATAATTCTTCACACAGTCTTGTGATCTTTGACATCTTAACGACTCTTTTGTCTTTTGGTAGTGTCTATTACAATATCTTCTTTTTCTCTTTCCTTGACACCCACCATCTTCTTCTTCTACACTTGCTCACATTTTAGATGCTATGATTTATTTGTTGGAAAATTATACATGAGCCTTACACAATCTTTTTGACATAGGAGTAAACTAAGAGTTATGTGTCAAAATTCTTCACACAATCTTGTGATCTTTGACATCCTCATGACTCTTTTTTTCTTTTGGTAGCATCTGTTACAAAATCTTCTTTTTCTCTTTCCTTGACACCCACAATCTTCTTCTTCTACACCTACTCACATTTTAGATGCTATGATTTATTTGTTGGAAAATGATGCATGAGCCTCACACAATATTTTTGACATATGAGTAAACTAAGAGTTATGTGTCATAATTCTTCACACAATCTTGTGATCTTTGACATCCTCACGACTCTTTTGTCTTTTGGTAATGTATGTTACAAACTTTTCTTTTGCTCTTTCGTTGACACCCACAATCTTCTTCTTCTACACCTGCTCACATTTTAGATGCTATGATTTATTTGTTGGAAAATGATGCATGAACCTCACCACCATGCAACTCACTAAAGATTCCATGCAATTTTTTTAGTAAACAATTAATTTTAATAACTATTTGTAATTGCATGTTACTACATGTTGACTGTAACAGTCATGTGCAATTTTATGTTTAGGGATTCTATTTTGGGTTCAATGCATGCATGAACTATCTTTAGTATTCAAAATGTAAAACCTCTATAAAGAGAGGTCATATGGAATGAATTCAATTATCAGAGGAATAAAGACTGACATGTGTTTGCGTAAAATATTTTTGTTTCCTCTATTCTTGTGTAACTATTTTAGTATTTTTGTTTCTGTTATTTTTATTGTGTTTTCCTAGGCTTTGAAAATCTACATTATTTACCAATTCAATGACTCAAAACCTTAAATCATCTATGAGTCTAGCATCTTCAAAACAACTATCACTGGCCTTTTCTTCTTTTGGTAGCAACTGATCTTTTACGAATGTGTTTTGCAATAGTACTATGTCCAATGGTATTGATAATAAAAATATAATTTATACACTTTGAATATTAGTGTAAAATTAGAAACAATATCTAATTGTTTGTTTTCTTTCGATAAGGAATTCCTTGGATGTAAATATAGAAGTTCCATCAATGTTACTATAAAATGATATTGTAAATTTACTTATCAATCTAGTTATGTTTTTTATAGAATTGAACATTGAACATGCACACGAAAATATTTTTTAAATTGAGCATTGAGATAATCCAATAAGAAAAAACCCCATGTTATTATTTTATAAACTATAACTGAATTTCATTTGTATCACATATTATATACAAATATAGATTTTTCATCAATATTACTATAAAATGCTATGGTAAATTTACTTATCATTCTAGATTTTTTTTCATAGAAATATTTATAATTTTATTAATTGTAAAAAGATTAAATATCTGTTATGGAATTTTTTATAACTTAGATTGATAGATAAAGTCATGGAATGGTGTGTTGATTTGAGATATCTAATCATAAATCTTTGTATTGTTTTGTCTCCATTCATATTGATAGTTGATACAAGATCTTTTAACTAAGGATATATATATATATATATATATATATATATATATATATATATATATATATATATATATATATATATATATATATATATATATATATATATATATATATATATATATATATATATATTCTTTATCGAGATCCATCACTTGTGTCCACGTATCTTATTCATTGATCTCATGTGAATTTTTCATTGTTGATGATTTTTCGAGCTTCAAGCGATAGTCATGAATACATGCCTAGTTCAAAATGTATCTTAAGGAAAGAGTTGTTTGTATTTAAGGTTTGAAACAAACTTCTGGCGGCAATCAGTCCTTTCCGTTTTGGTCATTCTTGAAACTTAGGAAGTTGGTTGTTTGGTGGCCATGTCATTTTCGCTTGTTTCGTGTGGTTGGTGATTTGCTAGGTTATGAGGATTTTGGGATTGCATTATTTAATTTGATTTTTAGACAATATCATTAATATTATGACTAGATGTAATTTATCAAATTAATCTAATCTTTAAGGTCACTTGATTTGGTTGGGATCAAATAAAGAGTTAAATTTAATAATAAATGTTAATTGTATTATCATTGAAAATTTCTTATTTTAAGATGAAAGAAATATAATTGTAAGAAAATGAATTTAATAAAAATAATTATTGTCTAATGAGTGAATTTAATTAAGAAATTTAAAATTGAGAAGATATTAACATAGATAAATTATTTAGAAAATTTGAACTTAAGGATTAAAGCAAGGAAATCAGTTGAAAATGGAAAAAGAATTGTTTATTGCTAAATAAATAAATAATAATAAAGCATCAAATTTTGGGAAGAGGAAAGGGCAAGAAAAGCTGCAAAGATGGTATATGTTTTATCTTCCTCTGTCTCACCACCTCCGAGGAGAGATTTCAATTATTGAAACTCATAAATTAGAATTGAAGAGTCACTCTGGGGGGGTTGATCATCCTTTTAGGTTTGCGGCTTCATCATCCCTTCGGGGGATTCAAACGGGACTCTATTGCATTGGCTCTCTATTGGATGGCTGTTTGCAGAACATCTCTACACTGACATTACAATTTAATTCTAGATAAATTCTCAGGTAAGTCATTCTATATCTGTGAAAACTGAATCTTATGTGTTGGCCTACCTTCTACTGAGTCTTCCATTGGTTTGTAGAGATTTGATATGTATGAATTTCGTTTGTTGTTCTATTTGCATCGAATCTCGATTTCATTTTAATTTGGCTTTGATCATATAGAAGTTGGCGTAAACCACTCTGTTTGGGCATTTCTTAGGAAACCCATGCTTTCAGCTGTATTGAAAAGCTGAATGTTGTTTAGATGATAACGATTTTGAAACTTAAACATGAATGATGCTATTGAATGTTGTGATTTCATCTTTTTCATTGATCAAGGAAAATGCTACTCCTATCTCCTTTTCCTGATAACAAATTGAGTGGAGTCACCGATGTTAAAGATTTAAATAATCTGTCTGATTTCATTGTCTTTTAGTCTCAGCCGCACACTTAACCGCATAGGAAAATATGAAGAATTAAATAACCTACTTGATTCCTCTGATAATCTATTGCAGTTGCAGCACTTGAAAATAAATTTGTCTTCCAAAACTGCAAACTAAGCGCGTCTCTGGAAACTCGCTGCCAACAGAAATGCGTCTGGTTCAAAAAGGAAAAGGGTTGTACTTTAATTCTCCTGCTCTTAAGTCACGTATTTGTACCTCACCTTTCTCCTTCTTTTCCGTTTTATGGATAACATTTGAGATTTGATAATAATGCAAGTAGATGGCGATATTTCCTATTTCCAATATTCACTTTCTGATATACTTGGCAACCTGTCTCAGCCGCAACACTTGAACATGGTAGGTTGTATAGATTTAAATAAACTCTGATTTTTTTATTATCAAAATCCCATGTGTTATCCACCAAACTGAAGGAAAAAGGTTGCTCACGTTTTTGCAACCATAACCATCTCAAACTTTGAGGAAGCTTGGGTCGTGTGTCTTCTCTGGTGCCGTCATGGAGCAGATTGTTCAAGTGAAGAAATTGAGGACCAATGAGCAGATTATTTAATTCTCTTGGTCTGCGCAATGTTTCAAGCCTTTTCCATTTACCTCCGTTCAGTCGAAGCTGAGAGAAATTGATGTTATTGGATACAGTGTTTAGATGAGCTCCTTCTCATAGTCTGGTAATCTAAATTTATATAATCTCCCTGTTTCCCTTGGCAACCCGTTACAGCTGCAACTCTTAGACTTGCATAGGGGTAGTAAATTAAATAACTTCTCTGTTTTTTTTATTTGTCAAACTGTCTTAGCCGCGTACCTAAACATAATAGAAAGTTTAAGGGTTTAAAGGATCTCTCTGATTTTATTAATCTTCTTATCTCTGTGCAGCTATAATCACTTAGTTTAGTGACAGCATCATGAATGTTAGCATAAATGTAGATTAGAGAATGATTAACAAATGGATATCTATTCAATTTATCTTGATATCACGATATATCATTGTCTTCATAATAATTTATTATTATTCACCTATTTAAGAAAATAGGTATGGCTCGAAATTGGAGATTGGGAAGATGTTAGAAGTATTGCATTAGTGTAGTGATTTAGAATTTGAGTGTAGAACACTAGAAGATATATAGTTCTGCCTTGATTATATTCTCTTGGATTAGAGACTTTTTGGATGTGTTAATTTGGAATCCTTGAAATGGGTTGGGTCTAAGGAATCTAATGAAGAATGCTAATGTGAAGTGGTATTTAAGTTGTAATTTGGGTATTTCCTTGTACATGTATACTTGGTAGTAAATCTTGTTATGCATAAAATCAAGTAAGTCTTGGTGCTTCTTTAATCCTTGTAGAAAATAGTGAACCTAAAATTGGGACTAATAAAGTAAATAAGACTATATTTAGGTTGGAAATGGTTACTTAAATAAAGATAAGCAAAGTTAAGTTTCCTTGACACTAAAATTTAATGAAGGTTATTTTTCATTATTAAATGATTAGCAAATTGTCTAAGAAGAATAAGAAATCTAGGATATTATTATTGCCACAATTATTATGGTTTATTCTTTGTTAATTTGTAGGTGAATATTGTTATTTTATAACCTTTAGAGTGGAATGTTAAGTTTAGTGTGTAAGCTAAATAACTAGGAAATTGTATTAAGATTGTCTCAAATATTAATATCCGAGGGAAATAATCTTTTAATTATTATGAGATTAATGATAAGGAATATTGTGGAATGTAAAAATATGCCTTGAGATAATTACGATAAGTGATTTTAGAGTTCCCTTATTTATTTTTAAATTAAGTATTTTTGAACAAATGGATAAATTGTTTTTGATTGGTCATTGATCTTTTAGGGGTAATTTGGTGTATCTTATTTGTGGTATCCTCTTTGGAAATGCTTGGCTTTGGAAGTATTTTCATTCCTTTGGAATTCATGTCGTTTTATGAGTGTTTTGACCTACTCTTTCTTTGTGACTTTTCTTGAGTTAACTTGAGTTGGTGATCTTCTTTAAGTTAAGTTGTGTTGCTATTCATTTATCCTTACATGGTGAATTCTTGGTTGGTTTTGAGTTAAGTGGGTTTTGTGGTGGAATATTTTGGGATACTAAAGTGATGATTTGGTTGTAATAAGTTTATGCTTCTTATTTAATGCAGTCTTCCCACTTTTATTATTTTGGTGAAACATTTAATTACATTGTTGTCATGTTTGTTGATTTTTGTCAAAGGTCATTTGTTTAACTAGCTGCACAGGTATCCTGTGAGGAGGAAATTGAGGTCTCCCTAGGATGCCTGGTTGCATGCTTTTTACCTCTGTTGTTGAAGGATTGTGTTTGGATGGTTCGTGTTGGTGTGGATTCTTTTGGAGACTAATTTTGATTCAAGGAATCCTTTGCCATTTAATTTGTGTTGTTTTGTTTATGAGTTGTGGATAGTTGATCTTCTTGAATTTCTGATTTAGTTCGTATCGAAGTTATTGATGTTGTTTGAATGGAGTTGTTGATCTTACTTTGGTGTATTTACTCATTATATTGGAATTGCAAATAGTTCTTGTGGCCTTGCAATTATTGTGTCAGTTCTTTCATGTGGACTTTTTGAGAATCTTCTAGAGGCTTGAGTTGATTGTCAGTTGATGTTCTCTCTTTATGTGCCCTTGATGTGGCAAGTGTTTTGGTTTCATTTTTCTGGAAGGGTTGTACGGAACTTTGTAAGACTCTGATGTTGTACTTGTTAGCGAGATGGGTAATGCCTCGCATGCTTTTATGTTGTGATTCTTTGTTCAGATTATGATGGTACAACGCTTGGTTTTTATGTTGTGGGGTCTCTAGGGAGAGTGGCTCCTCATGGGGGCCGGCGCCCTGTTTAAGGGGAAGGGCTCAGGATAACCCATGAGTGAGTTAGTAAACAAGTGAAAACCTAATAATTAACTTAGGAGGGTTGGGTAGTAATATCATTATAAGATTAATAAAATGGATGTCTCGTCTTCATTAGTGCTTCTGTAGGCTAATGGAAGGCTGAGAAGGCCGTGGTTGGCAAGGTCGTGACCTCGTCTTCACGAGAGGTCTACGGCTCCGCATGAGTCACCCTAGGGACCGACGCCTCCAGTTGGGAGGAAGAGCACAGGACAGCCGTAGATGGGACCGGCGCCTCCAGTTGGGAGGAAGAGCACAGGACAGCCCATGTAGGGCTATGCGATGACACTCTCCCCTAGTTGCCCAGGTGTTTTTACTTTATTATGTTCCTCTGGAAGTAGGTTGTGGGAGTTGGTTTAGATTGTTGGCTATATTGATTTAAATTGATTATTGTTTTAATACATCTTTAGTATATTTTGTGGTCTTGTATGATCTCATTTATATTTGATTTACGATCTTGTATTCTTATGGAACTGTGTTATGATGTTTAATTGCAATTTGGAATTGTATTTATTAATTCAGTTTGTTTTGGAAGTGTTTCATGATCATTCTTTGGTTACTTGATACTTGTCCTTGCTTTGATTTATGTGATGAAATTTATGATTTTAAGTTATTTTAATGACTCTTGGATGTTGTTGATTATGTCTTTGTAATTCTTGAGTTTTATGATACTTTTGTATGGCGTTGAGTCTTGTGGTTCCCTATTTGGATGTTCTTGGTTGCGGTCTCTTTCTTGTTTAGCTCCTAGCACGGGGGGTGGGTCTTCGGACTCACATGGTCGGGTGGAACGTGCTAAACACCCCATTGGGTCCCTAGTCGAGGATTGAGAGGTGTGGATTGGTGCGTTTGCAGCGACTCCAGAGTTGTACTTGTCTTGGAGCCAGTTATGATGTTTTGTATTCATCTCTTCTTCTGTATCATGATTCTTGTTGTATAGTTTCCGTTCATGGTTTGGAAACACTTTTGTATCATTGTACTTCTTAAAAATTCTACTGTAATATAATATTAAACCCAATGTGGTTATTGGCCATGGCAGTTATTATTGTGTTGACTTAATTATGTATATGTTGAATTTACTCAGATGGGTTCTTATCATTGCTTTATCATGTATGTGTTTTATTTGTTAATGTTTATTTTGTTATGGATTATATCTTTGGATTTTATTCTTTATTGTTGTTGTATGGATCTCAGTCTCGTAATGACTCCTCGTGTACCCCAAGGGATGTATGTGTTAGTGAATCTGTTTAAATGAAATTCATGTTATGATTTAATGTGTATGACATATATGTTATGTTTACCTTTTAAAAAAAAAAAATTGTGCAGTAATTATGGTTTAATTGTCCTTTGGGGTTCGCACTGCGGGGCGTTACAATCTTTTAACTAAGGATATATATATATATATATATTCTTTATCGAGATCCATCACTTGTGTCCACGTATCTTATTCATTGATCTCATGTGAATTTTTCATTGTTGATGATTTTTCGAGCTTCAAGCGATAGTCATGGATACATGCCTAGTTCAAAATGTATCTTAAGGAAAGAGTTGTCTGTATTTAAGGTTTGAAACAAACTTCTGACGGCAATCAGTCCTTTCAGACTACACTTTTGGTATGGTTTTGTTGGCATTAAAGTGTAACGCAAGAAATAAGAAGAAATCTTTTAAGACTTGACTTTGAAGTCGATGGAACATCTCATCGAGCGTGAAAATAATTGTGTTCCAGGGGACCGATTTTTGAAATATTCTACTGTGCTGTCGGCCCATTTGTTTAGGAAACAATACACACATATGCACCGGCTTGACTTATCAAACAATGTTATTATAATATTATTATTATCGAATAGAATAATGCCACGCTTTATTAAGTGGCATAGCGTGCATCATGTTGTTGGAGCACATTCTACATTCAACTTGCAGGCACCTTTTATATCAGATTTTTTTAGATTGCCCAAAACCACACGTATTACCTTTAATTGCTTTATATTGGACTTATTTTTATGTGGGTACTGAGGAATAGGACACAACATTCCCTCGAGAAAAATACCCATTCGATATAGAGAATAATGGGAGCAAGAATGTACAGGAATTGGAAGAATAAGCTTCGGCAAGGACATGGAAATTCGGTTCTGTACAAAAAGAGTTTGACACAATTTCTTGTGAGGAAAATACAAACAGATTTGACTTATGCAAGGCTTCAGTCTCTGCTACCTCAACATGACAAGGTATAAAATTAAAGACATCATATTTCTGGGGTCTATTATAATTAGAGCATGCCATTTTTAGATTCAATGGCATAAGATTTGTTTCATCAAAGCTTCTCACCATTTTTAGAAAGGTAGAAGAGTCTTGGTGATTCGGGATAGAAGAAGTTGGAAGAGTTTTTGAGGATAATAAATAGTTGGAGTAAAACTTGGATCGTATAGTATGATTCAAAATGTTGATGTAAAATTAAATTTAGAAATGACATATGTTAAGCTATAAATAAAGAGTTATTTCTGTGTTTTTATTCTATTATCCAAATGATGGATCTCAGAGTATCATCCAAAATGTTGATGCAAAACAAATCTTATACAATTAAATTTAGAAATCACATGCGTTAAGATATAAAATAAAAAGTTATTTCTGTGTTTTTATTTTGTTGTGAGCGAAATAATGTATCAGATCGTTTCATGTTATGTCTTTGGCAGAAACAAGAGGAAGTCTCAAATGATTTAATTAGACCGAAATCTGATATCTACAGAATGGATATGGAGGACAGCAAACAAATCCAAAGCAGTATGTGCATGGAACCAGTAAAGTCAGCAGATTCATTAAGTGCTATGGAGAGTTGTCCCACGGTGATAATAGAGCAACATGAATTGAATATACTTATCAGAATCTTTACTATTAGAAACTGCAGCGGCGCTCAGTCGGAACTCTTTGAGATGCTGGAAGAGCAAGGCCTTGACATTCTGCAAGCCCAAGGATTTTCTACTGGGGATAGAGTGTTCCATTCGATCCTGGTGCAGGTACGGAAACAAAATATGTTAAACTTCTTTATTTACTTCCAAAGTTATTTGCTATACGAATTGAGTGTAATAATCTTCCTAAATCTTCCTTTTCCTGTGATAAAGATTGGCGTGCTATCTGAGTTGAATTTGGACCTTTTAAGAGAGAGGCTTTACAGTTGGGCTGGGAAAGGCCGGAATACAGGGTTGCCCAGTTGAATTCCTTAAAGTATATTCGTTTTACTCGACTTTCTGTTTTGCACATATCTCTAATTATGTGGCAAAGGCACGTTGAAAGCTTCAGAAAGACCCTTTGCAAACTTACAACATTATAACTTTATTCTGTAATTGATTCAAGACAGTTTGCTTAATCTGTTGGGCATCACCAGGGTGGATGTCAAGCTCTGCTATTACGTTCTTGTATATTGGGGATGGAAATCTAACCCTTTTCAGCTCATAGGGAAGAAATGGGCAGTCATAGCAATACCAAAAGTGGAGTACAGATCTTTGTATCAATGGTATATGCCATTACATATGTTATTTAATTTAAGCAATCAACATAGGGATCAGTTCACAATTGTGATAAGGTTATTTAGTCTATTTTTCTAATTTTATTTTATTTTATGGACATGGAGTAATAGAAAAAAGATTTTTTGCTGTAATTAATTAGTTTTTCTCCACTATTCATTTAAATTATCGGATGAATCCAAGATTGAAATCTTCGAGGATAATATAATTATCTTTATTTTATTTGTTTAATGTTTCCCGTTGACGACCCAATTAGACTTTCAGTCTGAAAATGATTTATATAAAGAAAGGGGGGCAGAACTGCATAACTTGTCATTTTACTTTCTGTTTTATACACACTGTTTCTCCTGCCATAAACATATTGTTCTAATATTCAGTTTGCTCTTCTTACGAATACGTTGACTTAGATAAAGAAACTCGTTAGATGAACATCCGTTTCAAAGTTTAAATTCTGAATCTTAAATTGTTCAGACTGATTCCTTTTACAATCTTAGACTTAAATGAGAGCATAGATCTAACTCCGAGAGAGAATCACCATCATAGCCTTTTCTTCATAGTTCAAATCTCGTTTTCCACTTTCCTAAGCCTTCAATTAGTTAACTATTACCCTTGCTTGCACACAATATTTTTTAAATTGAGTATTGAGATCATCCGATACGGAGAAACCCCATGTTATTATTTTATAAATTGAATGACTGGAATTCAGTTGTATATATCATATACAAATATAGAGGTTAAAATTGACTTATCAATATAAAATTGACTTATCAATCTAGGCAAATAATTGCAAAGAGATTAGTTAGTTATTAAGGAATTTTCCATAACTTAGATTAATAGACTAAGTATTGCAACGGTGTGTTGGATTTGAGATATCTAGTTATAAATATTTGTATTGTTTTGGTTTCATTCATATTGATAGTTGATGCAAGATCTTTTAGCTACGGCTATATATAGTTTCTTTATTGAGCTCCATTATTTGTGTCCATGTATCTTATTCATTGCCCTTATGTGAATTTCTCATTATTGATGTTTTTCAACCTTCAAGCAATAGTCATGAATACATGTCTAGTCCAAAATGTCTTGATCCTCACTCTTATTCATGTTTTATTTCTATTTTTGTGGTTAATTGCTTATAGTAAACTCAATTAAAATATTTTTGCTTGTGCAATCGCCAGGAACTGGCTATAGAGACACTAGTGGGCCTTGGTTTGTTATAATGTCCATATTCCTAATGGTTTGATATGGTCTGTATTTGTAACATTGAATTGTCCAAGCATTACAGTATGACAAGGTTACTCTAGCATGTAGTAGTAAAAGTGAAGAATCATAGTGTTTTATCCTTGTTAGAATTATGTAGCACAGTCAAGCTTTGATTATCTTTTTATTAATGATTTTTTGGCTATGTGGAGTTATTTTAAATTCTTTAGATAGTCAAAGTGGGATGGATACATGACTATGTTTCATGGATTCTTTAGGCATGTGGTGATTGCTCATTAGTATTCGGTAGGCCCACTTTATTTATGGGATGGTTTGTAGTGGAGTATACACTATAATTTAGTGCAATTTATAAGCTTATGTCATGCATATTTGGTTATGGAATTTAACTCATGGTGATTGATCTTAAAAAGACTGGTATGAACTATCACATTTGTTAACCCCTTAATTTAATTAGTAATAGAGATATAAGTTATGTGATTATTTTTAATGCATATTTTTCTTGATATATCACTACCTCATTGGCCAAAAAAGAATGCATGGATGACTAATTTGGGAACATATTACATGGACTAATGGAAGAATAATACATGGTTCTATATGGAGGGTATGTTGGGTTCTTTGTGAGTTTTTGTTTTGACATGTGTGTACCAACAATATTTTATTTGAAGTAATTAGGTTTATATTGGCCACATAGCCAATACTTTGGGTTATGATGTTGAGGTGTATATTAGGTGGCTATTTTAGGTGTAAATCGACTATAGCATGATGTGATTCCACTTAATATATTTAATAAAGGAACACAACTATAGGTCAAATTCATTAACATGTTTATTTTAAATTACTTTGTAGCTAAATGGTGAAATAGCCTAAAAGAATGGTTACACACATGTCATAAAAAAAGATGACTTCTATTATTAATGGGACCTATATGTGGTACTTTTAAGGGTTTCGCTCCTATAAAAAAATATAAATCACCATGCAATATGAAGTGACATTCTTGGTGGGAAAACATTTTATACTTAGTAGAGGGTTGAACTACATGTTTCAAGTCCACCTAAGAATGTTCATACAAGTGACATTTATTTTTCGTATTTCTCCACAACTAGATGGTATAAGATTTTATGGGAAACTTTTCTCGAAGAATTTATTCCTTGGTTTTTAATTTTTTGTCAACTAACAACTTAATGATCTAAGTATATAGTTTAAATGTATTCATATTGTGGACATAAAAAAAAGTAACCCTTCTACTTTTTCTTTCTGTTTAGGCCCTCCTTGTGATTTTGGCTTGATTTTTCCTTGATTTAATGTTGTAATGTGGTCAACACATTCACATTAGGTATTGGGTCCTTGTGAATCATCAAGAACTTTATGATGCCTTATAAAAGTGTTGTGAAGTGTTGTAACACATTTTCACAATTTTCTAGGATCTTATTAATATAAGTCACCTAAATAACCTATTTTTATCACTTACCAAGCCTTATTTCAAAGTGTTGTAAAGTGTTATACCAAAATTTCATGCTTTTCTAGGCTTTTCATCAATCATTTAACCGTTTCTTATGTTTAAATGGCTCCTTAATGCACTTACAAGCCCTACTTAAGTGTGTTTCAGACAATAATCCTATTAAACATCAATTAATGCACTTTAATTACCGACACCCATTCAAATTGCCATGGTGGAACCAAGTCACCACTTGGGGTGACATAGTCCCACTTGACACAACAGTCAAAATTATTTCAAAATTTTGACAAGATATTATTTTCTAAACCTTGAGGTCGTCTTGTCATGTGGTATGTTTAGGAAATTTTATATAATCATGTATAAATATAGGGTTTTCCTCTCATTTTTCATCTTCTAACTCATAATTTCATTCACTTAATCAATCAAGCAATTATCAATCAATCAAGTGATTTAACATTCAAGCACTTTAGAGCCATTACTTGCATATCTTTAGATTTCTACATCAAGGGTTTGGTGAGTTGTAGCATTGCATGTTGTTCATTCATCATTCTCTTTTCATTTCATTTTCAATGGTTTAATTACCAAATCAGGGTTTGACCAAGGAAAACCCCTATTCACTAACCCTTAATCCATTTTCCCCTCTTTGCATGTGTGTTTTACAGGTCTTGTATGTAGATTTGTCAAAGAGAAAGGTCTTAAAAGGTGTCATCAATCCATCAAAATTATTCAAAGTAAAAGAAAACCTAAAAGAAGCTTGGAGATCACCTACATACCAGATTCTACAAATTTGGATCCAAATACTTATCAAGAACAGAAGTGCAGATTGAAGACTACAGATTCCTATCCCAAATTTCCTAAGATTCATAGGTGGATTAAGCTACCATATGTGGTGAATTAGTCCCACTTCCAGGCCTAAAAAGTGTTTTCTGCAGTTCTAGATACCCTTTTGGCTAAACCCTGTTCTAGTAGAATTTCCCTGAAACATGACTAAGTCGCCTAGCTCAGCATAAGTGTCCCAGTTGGCTTCAATAGTGATGTCTATAGGATTCTAGATCCTCTCTATATCACATTCCAATTTCCAAGTGCAACTCTCTATTCTCATTTATTTTTGTTACAGTTTGTTTGCATTTCTAGGTCATTTTGCATATCACATTATGTTTTCAAACATCTTGTATTTCATTGGTTTTTCATTAATAATCAATATCTCTTAATAGTTTATTACATTTAAGACATTACATTTAGGCATATTTCATTCATATTTACCTTAGTATTGAGTGGGGACATTGCAAGTTTTGGAATACCTCTCTCCTTTTAGGTGAAAAAATCTAGAAGTGTTAGAGATCCTTGTGGTGCCAAAATAAATTATATTTATGATTTCAAGTGCATTTACATCCTAGAATTACATTGCATTGCATTTTACATTGTTTAATTTGCATCCTAGGGTTTGAAAATTTTCATTAGTGAAAAGCTCATTTAGCTTGCATTTTTCCATTCATTTCATTAAAATTTGACAAAATTTTGGACGTTCATATGATATCTTCACTTGAAAACCTTAAAAGCATAAAATTCTATTAAAATTTTCTAAAATTTTTTGAAAAAGAAAAATTACTACTTGGACTAGTTTGCCACCTTGGACGACTTAGTCCAGTTGCATATTTTTCATTGCACTTTCTGTGTTTCTATTTATTGTTTCTACATTTTAGATTTATTTTTCAGAATTTTAGTATCACACATTTCATTCTTATTATATTGTATTTCATTTGAATTCACCCACATTTAGAGACCTTTCCATGAGTGTTTGGTGTCCTATTGCTAATACCTTAGTGAGAAGAAGTTTGAGACTCATGTTATCCCATGATAAGACACTTGTTGTGGATATTGGGTTATCTAAAGCTTCCACTCCTAGTATGGCAATTAGTACACTAGGCATGGATACCACCTTTAGAAAATATTTTCCTTCCCATAACATGCAAGTTAACACACAAAATTATCATATACCACAAGACAAAATCATTAACATTCATGAGGACTTAACAAATCTCCAACATCAAGTGAGCCTTGAAAAAATTTCAGCCACTACAATTCCTACCATAGAAAATATCCATTGTATGCTTGAAAGTGAAGAAGGCCTAGACATTGTGAAACAAATAGTTGAGATATATACAAAACATGTTCCTTCCACCTCTAGTACATGTCAACAAGCAAACACTGTGGTTAGCCAAGGAGGACCTCACACTCCTCCTCCCTCAACAATAGCCTCCATACCTACCTATACCACTCCTCATGTCACAACAACACTCCAACAAGTTAGTAATGTGATTCCTTCCTCAACTATTACTATTAGTATCCCTAATTCATATGTGGCATCACATGTTCTATCCTCTTCTACAATACAATCTATAGTTATTCCATTCACTTGACCTACCACTACATACACTCCATCACCACTTTCCCTTCCACCTCATACAGTGACCCTCTCATAACATAACTTTTCCAAACTATCTCATCCATGCAAAAAAAATATCCACCATAAACCAAAATCAAAATGGACCACCCACCTATTATGTTCAAAGTAGCCCATTCTCTTTGGAATTATTGCAAACATTGATGCCATAAGGAATACAGATGCCTAGATTCGAGAAATATGGAGGGAAGGGAGATCCTTCCAACCATGTTAATTCCTGCACCGCCTTATGTAGTGACTTTGTCCTTGATGATAAATTGTTAATGAAACTATTTCCTAGGACTTTAAAGGACAATACCTTGGAATGGTTCTCTTCTTTACTGAAAAATTCAATTTGTTCATTTAATGAACTTGTTGATGCATTTATAAATCATTCCCAAGTGCACATGACTCCCAAGAAAACCTTTGCTAATTTGATGAGATGTAAGAAAAATGAGGAAGAAAAGATAATTGATTTCATCTCACGCTATCAATCACTTTATTCCCAAATTGATTTCAAGATTTTTGATCCACACCTTCAAAGGATTTTTATCAAAAACTTGCAAACTAAACTTGAGGACAAACTCACCATGATGAAATTCCCCTCCTTTATACACTTGTGTACTACCCTTTGCGATTATCACAATTTAGTTAGTAGTCGAGATGCAAAGTCCACTTCTAGCCGAAGAGAAATCTGAACATGCCAACAAAAACAATTCTTATCCATTTAGAAAGCAAAAAAAATGGTTCTTATAGTTCAACCCCCCTCAACAACCACTTTAGACTATCAACAAACATGTAGCAATTGTTAAAACTATGGTTTCCTTAAGTTATGGAGACCTGAAAAGATAATTCACACCTTTACCTAGCACCCTTCATAACACAATGTCTCAGCTTTTGCAGCAACAAATGATTACCTTTCCTACCATCAAAGCACTCGATCCTACTAATCCTTTACCTCCAAACTTTAAATTGAATGCTTATTACCATTATCATAGACAAAATGGACATGACACATAACATTGTAAGCATCTTAAATATCTTGTGCAAGACCTCATTGATTTCAGTTGTCTATCCATTGTAGGTGTTAATGATCAAGGAAATAAGTCTATTGCCCCTCTAAATAAAAATTTTCAAATTTTCACTGATTCCATGCCTAAACATAATGTTTCATTTTTCAAATTTAGTGAAACTCCAAAGAATTATATGATGAATGTTGATACAGATGATGAACATCCCAATCCCATTCCACATACTACCCATGTTAATCCCATGGATGAAATGGTAGTTGTGATAGATGTTATCCCTCATAAGGGCCAACCTAATAAATCCATTGATATTACTTTCTCTTCTAAGGACATACTCAAAAATCTCCCCAATGGTCATCTTTACATAGCCAACTGTATCTATGACAAGCCCATTAATGGGATACTAATAGATCTTGCCTATGGAGGGAACATGATCATTGAGGAATTTTTTGTATTACATGATCTTTATCAAGATGATTATGATAAACCAAAAGAATGGATCAAAACAAACAATGTTTTAAACAAACAATGTTTTTTCTTTCCCTACGATAGGATCGATTTTCCTTCCATTACAAATAGTACCAAAAAAATTTGATTCCACATTCTCCATCATCTCACAATCAGACTAGTTTCATTTGAGGCTAGGCCATCCATAGCTTCACTCAATGAAATTTGTCCCTTCAATTATACACAAATGCTTAAAGTTTCCACTTGACAATAAAATATCAATTGTTCACCATAGCGACTTTAACCCCTTGTCTTCCAAAGGAAACTTTTCCTTAGAAGCCTTTTGGACAAAGCCCATGGAACCTATAACACCTAGCCAAGACTTCTTTTTCATTACTTACCAAAAATTAAGGCAAAGAAAATAGAAGAATTATCTCTCCACAAAAAGTCCCCATCCCATTCCGACACTCCTATCCTAGATGAAACAATGCTTCAATCCAAACAAGAACCAACCAACCAAGCTCAACCAACACCTACAACCTCTCTAACATCGTCCAAGAGACCAAGAGACAATGATAACAACTCCATTATGCCTCCTCAAATAAAACAAGTTTACAAAGAAAAAGAGAAAGTGGATGACCAACCTTTCATGGTTCCTTTCATCCCTCTCCTTTGGGAAGAAAAGAAACCTATGGTTGATTAACCCATTCCTTCACAAATATAGCTTGACAATAAAACCAAATGAAATAGAGGAACTAGAGAGTGTAGGCATAGATTTTGTGCCCTTGCTCACAAGTTACATTAAGAAGAAAATAAAGACAATCAAAATCCACACTTGATAGAAGGAATGCATGATGACCCTCCTCCCCAACCACATCAAAATGATCCAATAAAAAAATCACGACAAGATGTACACTCTTCATTAGACATTATCATTCATCCTCCTATTGTGATTAATTTGGATGATGATGATGAGATCACTAAAATTGATGAAGAGGTGCATAATGATTTGAACACATTATTTTCCTCTTCCAAGAGCTTAAACGATAAATATTCTATCAAGAGTGTAGAACCTAGTGCTTCCCCTAGTTCAACACTTTCTCTTGTCCCTTTGGCTAGTTTCCCACCCTCAACATATCATGAACATGACTACGAGGCGGATGAATTGCTTGATGGATGACTCACATTTTCCTTACTAGTCTTTTGTGCTTTCTTTTTCCTTTTTCTTTTATATGTTTTCATGTGCGTAATGTGCTCCCCCATGATGTTTTTTTTTATGTTCTCTCTCTTTGTGCTATTCCTCTATTTTTCCCTTCATTCTTCTCTATGTCGTACATCACTTTTTCCTTTTTCTTTTTGACTTTTTCTTGTGTTTTCCTTTTTCTTGTGTTTTCCTTTTGGGGATGATGCAAGACATTAAGAGATTCAAGTCTCTTTCATGTTGACCCAAAAATACTTTCATTTTCTTTGCCTTTTCTTTTTGATTTTTTCTTGTGTTTTCATTTTGGGGATGACACAAAGCATTGAGACACCCCATGTCTCTCTCATGTTGACCCAAAAGCTTTTCATTTTTATTTTGCCTTTTTTGTTTTTCATTTGGCTTGTGTTTTCCTCTTGCAGATGACACAAAGCATCGAGACACCCTATGTATCTTCCATGTTGACCCAAAAGGTTCTTTCTTTTTCTTTGTTTTTGCTCTCTTTGCATCATTCTTCCAGTTCTATGTATTTGGGGGATGATGACAGTTTTGAGCTCTCTACACAACATTGTAGCAAAGAACATACTAACTCCAAATCCATAGATCCCTTATGTGTTTGGTGTTTTCATGTTGGGGGAAACCTCTTCCTTTCCTTTATTTTTCCTTTCCTTTCCATGACACAGCCTTACTCAGAAACATATGACTTGGTATAAGAGCTTTCCAAGTTGGCTCTCATGTCTTATTTCTTCTTGTTTTCATTTTTCATTTGTTACTTTAAAATAATTGCTCACAAAACGGTATGTAGCAATTCCTTTAAAGTGGGGGCATACATTGGCATTATTATTTTGCATTTTTCCTTTTTCATGGTTCTTAGTGCAACCTTGTTACTTCATACAATTCATTTGTCACTTTGTGGATGACATTGGGTGTAGTTTCCTTCACGGGCGTGATCTATCTTAGCATATTACATTCCTCCTAGTGGCTTTATGTGATTCACTGCATCCCCTTAGTTGCAAATCTTCTATTCTTTGATTGGTCCTCTCTTGGAGACATTAGACACAATGTTCCCTAAGTTAAAGACCTCACATGAACTAAGAAAGACTCCTTTGAACATATTTTGCATGTTACATTTTTGCATTTGTTATATGGCCACCTTACAAAACACATCTTGCATGCCTATGGCACCATCATGTTTGTTCATGAGCTCTAAGAATACAAAGTTTTTCTTGTCTCATGAAGCTCGAAAAGTCATTTTATTTTGTGGTGCCTTATTAAAGTTATCAGGAGGTATAACTTTGGTATGGTTGTGTGGGAAGCCCATTATGAAGCATGACTTTTCCCATAGCCACCTGCGTGTGTGAGAGTGCATACCAATCATGGGTGTATATTTATCACCTTTTACGCCTTCTCACTTGGTAGAAATCCATGAGTTTTGTCACCTTAAAGTGATTATACATTTATTTTTCCAAAAAAATAGCCTAGATCTAATCCACATTATGTTGTACAAATGGTCAAAGCTTGATCCGATTCATTCATTCTTTCTTTCATTTGTCTCTCTTTCACCTTTGACACTGTGTGTTTGTTCCTTGTCATTGTTCTTGATATCATGTGTCTTCCCTTTGCACTTATGTTGGTTTGTCACGAGATCTTGATCCTGGGGGCATGATCATCCCTCTTGATCATTGTTGTCTCATCTTGCTAGCATTAGTTCATTGGAACCCCTCTTGATTGCACACGGGTCTAATTTAGTGTGAGTTTGAAGTAGGTTCCACCTCTCACTAAAGTGGGGGCTAAATGTGAACATGGAAAATGTAACCCTTCTACTTTTTCTTCTTTTTTAGGCCCTCCTTTTGATTTTGGCTTGATTTTTTCTTGATTTAATGTTTTAATGTGGTCAACACACTCACTTTAGGTCTTGGGTCCTTGTGAATCATTCTTTTCTAGGATCTTATTAATATAAGTCACCTAATCAACCTCTTCTTAACACTTACCAAGCCTTATTTAAAAGTTTTGTAACAAAATTTCATGGTTTTCTAGGCTTGTAATAAATAATTTAACCCTTTCTTATGTTTAAATGGCCCCTTAATGCACTTACAAGCCCTACTTAAGTGTGTTTCAAACAATAATCACGTTAAACTTCAATTAATGCACTTTAATTCGTGACACCCATTAAAATTTCCCTGGTGTGACCAAGTCACCACTTGGGGCAACTTAGTTCAACTTGACACAATTTAATAAAAAATATTTCAAAATTCTAGTGAGATTATTTTCTAAACCTTGAGGTGAGCCTGTGATGTGGTATTTTCAGTAAATTTTGTACAAGGGTATGTGCAGGATCATGTTGGGCCAAAAAGTGGTGATATGATGGGTATGTGTAGGGTATGTGGCTGACGATGTTTTTTCTACCCAAAATTGATGAAATGAAAAGGGTTTTTAAAAGAGATTCTTAGCTTTCCACCAATATAAATTATGCTTTACTTTGAATTTAATAAATAGTTATTATTCATTCTCTATTTGAATTACAACTAAAGTCCTGATTGATAGGCTGATTGAAAAACATCTAGATAACTTTCAAGCGGTATCACATTTTTTGAATCTGAAACATGCGTCACATTATATGCTTTGCATACTATAGGATTAAAAAAAAAATGAATTTCATGAATTTTTGACCAAGTTAAGGTGGTTAGACATACAATTTTTTATATTTTTTAAAAGTTGTAAGAAAAATTCATAATTAATTATTTACTTGGAAAAAATTACAAAAAAATATGCATCCCATCAAGACATGAGTCCTCTACATATATCTAAAATCTTATAAAAAATAATTATCATTTTATTGTGGTTAGGGTGGTCAGATAGACACCTACTTGCTATTTTTTCCCTGAAATTGAAGTACTACTGCATTGAAATTTTGAATTTTCACCAAATAGACTTTTGTTTATTTTAAATAAACCTAGTAGTTTAGAAACTACATTAAATTTTCTACAGATTCTATTCTTATTTAAATAATATAGATAACTTATTCAAATCTTTATGTCAAGTTGCTTAACTCTGATTTTTTTGAATTTTGTGCCACTTAAAGGCCTATTTTTTCCATGATGATCTTGCACATACCCACAATCATGTATAAATATAGGGTTTTCCTCTCATTTTTCATCTTCTAATCTCATAGTTTCATTCAAATAATCAATCAAGCAATTATCAAGCAATCAAGTGATTTAGCATTCAAGCACTTTAGAGCCATTACTTGCATATCTTCATATTTCTACATCAAGGATTTGGTGAATTGTAGCATTGAATGTTGTCCATTCATCACTCTCTTTTCATTTCATTTCATTTTCAAGGGTTTAATTACCAAATCGGGGTTTGACCAAGGCAAACCCCTATTCACTAACCCTTAATCTTTTTTCCCCTCTTTGCATGTGTGTTTTGCAAGTCTTGTATGCATATTTTTCAAAGAGAAAGGTGTTAAAATATTTCATCAATCCATAAAAATCATTAAAAGTCAACAAAACCCTAAAATAATCTTGGAGATCACGTACAAACTAGATTATGTAGATTTGAATCCAAAAACTTATCAAGAATATAAGTGTAGATTGAGGACTTCAGACTCCTATCCTGAATTTTGCAAGATTCACAAGTGGACTAAGTCACCATTTGTCTTGAATTAGTCCCACTTCCAAGCCTGGAAATTTTTTTCTACAATTCGAGATACCCTTTTGGTTCAAACCTATTATGACAGAATTTCCTCAAAACAAGATAAGTCACCTAGCTTGGTGTAAGTGTCCCAGTTGGCTTCAACAGTGATCTATGTAGGATCCCAAAGTTTCTTTGTATCACATTCCAATTGTTAGGTGCACCTCTTGAGTCTCATTCATTTCTATTACAGTTTGTTTGCATTTCTAGGTCATTTTGCATATCACATTGTATTTTCAAACATCTTGCATTTCATTGGTTTTCCATTAATAATCAAAATATTTTTTCAGTTTATTGAATTTAGGACTTTACATTTCTAGGAATATTTCATTCATATTTGCATTAGTCTTGATTGGGGACATTGGAATTTTTGGCATACCTCTCTCCTTTTAGGTTAAAAACCCTAGAAGTGTTAGAGAGCCTTGTAGTGCAAAAATCCTTCTCCACAAATAAAATTTAATCACTTTTGGGGTTTTAAATAAAAGAGTTACATAGCTAAGATTTTTTTTTGGGATAAATTTGGTACAAGTGGATTTCCGTGGGTTAATTAATTGATTTCCATATTTCCAAAAATCCTTACAATATTAATTTTTCCTAAGAAACAACATGATTGTTATCTACAAAATAATATGATCTTATTGTGTTTTCTCAATTAAAGGAGGTGTTTAAAAAATTAAAAGAAATAAGACAATACATATACCATTTGTTGAAATTGAGAACAATATGTGTGCAATTAAGGTGTTGGATATGTTGTAGAATTTGATGTGGCACCAAAAATTAAATGATATTTTCTTGATGTATTTTGTAAGGCTTTCTAGTGGCCTCTAGAAACCTTGAAACTAGTCATAGGGACTATGGGAGAGTCAAAGTTAGAAAACATAATACGAATGGAATGATACAAGGCCTTATTGTGGTTAGTAATTCCTTTAGCATTGTGTGACTGAGTAGGAGAGGAAGAAGGGCATTCTTCATTAGTGGGGCTCTTAGGGATACTAACCATAGGGGTTAGAAATTTCCCAAGTGAAAGGAGTATAGATAAAGTATGAAGCCTTGGTGGATGAGGATTTTAGGTTTTTTTAGGAGGACCTCTATAATGGCTTATTGTAGGAATTTGAGAAAAAAATTAAAATCCAAGTTACAAGCTATAACATAATTAATTTATTACATATAAATTGTTAATAAAATATATAGCTCTCCCTTCTCTCTAATTTTACATATTTGATCTATTGCATGCTAACAAATTATCACATTTTAGATAGTTCAATTCTATAACTATTTTAAAAATGTTTCACCTTCTTTTCATTACAAAGTAAGGTATTCATATCATTCTTATCCTTTGAATTTGTAGCCCTCTTCAATATTATCCCATTCATCTATAGTCTAGTATCACTTGCAATATATTCTTCTATCATGGATAGTATAACATTTGTAATGCCAAAATAATCATCATTTCATGATTTAGAAAACTAGATTGATATGGGAAGGTAATTATCCTTCAAACTATCAAAATAGCAAGAAATACTACCATTAAAAAATCTATAATAATTCTTATTTGATTTTAAGTATCTCATGATAGGAAATATCCACATGAACCTATCTACCTCCTATAATTCTACACAACAAATATATAAAATAAAATACCTAAGATAAAAAAATCTAATGAAATAGAATAGCAAGTAGTAGGCTATACTAAGCCCTTATGATGTTTAAAAATATAGAGCAATGTGAATACAATTATGCAAAGTACATTGAAAAAATGAGTACCTTAGTTCGATGGGAGGTTACACATTATCCAATAGACTAATTAAGGGTGATAACCATACCATCACACTCATAATAGGGTATAGATGATTTAGGCCACATAAAAGGAATAAAATTAGTCCTCATCATTATTTTCGGATGGGAAGTGAAACTAGGAGCAATTCACTAGGATAAATCACTTATGTAATTCTAGTGGTATGGTCACTAATTTGGTGGCTTTATTAATCCTTTATAATTATGTTATTTATGGTATTGGGGAGATTGGAGTATAGTTTCCCCACCTACCAACTAGATAGAGTTATACCTAGATTAGCTAAAAAAATCCATAGTATTAGTGTCACCCTTGAGAGTATGCTTGATGTTGATCTTGGAGAAAATTTAATGCAATCTCCTTGCATCACTAATGTAGTCTCCAAATTTCCATTTAGGACATAATAATAGTTGACTCCTAATATAGAGGGAAGTTTGATTCTGTAAATTGTAGTAGCAACTTTAGATTTGTGCTATGTTTCTTCACACCTAAATCTCTTGCATAAGAAACATCTAAATTACTTCCATAATTTTTATGATTCCCCTATAACTATAATATCTATGAATACCTTTCAATTATCCATCAATATTCAACTTTAACCACCTTGGATGGTGGAGTTACCGAAAAAGTAACCCTTCTACTTTTTCTAACTTGTTTGGGCCCTCCTTGTGATTTTGGCTTAATTTTTCCTTGATTTAGTGTTGTAATTTGGATAACACATTCACATTAGGTCTTGGGCCCTTGTGAACTAAAGTGATTTTAATGGTGCCTTGCAAAAGTGTTATGAAGTGTTGTAAGACAGTTTCACACTTTTCTAGGGTTTTATCAATTAACTAAGCATAATAAACATAATTTCAATCATAATCAACATTAATCTTTCCTTATTTGGAGTGTTTTAAATTTTTGTAACATACTTTCACATTCCTCTAGGATTTTAATTAACAATTTGGCTTTCTTATGCTTTAATTGGCCCTATTTTACATCCACAAGCCTCATTTATTACATCCTTTTGAGGATAATCTTGACACCAATTAGTAACCAATTGTAATTCAACTGTTCCTAGCTTGTGTGGCTTAGATTTAGTGTTTGGGACTCATTCGACACCTTGGGTGAATGAGTCCCACTTAGGTCTTTTTGGCCTCGATGTAGGTTTCACACATTTCTAGACACTATTGATTTTTGGTCCCATACATCATGTGTGACGGGACTCATTTTCCACCTTGGGCGAATGAGTCTCATTTGACCAATATTCAAATTTAAATCAAATTACGGTGGGATTTTATTCTCCTAGATATGATGTTGGCTTGTAGTGTTGTATTTTTGGGAATTCTTGCATAATTAAGTATAAATACAAGGTTCTTTCACTCATATTCAACACCTAGAAAATTTTACAAGCAATCAAGAGTTCACAAGAGAATTCAAGGAATTTCAAGGGTATATTATCAAGCATTATAGAGCATTCTTCAAGTGTCGTCCATCATGTCAGAGGTTGCTTGCATCATGTTTTTTTGGAGCTAATAATTGTGGTGTAGGATTTTCTGATTCAAGCAAGAGCTTCATTCAAGATATATCAACATC
The DNA here is from genome assembly GCA_007258455.2 of Sequoia sempervirens. Taxonomy (NCBI): domain Eukaryota; kingdom Viridiplantae; phylum Streptophyta; class Pinopsida; order Cupressales; family Cupressaceae; genus Sequoia; species Sequoia sempervirens. The sequence continues at coordinate 509,822,607 of VDFB02193867.1, read as the reverse complement.
AAGCAAAAGTTAAGAAATACATCCATTTTAGCCATTACATACATGTTTATAGCCCCTAATTGCTAGGGTTTGGTGAGTTGCAACATTATCTTTTGTTCATTCATCATGCTCTTTTTCATGTTTCATTCGATTTCAAGGTTTAATTACCAACAATGGGTTTGACCAAGGAAAATCCCTATCCACTAATGCCTACACTTCCTTCTAACCATGTTAATGCCTACACTTCCTTATATAGTGACTTTGTCCTTGATGATAAATTGTTGGTGAAATATTTTCCTAGGTCCTTGAAAGATACTGCCTTGGAATGGTTCTCTTCTTTACTGAATAACTCAATTCATTCATTCAATGAATTTGTTGATTCATTTTTAAACCATTTCCAAGTGCATGAATCCCAAGATGACCTTGGCTGATTGGATGATATGCAAGAAAAAAGAGGATGGAAATATAACTAATTATATCTTGTGCTACCAATCGCTTTATGCCCAAATCGATGTCAAGATCCTCAACCCAAACCTTCAAAATATGTTCATAGAAAATTTGCAAAGTAAAATTCAAGACATGTTGACCATGATGAAATTCCCCTCCTTCATGCACCTATGCACTTCCCTCCATGATTATCAAATTTTGGTTAGTAGTCGAGATACAAGGTCAACTTCTAGCCAAATTAATAGATCCAAGCCCACAAACAAAAAAAATCCCCAACCTTTTAGAAAACAAAATAAAGGATTCCCTCAATTTAACCCTCCTTAGAAAACCACTCAAAATGTTAAGAACCAAGTAGTTGTTGTCAAAGCCTTGGCTCCCTTTAGCTATGGAGACGCCAAAAGATAATTCACTCCCTTGCTCGATACCCTTCAAAACACAATGTCCCAACTTTTAGGATAACAAATGATTACCTTTCCACCCATCAAAACACCTAACCCTACTAATCCTTTACCCCCAATCTTCAAATCAAATGCTTATTGCCACTACCATCGACAAAGTGGACATGACACATAACATTGCAAGTGTCTTAAACATCTTGTCCAAGACCTCATTGATTTTGACTTTCTATCCATTGGAGGTGTTAGTGATCGAGGAAATAAGTTTGTTTCCCTTCATAACCAAAACTTGCAAATTTTCACCAACCCAATGCCCAAACATAATATTTCATTTGTAAAAGCAAGTGAAACTACAAACAAATATGTGATGAATGTTGATAGATGATGAAAACATTGATTATATTCTAAAAAATGCTATCAATGTCAATCCTATGGATGAAATGGTAGGAATGATAGATGTCATCCCTCATAAGGGCTGACCTAAGATCTCTCTTGACATTGATTTCTCCTCTGAGGATATACTTAAAAATTTTCTTGATGGTCCTCTTTACATAGCTGATTGTATCTATGATAAGCACACTAATGGGATATTAATAGATCCTGCCTATGGAGAGAATGTGATCACCAAGGAATTTTTACTTTTGCATGAACTCTATCAAGATGAATATGATAAACAAAAATTATGGATCAAGACACACAATTATTTTTCTTTCCCTACAATAGGATCAAACATCTTACCATTGCTGATAGGACCAAAAACATTAGATTTTACATTATCCATCATCCCATAGTTGGAACAATTTCATATTAAGATAGGCCACCAATGGCTTCGCTCCATAAAATTTTTCCCTTCGGTTGTGCATAAATGTTTAAATTTTCCCTTTGACAATGAAATATTCATTTTCCACCATAGCAGCTTTAACCTCTTGTCATCTAAAGGAAATTTTTCCTTAAATACCTTTTGGCTCGATCCCATGGAGCCTTTAAAGCCAAGAGAATACTTTTTTTTCTTGTCCTATAAAAATTTCAAGACAAAGAAGATAGTAGATCTATCTCTCCGAAACATGTCCCCATCCACATCTGAACCTACCATCCATGAAAAAACCATGCTTGAACCTAAACAAGAGCCAAACAACTAAGACCAACCAAAAATAGAAACTTCACTTGCAACCTCCAAATGACCAAGAGAAAATGAAAACATCCCCATAACACCTAGAATAAAACAAGTGTACAAAGTCAAAGAGAAAGTGGCTAAACAACCTCTTGTGGTTCCTTTCGTTCCTCCCCTTAGGGAAGAAAATAAACCTATATTTGATCAACCTGTTCCTACACAAACACAACTTCAGAACAAAACCAAAAGAAACAGAGGAGCTAGAGAGTGTAGGTGAAGACGTTGTGCCCTTTCTTGCAAGTTACACAAAGAATTAAACAAAGAAAATAAAAATCCAAACTTAACTAAAGTAATGCACAACGACCCTCCTCCCCAACCAAAACAAGAAAATTCAATGCAACCTTCACAACAAGAGTTGAATTCTTCCATGGAAATTATCCTTCGACTTCCTATTGTGATCAACTTAGGTGATGATAATGAGGCTGCTAAAATTGATGAATAGGTGCATGAAGAACTAAATACATTGTTCTCCTCTTCGATGAGCTTAAAATGACAAATCTTTAGGTGATTCTCCTAGTTCAAAAAATTCTCTTGTCCCTTTGGCTAGTTTCTTGCCTTCGGTATACACATAATATGATTGGGAGGTGGATGACTTGCTCATAAGTTGACTCCCATTTTCCTTACTAGCCATTTTTCTTTGTATGTGATTGCATGTGCGTAATGTGATCCCCTATGACATTTTGTTTTATGTTCTCTCTCTCTTTGTGACATTCCTCTATTTATACCTTCATTCTTCTCTATGTTGTGCATCACTTTCACTTTCTATCACATGTTTTCCTTTTGGGGACAGTGCAAGGCATCGAGACACCCTAGATGTATCTTCTATGTTGACCCAAAAGGCTTTTCTTTTTCCTTTTTTCCTTTTTATTTTTTCCTTTTCATTTGTCTTGTGTTTTCCTTTTGGGGATGATGTAAGGCATCAAGACATTCATGTCTCCTTCATGTTGACCCAGAAGATTTTCCTTTTCTTTTCTTTTTCATTTATCTTGTGCTTTCCTTTTGGGGATGACACAAGGCATCGAGACACCCTATGTCTCTTCCATATTGACCCAAAAGGTTTTTCTTTGTTTTCGCTCTCTTTATGTCCTTTTTCCAGTTCTATGTGTATTTGAGGAATGATAGCAGTTCCAAGCTCTCTAAAAAACATTGTAGCAAAGAACATAGTGACCCAAAATCCCTAGATCCCTTATGTGTTTGGTGTTTTCATTTTGAGGGTAATCCCTTTATTTATTTTTCTTTCACATGATGTATCTTTACTCAAAAAAATATGACTTGGCATAGGGCTTTCCAAGTTGGCTCTCATGTATTCCTTTCTTGTTAGCATTTTTAATTTGCTACTTTAATGTAATTTCTCATAGCATGGTGTTAGCAATTTATTTAAAGTGGGGCATACATTGGTATTATTCTTTTGCATTTTCCTTTTTCTTGGTTCTTAGTGCAACCTTCTTCCTTCATACGATGTGTTTATCGCTTTGTGGATGACATTGGGTGTAATGTCCTCTATGAGTGTGATCTCTCTTAGCATATTGCATGAACCTCATAGTGGCTTGATGTGACACACTGCATCCCCTAAGTTGCGAATTCTCTATTCTCTGATTGGTCCTCTCTTGGATACATTAGTCACAATGTTCCCTAAGTTAAAGACCTCATAGGAACTAAGCAAGAATCCTTTGAACATTCTTTGCATGTTGCATTTTTAAATTTGTTGTTATATGGCCACCCTGCATAACACAATTTGCATGCCTATAGTGCCATTCTATTTGTTCATGAGGTCGAAGCATATGAATTTTTGCTTGCCTCAGGAACCTCAAAAATCATTTTTGTGTGACACCTTATTAAATTTATTAGGAGGTATAATTTTTTTATGGTTGAGCGGGAAGCCCAATTCGAGGCATGAGTTTCCCCATAGCCACTTGAATGTGTGTGAGTGCATACCAGCCATGAGTGTATGTTCCTCACCTCTTAGGACTTCTCACCTGATGGACAGCCAAAAGTTTCATCACCTCAGAGTGAGTATGCATTTTTCGGAAAAACAACCTAGATCTAATCCACATCGAGATGGAAAAAAAATTGAAGCTTGATCTAATTCTTTTTATCTCTCTCTCTCTCTCTTGTTTTCTTTTTTGTCTTTGGCAACATATGCTTGGCCTTGTTTTTTTTCTTTATATCATCCTCATATGCATTCTGTTCTACTCATGTTAGTTTGTTATGGGATCTTGATCCTTGGGGCTTGATCACCCCTCTTGATTGTTGTCATCTTTTCTTGCTAGAATTGGTGCATTAGAACCCCTCTTGATACATTTTTTTCTACTTTAGTGTGAGTTTGAAGTAGGTTCATCCTATCACTAAAGTGGGGGCTAAATGGAGTCACCAAAAAAGTGACCCTTCTACCTTTTCTTATTTGTTTGGACCCTCATGATTTTGGCTTAATGTTACCTTGATTTAGTGTTGTAATGTGGATAACACATTCACATTAGGTCTTGGGCCCTTGTGAACTAATGGGATTTTAATGGTGCCTTGAAAAAGTGTTGTGAAGTTTTGTAACACACTTTCACACTTTTTTAGGGTTTTTTTAATTAACTAAGCATAATAAATATAATTTCAATCATAATAAAAATTAATCTTTCCTTATTTGGAGTGTTTTAAAGTGTTGTAACATACTTTCACATTCCTTGAGGCTTGTCAAATTAACAATTTGGCTTTCTTATGCTTTAATTGGCCCTATTTTGCATCCACAATCCTCATTAATTGCATATTTTTGAGGATAATCCCAAAACCAATCAATAACCAATAATAATTTAGTTGTTCATAGCTTGTGTGGCCCAAATTTAGTGTTCATGACTCATTTGTCACCTTGGACGAATGAGCCCCACCTAGATTTTTTTTCCCTTGATGCAGGTTTCATATATTTATAGATACTTTTCATTTTTGATCCTATACATCATGTGTGATGGGACTCATTTGCCACCTTGGGCGAATGAGTCTTGTGTGACCAAAATTCAAATTTAAATCAAATTTTGGGTGGGATTTTATTCTCCTAGATCTGATGTCAGCTTGTAGTTTTGTATTTTTAGGAATTTTTGCATAATTAAGTATAAATACAAGGTTCTTTCACTCATATTCAACACCTAGCAAATTATACAAGCATTCAAAAGTTCACAAGAGAATTTGAGCTTTCACAGCAGCATTCAAGGCATTTCAAGGGAAGATTATCAAGCATTATAGAGCATTATTCAAGAGTCATCCATCATGTCAAAGATTGTTGGCATCATGTTGTTTTAGAGCTAACAATTGTGGTGTAGGATTTTGTGATTCAAGCAAGAGCTTCATTCAAGATCTATCAACATCAAGCAAGAGTCAAGAATTACATGCATTACATCAATCACTTACATGTTTGCAACAACTTATTGCAAGGGTTTGGTGAGTTGAAACATTATCTTTTGTTCATTCATCATTATCTTTTCATGTTTCATTGCATTTCAAGGTTTAATTATCAACAAGGGGTTTGACCAAGGAAAACCCCTATTCACTAACCCCCACAACATTTTTCCCTCTTGTTTTGTGCGATTTTCAGGACAAGGTTGTAAATTTTCCAAGATGCAAAGTTGGAGAAAATTTTGCAAGTCCCTAAAAGTAGTCAAATTTTTCATCAAGCCTTAGAGAAGCTTGGAGAAGACCTATAGGTGGTATTTTGCAGTTTCAGATTTGGAAACCAGCCAAAAAGAGCAGAGCAGACCGAGAGGCACAAAATCTAGTTTAGAATTTCTAGAAAAGTAAAAGTGGACTGATTCACCACTATTGGCGAATGAATCCCACTATATAGGCCTAATCAATATTTTTATAGATCCATATACCCTTTTGGATGAAACCTGCTTTTGCATATTTTCCCAGAAGTTGGATTGATTGCCCAACCTAGCGTATGAATCCTAATTAACTTCAAAGGAAATTTTTTTAGTGATTCAGACCTCCATTCTTCCTTCTTTAGTCATTTAGGTGCACATTTCCAGTCTCACAACTTTTTGTTGCATTTTGTTCACTTTCTTAGGTCATTTAAATTTAGTTTGCATATCACATTGTGTTTTACATCTTCTAGGTCATTGTGCATTCATCTTAATTTCACACATTATTTTCTAGCATATTGTCTTTTCCAAGTTTACACTTGGTGGTGAACCCCCCATTAGCTATCATTTAATCCCTAAGATAGCCCTATTTCTATATTTCAATATCTTTTACATTGAAGTTTCTAGGGTTATCCTTGAGTGGAGCATCTTTGAAAGTGGGTGTGAATATATTCATACATTCCCCCATTTTCCTAGGTTCCAGATGTAGATAGATCCAATAGGTAATTTTTATTAGGCTATATTTTTTAGAATTCATTATATTCAATTACTCTTTTAGCTTCCAAATTCTCACAATTTTAGATTCAAACAAAGAAGAGAGTAGATGTATTCTTAATATTGACCACCTCAAAATTCTAGACTAGGCTTCATATAAGATACTATGAAATACATCTACAGTACTTTTCAATTTATCTCTAAAAAGATTATTTCTTATAGCTTTCCATGTCTCAAGAAAGATGAGTTAAATTATAATTATGAAGATTATTTATTGAGTTTTATCAAAGGCAGAGCACCATCAAGCTTTGTTCTTCTAGAGCTCTTTATCAAAAACCTAGGTAACTTTATTTTTTATTGTTTTAGTCTAGATATCCCAAGGAAAAGGATAATTGAAGAATAGGTGGTCTATCCTCTCATCCTAGAAATATAAAATGAATCACTTACTATGGAGTAATATTCTTGCAATGGGTAATGGTACACTATAATTTTTTTTATATTTAGGATTGTGTGAACCTCGACCTTGGTACCTGCAAAACAACAAGAATAAACAAGTTAGACAAGAGATTGCAAGCCAAAACAAGGATTCCCCATGAAATCCATTTACAAACTCAAAGTAGGAAAGAAAACAATGAAAAGCCAAATGAAACAAAGAAACATAGATTCAATCCTAGTTAGAATAGCAAACACATGATCCCATGGGGGAATTGGTGCTAATTTGATGTGAAAATTGGCCCTTTCCCAATCCCTAAGATGCAAGCTTGATATATTGAAGATAGTTGACCCACTTTGTTGATGAAGGATGAGAGCTCCAAGCCAAAAATCTACAAAAACCTAGCTAAGAACTCAATGATAATGGATGAAATTTGAGAGATATTTGAGCATGGTAATTTTGCATAAATTGTGGATGATCAAATGAGGATATGAGCTCTTTATTTATAGAATTCCAAGATGGATGAATGTCCAAATTTGAGCAATGTGGGACTAACATTCATCCAATGGTATGATGCCATTTGTCAAGCTATGAATGGATAGAGGATGTGCAAAATTTGAGGATTATGCCAATAAATGCATAATTTTGAATTTCTAATTTGTTGAAATGACTTGCAAGAGGGAAGAGAAATTGCAATAAATGCGACTTGGCTCAAGGAAAAAGACATGTAAGATGAAGTTATTTCCTTGTTGGATGTACATGTTGACTTGAAATTTTTGAATTCAAATTGAGAGAATATTCCAAAAGATGCTTTGTGAGGAAAATAAATATTTAATAAGTGAATTAAATCTATTTTCATGTGCAAGTTGCAAAATCTAGAGGATGGGACATGGGATGAGATTAAATTAATCAAGGGTTAATTAATTTAATGAGAGAGGTTAGATGATGTGACCTATTTGACTCAAATTTATGGATTTATTTAAATCAAATAAGAGAGAAATATGATAAGAGGTTAATTAAATAAGGATTTTGATTTATTTAATTAAAAGAGGGCGTGTAAGATCATGATGGGCCAAAAAGTGGCAATATGATGGGTATGTGGCTGATGACTATTTTTTACCCAAAATTGATGAAATGAAAAGGGTTTTTAAAGGAGATTATCAGCTTTCAATGATATAAATTATGCTTCACTTTGAAATTAATAAGTGATTATTCATTTTCTATTCAAATTACTAAAGTCTTGATTGATAGGCGATTGAAAACCATTTATAGCTTTCAATGATCACATTTTTTAAATCCAAAACATGCACATTCTATGCTTTACATACTATAGGATTAACAAAATAGAAATTGAATTCCATGAATTTTTGACCAAGTTAAGGGTCGACATACGATTTTTATATTTTTAAAAAAGTTATAATAAAAAAATCATAATTAATTATTTATTTGGAAAAAATTATTAAAAAATATGCATCACATTAGGGCATGAGTCCTCTACTTTTATCTAAAATATTATAAAAAAATATTATCATTTTATTGTGGTTAGGGTGGTCAGACAGACACCTACTTCTTATTTTTTCCCTGAAATTTAAATACCATTGCACTGAAATTTCAAATTTTCACCAAACAGATTTTTTTTTTTAATACAAATATAGTAGTTTAGAAACTACATTCAGATTTCTATATATTCTATTCTTACATATTTTTGAAATAATATAGATAACTTATTCAAATTTTGACATCAAGTTGCCTAACTCTAATTTTTCTAATTTTTTTGCCACTTAAGGGCCTGTTTTTTCCATGATGATCTTGCACATGCCCAGAGATGGTGTTAGATTAAATCAAAAAAGGTTTTAATTTATTTAATTTGATGGATAGACTTTAGAGATTTAATCAAATAAATTGATTATTTATTTAAATAGGGATAATTAGATCAGATGAATTGATTTAATTAACAAGAGAGAGTGACTTAATTAGACAAAATGATTTATTTAATTAAGAGAGGAATATTGATGAATTTAATCAGACAAGGAGGTTTGATTAAATGGTTAGACCGAGGGATGATTCAAGAAGAACTGATGTTAGTAAGTCAGGATTAGATGCAAAATGTCAATCGGTATATTTTACGTGTCTACATTTTGTCCCTCTTTGAAGCAATGCACTTGTTGCATTGGTTCAAAGAATAAACGATCTCGATCGAAACCAAAAAAAATTCATTATTTTAAAAACTTGCCCCACTGCTGCCTGGTGGGAGCGAATATGCCAATATAATGCTCCCTTAAGAGATTGGATGAAAATTCTAATTTTTGGGTGATCTCGTGAAAAAAAGAGAACAAAGTATCTGACAGGTCTAAAAATGCTCCAAGAGGCTAAAAACATGTCTAAACGCAATAAAATGATGAAAAACAAGCCTCAACTGGATAAAAACAAGTTCGTGGGTCGAAAACCCTAACAGGACAGCCAATCAAGGTGAAAAAACCCTAATTTTCAAGCTTAAAATGGGCCCAAGGGGTCACTTTCAAGTCATTTTCAAACACCTCCAATAGTGATCTCAAGATTTGAGCTGAGACCTCTTGACGATATCACGCAATGATAGCTTCCCTTGCAAATTTTGGATCGAGTTCAGACGTACCAACGACCACCTAGCATCAGGGCACCGATAAGTGGTCCTTACAAGAGCTTTGTCCTTCATTTAATGCTTTAAAGAGTCAGTCTGCCTATAGCGGCGCTATATAGTGCCACTCAAAAGTCAAACTATGCTGCTTAGTGTGATATAACGCCCCCATGGTGTAGTTTGGAGTTTAGAAACTTAGACACTGAACTCGGGGCTGGTGGGTGGATTTACAAAGTGCGATGCGGCGGTGCTAATTTTGTCCAAAGTGTGCTGCTAGGAGGGAAATTGCACTGTGGCGTGCAATTATGCTCTTTTAGGGCCCAACGTCAGAGTTTGATTAAAATCAAACTATGACGCCATCACAGGTTGCACAGCTAGAGACATTTTTTTGACACTCGATGAAGAATTTTTCAAAAAAATTAACATGATGACCTCCCTTGATGCAGGACGAAGCAAGGGAGCTCTACTCCAGAGAGAACAGGTTGCGGGACCTGGCCAGCTACTTGTTGAACCTGAGCGACAGGGACCAGGATCGACTTTAGATTGCGGGGTTCTGGCACATTACATATGCTACACCCATTCCCACTCACCTAAGGATGCTATCAGCACTAGTCGAGAGATGGCACAGCAAGACTTCTTCATTCCATCTTCCCACTGGTGAGACCACTATCACCTTAGGGCACGTTTGGCCGATTTTATGATTGCCTATTCACGGTCTCTAGGTGATCTTCGACATGGATGAGGGACGTGAGGCCTACTTCTGATTCCTTGCTATAGATGAGATTGTCTTCTGCAAGGGGCAGATAGAGCTTGAGCACCACATGATCCTGTCACCTCCCTACCGCTGGGTGATTGCAGCTATCATTTCAGGCTTTGTTTCCCTTAACAGGCGAGGGCAATACTTTAGTCCTGGCTAGGGATAGTGCTGGGGGTGGATGGTTTGAGACAGGCTGGTTCATTTTGCATGGGGGCATGTTCTTCTCGCTTCACTATATTGAGACCTTCATGAGTATGTTTACATAGAAAATAGAGCGCTAGGAGCAGGGGTGACCCTACTTCATGTTTGGGCATGGGAGCACATTATTGTGTTCTCGCCACACGTCATATCAGTTCTGGTGGGGCCAAACGATCCCCTAGTGGCATGATATAGAGGCGGTGTGTCTTTCACTCACACCGGTGAGCATGGGATCCCCTACTAGATGAGGGTTCTAGATGAGATGCAGGTTTTTACTTGGCGCCCCTACCTCAGTCGGTCTGGATGGGCCGATGATGCTGACCAGATGTTTTACTGCCACCAGGATCATTTCATGCAGGGGCAGGAGCACACTATGCTTGAGAGGTACCTATCTAGGTGTGTGCAACGTCAGTTTGGGGAGCCGTAGGATCGTCTCGACGATGATTACGTAGCCGTCTTCGCCCGCACCATGACATAGGTCTCACGCGGGTGATATATTCCTACTTCAGAGGTAGTGGAAAGTTTCCAATAGCTAGTATCCTGACCATGGGCTTATGATCAAGGGTTAGCAGATCTAGGCACCACTCAGGCCTATAGGGATTGGTTTCGGCCTCCGCTTCGATTGACGATACCTCACGTAGTTCCAGATGTGCAGAGAGTCAGAGGCAGAGGGGCAGGATGAGGATAGAGAGCTGAGGTTCAATAGGATCAGCCTATTGTGCCTCCAGTCTAGCTAGGGAATGGAGACGTGCACATGCAGGACCAGCAGCAGGAGCCACCATGAGACGAGGATCAGCCTCAGGTGCAGCCAACAGGTCAGGTAGATGCAAGGGACACTTTGATTACATAGTTGCAGGCCTAGGTCCAGGCCGTGACAGTCGAGAGAGATCAAGAGAGGGCTGAGAGGGAGTAGCTCAGGGCTAAGAGAGATCAGGCCGTTCAACAGAGACAGGCCGCAAAGCTGTAGGTAGCCACAGAGCTAGGCCGGTGACAACAACTAGAGAGTATGGTAGCCTCCTCCTCCTAGGGTATAGTGTCAATTCGGTCCTATAGGGACACTGTCCAAGAGGTAGAGTACTATCGGCGGTTTTATTACGAGGCTATACCCAGAGCAGAGTGGGTACCAGAGTACTCAGAGCAGGCCAGCCATAGACCAACAGAGGGTCATGGTGACAGGGGTGAGGGAAACACTCATAGAGACCGAGCTTGATCAAGATGTTATGATACTCTTTTTGTGCCCTATGGACTCATTTTTGATAGCCCGATGGGCCTTTTGTACTGATTGACACATATGTACAGTGATCCAATTTATTCTTTGTACTATGACAGATGCATTCTTGATGATATATATATGAGTTGATGATGATTTTTGTGATGCAATGTGTACTCCTTATGTATGATTTTACTTCTATATGTTGTGAATGCATTTATTTCTAATGATGTATGCATTATGATTATGACTAATAGATCTATATTATGTTAACCTATGATATGAAAATGTGATGTGTAATGATATTATTTGTATGATGATCTGCAAATGAGATAGTCTAATATGTGATATGATATGATCTATGGTGCACATGCGAAATGATATGTGAATTGTGATTTATGAAATGTTTATGAATGACTGTATGTTTTGTTTGTAATGATTTTTGTACATTCATGTCTATGTGGAATGATTTATGAAATGAATTATTTATGATGTTATTTATGAGATGATATGGATGATGTAATATGAATGTGATGGTCGTGATTTGATGCAAATGAGATGGTTTTATGATGATGTAATGTATGTAATACATTTAATAGAATGTGATGCAAAGTGATGTGATGATGCGTAATGTGATGAGATGATGTCATGATGTTATGCAAGTATGTATGTAAATGAATTAAATGTCTAAATACCTATTGTTCATGATTATACAAAAATGATTATGAAATGCTTTTGTAAATATTTATGTGATGATTTATGTGATAGATGTAATATGATGCAAGGAATGGATGAAATGCAAATGAAATGTATCTATCTTTTTTTTTTAAGAATGCTCATGATGACATGTTTATATGATGATGGAAATGCTATGCATATATTTCCTATATGATATGTTTATGCAATATGTTAATGATTTATGGATGCAGGATCGATGATGATGATGGTGATGATGATCAACTGTCATAGTACCTTGTTAGTGCTGTTAGCAAGAAAAGAAGAAGTTATTTCAACAAGACACGAGATGATGCAAATGCAAATGATGATGATGGTGATTACTTCCGGGGAATTGGGATTTTCAAAGGGCCAAAATTTCTTATGTTTGATAATACAAGTGGTATGATGCATTAAGGTATAAAAAACCAGGATGGCATTGCACCCAGTGTGATGGACTTTGACTTGACAAGCAGATAGGAGTATTCTTGTTCACACCTGACATACAAAAACCTTGCTAGGATGCACTTTAGAAGTTTCAAACATCTTAGACCAAAACATGGAAAGGTAAACCTACCCATGCAATAGTCAACAAGTTTCCCTAGACCTCCTCCATACATACCTAACAAAACAAGTATTCTCCAAGGTTATTTTACAAGAACGTCCAACAAGCATAGCAGATAAAAAAGATAATGATCGTTTCCCCATTCCTATTTCTCTAAATCCTCTGTTTGGGATATCATCGAGAAGTCCTTGGAATGAGTGCAATAAGATAAGTCAAAAGGTAAAGACAAAGTAAACAAACAATTTGATGTTCTTCAATACCGCTAACCAAAGAAGGATGTGTTTTCTAAGGATAAAAATTGAAATTTATAGCCAAAAGATAATGCCCATTGTAGGAAGGATTCATCCTAGGACATGTTAGTGGATGGCGGCATGCCATTTCATTTACCCAAAGTGTTCGAAAAGATGATTGATATGGGATTGATTAGATGATGAGTTATTGATACCAAGAATTGACCAACTTGTTTACGTACTGACTTAGACTTAAGACTTGACATTTTGAGTTTTCTCTTTCAGCCTGCTAGACTTTTTTCTAACTGTTTCACCAAAGTTTGATGATGACGATTAGTTTATTATGAGTGGTGTTTATTGCGGGTGCAAGCGAGATGAAATGGATGGATTTTTTCAAATATTTGGATGTTTTTGATGTTTTGCAATGTTTTGAGGTTGTTTTTGGTATTTTTTGAGATTTTTAAATGTTTTGATTTTTGATTTTTTAATGTTTTTGGGATTTTCTGAGATTTTGACCAAGAGACTAACCTACAGACCTATCCTAAGGGTCTTGGGGGCTGATCAATAGATTTAGCGTTGCCTACATTATACACACAGAGACCATGTAGTTCGACCGATCGACTTTGTTTTTGGCTTTTTGACTCACTTTTTGACCTGTTTTTGGAATTCTGATATGTTTTGATTTTTTTGGATTTTGTGATTTTTTTATGTTTTTGGATTTTTTGATATGTTGATGTTTTTGGATTTTTTGATTTTGAGGATTTTAAGAACATACATGAATCTGATCTATTAAGAACATGCCCCCAACGTGATGTAATAGACTACTCTGATAAAGGAAGGACAAACTGACCTTGAGGATGGGCCAAGTAATACTAGAAGGGATCATGATACAAAAACATGATCAAGCTGTGGTATGGATGTGAGTGGATGTGTGATGGATGATGGAAGAGAAATGGATGAATGATGCAAAACAAGCCATAAAGATCCTGGTAGATGGAAAGTGCTTATTTACGCAAGGTGCCTGTTTGCCAGGTTTTCACCAAGGTACTTGCCCAAAGTGCCACCGAAGTGGTTTTCCCTAGAGAACGATTTTTTCTCTTTACTATTTCCAATCCTTTTTCTGATTTTTTTGTTGTTACCAAGACGCCTGTTTGCTAGGTTTTTGCTGAAGTAACCATTTTTTTAGGACATTTTCTAACTTTTTTTTGGATTTTTTTGGTTCTATACCTTGAAAGATTTAGGCATAAAACTTTTTGAGATGAGAGCTATTCATGGGCTCTTACAAAGGTTCCCCTTTGGGTGTTGATAACTAATATTCCCCTGATTTGTAACTTGCTACGATGATGAATGGTCCCAACCAACTGGGTTCAAACTTACCTCTGCTACTTGGGTTTGGGACATTCTTCTAATTTTCTTTTAAGACCAGTTCTCCGACTTGGAATGTCCTACTTCTGATTTTCTTATTGTAGCTCCTTGAGTCTATTCTGATAGACTTGCAAATGATTCAAAGCATCGATACGTCACTCATCCAATAACTCTAGCTCATTCAATCTTGACACTCGATACTCTTCATTTGTGATGAGGTTTTGTAGTGATATCCTAAGGGATGGGAGCTCGATCTTGATGGGAAGTACGGATTTTGATTCGTAGACCAAGGAGAAGGGGGTGTGCGGATACTGGTTTGATAGGCCCAGAGGGCAAGATTAAGCTGCAAATGCCAATCATGACCTACAACAATGACTATTTTCTTGAGGATTTTCAGGATAGTTTTGTTTGTAGCTTCTGCTTGGCCATTTCCTTGGGGATAGTATGGAGTGGAGAAGCGATGTTGGATTTTGAATTTCTCGCATAGGTCACAGACCTCCTGATTTTTGAATGGTGTCCCATTATCTGCGATAATGGCTTGTGGGACACCGTAACGATAGGTGAGATAGTTTAGGATGAATTTTGATATCTGCTTCCCAGTTATGTATGTGATGGGTGTGGCTTCCACCCACTTATTAAAGTACTTTGTTATAGTTATGATGAATTTGTGGCCGTTAGATGAGGTGGGTGTGATTTTCCCAATGAGATCGAGTCCCCACTGTGAGAAGGGCCATGGTGTGATAATAGGATGAAGCTCTTGAGCTAGAGCATGGATGAGGTCCCCATGTTGTTGACATTATAGACACTTTTTGGCATGATTGTGTGCTTCTCTTTCCATTGTGGGCCAATAATACCCCATCCTCAGCAATTTCTTGGCTATGGTCAATCCACTTGAGTGTGAACCACAAATATCGTTGTGTACTTCAGTTAGAGCGGTCAATGCCTCCTCAGCGTTTAGGAAGTGTAATAGGGTTCCTTCTATGCTCCTATGATATAGGGTATCACCTAGGATGAAAAATATGGATGCATTTTTAACAAAGGTTTGTTTTAGGTTTGATGGTAGGTCAGTGGGTATGACTTCTATTCGAAGGTATGTGTTAATGTCATGATACCAAGGATCACTGGGACCAACGATTTTGCACATGAATTTTGATTCTGGTACCTCGAATACAGGGACAAGAAGCTGCTCAATCAGGAATTCATATTTTGGAACATTATGAGGGATGTCTTATAAGGACCCAATTGTTGCCATGGCATCTGCTGCTCTATTGTTGGTTCTAGGAATTTGCTCAAATGCTATTTTGATGAAGGATTCTTTGAGAGTCTCCAATTTCTTGTAAGGAGTGAGATTGTCATCCTTGGTCTGATATTCATCGTTTACTTGATTTATGATCAATTGGGAGTCTCCATATACTTTGAGAGCTATGATGTTCCACTGCACTACTATTCTGAGCCCTATGGTTAAAGCCTCGTATTCCGCAATGTTATTAGTGCAAGGAAATGCTAACTTGTAAGACCTTGGTATGCAATCCCCTTGTGGGGTTATGAAGAAGACACCAACTCCTGATCCATGCTATGTGTATGAGCCATCGAAGTATAGTTTCCAATGGTTAGCTACGTTGAGGTTGAAAATGGATTCATCTGGAAACTCTGAGACAAGAGGGTTCTCTAAATAGATTGGTGCTTCTACCAATTGATATGTGATGACTTGTACTTTGATTGCTTTCCTCTCCACATATTCGATGTTGTAATATGACAGTATCATTACCCATTTTTCCATTCTTCCTGTGAGCATTTCCTTTGATAGTAGATACTTGAGAGGGTCAATTTTGGCGATGAGCTTTATCTTGTGTGCCAACATGTAATGTCTAAATTTTTGTGATGCAAGCACTACTACGAGGCATGCTTTCTCAATGAATGAATAGTTTATCTCATGCCCAACCATTGTCCTAGTGATGTAATAAATGGCCCTTTTTGTCCCATTTTTGTTGTACTGAGCCAAGAGAGCTCTAAGGGCTGTTGTTGTTGCGACACATATAGAATCAATGGATTTCTTGGGATTGGTGGCATTAAGAATAGTTGTGTCAGTAGATATTCCTTGATTTTGTTAAATTCCTCTTCACACTTGGTATCCCATTTGTATGCTACTCCCTTGTTGAGTGGTGAGAGTATGGGTTCTATTTGTCTGCCAGTTGTGCTATGAATCTTCTAATGGATTGAAGTTTTCCTTGTAGACCTCTCAGTTGCTTTAATGTTTTTGGTGCCTACATTTCAAGGATTGCTTTCACCTTTGCTGGATCCACCTCGATATCCCTCATGGACACTATATATCCTAGAATTTTACTTGATTATATGTCGAAGACACACTTCTTGGGATTTAGTCTATTTTTGTACTCCTCTAGTCTGTCAAAGATGGCACTTAAGGTTGCTATGTGATATTTTCTTTTTCTAGATTTAGCTAGAATGTCATCAACATAGTCTTCAACCATATTATGGATCATGTCATGGAATATCAATGTCATGGCCCTTTGGTATGTTGCTCCTACATTCTTGAGGCCAAATGGCATCATGTTCTAGTAGTAAGTCCCCCATGGACAAGTGAAAGTTGTTTTATGCTGGTCCTCCTTAGCTATCATGATCTGATTATATCCTAAAAATTCATCCATTAGTGACAACATCTCATGTCTCACTGTCATTTCTACTATCATGTCGATGTTAAGGAGTAGGAAGTCATCTTTTAGAAATGCTTTGTTCAAATTCCTGAAGTCTGTGCAGATTCTGATAATTCTGTCAGGTTTTGAAATAGGTGCATTTTTCGAAGCTTTTGTTTGACTGGCTTTGCTTCTAGATACACTGCTAAATGATGAACCACAGTCCCTGGACCAAGCCCTGGCATGTCAACATAACTCCATGCAAAGTTTATTTGTCTTTCCCTTAAAAATTCCACTAGGAGCTCTTGCTCTTCTAATAGTAGTGATTCCACATAGAATGTGATATGCAGGGTCTCCTCTATTCCTAGGTTGACAAGATTGCATTTTTCTACCAAGACTACTAACTTTTCCTGATGAATATCTCTTAAAGGAAGATTGAATCCCCCATCCTTGGGTGCCTTAGAGAGTTTTTCACCATTGGATGTGTCCTTTCTTTTTACTCTTTTCTTGTCAGAGAGTGCCACAGTGTGGTTTTCACTGAAGGACTTGGATATTATTCTTAATTTCTCACTTTTGCGACTGAAGGATTCAATCATTTCCCCATAATAGGCATGTGTGTCCAACTCCATTATAAACCCTGCTTTGTGATCCTTATCTGGAATGTTGTCTTGCAATCCCATGAATTTTGAGAGCGCCTCATCGTTTTCGAAGGTATCAAGAATTGGTGGTCCTCGTTGGTCGTAGTCGATGAGTTGGGGATATAGTAAATGGATCTCATGATTTTGATGGTCTAGTTCAAAGGAGAGGGTGCTAATCATGCAAAGGGCAGTATCCTTGAATAGCCTAGGTAGATTGGTCATGGGGTCATCATCATCACTGCTACTACAGACATCGGTTATATCAAAGGTATAGTTGTCTAGAACACGACCTATGGATACTGGTAGTCATAGTTCTGTTGCGGTTAGTTGACGAGGTTTATTAGCTGCTCTAACTGGAGGACTTCAGCCATGTATGGTTATACTCAGAGGGGTATATCCAAGGACAAGGTTTGTTATTGGTCACGTCTTTGGCATGATAGGTATTATGAGCTGATTGTCATTTTGTCCCAGTATTTGTTTTTTGTCATAGCCCATTGCGAACATCATTTGCAGACCCTTGCTTTGGTCATCCATTGGTAATTTTGGTGTTGATCTTTCATCTTGATATAGCATATGTGATGGATCTGCTTCAATAACCTCCTAGCCAAGGTCTCCCCATCTTGTGAATTTGGGATAGTCTTCAGGAGACATTTGTGATGTGGAAGCTTGATTTTATTGTGGACGTCCCCATGATCTAGGAGATTGTGGTAACTCTCCTACCACAAAATCATTGTTAGGGAGCTTGTAGCTTCCACAACTATCATCCTATATGATGAGTTTGATGTCAAAGATGGTGGGAATGGTGGGAGCGGCGGGTGTCTCTGTCGCAGAAGTGGATGCGAGAGTGGTAGGGTTGATGTATGGTGTGGATGGCCCTCATCATTTTTTGGTACTTGGGGGATTTTGTAATACTTTGCTTCAAGATTTTTGCAATACAAGAAAGGTTTGGGATCTCCATGGATGGTCACTTTTTGTCCGTCATGTGTAAATTTCACACATTGGTGGAAAGTGGAGGCTACTTCCTTCATTGCATGGATCCATGTGCATCCTAGGAGGATATTATATGGAAAGTCAAGGTCCAAGACCTAACAAGTGGTTTCCATGATGGTGGGCCCTACTTGAATAGGGAGTTTGATTGTGCCCTAAGACAATCTTTCTTGGTCATCATATGCTCTTATCATGATACCCTTTCCTTTGTTGATGGAATCTTCTGATATTTTCAACTGCTTGATGAGGCTGAGAGAACAAATATTCAAACCCGCACCTCCATCTACCAAGACCCTTTCGATTTTGCTCTTATGTACTATGGCTTCCAAGTGAAGTGCACGATCATGAGATGGTTGGGCAGGGAAATCTTGGTTAGAGAATGTAAGGAGATTTGTCATAACGATATTTTCGACCATAGCTTGGAATTGCTCTGCATCAAGGTTTGCAGGGACAATGGATGAGGCCAATGCTTCTTCAAGGATTTTCCTATGGGCCGATGAGATTTTTAGCAACTCCATGATGGAGATTTGTGTTGGTGTTATCTTGAGTTGATCTAGGACATTGTAGCCATTAGGAATTGATCTAGATGTATGGACTTTGTTTGGCTGGGATGATCCTACGATGGTTACTTTTCCGCCCCTTGTAGTGACTCCACAATCGGAATGGGCACCTTTGATGGTGATGACCATGCATTTTTCATCTAGGGAAGTGACAACTGTTTCATACACATGACTTACATTTGAGTGGGTGTCTTTCCCTTTATCATTTTTGTTCCCTTTGTTACCATAATTTGGGATCGGATTCGTATATATCTTAAGATCCTAATTTCCTATAGGTTGTTCCACATTTATGATTCTTTTATCGATGAGATCTTGAATTATGTTCTTTAATCTCATGCAGATGTTTGTCATATGGCCTTTGATTTAATGGAATTCGCAAAGTTGATTCTCATTGTACCAAGGGTGTTTTACATCTAGTTCTTGGTAATTCTCAAATGTAGGAGCTTTGATGAGTTTTTCGTCGATTAGCTTTTTCATGATGTCTTCAAGTGGTTCCCCCAAAGTGGTGTACTTTCGCTTGGGATAAGTCTTGCATTGGGGTGGTCCTCTTTGCTCATTGAGATTATTGATTGTTGGATTATGGTTTGGTTGTTGTGTTAGGTGATGATTGTTTTGGTGTTGTGTTTGGATTTTTGATGTGGGTGTATGTTGGCAAGGGGCACTAATGACCACCTTGGCATTGATGACACCATCATTAGTAATGTTTTTGTTCCTTTCCCACATGCAAGGTTTATCATTGTAATTGGATGGTGGGTGGTCATTTTGTTGTTTAGGGTATGATGTTGATTCTGCAGGTTGAGTCATGAGGGGTCTTTCGATGTTGAGCGCCTTGGGAATTAATTGATCAAATGTGGTGATGCCCTAAACCTTGAGATGAAATACCAAGCAGCCTTCAAGGTTAGCTATGATGGTGCAAAATTTTTGTTCTTTTGGCATGGTCCACTTGCTCCAATTGGCCTTGGATCGCCATCATTGTAGGAATGAAGCGAATGATTCACCCTTTCCTTGTTTTAGAGATGAAAGTTCTTCTAGACTAATATCCATTGCAATGTTGCATGCATAATTTTTAATGAATGCGTCCATAATTTCTTGGAATGTTCTAATGCTTGAAGGTAGACGAGAGAACCATTCCATAGCGTGGCCTTCCAAGCTCCTAGAAAATAATCGCATTAGATAAGTATTGTCGTATGTGACTTCCATGCAATGAACTTGGAATTCCCTGATGTGATCTTCAAGGTTTCCTGTCTCTCAATATTTTTGAATGGTATCAAGGGGTGGGATGAAAGTGTTTTGGGGTGTCTCAATTGTAGGTTGGATGGGTGGGTTGGTCGGTGTGTTGTTCGATGGTATCTGTATGTTCTGTCAAGCTAGGTAGGCTTCCACCTGCTTTTGTTTGAACAACGCCTGTTGTTGATCTTGTTTTTGTTGCACTAAGATTTGTGCTTGTTGTTGCACTTCTTGTTGTTCCAATAATGCTTGTTGTTGTGCTTGTTTTTGTTCCAATAATGCTTGTTTTTGGGCTACCAATTCGGTTGCTTCTTGGTGCTCTTGATATTGCTTTATTGCTTGCTGATATGCTTGCAATTGTGCTGCTTGTATTTTTGCAAGAAGTTGTGTTTGATATTGGACTTGTTGTGCCTGATATTGGGCATTTTTCTGAGCTTGAGCTTGTGCTTGTGCTTGTTCCACTTGTTGTTATAATAGGGTTTGTGCTTGAGCATCCTTTTGTGCTTGTAATGCTTGCAATGCCTAAGCGGCTTGGGCAAATTGTTGTTGTTGTTGTTGCAATAATGCTTGGGCGGCTTGCGCAACTTGAGTAGCTTGCTGAGTGGCTAGCTGTGTAGATTTTTGTTTTTGCACATTGCATTGTATTAGATTGATGTGGTGGAAGTTCATGGTGGTGGGGGTGGTGGTGGATTTGGAATGGTGTTTGTGAAAGTGGTATTGGTGTTTTGTGTGATGGATGGTGTTGTTGATGTGGTTAGTCCTTGGGAGACCATGCTTTGTGATGTTAAGGGGGTGTTTGATGATGTTGCAATTGCTTGTGTATTTTTCATCTGTTGGTGTGATATCAACGACAAATTTTGAGCATTTGGCATAATGCTTTGATTAATATTTGGGATAGTGGTTTGATTGATACTCGGTAGAGGGGGAAGCCCTAAACCAAGGAGTGATGTGGATGATGATGGAAATGGTGGAAGAGGTGGAAATATGAGGGACACAAGTTCTTGTGAAAATGTTGTAGTGTCAAAGATGCCCCCTGGTCTGAACATGCCTCCTTCTTCTTTCGAATTTGTGAGGAGAGGAGTTTGAGGCGTTGCGCGAAAAAATGATGATGAATGATCATGATGGAAGGTTAGAGGAGCATTCTTATGCAATTGGTTTTTAAGTATGTTTTGTTCCAAGGTGGTTTTTTCATCCAAGTTCTGATTATTAACAAGGGGTTGTGCTTGAAGAGCATTGAGAAATGCATTTCCCTTGTTAACATTGGGTCGGGTTGGAGCAAAAGATGTCATGATTTGTGAAATGTTTTGCATGATGTTTTGAGATGGGGGTGTAGATGAGATGGGAATGGTGGATGAGATCGGAGGAAATGATGTCTCCACTATGGTACTCACGTCAAAATACGAAGGTAGTTTGGCCCCTTGTTTTGCTAATTCAAGCATGCATAACGAAGGGTTAAGCCTCATCATGATGTTGATGATTATATGGTTGTCTGTATTTTGGAGCATTTTAGTTATTTCTTTGTGAGACATCCCAAAGGTAAGATTCTGTCCTTGGGTTTCTTCTTGTGTATTTTGGGACAATGAGATAGTCAAAGGATTGCTTGACTCATTGGGATTTATCTCAACATTTTTTTGGCTAAGATCACTTGAATCGGGTGTTTCTTTGTTGGCTTCCATGCTTTTCTTGTATTGAGATCTAGTTTGAACCATAAAACGAGGATCAATTTTCAAGAATAGAACAGACGAATCTCTTGATTCTTTGGATTGACCTTTACTTTATGTCCAAAGTAGAAATTTTTTTAGGATATCTTAAGGATCAAGAGATGATATTGTGATGATGTAAGGGATGGATGATGTGGATGTTATGGTATTTTGATCAATCTTGATGGGAGATGCTAGGCTTTTGGGACTTTTAGATATGTTTCAGATTTTGATTTTTTTTTATTTTCCTTTCGAGTTTTTCCTTGATCTTGATCGGTTTTGATTTGGTTTTGATTTTTTTTTTCAACAAAAAGACCCTAAGATGTTGGATGATTATCTAAGAGATAGGTTTGTTCAAAGGATGATGATTTGAATATGTGTAGGGAGAACGATTCATCTACCCACACCTAAACAAAATGATAATTTAGCTAAGCATATGAAGAAGGATGCATCTACGTATACCAAGCTAAACAAGATTATTTTGATGACTTTGACTAAGCATATGAAAAAGGATGCATCTACACATACCTAGCCAAAGGTGATTTTGATAAAGGTTTTCAAGGATTTAGACTCAAGGATTTGATGATGTTTGATTTTTCCAAAAGGCCTAGCATTTAAGGATGATTTCAATATTTTCCAAAAGGTGATGGTGAGATGATGTTTGATGTTTTTGAAGGGTGTATGAAAAATATTTGTATTTTGATCCTAAGGTGAACCTAAAAAAGATACTTTGTTTGCCTAGACCTAGGTATTGAAGAACATGCAAATGCTTCCTATAGACTTTTGTGACCAAAGAATGATTCAATTTGAACACATATTCTCAGATTTTTGAACCAATGATCTTTGCTTTGGACTTTGAACCTTTTGAGAAATCGTGAGTTTTCAACATACATGAAAGTTCATTTTTCTTAGCTTTCCTTAATGGCTTTATTTTACTAAAAACACTCTCTTTTATTAAGTTTTCAAACTAAGATATATCCAATGTCTTAATTTCTTCAAACCCCACAAAATATGTTATGTGGAAATTTGATGAACTCAAGGCAAGGGTTTCCCTACTATTTACTTAAGGAGAAAAATCGAGATATAATCCAATGTTTAGAAACCTCTAAGGACATGAATCCCAAGGACAAGCAACAACATATGGATTGAGTCAAATGGAATTTATCTCCAAAAGGGTTTGAAATTTGGATGATGTTAATTGTTTGTTTTTTATACATTTTCAATCAAGCAATGCATTTTGTAACCCAAGAATAAGTACAACCCTATGGATGTGTAAGACAATATTTGTTGGATTCCCACTTGGACAAGTCCAGCTACGCTTATCTTTAGCAAAAGGTTAGATGCTTGACCCCACTAGCTCCCCTCCACAGAACTTGCTTATACAGAGCAGCCAAGCATCAACACCCATGAAACTCCCATGGCATGTTTTCCATTTCTACTAAAAGACTGTAAAAGTGTGGGGCAGCTTGAGAATGACTGTTCTTGCACCAACAAATAGATTAAAGGATTTTGAAAAATTCTAGCACATGGGTTTTAGTAAGGACTTTCTGTTTGTGGAGATTGACCCATACATCAAGAGTCCCCTTTTAGATCCATCTTGTTGGAATCAACTGCGTGATATTGGTGTTTACTCCAATACCCACATTTATATACTGGTTGGAAATACTCTTGGATTTAGAGTGTTACCAATTGAGTCATTCCCTTGGGTGAGTACTTTTTCCCCAAGGCAAGCCCTCTAGGATAAACAAAAGTGAATAAGGAACACTATTCGTAACTCAATCAATCCTTGTTGGCAACAAAGAGAGAGAATATATGCAACAATTTCCCCACTCACACTCGCACAAGATGTTCAATTTTAAACCCAAATTGAAGTGTGGAGGTGATTTCTTTATCTCAACCTAAAATCATGAAAAAGGCCTTTTGATTCTCAAGATCGCTATAAAGCATGAGAGAAGTGCATACGTCCTTTTTCAATGCATTTAGTTCAAGTAAGCCTTCACAAAACAAAGTTGCACTTGTTCTTTTTAAATCCTCAAAGCAAAATGTGAGTTCTTTTTAAGAACCAAAAGACAAGTGAGAGATACTTTGTTCAATTGTTAATCCAAGAAACAAAATCTAGTAAGTTGTGATCCTAATGTTCATTTTATCCTTTTGCAAGAAATGGAGAGATTCTTTTTAAACTCAAACAAAAAATTAGTGTCCTAAGAAAGAAAAAATAACAATTTTGTGAAAAAGTGTCAAGCAAAACATAAAGTGTTTAAAAACACTTTGATTTGACGAACATCCTTCTCATGATTCTCCTTTCTTCGATTTCAATTC
The DNA here is from genome assembly GCA_007258455.2 of Sequoia sempervirens. NCBI lineage: Eukaryota > Viridiplantae > Streptophyta > Pinopsida > Cupressales > Cupressaceae > Sequoia > Sequoia sempervirens. The sequence continues at coordinate 509,798,113 of VDFB02193867.1, read as the reverse complement.
CCAACCTACAAGGAAGAAAAACTAGTTAGATTCTAGAAAATACAGAGACAAAAAAGAAGAAAACAGAGAACAAATTAATCATTAATCAAATAACATGTGCTAAAATTAAATTTCCCCTTTTTACTACCTTCCAGCGTCGCAACTCGTAATCACGTTGTAGTTTGATTTCCCAGCGGTGCTTTGACAGTGCCACTTGCAAGTCAGCATCGCTCTGTGTTGGGATAGAGAGCTCAACTACGTCACACTTTTCATCCAGCGTCGTAGTTTGATACTTTTTGAAAAAAATTGTGAGTCAACGAGCCCAACGATGGAGTTTATAATTCAAATTTTCTTAGCAGGACGAGTCCAACGTCACACTTTGAGTCTCCCATGGTGCTATATAGCGACGCTGAAGAGACATCGGCGCAAAAATAGTGACGTTGAGCTCCGAGCATTATAATTTTCTATGTGTGACGAAAAAATGCATAAATTTTGGAAAAAATGAGAAAGAATGATATCCAACCCTCCTTCTAGCACCAAATGTGTGAACCTTGACCTTGGTACCTGCAAAACAACAAGAATAAACAAGTTAGACAAGAGATTGCAAGCCAAAACAAGGATTCCCCATTAAATCCATTTACAATCTCAAAGTAGGAAAGAAAACAATGAAAATCCAAATGAAACAAAGAAACATAGATTCAATCCTAGTTAGAATAGCAAACACATGATCCCATGGGGGAATTGGTGCCAACTTGATGTGAAAATTGGCCCTTTCCCAATCCCTAAGATGCAAGCTTGATATATTGAAGATAGTTGATCCACTTTGGGTATGAAAGATGAGAGCTCCAAGCCAAAAATCTGCAAAAACCTAGCTGAGAACTCAATGATAATGGATGAAATTTGAGAGATATTTGAGCATGGTAACTTTGCATAAATTGTGGATGATCAAATGAGGATATGAGCTCTTTATTTATAGAATTCCAAGATGGATGAATGTCCAAATTTGAGCAATGTGGGACTAACATTCATCCAATGGTATGATGCCATTTGTCAAGCTATGAATGGATGGAGGATGTGCAAGATTTGGGGATTGTGCCAATAAACGCATAATTTTGAATTTCAAATTTGTTGAAATGACTTGCAAAAGGGAAGAGAATTTGCAATAAATGCGACTTGGCTCAAGGAAAAGGACATGTAAGATGAAGTTATTGCCTTGTTGGATGTACATGTTGACTTGGAATTTTTGAATTCAAATTGAGAAAATATTCTGAAAGATGCTTTGTGAGGAAAATAAAGATTTAATAGATGAATTAAATCTATTTTCATGTGCAAGTTGCAAAATCTAGAGGATGGGACATGGGATGAGATTAATTTAATCAAGGGTTAATTAATTTAATGAGAGAGGTTAGATGATGTGACCTATTTGACTCAAATTTATGGATTTATTTAAATCAAATAAGAGAGAAATATGATAAGAGGTTAATTAAATAAGGATTCTGATTTATTTAATTAAAAGAGATGGTGTTAGATTAAATCAAATAAGGTTTTAATTTATTTAATTTAATGGATAAACTTTAGAGACTTAATCAAATTGTAGACATCTAAATTTGGACACTTAATTTATCCAAATTCATCCCCTTTCATCTTATTTCCATTAATTAAGTAATACTGCTATTATTTAATTAATAACTTTAATTCTGCCAAATCCCAAAGGTATTTAATCAATAATACCTTATCTCTTTAATCCTCCTTCCATCAATTGAATTAAATAAATATTCAATTTAATTAATTCCCTTCATGTCACATCCTCCATCATTTTTATCTTATTCTAATCCATGTTCTAATCTCATCATTAAGGTGTGCACATGCCTAATCCTTGATTAGGATCCATCCTCCAACTTTTTCAAGTTTGCATCTAATCTCTCTCTAGCCCACTAACCATCCTCTAATCCTTTGCTAACTAGCCTAATCAACCTCTCAAGGAATTTTTAATTCCTTTTATCCTTCCAAGGAATTTAAATTCCTTTTTCTCTTCCCCATGTGATCTTTGACTTGTCACATCAAGTCACATGTGAGATCTAACCCTCTTCTAATCTTCATTAATTAATCTAATCAAGTACTTACACAATCCTAATCACTTAATTGAGTCAACCCTATTAAAGGCTTTCTCCTTTTGGACAAGACACTCCACTTCCCCATGTGAATTTTTAATTCACATTTAATCCCCCAATGCATTTAAGGAATTTTAAATTCCTTCTCTCATCCCCATGAGAATATTTGAGAAATTTTTAATTCCTCACATGTCCTCTCACCCACATAGGGACAAGCACCTCCTTTATGAGGAGATCTTGTCCAATCCCAAGGTACTTTGTACCCCCCTCCATGTCATATACTATCCTTCCACCTCATGTCCACTTCATCTTTTCCAAGCCTCTCCCCATGCCACATGTCAAGATGTGAGGGCTTGTGAGTTCTCAATGCACCTTAGCCCTAAATCTTGATATTTGGTGGCTCAATCTTGGTCATCCATTTCCCTAGAGATTTCCAAAATCTCTATAAATACCCCCTCTTTTCTCTTATTTGAGGGGAGATCATTTTGCTAGCCAAACTCTTGCAATTTTATTTCTCAATCTACACCTAGCCATTTTCATGCTTTCATCCATTTCCATCCATCCTCACATCATCATCTAGTTTGCATACTTTCCATCCAAGGAGCATACACATCAAAGATCGAAGGGCCAACCAAATGATCGATTCGACACAAGGTATAAGGGTATGTGCAGGATCATGGTATGCCAAAAAGTGGCAATATTTGTAGGGTATGTGGCTGACGACTTTTTTTTCACCCAAAATTAATGAAACGAAAAGGGTTTTAGAGGAGATTCTCAACAAAAATACCAAATTATTATTTAATTTGAATTTAATAAATAATTATTATTTCTATTAAATTATGACTAAAGTCGTCCGATAAGGTCGATTGAAAAACATCTATAACTTTCAAAGCGGTATCATATTTTTGAATCCAAACATGCATCACATTCTATGCTTTACATAATATAGGATTAAAAAATAAAATTAGAAATATGAATTTTGACCAAGTTAAAGGTGGTCCAGCATGAGTTTTATATTTTCCAAAAGTTGTAATAAAAATTCATAATTAATTATTTACTTGGAAAAAAATTACAAAAATATGCATCACATCGGGACTTGAGTCCTCTACTTATATATAAAATCTTACAAAAAATATTATCATTTTATTATGGTTAGGGGTGTGATGACAGGACACTACTTCTTATTTTTTCCACGAAATTTAAGTACTCATTTGAAATTTTTAAATTTTCACCAAAATAGATTTTATAAACCTAGTATTTTAGAAACTACATTCAATTTTATACAAATTCTATTCTTACATATTTTTGAAATAATATAGATAACTTATTCAAATATTTACGTCAAGTTGCCTAACACTGATTTTTCTAAAAATTTTGCCATTTAAGGGGCTGTTTGGCATACCATGATCCTGCACATGCCCATAAAGTTCTATTTGTTATTTTTATCTTGTGTTGATTCCAACTTAGGCTAATCTTGAGGTGTAGGTTGTTTTGATGTTTATTTGCACTATTTAGTTTGCTGCTCATTTTCTAACGCATATATTCGACCTATCACATTTCTGGCACGCCCGGTGGGACCCACAAACGGGTCTCTTTCTTTCACATTTGTTGTTTTTTGCATTTTTGCAGGTTCATGTTACAGAGTGGCTGAGTTGTCCCTCCGGTGGAAGACCTGTCCCTTCAGTGGTGGACCTATCCTTCCTTTGGAAGACCTATCCTTATGTTGTGGTGGACCTATCCTTATGCTGTGGCAGACCTGACCTTATGTTGTGGCGGACCTGTCCTTATGCTGTGGCTGACTTGACCACATGTTGTGGCGGACCTGTCCTTATGCTGTGGCGAACCTGACCTTATGCTGTGGAGGACCTATCCTTATGCTGTGGCGGACCTGACCACATGCTGTGGCAGACCTGACCTTATGCTGTGGTGGACCTGACTTGCCTTGGTGGACCTAACCTCCCGAAGGTACAATTTCAAGTTTTTACCAATTGTCCTTTGGTAAATTAGGCACATAGTTTAATTAGAGGGGTTAACAAACCGTGTTTGGCATGCTTGTGGAAGGCTATTTGACATGTCCAATCCCCTTGCACCATTTAGCGATACTGGGTGACGAAAAATCGTAGCTTTCCAAGTCCTTCGAGTCACCCCATTTTCATTTTCTTAGTGGGACTTGCTTGGGGATTTCATCACCCCAAGGGATGATTCCAACCACACGTACCAGCGGGGTATTTAAAGGGGGGAGAGCGAAAGCTATACCTCAATCCAACCACGTAATTGGTGAAGCGTCGGGATGACGTGAAGAGTTGGTCTGAGCCTTTAGTATCTCGCTAAGGTTCCCGACTCACGCTTGTAACGGGTTGGTGTTCACGATTTGGGCCTCACGTACCAGGTGTATATCGAGGACTCCTTAGCAACCATGTTCATCCTAGAGTAGAAGACTTTATTGGCCATAACCATTTCTACTAATCTTAGGGTTGTGCTGTCTGAATTGTCTTTCTCGTGCAAAATTAGTCATTTTCAGTCTAGCCAAATCTGTTTATCAGTGTTTGCTATATTTTGGGTCCTTTTCCTTACCCATCCATCAAAAAATCAAGCTTAAACTTATCCTTTGGTGAACCTGTCCTTATGCTGTGGCGGACCTGACCTTATGCTATGGTGGACCTATCCTTATGCTGTGGCGGACCTGACCTTCTTCTCTTTCTTCCCGGGGCCACCATTTCCACACCGTTTATCCGATTGACTCCGTTCAAACGCAGTTCTTCTCAATTTTTCGTGCTCTTTCCAATGATATATAACACTTTATACTCTTAAGCAACTTTTTCTCTGGTGGCAGACTTGACCTTCCGGTGGCGGACCTGTCCCTCTGGTGGCAGACCTGACCTTATGCTGTGGCGGACCTAACCTTCTACTCTTTCTGCCCAGAGCTGCCATTTCCACACTATTTATCCGATTGACTCCATTCAAAGGCAGTTCTTCTTGTTGTTTTGTGCTCTTTCCGATGATATATACCACCTCATACTTTTGAGAAGTTTTCTGGGGCATCTTTTCTTTCACCATCTGCCTCCTCGAGGGGGGTATACCCTACCATTCTCATCCGTTTACTCGTTCTGAGTACACATTCATCCATTGAACACATCCTCTCATCATTCTAAACTCTGGTTCTATCATTCCATTCTCTTCGTTTACTCATTCCGAGTACACATTCATCCATTCAACACATCCTCTCATCATTCTAAACTTTGGTTCTATCATTCCATTCTCTCCGTTTACTCATTCCAAGTAAACATTCATCCATTCAACACATCCTCTCATCATTCTGAACTCTGGTTCTATCATTTCGATCACCTGTTTACTCATTCCGATTAAACATTCATCCATTTAACACATTCGTTCATCATTCTGAACTCTCGTTCTATCATTCTGATCATCCGTTTACTCGTTCTAAGTAAACGTTCATCCATTTAACATATCCTTTCATCATTCTGAACTCTCGTTCGGTCATTTTAATCATTCGTTTACTCGTTCTGAGTAAACATTCATCTATTTCACCCCTCCTTTCCTCATTCTGAAATTTCGTTCTGTTGTTCCAACCATTTGTTTAATCATTTCGAGTTAATATTCATCCATTTCACACCTCCTTTCATCATTCTGAACCCTCGTTCTATCGCTCTGATCATTCATTTACTCGTCCCGATCAACAGTTTTCCCATTTTGAGTATTTGTTCATCCATTTCTATCATCCATTTCTCCAATCAAATCATCGTTTTCCCCATCCAAATCCCCTAAACTTCGTCTCTGGTTATTATCCAAATTGACCGAAGTGTCTGATCTGATCGTCATCATTAACATCCTCTTAGGATTGTCATCCATCCTAAGTTAATCATCATCGTCAGCCCAATCAATCCATTTTCAATCTCAAAGTGGATTCGGTGCCCCAATTATACATGTATCCTTTAATCCGGTCAATCAACATCCTAAGTCACCTAGGATAATCTCGAACGGGGTTTTCTAGCCCCTCTCATCATCCTATCTAATCCATCGGTCAATCTTATCAATCAATCGATTAATCCAATCCAATCCAATTGCATCCTTGTCCAATCACCTTCGACCCAATCAATCTACTTCCATCTCGAAGCAGATTCGGTGTCATAATCATCCTTTGATAATCCAATCCAATTGTTAGAATCAATCCCATTGTATCATCCAATCATCCTAATCTGAGCTTTAATCCAATCCCGATCTGAGCTTGTCCTAAATCCCGATTTGGGCTTTTGTCCATTTCCATCCTGTAGACACCTAAAAATGACCTAGGCCTGCAAACTTCATTTTTACCACTTTCGTCCTTGCATAATTATGACATTTAATTATGTCCTTGGTCCACATTCGACTATTAATTAAATAATTTATAATTGTTTAATTAATTCAAGTCTTTGCATTCTTCATGATTATTAAATAAATAAATTTTATTTATTTATTAAATACGTCATTAATTGTCTAAGTCTTCCCTTAATTAAATAAATTTCTTAATTCATTTAATTTCCCTTTCTGCATTCAATTCTTCTTCATTATTAAATAAATGAATTATATTTATTTATTTAATACGTCACTGATTGTCTTAATTAAATAAATTGATTAATTTATTTAATTAATTAGTCTTATCTGCTAAATTAAATAATTAAATTTAATTATTTAATTGCCAATTAATATCCTTCTCATTTTAAATAAATTAAATTATTTAAAATGTCATTTCAATCTTAACTGTCAGTCCTTTTTGATAAATAATCTGAAAAAGATTATTTATTATCTCTCAAAATCCATAATTTGAATTAATTTAATTCAAATTGGCAATTAATCTTCCAAAAATCAAGCAATCGGGCAGATTCTTGATTTTCCAAATCTGATCTTCAGTCTAAATTTTATCTTCTTGATTTTTTTAATCTTGCAAATTAGGCAATCTTATCTTCTTGATTTTTCGAATCTTGCAAATCAGGCAATCTTATCTTCTTGATTTTTTGAAAATCTTTATTTCTTTAATTAATTTCCTCATTTATTCTCCACCGTCGATTTGATTTTATCTTGACCATTCGATTAAATAATTTTCCCTAACCCTAATTAGGGATTCTCAGGTTTGATCTGGACCTCTCATTTTAGGTTCTCATCATCAATTAATCTCGCCCGTCCATTCGAAATGGCATTTTCTATAAAATGCCATTTTCCTCTCACTTTTCGATTACACACACGTGCTGACATTTTGCATAGGCATTCTAGACATTTACTTGCACATTTTAGTTTTTCATATGCAATTTCAATATTTGTTATAGTCATTTAGTCAAATCTTGGCATTGTTTAGGCATAGGCATTGGCAATTGTAGTTATTGGCATAGGCATTTAGACTTTTAAGCAAATCCTTCAAGGCTTGTTGTAGGACTTAGACATTTTCAGATTGCTTGAATGATGAATATGAGGGCAACATCATCCAGCAAGTAAGAAGGTGCTATGGAGGTAATCATGGAAAATGCGATTTATATGTATAACCATTTGATTGCTTAATTTCTTTTGTGCTGTATAGAACTTTGGATTTTTATCATTTCATTTTGATTTAATTGATCTAATCTAATTCCTAGAAATTACCCTCAGTTACATTGGTGAACCCAACTCCGTTTTTTCTAGTTTTCCGTACGTTTTTTGTTTTCTGCTATTTTGCAGGTATAGGTACGAAACGACGCAACTATTTTTAAAAATATCGTGATGCATTTGATGTGTCACGACACATCCGCTGACAGAAGAGCCGCAATCACCCTGATAAGCCACAACTGACATCTAGAACGACACATCTGATCAATCATGATGCATTCGCAACTTCGAACGATGCATCTGCTCTGTCGTGCCGCATTTGACTGGTAAAAAAATTTGCTTTCATTTTTGACATTTTGATTTTCAGATCTTAGGGTTTTCTGGTCTCTGTTTCTTTTCTGGTTTTCTGGTCTTCTATTTTTTTGGTTTTTTATTCCTTCATGTTAGTTAGATTAGATTTTTGTGTTACTAATCTTCATTTGTAGTGTGTGGCGATCACTATACGTGTGTCGAAGATCATTGCATACAAGACTACTAATATTTGGTTTGTAGATTCGAATGTTGAAGACAAGATAAACAAACATTGTGCTTGTTTTTCTTTCATATATTAGCAAACATTTAAATTTGGTGCACATAAAAAGAACATCTATGTCTTATTTTCTTGATTGTGCTTGAAGGTGGTAGGTGATTACGCTCTCACCTTGTGAAAACTAGGTGATCAGAAAACCAGACTCACCTTATTTTGTGTCACCCTTACGATTTAGTAATCGAAGTATCCTCTCCCCTTGCACATTCATGCGATCCTGGGTGTAAGAGAAACGGTTACTGACTCTAGAACTTGGTCCTGTTCTGGTGGGAAAAAAGTACTCACCCCAGGATGACTCAGACCGGTAGCACCCTGACACCTAGGGACTTCCAGCCGGTATACAAAAGTGGGTTATTAGGGAAAGTCCAAGAATCATGAGTGTGGTTCTGACGATATGGATCCGAAAGGGGACTCTCGCTGCATGGATCATGCCCCATGAATAGAATGCCTGAATTAAAATCCTATTGTCTTAGTGTCCAACCGTTCTATTGGCTGTTGCTTGGTATAGTGCAGGGTACAATATCATGCCCGAAGACACTCACTACTGATCCCCTTGAGTAGAGATAGCAATTCTTGGGATGTCACTACCCAAAGAATCTGAATTTGGTGTGCTCGAATGATGTTAATGAGCCGTGGAGGGGAGCCAATGCCACCAAAATTCTAAGCTATCCACTCTCGAGAAGGAAAGGTGTTTATCACCAATCCGGGGTATATCGGTGGGCTATACCAAGTATACAAACCCTTGGACTATTGGCCTTTCTAGGATTGTGCTTATCTGATGTGTGTTTGGTCACTTTTAAAACACTGTGTTTGTCAAGTGTTTTCTTGTTTTACCAAAGTTCGAAACAAAACATTCACCAAACAGATCAAAATTTTCATCAAAATGACAAGAAAAATCATTTTGAAACAAAACTGTCACATCTGTCGAACTGCAACTGATTTTCTGCAACACAACCACTCTGTTAAACCGCATTTGACACTTAGAACGCCGCATCTGTAGGCATCATGACGCATCTGAAAACTTAAAAGCTACATATGATAAATCAAGTCAAATTTGACAGTCCAAAAGCCGCAATTGCAAAACTGAACCGCATTTGCTAAACTGTGACGCATTCGTAGCTTCAAGCGACGCATCTGCCTATCAAAAGTTAATACTTCACATTCGAAACCTGAGGTCCTCAACTAGTCCAGCATTTTTCAAACACTGTCACCAAGAAGATTCTGTCATAAACAAAACTTGAAATTACTCAAAGTCTTGACCATTAGTTTGCATTACTCACCATAGGTTTCATCATCCTTCATTCTTTTTAGTTGCATACATTCAACACTAGGTTGTCCCTAGGTTCATATTTTCATACTTAGGATTAGGAAAATCTCAGCACACTTTACAAAGTTGTTATTTTCAAAATTAGGCTCTCTTGGACCAAGTTATCAAACCCCTTTTTAGTCATTGTCCTCTTTTGTGAGATTTTTTCTAACTCAAAAGTCTAGTTAGGAAAACTCGATAGTCATTTAGACCTTGTCAACTTGTCATTTCCAACAAAGTCCTTTAGCAGTCAAAATCGAAAACAAAGTTTGAGCTTAGAAGTGCTTAGATAACCTTGTCTTACAGTGCATACACATTGCATATCCTATTCACGAAAATCCAAAAACATTAGTCATTATAGTCGTCATTTTGAACTTAGACTTCACGTAGTGTCATACTTGCATTTAGTTGTCATTCCCATTTGAGCAATCTCATTTATGGTCGAAACTAGAGTTCAAAAACAAAAGAGACAAATGGAAAAATTTCGGCAAGACCCCCCTGTTTACTGTCAACAATCCTCCACATGACCCAAACTGGACCTTTTATGATCCATTTTCCAATTTAGATAATCAACCTCCAATAACAACACAATCCTCATCAAATAGTCCATTCGAACAATTCTTGCAAAAAGATGAAAATGGCCAACTACTTCAGGAAAATGTAGAGGCATTGACATAAGACCCAGAGGCCTGTCAGCTTGCTGAAGCAATGGTCCGTCAGGATAGAGATAGATTCTTAGCTATGCTCTTGAGTGAAGGAGCTAAGTTACCACAAGGATTTGATGTTAACATGCTAAACTTGACACCTCCTAACCTTAATTCCAACAACGCACATAACATGTCACACAGTGGTCAACTTTTAAATACTATGAGCAATACTTCCTTTGGGACCACAACGACAGTGCATACCACTCCCAACGTCCCAAACACCACCAACATCCCCAACACCACAAATATCACGATAGTAAATTCCACGATAGTAAATGCCATGGGGACATCATCAAGTCACAACAATCCCCCCTTGACAGCTCCATCTACTACCATGAACACAACTTCATCATATTCGAGAGGAGGCACAAGACGTGTATTTATCCAAGGACAACAACAAAACGTTAACACAACAACACAGTCAAATGTCATTGCCTCCCAAGGTACAAACAAAAACGTCCCCCTTGTACAAAATCAACAATTTGCACAAGGCAGCCAAGTAACACAACCCATGACATCATTGACACACCATAACATTCATGGTCACAACATCCCCCAAATAACGACACACATGGCTGGGGGAAACATCCCAACCTACTCATCTAGCATTCACACTCACCAACATCCACCATATCATAACTTCCAATACCAACAACATGTCAATCCACACACGTCATACATACCACAACAATCCATATCCCCACAATACACCAATATTCACACACAACAAACAGGAACACATGGTGTACTAGGCAATCCAATGTACGGAAACATAAACGACCCTGAGGTGGATGGCCTCAAAACAAGAATGAGGGACATGGAGAAAACTATCCAAAACATGTACATTTCAGGCAAGAAATCAGAAATATCATATGACCTAAATGTATACCCATTTGACACAAGCTTATACATGCCTCCATTTCCGCCAGGATACGTGTCAACCAACTTCACAAAATATAGAGGCAAGAGAGATCCCATTGAACATGTTCGCGAATTTGCAACCAATTATATGGACATCGCCTACGAACAAACATATCTGATGAGACTTTTTTCTAAAAGTCTGGAAGGTCAAGCCCTTGAATGGTTTTCAACTCAAAAGGATATCCAGACATGGGATGAGCTTAAACAAAAATTCTTAAGAAATTACGCATACAACATTGACATGGATACCTCTATCACTAGCTTGTGCAATCTCATGCAAGAGGATTCTGGTGAGACATTTATCCCATTCTTTCAAAAATGGAGAAGCCTTGCTAGTCGATGTCACATTGACATCCTCGAAAGAGAAAAAGTTGACATGTTTGTCCAAACACTTTTGGGACCCCTAAAATTCACATTGCAAATACATTGTTGCACAAACTTCACAGAATTGGTTGAAAAGGGGGTCCAGATTGAAAAAGCCCTTATCACAAAGGGAGAACTAAGATATGGTTCCAAAATCACGAACGCCAATCCACTCGCCGACAAAAACAAATATTGGGTTAAAAATAAACACGTTACAAATGACGGTGTTGTTGACACCAAGACTGCAAGCATAGTAGGTCTTGTATTGGCCCTGAAAGGGGTTTAACACCAAAATAGACCAACAACGACATTGACACCTCCTCCCAATACTTCTTCAAATAATCAAAGTGGTCAAAACAATCAGGGACAATATCGTCAGATGAGACAATTTCCTAGGGGTCGCACATACACCCATTTGGGTGAACCCATTGAAGAAGTCCTTAAGAAATGCATCCAGCATGGGGTCATCATACTTCCAGAAATAAAACCATATGACCCAGGACAATTCAAACCAGCATGGTGGAATGACAATGCACTTTGCGAATACCATTGAGCAAAAGGGCATACAACCTCTAACTATCAACAATTGAAACACATAATACAAGACCTTATCGAAAATCACACCATCGAAGTAGGTGGATCACAATTCACCTCCAACTTAGATCATACTATCCACAAGAATCCACTACAGGACCATGGTTCTCATAATGCTTCCACTTCAGGTTCACAGAACCAAGCTAACTTTGCCCGAGCCAAGTATGGTTATTCTAGTGGAACAATTATAAATAATGTCAGAACTAACAATGAGTACATCAATACCATTACAGTCAAGAGAGAACCCTAGTGTAATGCTACTACTCGAAGTGGCAAGGTCACTATAGCTGGTCCACCTCCCGCTAGACAAGCCAAAATCACTATACCGGGCCCATCTGCTAAACAACCAAAATCTGTCCCAACCCCACAACAATGGAAACCCAAAATTCAATTCAACCTCATCGACCAGCTAGGAAAAACTCCTGTGAAAATATCTATCCTTGAGCTACTTCGTATCTCTCCTACGCACAAAGAAATCCTAGACAAAACTCTCCTAGAGTCGTCAGTCCCCAAGGACATCGATGTCAATCAATTTGAAACTATGGTGGGATATCTCACTACGCCGCACCACGTCACCTTCTCAGATCAAGATTACTCATCACATAAAACCAACCACAACGATGCATTGCACATAGAAACTTTTGTCCACAAGCACAAAGTTAGACGGGTTTTAGTAGATGGCGGAGCAGGGTTGAACACATGCTCCCTCAAATTGGTTAAAGCTCTAGGGTTCTCTAATGTCTGCGTAGACCCAACGAAAGGTATAGTGATCAAAGCATACAATGACAAGGAATGTTCTTCACGAGGTGTTATCTCTCTCCCTATCAGAGTGGGACCGGTCATTGTAGACACAACCTGCCAGGTCCTGGATTTGGAACTACCATATAACATCTTACTTGGTTGTCCATGGATTGACGCATTAAAAGCCGTTCTGTCTACATACCACCAATGCCTCAAGTTTCCATTTGACGACACAAAAGTAACCATATACGGAGATCTCGACCCTTTCCAATATTGTACCAACTTAAGGGGCATCTCTGAAAACTGTGTACTTATTAACCAAGAAGCACCTGGCTCCTCATCATCCAAGTATATCGACCCTTCCACACTCATGTCATCTTCCACATCCACTCCATCCACGTCTTCTGCCATACCACCACCTTCCACCAGCCCTAAGACTGAATCAACTGTCAAAATCTAGGACCTCGGCTATGGAGAATTCAAACTAAATACAGCATACAACATAACAACAATACCCACGCCTCCAAAGATATATGGCCGGCCATGTTTCAGAATGGAACCTCAAGAAACTTTCAAAGCTCCACCGAACACTGTTTTTATCAAGTGGGGAGACATGAGTGATGAAGACCTTGCTGACATCACAGGATGGATCTATAAGGATACTATCGCATTACCTCCATTACCAGTTCAAATATATGGCAAAGGTTACAACATCATGAAGGCTAAAGGCTATGATGGTACTAGTGGCCTTGGAAAAAATAAAACTTGTCGAAGGGAACCCATATAACCTTTTCAAATTCTGAAGCATCTTGGATTAGGGTTTGGATCACTTGATAATGAAGATCGACGTACCTCTAGACCTTCAAATGAGCGAGTACATGCTTCTAATAGTGTTGAGACTACTAGGGAAACCCCCATCGAAACATACTCCCATGAGTGGGAATTTGGCTCAGAACGATCCCTAAGTGACTGTTGTCTTGATGATTTGTTTGTCGAACCTGGGGAACTGACCTCTAAACAACGATTTTGGAAAACATTCAAAATTGAACAAGCACCAAATAGTCAAAGTCCCACTACCACTTCCCACGACATACAACACCCAGTGTCTAAACCCCCTCAATCCAATCAATCTGAAGTGTCAGATGAAATTGATAACCAGGGCTCTAAAACCTTCACTCCTTATTACAACATATATGACACTAGTGAAGGAGAATATTGGATAGAGTATGATGTAGAGTTAGATGATGATAACCTCATCTACAACATCACCAAATCCATTTGCATGTTGTCTGCATCCTCACCCCAATTCACTAGCCTTGACGATGGCATTTCTTTAGTTTACCCTGAACTAGTCGACTGGGACCAACAAGGACCGCCAATTCTAGACACATTTCAGAATGATGAGGCAATTGCCGAATTCATGGGATTACAAGAAGGCATACCTAGTGGGGACCAGAAATCTGGATTCGCCATTGATTTAGACTGCACCACATACTTCAACGAGACTATTCAGTCCTCTACTCGCAAAAGTAAAAATAAAGTAAAAAATAAAACGTCTCTAGGTGAAAACCGAAAGGCACCTCTTGACGATAAAATAGTAAAAATAAAGGACGTATCTATGGGTGAAAACCTCTTGGAGGCACCCAAAGATGGAGGACTGGACTTTCTCCCCATGCAACAAGAGAAATCAGCTATGCTTATTGAAGACATAATAGAGGATAACATTTCAACTGCAGAAAACCCCAAGATGGTCCTATTTGTGGCATCATTGACTGATGAAGAGAAACCAAAATTTCATAAATTCTTTGCAGAATGAAAAATAAATTTTGCATGGTCCTATGCTAACATGCTAGGATTGGACCTAGAACTGGTTCTGCATCATCTGCCACTATTACCTAATGCTAAACCAGTCAAGCAGAAGTTGTGCAAAATGCACCCCCAGGTTGCCCTATTGGTCAAGGCTGAGTTAAAGAAATTGCTAGATGCTAGATTCATAAGGTCTATTGACTATGCTAAATGGATTTCCAATCTGGTCCTGGTCACAAAGCCAAATGGGTTGATCCGTGTATGTATAGATTTTTGAGACCTAAATAAAGCATGTCCAAAGGATGAATTTCCTTTGCCAAACATCGACATTATAGTGGACCTTATAGTAGGGTATGAGATGCTATCACTCATGGATGGTTTCTCTAGTTGTAATCAAATCCACATTGCTCCTGAGGATCAACACAAAATGGCATTTACTTTCCCATGGGGTACATACTGTTGGAACGTCATGCCCTTTGGTCTCAAAAATGCAAGTGCCACATATCAAAGGGCTATGACCACTATTTTCCATGACATGATGCACAATATAATGGAAGATTATGTAGATGATCTGTTGGCCAAATCAGCAAGTAGGAAAGATCATTTGAAGGTATTCGACAAAATTTTCAAGAGACTTGAAGAGTACAAAGTTTGGCTAAATCCTAAGTGTGTTTTTGGGGTCACATCAGGAAAATTATTGGGGTACATAGTTTCTCGAAGAGGCATAGAGGTTGATCCGGCAAAGGTCAAAGCAATCATAGACATGCCTCTGCCCAGAGGGATCATTGAACTCAGAACTCTGCAAGGCAGGGTACAATCTATTTGCCATTTCATAGCCCAATTGGTAGATAAGTGCCACCCATTCAAGTATCTGTTGCGTAAAGGTGTCCCCTTTGTATGGATGGATAAATGTCAAGAGGCCTTCTAGCAAATAAAAGATTACTCGCTATCAACACCAGTCCTCATGTCGCCCATTCATGGAAAACCATTTATTCTATACATCTCGACTACTAGTTTAGCACTGGGGGCATTGTTGGCCCAAAATTATCATGAAGGAAAAGAAAGAGCAATCTATTACATCAGCCACACACTAATAGGCTATGAGTTGAACTACACATACATTGAACGTGCATTCCTTGCTATTGTATTTGCATCCCAAAAACTACAACACTATATGCTCAGTCATCAGACACAACTAGTCGCCAAGATTGATCCACTGAAATATCTCTTAAGTCGGGCGGCGTTAACAGGCCGGCTGGCGAAATGGGTCATGATCCTAAGCGAGTATGACATACAATATGTCGAGCGTAAGGCAATAAAAGGGCAGGTAATAGAAAATCAACTGGCAGATGCACCAATCCAAGTCACTCATCCACTAGTAACTGATTTTCCTGATGAGTCCATTTTTCATGTGGAACTGGGGGCACCATGGAAGCTATATTTTGACGGGTCTCATACTGGTCATGGCTCAGGCGCTGTAATCTTGTTTATCACACCACAGGGGGATTCAATTCCTAAGTCATTCTGAATCGCCTTCCCTTGTACAAATAACATTGCCGAATATGAAGCACTAGTCACAAGTCTCAAGTTGGCAATTAATTGGTAAATTTAGACGTTGCTTGTATTCAGCGATTCTCAGCTCGTGATCAACCAAGTGAATGATGACTATGAAACAAAGGATGAGAAGTTGCTTCCATACAAGAGGATGGTAGAAAATTTCCTAACATACTTTCAATTGATTTCTTTTGAAGAAATCCCCAGGGCACAAAATAAGGCAGCTGATGCAATTGCTACTATTAGTTCTCTCTTGGACATCCCTAAAAATGTGTCACAATTTGAGTTCTTAGTAGGATAGCTTTTGATACCAGCATATGATATCCCAGAATCAGAAATGATTTGTGAACTTGTTGGTCCCAACTCTCCTTGGTACCAGGACATTTACGACTACCTAAAATCTCAAACCCTTCCACCGAACCTGTCTAATAACCAAAGGAAGTCCTTCATTAGAAAATCTGCAAGGTATGCCATTGTCAGTGACACCCTATACCACCGTAGTTTCAACGATACCCTCCTTAGATGTCTTGACACCGACGAAGCATGTGCGACCTTACGAGAAGTGCACAATGGTATATGTGGATCTCATTCGAGTGGTCCTACTCTGGCTAAGAAAGTAATGAGACTCGGGTATTATTGGCCGACCATGGAAAAGGATGCAATTGAATATGTCAGGACTTATCGCAAATGTCAAATACAGAGTGACTTGGTCCATGCTCCAGCACAAGAACTTCGGCCGATCACTTCTCATTGGCCCTTCGCTCAATGAGGACTTGACCTCGTGGGTAAGATTCATCCAACCTCATCCAACGGCCATAAACTCATTATTACCACCACTGAGTATTTCACAAAGTGGATTGAAGCCATCCCATTGACATACATTATCGGCAAGCAAATATCCACGTTTATCCTGAATTACATCATTTGCCGGTATGGCCTTCCATAGTCCATCATCACTGACAATGGATGTCTGTTCAAAAACTAGGACGTATGTGAGTTATGTGAGCGATTCCATATCCAACACCACTTTCATCTCCATACTACCCACAAGGAAACGACCAAGTTGAGGCGTCCAATAAAACCATTGTGAAAATTCTAAAAAAGACTATCAATGTCGCTGGCCACGACTGACACATACAACTTAACCCTCCTCTATGGGCTTATCGAACTAGCATTCATACACCTACAGGGGCCACCCCATTCACCCTAGTCTTTGGCGCTGAGGCCATCTTACCCATTGAGGTCGAAATTCCTTCGCTACGAGTCTCCTTGAAGGGTCTAACTAATGAAGAGGAGTACCAACAATCACACTTGCACGAGCTGGAAATGCTGGAAGAAAGAAGAGAAAACTCACTGAATCATCTCCAAGCATATTAGAACCGTCTTTATCGCAGTTACAGTAAAAAGATTATGGTCAGAAATTTTGACATTGGCGACTTGGTTCTCATGCAGAACCCCAAGAACCAAGTTGATAGAGAAAAGTCAAGAAAATTTGAACCAAACTAGCTAGGTCCCTATATTATCTTATCTTCTTTTGGTTCTAGAGCTTATCAATTGGCAACTCTAGAGGGGGAACAGTTGACAGAACCCATCAACAGTTTACACCTCTGAAAGTTCTACGCATAGCATCAGAGGGCGGAGCTAAAAGCCATTAAAAACAAAAAAATAAAATAAAATTGAAAAATGATAAAAATCATCACCTTGATGAAAACCTGGCAAACAGGCATCTTGGTGACACCAAAAAAATCAAAAAGTCAAGAAAATAGTAAAGAGGAAAATGATTCGTTCAATAGTGAAAACCTGGCAAACAGGCACTTTGGACAAGTACCATGGTGAAAACCTGGCAAACAGGCGCAATGCGTAATCAATCATTGCTCTGCCATCTACTGTCACTTTGTCTAACTTGGCCTAGGATGAAAAGTATTTTTTCCATTATTCTGCAAATCTCCATCACATCCTACCCTACCTGTCATAGTAGATAAATGATTGACATCAAGTACTGACGACTGTCCGTCTAGCGAGTCAGCAGCATCCCGTCCATATTCCTTGCAAATGGCTAAGTCTTAGACCTGACTGGGGGAAAAATGTTTATCATGCAACTGCAGTGGATGTCACGTATGATCACAAAAACATTGCCAAAATTCCTGAAAAAAACAAAAACATTGCCAAAAAGTCCTGAAAAAAGACAAAAACATTGACAAAAAGTCCTGAAAAAAGACAAAAACATTGGCAAAAGTCTTGAAAAAAGACAAAAACATCATAAAAAGTCCTAAAAAAAGACAAAAACATCATAAAAAGTCTTGAAAAAAGACAAAAACATTGGCAAAAAGTCCTGAACAAAGACAAAAAAAAAAAACATTGCAAAATGTCCTGAAAAAGACCTTAAAATCATAAAACGTCCTGAAGAAAACCAAACAAAATCATCAGACCGCTCAACGAACACGAATGCAGTTTCGTCTCTTGTCAAAGTCAATCAAGTCAATCGGTCCATGTCATTGTCCGAACTACGTTGTCTCTACACATTTGCTACGTAGGAAAGACTCACATTTTTGAGTCCCCGAGACATTAGGTCAGTCCTTTTAGGTTTGTCAAAATAAAATCATGACGTAATCTTTGCTCATCAAGACAAAGTCATTGGTCATGTCGAACTATAAGGTCTCTAAGTGTATGATGTAGGCAAGGCCATCTATCGATGAGCCCCCAAGGCCACACTAGGTCACTCCATTAGGGTTCATGGCACTACACTGGCACACACGTCAAAAGTCTTCAATCATTTTCCCACATGGGGAAAACTCCTAAAACAGAGTAAAACAATCATTTATTTGGCATGACAATCTCATCAGTGCATCACTCATATCATCAAGGCAATATCGACATATAGTCAAACACAAGTCAAATTCGGTCAAAGAAAGTCAAATCATGATAAACTGGTCAAACTGTCAAATTTTGGTTAGTCTTCAGATCAGTCCTTCTGAACGATAACCTCTATCATTTACGCCTTAGGATGTGTCCTTCCTAGGCGTCGTCATCGTCATTCGACATTTTGAGTGATCCTCTTGACATCTAAAGATCACTCTTCATGACATCAATATTCTTCAGATGTGTCCTTCTGAAGAACCAACTCTGTCATTTATGCCTTAGGATGTGTCCTTCCTAGGCATCGTCATTATTTCGAGGCACCCCTTACGACCATTAGGGATCAAATCCTCTCGACATCGACATTATTCAGGATGTGTCCTTCCTGAATTCACCAATTCTTGACATTTTTCCAAGGTCATCAAAACTTTAAACATTTCGACATCTCGACATTGTTAAACCAGACATCTTGACATCAGAACAATGGATATCTAGACGCACTTGGCAAACACTTGACAATTGTCTTTTGATCTTTTATCATGTTATTAGTTTTTCAGCGAGATCCCACTAAGCAGGATTTAGAGAAGCAGTGACGTAGCATGACAATTGACACGCATGACTACTAGCTTCTCAGCGAGGTTTTGATTCTGGGATTTAGAAAATCAATGGCATATCATGGCAGGGATTCTATTTTTGTATTTTGACAATCATGTCACTAGTTTCTCAAGGATGTCCTGGAAATAGGATTTACAGAAGCAACGACGTGTCATGTTTGGTCTTTGTCTTTTTCTGCTTGTGGTTGATTATGAGAACAAGACTGGGGCAATCATGCTCTTAGTATGAGTCATGATCATCCTTGTCTGTGACTGTTTGTCTTACGTAATGGTATGACCTTGCACACCTTGATCTATGTCATATCATGGTGTTTTTAGGCCATTACAACAGTTTTCCCAATGATGATTAAGAGCAATAAATATTAAAAGTCCTATAGTATAGTTTTGAAGGATTTGGTCTAGGAATTATCATGCATTTCCGTCAGTCTCATGTCTTCTCTTTGGTCTGATCGTCTTGTCTCATGAAGTCTCGTCATCTTCTCTCATCCATCCCACGATGATATTCTGTGAAATCCAAAAGCATAAGTGCATACATGATCATATATACATTTCATTAGGTCCATACATATATCATACATGGCATTAAATCATATACATAATCATAAGCATTGCATTAACATAATCATTAGCATTGCATCTTTTACATAAATACATCATGGACATCATTAACATAGTAATATAAATAAGCATTGTATCATCATGGCATCTAGATCACAACATAAGCATCATAGGACATACATGGCATCATAAACTAGCATCATACATCATACATATCGTAAAACATAAAGCAAAGAGCATCACATAACACATGTAGGTCGCATCAAAACTGCATCATCATATACTATCATCTCAAAAAGGTACAATGTCATAGGATAGAGTCAATGGATATCCCAAAAATGGAGCTCGCAGGCTCAATAATATACATAGAGTGTCGTAATAACAAAGAGCCCCTATGGTAGACTCTCATCACCCCCTTGTGGTGAGAAATGTAGTGGCTGCAACTCTGTCATGGGCGCTGAAACAATAGGTGGTCCTGTAGTAGCCTCTATCTATGAAACTGATGGAACCACGAGTGAGGGTATCATCCTGACGGTAGCAAACACCTATGAGGTCACTGCAGCTGGACTCTGAGAGGGGGACGGATTCGTCACTGGTGGCTGACCCTGTACTGATCTTTGCGCTGAACCAGTCAACCCATGGCTATGACCCTGAGTGTGTCAGTGCAAATGATGTGACCTGTACCCTGAAGTGTGCCCTGTTGAGGTAGATCCCCCGACACTAGTGTGACTCCTGGTACCACTGCCACTACCTGACCTGTGTCCACTTCCTGTCCTCGACTGTGACTAGGACAAGGTAGGATCCCATCACTCTGGTGGCACTACCTGCTCATATAGGGTCCTATACTGCCCTAGTCTAGTGCTCACCCTGGCAAGCTCACGAGCCATGTCTCCCATGGGCCCTATGCATAATGCTGCAAACTTTGTACACCACTAGGCCGCATCCTACTTGCGGATCACCACCTGATCCTGCTCTACCCGAGCTACCTCTAGTGCTGACTATAATGACCTGACATGTGCCAAGTTGGCATCCAATCTCTGCTAAAGGTCTACCACCCTCTAATCTGATGTGGCATCTGGTGGCAACCTTGAAGTGGACGGTATCTCCTCCTCTCCCTCCACCATCTGCCATTGGAGGAGTCTCTTAGCCTCATCTATGGCATCATCCTCCTCGTCATCATCATCAACCTCTGTCTCCACCTGTCCCACCACCTCCATCTCCTCATCCTGCCCCCCCCACCTCTAGCTCCTCCTCTTGCCCTCCCACCTCCAGCTCCTCCTTCTGCCCTCCCACCTCCGCCTCCTCCTCCTGACCTCCCACATCCACCTCCTCCTCATGTCCCCCCATCGCCCTCTCCTCCTCATGTCTCTCCTCGCCCTCTCCCTCCTGTATGGGCTGCTCCTCACCCTCACCCTCCTCACCAACCTTGGGGATAGCATCTAGTGCTACCCTCACCATGCATTGTCGCACCCTACGGCCTTGTATCTGGCTATCTCGCCTCCGCCTTCGGTCATCTCCACCATCATCCCCACCTCTGGCTCCACCCCTGCCACCATCCCCACCTCTGCCTCCATCCCCACCTCTACCTCTGTCTCCGCCCCTGTCTCCATCTCCACCCCTGCCTCCATCTCCTCCATCATCCCCACCCCTCCCTCCATCTTTGCCCCTGCCTCTCCCTTTGCCTCCATCTCTACCTCTGCCACCTCGCCTACCTCATGGCACCTACAAAATAACTGACCATCTGTCGACTGGTGCTGGCCCGTCAGGATCTATTAATGGCACGAGTATGCATGCCTGCTACCATAAATCATAATCTGAGGTCATCCCTGGATCGGCTACTCCTCCCCTCCAACCCCAGGCTTGGGCCACTAGCCCGTCAATTTGTTGTGTTGCAAATGCCACTGGGATGGCTGGCCCCTACGCATACTCTCAGGATGGTCTAGCATACTCAGCTATCCCCACAGGTACACCCTGTTGCTCTCTGAACTGCCTAAGAACATGCTACGGTAGATACATCTTGATAATCAAAGACGTCTACACTATCCTGCCAATAAAATACCTGTACTATCTACAGAAACTGAGGTGCTCGGCCTTGTTGTCCCATGCCTCACAGTCTCTGTATGGCCTCTAGATAAATGTCACCATGGTGTCGATCCTATGCTGCCACCAACTAGTCTCACCCATCCATGTCTTCTGTAGCGCATCAGCATCCCCTCAGCCAGCTATGGTCTCTCAATGGGAGGGTGGAATATGGCGATGTGCTCCCAGGCCCAGATCATCATCAGTGTCGTCCCGCAAGAGATGCTCTCTCCTCTCCTGTAAGCAACATCATGTAGCTGATGGTAGAGTGTCCCAAGTAAGCAAGGACCCCAAGCATAAACTGTCTTATCTCGTCACATGCCAACAAGCATGTCTCCCTAACCAATCGGAAATCCATGTCCCTGGCTGTCTAGAATCAGGATACTAACAATTAGAGTCGCTAGGAAGGCATCGAAGTGACTATAGTGATCTGCCATGAACTCCCACCTGATCTCATAGCCCTGAATGCCTAGTCCAGCACCTTAATCTCGATAGTAGGCACGGAAGGTCCGCTTGCCATGCCGCAGATCATAGATGATCTGCTCCCCTCGAATAGGTACTCAGAGAATCCGGTAGACGTCCTCCAAGGTAATGGTGGCCTCACCTATCGGCAGGTGGAAAGAACAGGTCTCAGAATGCCATCGCTCACACAGTGCAGCCAATAATCCCCTATTTTCCTGAATGGCGGGCATGAACGCAACATAGAATAAACCTAGTCGCATCAATCGCCACCGCTCTCGTGGGCCCAACTGATCGGCAAACCGAAAGGTGGTCGGTCTGCTCTCTCTCATATAAATAGGGGCAAGTTGCCTTTGCAAAAAGATGAACAATGCATCAATACTCTTGGGACAACTATCAGCATCATGACAAGCATTTAAGGATATGCAAATATGAAAATCAACCGAGGTTAAGGTAAATTACAAATGCGTCGCATTCAGGAAATTGCGTCACAAAAAGTCAATTGCGTCACACCGTACATCAAATGCGGCTCAAAACATCAGTTGCGTCACAAAATTTGACGTATGTGTTGCAATAAGTCAATTGCGTCAGAAAAACACAAATGCGGCAGTGAAAACATCGAATGCATCGTAATTTGTTAGTTGCGGAATTCGGGCAATCAGTTGCGACATGAAATTTCAAATGCGTCGCAGAAATTGTCAAATGCGGTGCAACTGACCGGGTTATCTTATTTTTTCTTGGCACTTGCATCGCGATGCATCAAATGCATCGAACGCGCAAGCAGTTGCGGCTTACACGAACGCAGTTGCGTCACGGCGCACTTGTTAGCTATCCTAGAAATTAAAATTTGGCATGCAAAATGAGAAAATGACAAAGCAAGGCAAGGGTACTTACCACTGGCTCTGAGCCCTCTGGCCATCTGAAGGTCCGCATGATCTCTTTGCGATGCTCTGACACTGGAATCACCATCGTCGTTGCTATGCCTTTCACTCTGAGCTCTCAAATTTCGCGAGGTAAATAGTAGAAGTGAATTGACTTTTACCCCTTTGTCAACTTATTTATAAGGTCAAAATGACTTTTTTTTTAGATGGGTTATTACTGGAGGCTCATTTGACCATCTTTGACTCCCTCGTTGACTATCCTAAACATGTCTGAATCCGAAACTGACTGTGCCATTGTTTTTCTAGTCATCAAATTGATTTATCGGAACCCTTTGCAAAATTTTCTATTGCCGACCCAAAATTTGAAAATTTCCCGAGGGGGCAATGATACTCCATACCCTTACTGGGGCATGAATTTGACTTATTTTCTTTGTCACAAAGTGACATGCTACATTATGACAAAGAGGGTTAAAATGTAGACACCTAAAAATGACCTAGGCCTGCAAACTTCATTTTTACCACTTTCGTCCTTGCATAATTATCACATTTAATTATGTCCTTGGTCCACATTCGACTATTAATTAAATAATTTATAATTGTTTAATTAATTCAAGTCTTTGCATTCTTCATGATTATTAAATAAATAAATTTTATTTATTTATTAAATACGTCATTAATTGTCTGTCTTCCCTTAATTAAATAAATTTCTTAATTTATTTAATTTCCCTTTCTGCATTCAATTCTTCTTATTTATTAAATAAATGAATTATATTTATTTATTTAATACGTCACTAATTGTCTTAATTAAATAAATTGATTAATTTATTTAATTAATTAGTCTTATCTGCTAAATTAAATAATTAAATTTAATTATTTAATTGCCAATTAATATCCTTCTCATTTTAAATAAATTAAATTATTTAAAATGTCATTTCAATCTTAACTGTCAGTCCTTTTTGATAAATAATCTGAAAAAGATTATTGATTATCTCTCAAAATCCATAATTTGAATTAATTTAATTCAAATTGGTAATTAATCTTCCAAAAATCAAGCAATCAGGCAGATTCTTGATTTTCCAAATCTGATCTTCAGTCCAAATTTTATCTTCTTGATTTTTCGAATCTTGCAAATCAGGCAATCTTATCTTCTTGATTTTTTGAATCTTGCAAATCAGGCAATCTTATCTTCTTGATTTTTCGAAAATCTTTATTTCTTTAATTAATTTCCTCATTTATTCTCCACCGTCGATCCGATTTTATCTTGACCGTTCGATTAAAGAATTTTCCCTAACCCTAATTAGGGATTCTCAGGTTTGATCTGGACCTCTCATTTTAGGTTCTCATTATCAATTAATCTTGGTTGTCCATTCGAAATGGCATTTTCTATAAAACGCCATTTTCCTCTCACTTTTTGATTACACACACATGTTGACATTTTGCATAGGCATTCTAGACATTTACTTGCACATTTTAGTTTTTCATATGCAATTTCAATATTTGTTATAGTCATTTAGTCAAATCTTGGCATTGTTTAGGCATAGGCATTTATACTTTTAAGCAAATCCTTCAAGGCTTGTTGTAGGACTTAGACATTTTCAGATTGCTCGAACGACGAATTTGAGGGCAACATCATCCAACAAGTAAGAAGGTGCTATGGAGGTAATCATGGAAAATGCGATTTACAGGTATAACCATTTTATTGCTTAATTTCCTTTGTGCTGTATAGAACTTTGGGTTTTTATCATTTCATTTTGATTTAATTGATCTAATCTAATTCCTAGAAATTACCCTCAGTTACACATCCAAAATCTTTATCCATCATCTTTATCCTTTCATTATCATGAATTCTTATCCTCCACCAATAGTTGTCAAGGGAAACCCTAATTACGTCAACAATGATAATGAAAGTCTTGTTGATCAAGAGGTATACGACATAGATCCCCTTGACACTATCATTGCTAGTAAGCTTTCTCCACCCACATTCCAAAACCCAATCACCCCATCGAGTTGTCCGATCATGTCTTCATCTATGCCTAATCACACTCCTTATGCTACCTTTGACAAGGGATGTCCATCCTATCCATCATATCCTTCACCTACATCATCCCCTTATCCTAGTTTTCCATCACAATACCCCCATCCTAATCCCTCATCCACATCCTCCCATCTCAATCCTTCATCTGCATACCAATCTACTCACCCTAACCCAACATCCACACCAACCAATCCTAATCTAACATCCACATCCGCTTATCCTAATTCGACACCCGTAGTTACCTATCTCTATCTACCACCTCAATCTTCCCATCCTCATCCACCATCCCCATACCCTTACTACAATCCACCACCTGGATCCTTGTGTCCTAATTCACCATGCCAATACCCCTATCTTAACCCTTCACCTAATCCCCCATCTATTCCCAGTCCTACATCCAATTCCATTCCCCTATCTAATCCTACCCCACCAATCCCTAGTCCTAATCCCTCATCCACTCCTACCACACCATCTCAGCCTAGAGTATGTAGGTCTCTCATTTTAGAATTTCTCCAAGGACTTATAACAAAGAAGACATCCCCCACTCCACACATTGTAGTCGTGGAACCATGCCATCCCAACCCATCATCCATGGTCATTAGTGACGAGACCCTTCTCCACCCAACACCTATCATTGATTATACCACCCCTCACACCACTCAAACTGTCGATACCATCACATCCTCTGAATCCACTGAGTCCCCATCTCCTACCATCACATCTACCAAATCCATTGAACACCCACCCTCTACTCCAAGAGTTGTTGAACCTATCGACAACACCCAAATCCAATCCAATCCACTTCTTCCACTCCTAGTATCCATTCCTAGGAATATTTTGAATCCTCCATCCTTCCATCTTCCCCACTTGAAAAGTCCCCCCATGACTCCATTATCATGCCTCCCACACATGATGAGTCATGCCAAAAGCCTGATCCAAAGCATGCCAACATATCCCCTCCTCCAGATCAAGATCCTACCATCCCATCTAGTCTGCCACAAGATCACAGTCCCCCATCCATTCCATGCCATGATCCTCTTGACATTCAAGATTCTACTGCTCCATCTCCATCTC
This sequence comes from Sequoia sempervirens, assembly GCA_007258455.2. Lineage (NCBI taxonomy): Eukaryota > Viridiplantae > Streptophyta > Pinopsida > Cupressales > Cupressaceae > Sequoia > Sequoia sempervirens. Next base: position 509,771,315 of record VDFB02193867.1, on the reverse strand, counting down.
CATTGAATGACCTTGCTACCACAAAATCAGATCCTATCATATCCCCTACTCCCTCTCCAGATACAACCCATCCAAATGTTGCTATCCCATCATCTCCTTCTCAGGATCCCCCATCATCGCCTAAAAATACTATCCCCACACCGCTTGCATATCCCCTTGGTACTCTCACATTCTTCCATGGTGGCCTCCTTGTAGAAGAAAAACACAGTGTATATACCACCCATCACCCCCTACCTAATAATGGACTCGCATCATGTTTTCAGAATAACAAAAATCCTATCATGGATCGAATGCTCAAGAACATGAACTATCAAGGAAAAGTTCTAGGCCTTCATGGGCAGGGTATTTTAGAGCCCATCCAAGTCAAAGAACAAATCTACATTCAAGGTCTTGGATCTATTCCCCAAGACTCACAATCTAAACACGTTGGTACAACCTCTAGACGTCCTCAATGAGCCTTTTCCAAAAGAAATGTTGGCTCTTCCCATCGCTCCACCAAATCATTTGTTTCCATCCCTCCTCCTCTATCATATCACCTCAAAACAACTGTCCATATTCCTCCTTCATCTGCTCCATCCATTTTGGGTCCTTACATCCCTCCATCCACCATCTCCCGTCCTTCACCTACTCTATCCATCTTGGGTCTGTATATCCCAAGATCACCTCCTCCATCTCATCCTTTCACCCATCCAACACCTATACATGTCATCCATCATAAACATCCCTCTCGCATATCCCATAATCAGGATCAACAAAGGCACATACCTAAACATCCCCCATCTACACGTAATCCCCATACTCCTATCTCCATTGCTCCACATCGTCCATCCCCTCACACCCATCCCATTGCTAATAAATGCACTTTGGATGCTAACATAAAAATGCATAAATCCAAACATCCACATGAATCTAAAGCTCTCCATGTCCCCTCTATATGACATGTTGAAGAAAAGAAAAATCAAATCCACAATCCAAATCAAACCCATCAGCCACAAAGGCCCACTAAAGCAAAAATCAAAACCATGTGGATCCCAAAGAAAAAAGATGTAATGCCATCAAATGAAAAATCTGTAAGACCATCCAAAGTTGCTAATCCAAAAGCTAACCATACCCACCTTTCATCTCCTAAGTCTATTTTGGGTCCCTATGTCCCGAAATTCACTATTCCATCTCCTCCATTATCCCCACATTCTCCATCCATTCATCCTTTTATCTTTTCACATCCATCACCACATGTGCCAATGTTGGTCCTGAACTCACCACCCCATCACACATCCACCCCATCATTCCATCCATACCCCTTGCAACATCCCATCCATTATCCCATGTATCTCCCCTCTCAGATCCCTCTAATTCATCCTTTTGCATAATCCATTTCTCCTAATAAGGTTGTACCAACATCCAACAGTCAGTTTGAACATGAGCTCTTAATACCTCATATAGAACTTGATGCTTGAGTCCTTCATCCATATCCTTATCGCATGTCTTCTAAATCCACTTATTCGCCTCCCTACCTTTATCCATCTCCTTCTGCATGCTATGCAAAAAGTCCAAAAAAGTCAAAAAAATCCAAAAAATCCAAAAAAATAAAAATCAAAAATCAAAAAATAAAATAGTAAAAAGAAACAATCTGTCCAATGGTGAAAACTTGGCAAACAAGCACCTTGGATAAGTACCATGATGAAAACCTGGAAAATAGGCATCATGCATAAATCCCCATCTGCACTTGGGGGCAATTTCCTGATTTGCGTTCCCTCCATCCACTTTGCTTCCAGCTATGCACTCATCTCCATCCTATACATCCTTTTCATTCATCCCCTCCATCCTCCCTATCTTACACATCTTGCTTGGCATATCTCACTTATCCCAATCCTTCCATCCTCCTTGTGATCTTGATAACAATGGGGAAAACATATAAGCATGCTTTGGGCACCTCTTAGCATACATCTCCTTCATCCGCACACTATCCTATTCCTCATTCGCACTCGTCTATCTTCCTTATCCACCCGTCATGCTACCTTCCATCTCCCTTACTTATCCATGCATCCTATCTTCATCCATCTCACTCTTTTATCTTCCCGTCCACTTGTCTTCCATCCTTCATTCCTCCTCACACATGACATATCTAGAGTGGGGGCATCTATCTTCCTTTGTGCTATAGTCCTTAGACACATCATTCATCCTGTCAAATCACTCCCTTCCATTCGCCTATCCTTATTTCCTTATCATTATATCCCTATCCCCATCCTCATCCTCCTATCCATCCATCAAAACACTCCCTTTCCTATCCCCATCTTTTTCTTCCTACCAATCCCTTGTGTCTTCCCGTCCTCATCTTTTTATACATCCAAACCTTCCTTTTAACCTCCTTATCATTCTCCATCCATCCTAGCATCTATCCATCTACCTAGCCAATCCCCTCTATTCATCCAATCTCTTCTTCCCCCCTATCCATATCTTTATACCCATCCACCATCACATCCCTGTCTCACTATTCCATCCCTACCTATCTCCCCCATCCTTTTCATCTTCCCATCCTCATCTCCTTCTCCTCATCCCATCCTATAATCCCTTGTCATTGGTATCTAGCTATAGCCTACTATCTCATCATTTATCTCTCCATCATATCATCCGCCCACTTCATCTTTGATGATTTGGATAACTATCCCATCCCTGAGCTTTGTGTAGCCATCATCCTCCGATCCAATCCAATAGGTCTATCTTGTCCCATCGTGTCAGTCCAATCATTTTATCCCCTTATCTAGGGTTATCTCATAATCTTTCATCCATCACTTTTCTTTAGCCTTTTGTCGAACTACATTGCCCCTGTGCTTTCACGTAGGCAAGGTCGATCATTTGATCCGCCCCCAGGGTTCCATCCATCATCGATCTATATTGTCCACTTTTCTCCTATTCTCCATCCTATCTTGGTCATCCATCAAAATCTCCATCATGGTTTGTCGTCAACCTTTTGTCGAACTACGTTGCCCCTGCGCTTTCACGTAGGCAAGGTAGATCATTTGATCTGCCCCTGGGGTTCCATCATCGATCTTCATTGTCCACTTTGTCCCTTTATTGCCTATCATCAATCTTTCTACTTTGTCCATCTGATCCTTTATCATCTATCATCAATCTTCTTATCTTGTTCCTATTTGTCTGTCCTGTCTTTATCATCCATCAAGGTCTCCTATCTTGTTTCATGTCTCTCGTGTCGCATCATCAAGCTATGCCCTTATATAGCTAGATATTAACAAATGAGATTCACTTGTATCATCAAATCCAATCAGTTCTGAATATCCTACATCATATCAATCTTTTAATTTAGTATCCATCATTAGTCTCAACAAGATGCATCCTTCCTAACAGACCTCATCAATCCCATCCATCCCCTTGATTGATCCTATGGCAAAGGACATTTGAAATTAATTATGATCTTTTGATGCTTTTGGATTTTGTTTGTCATTTGAGCTCCCTATCATCACTTGTCATGGTCCCCTTGATCCATCATATCATGGTGTTCTTTGACTAGTCAACATAGAGGTGTATCTTGATCTTTTCTGTCTTCTCAATTGTCCCACGTAGTACCCACCAAGATCCCTGAGGTCTTGTGTTACGATGGGGCATCCTTGTGTGCTCGTGGTTATCCCAATACCTGGCCCGACCAAGGTCATCATGACTTTAGGGTGTTGGGATAGTGTTCTTGTTTGTTATGTTTGTTTTATGCATTAGACACTAATCTGCCTTGGTTCTTCATACCCTGGCTTCTTGGGTCTTATGCTATAGTAAAAATTAGTGCTCCAACGATGGAAAATTGCATTTGGATTTCATTTCCTCTTCATCCTCTCGTCTATCAAAATCCCCCCTCCATTCATCCTTCATCACACTCCCCTCCCAATCTTCCATCACATTGCATCATCTTCTTCAACTCCCCTTTCATCATCTCATCCATTTTGAGATCCCACCCGTGTTCTCTTGAACCCGCATGTCCTCTCGAGGGGGCATCCTCCATCCCTTAATCCCTAATTTTCATCATCTTTTTCCCTTCCTAATCATTCAAAGGAATGACTAGGGCATCTTTTCCAATCTAACCATCTTCTTCTAGGTTCTATGTTTTAATATTCTTTGAAATGATGCTACTTCATAACACCATCTCAAAGAGGGGAAAAATGTAGACATCTAAATTTGGACACTTAATTTATCCAAATTCATCCCTTTCATCTTATTTTCAAGTAATTATACGCCATTATTTAATTAATAACTTTAATTTTTCCAAATCCCTAAGGTATTTAATCAATAATACCTTATCTCTTTAATCCTCCTTCCATCAATTGAATTAAATAAATATTCCATTTATTTAATTCCCTCATGTTACATCCTCCATCATTTTTATCTTATCCTAATCCATCTTCTAATCTCCTTAATTACATGCAATCATTAGCACATCCTCCAACCATCCTCTAATCCTTCACTAACTAGCCTAATCAACCTCTCAATGAATTTTTAATTCATTTTTCTCTTCCCCATGTGATCTTTGACTTGTCACATCAAGTCACATGTGAGATCTAACCCTCTTCTAATCTTCATTAATTAATCTAATCAAGTACTTGCACAATCCTAATCATTTAATTGAGTCAACCCTATTAAAGGCTTTCCCCTTTTGGACAAGGCACTCCACTTCCCATGTGAATTTTTAATTCACATTTAATCCCCCAATGCATTTAATGAATTTTAAATTCCTTCTCTCATCTCCATGAGAATATTTGAGGAATTTTTAATTCCTCACATGTCCTCTCACCCACATAGGGACAAGCACCTCCTTTATGAGGAGATCTTGTCCAATCCCAAGGTACTTTGTACCCCCCTCCATGTCATATACTATCCTTCCACCTCATGTCCACTTCATCTTTTCCAAGCCTCTCCCCATGCCACATGTCAAGATGTGAGGGCTTGTGAGTTCTCAACACACCTTAGCCCTACATCTTGATATTTGGTGGCTCAATCTTGGCCATCCATTTCCCTAGAGATTTCCAAAATCTCTATAAATACCCCCTCTTTTCTCTCATTTGAGGGGAGATCATTTTGCTAGCCAAACTCTTGCAATTTTATTTCTCAATCTACACTTAGCCATTTTCATGCTTTCATCCATTTCCATCCATCCTCACATTATCATCTAGTTTGCATATCTTGCCATCCAAGGAGCATACACATCAAAGATCGAAGGGCCAACCAAATGATCGATTCGACACAAGGTATAAAGTTCCATTTGTTGTTTTTATCTTGTGTTGATTCCAACTTAGGCTAATCTTGAGGTGTAGGTTGTTTTGGTGTTTATTTGCACTCTTTAGTTTGCTGCTCATTTTCTAATGCATATATTCGACCTATCACACAAATAAATTCATTATTTAATTAAATAGGGATAATTAGATTAGATGAATTGATTTAATTAACAAGAGAGAGTGACTTAATTAGAAAAAATGATTTATTTAATTAAGAGAGGAATATTGATGAATTTAATCAGATAAGAAGGTTTGATTAAATGGTTAGACCGAGGGATGATTCAGGAAGAACCGATGTTAGTAAGTCAGGATTAGATGCACAATGTCAATCGGTATATTTTACATGTCTACAAGGATAAATTCTTGGCTCTAAATATTAATCCATATTTTATATGGAGGAGCATTAACCAATATAGTACTATGTTATAATTTAATAATTTAAATGCAAATATGGTATTAGGTTTACAAGAAAAAAAGCTCACTATGGAAGTGTATAATTTGAAATGATCAAAGACTCTCACATAACTCCTAGATAATAGATGTGAGGTGGATTAGGGACGAAATATTGAAATGATGCAGGAGCATCCAGGTGCATGACAATCTTGTAGCTCACAAAAATAATTAAATTTGATTTTGCTATGTGTTTGATTTTTTGTCTTCCAGGCTTGATCTTGGGGAAATTTTCACACCTTTCTAGCTTATTAAAAATTTAATTATAATGCCTATTGCATAGATGACACCTAAGGCTTGATTTTCATGCATTTTATGGTTCATAAAATAATTTTTTCTTCACCAAATTGGAGGAGGAAAAATTCGAACACCCAAGAATGAGGAGACAATGTTTGGAATTTGAAACTCCTCTTGGAATTTAAAATTTGCATCAATTAATGAGGAAAAATAATTTGGATGCCTGGTAGTGGAGTGGTGGAGTGAACCAGTGGAGGATAATTTTAGAAAAGAATTCAAATTTCCTGCTAGAAATGAATGAAAGGGGTTTAAGGAGGGGAATGAAAATGCTTAGAAAAGGGGTAGTGGATGAAAGTGCAGCATCTAGAATAGAGGCAACACACCCAAGTGAGAAAAGAGAATAACATGAAAATAAATGAGAGAAAAACCAAGAGTTTGTGAAGAGAAATAATGGTGAAGACTAGTTGGGACATCTTAGAGGTAGCATCAAAGCTTTATGGCTACAAATATTATTGTAGGTGACTGATTTGAGGCCTCTTGGATATGATTTGAGGTTTTTTATTGTTAATCTTACCTAAAGCATTGTTCTAGATTGTTAAATTTCATTTTGGATGTTGTATGCAAAAGTGTTTGTCATTAAAAAAAAAAAAAAAACTATTTTAAATTTTTGTCATTTCAAGAACTAGAAATTATTGGTTTGGAGCTCTCAAATAATTTCAAGTTATTTTTTTTAAATTTATTTTCCTCTTGTGTGAATGTAGGCTGTAAAAATGGAGAATCTCATAAAAGAAATTTGTAAAAAGAGAAAATTGAAGAAAAGTTGTTGGAAGGGGCCAAATCTTAGTGTTCAGAAAATGATTCTTCTGATAGTTTGGATTGAATTGTAACATGGTATAGCTAGTAGAAAAAATATAGGGAAAATGCATTCCTGTGGATGAAGGTGGGAACTCTTAATGGAAAAGTTTTTAGGGAAAATGGAAGGTGTTTACATATTAAAAAGTGATGCCGAAAAGTGGTATGTCGATAGTTTTTTGTGCACATAAGTGTATGCTTGTTGATTTTCTTTTCAAAAACTATTTGGATATTCTTGATTTCCCTATAAGAATCAATTTTTAGTGGATTGAAAAGGAATTAGTGTGGAGGTTGTTAAATATCAAAACCTCAAATTAGGGTCTTGGTCTTCGATTGTATCAAATGGTATCACAACAGGAAGATTGATTGGCAAGTGTTGTAGTAGTGAGTAAGTTATTTTTCTTGGATATGTGTTGAGAGAAAATTGAAGGATTTGGGTTTTTTGGAATGTGTGAGTGTGATTTTTGTTGCAGGTATGGAAGAGGACTTGTGACTTTATCCTCCAATAGAGGTTAAGGCTAGGTAGAAGGTCCATGCGAGAGAGGTGTGTCTTCTAGAAACATTATGTTGGGTAGAGGATAAGAAAGAGTGAGTTTGTTGTAGGGAGGACCTATGAATGTAGAGGGACTTGTGAGTCTCTAAAAATTTATTTGAAAAAGAAGACAAGATGGTTCACTAGAAGACCCATGAGGATGTTATTTTGGGAAGAGTATTTGGAAAAAGTAAGAGAAAAGAGGCTCTTTGTAGAGTTAAAAAATATAGAAGTGAGATTTGATGCCCTTGAAGAAAGCTTGGAAATGAAGAAGCAAGCTACAGTTGAAGATGAAAAAATATATAAAGTTAAGTTTCATTGCTTGTTTCATAAAAAGATTGCAATTAATAATTTGTGTGCAGGAGATGAAGAAATAAAGGAAGATGTAAGAGAGGACAATGAAGAGAAGAAAGAGGAAAATAAAAAGAATAATGTAGAAATGCAATGTTGCATCCCTATGATGGAAAGAGAATGGAAAGAAAGTCATGTGGTAGTAGTCCACACAGATGCAGATGAAATAAAACAAGGAAAGAAGAAAGGTACAAGGAAATAATGGAGAAAGAAAGAGGTAGCAGCAAATGTGCATCTTGTTGGTGACACAAAAGAAAATAATAATGAAATTGCATACAAAGAAAAAGATGTTGCATCAACAAAAATAAAGGTATTATCTCCTTATTTTTAGTTTTACAAAGTGAATATTGATTTGCATGAAGAAAAGATAAAGGAATATGGTGATTGTGAAGTTGGGGCAGCAATAGAGAAGCAAGAAAATATCCAATTAAAAGGTCATCGATATGATATTTGTGAAAGAAAAATTGATTTGAAAGAGATACATGAATTTGTGCATGAAAAGGATAGTATTGTTGTAGAAGATAACCATGAAGTTGCAGAAAGTTTGGTCCATTAAACGACTTAAAACATTAGAATTTTTAGCAAAACAGAGTGTAGAAGAGTATATGGGAAAGATAGTGAATAATGAAATTGAAGGAGCAACAAAAAGTGAAGAAAGTGACTTATTAATGCAAATTGCAGTAGTTGAAAGGGAGTAGATAGCATTGACAATAGGTAAAGAAAGAGTTGTAGTTGGCAAAGAGGTAAAGTTTCAATTTTTAGAATTCTTTGATGATAAAAATGAAATTGAATCATATGAAAATGACATGGTCAAAACTAAAAGAGGTAATACTACTGAAATTGATGATGCACTAATAGGGAAAGAGGATAAAATAAGAGTATTCAATGATTTTATAAAAATTAGTGATGTTGATTCAAAGCTGATTTGTATTGTGATGAGTTGGTGAAAGAAAGTGAAATGGGAAAGATGGTTAGAGGCATCAATAACAAGTTACAAATTGAAAAACAAAAAAATATGATCAATTTTATTGATATAAAAGAAGAGGGTGAAGGAAGACAAGGTGAGAAAGAAATGACAATGGAATTCTTTGATTTCTATGAATTTGTAAATGCTAATTTATATGTAGGTGTTGATAATGAAGAAGTAGGGTGGAAAGAAGAATCTTGGTATATTGAAATGAATTTCATGAGGAGAAGAATGAGAGGAAGGATGAAGGAAGAAAGAGATAGAAAGATTCAAAGTAGGGTGAAGAAGAAGACACAGGTAGATAAAGAAGAAGGATGGATTAAAGGCAAACGCATGATCTTCAAATGTTCATTTACCTTGGGTGTTTGATGCAGGAGCATCTAGATGCATGAGAAATCTTGCACCTCACAAAAATAATTAAATTTGATTTTAATGTTTGTTTGATTTTTGGTCTTACAGGCATGATTTTGGGGCATTTTTCACACATTTCTCAATTATTAAAAATTTAATTATAATGCCTATTGCATATATGACACCTAAGGCTTGATTTTCATGCATTTTATGGTGCATAAAATAAATTTTACTTCACCAAATTGGAGGATGAAAAATTCCAACGCTCAGGAATTAGAAGACCATGTTTATAATTTGTAACTCCTCTTGGAATTTAAAATTTGTATAAATTAATGAGGAAAAATAATCTAGATGCCTGGTAGTGGAGTGGTGGAGTGAACCAGTGGAGGATAATTTTAGAATAGAATTCAAATTTCATGCTGGAAATGAATGAAGGTGTTTTAAGGAGGGGAATGGAAATGCTCAGAAAAAGGGGAGTTGATGAAAATGCAACATCTACGATAGAGATAACAAACCCAAGTGGGAAAATAGAAGAACATGAAAAGAAATGAGAGGAAAATCAAGAGTTTATGAAGAGAAATAATGGTGAAGACTAGTTGGGACATCTTGGAGGTAGCATCAAAGCTTTGTGGCTACATATATTATTGTGGGTGACTAATTTGATGCCTCTTGGATATTATTCGAGGTTTTTGATTGTAAATATTGCCTAAAGCATTGCTCTAGATAGTTAAATTTCATTTTGGAAGTTGTATGGAAAAGTGTTTGTCATTAAAAAAAATCAGCAATGTTTTAAATCTGTCATTTCAAGAACTAGAAATTTTTGGTTTGAAGCTCTCAAATTATTTCAAATTATTTTTCCAAAATTGATTTTCCTCTTGTGTGAATGTGGGCTGTAACAATTGAGAATCTCATAAAATATTTGTAAAAGGATAAAATTGAAGAAAAGTTGTTGGAAGGAGTCAAAGCCCCAGTGTTCAGAAAATATTTTTTTTGATAGTTTGGCTTGAATTGTAACTATAGTGGTATAAAAAATATAGGAAACATTCATTCCTGTAGATGAAGGTGGGAACTCTTAATGGACAAGTTTTTAGGTAAAATGGAAGGTGTTTACATATTTAAAATTGATGTTGAAAAGTGGTATGTCGATAGTTTTTTGTGCACATAAGTGTATGGTTGCTGATTTTCTTTTCAAAACTTTTTGGATATTCTTTATTTCCCTGTAAGAATCAATTTTATGTGGATTGAAAAGCAATTAGTGTGGAGGCCTCAAAGATCAACACCTCAAATCAGGGTCTTGGTCTTTGACTGCATCATGAAAAGAGTTCCACCTTAGATTGTTTTCCCCTCTTATCAAGTAACCTTCAAATTTAGATCCAAATATATTTATGAGTGTTAGTTTGTTGATGTTAAACTATTGATCCATCAAAAGGAGAGAGAAATTTATGAAAATTTCTTCCCAAAATGTTTACTTTTGTCCCATCCAAAATCCTCCATATAAATCCACTAACTATGAAATTTTATACTTTGAGGATATTGTTTCATATATCAAACCCTTTCAAAATATATAATGACATGTAGAATAATCCATTGTCTCTATCCTAGAAGTAATTAAAACACATTATTTATACTATTTATTAGATCCCTTCATTAGATTCCAAATAAATTTCCCTTCAAAGCTTTATTTATGTGACTAATTTTCCTCAATCCAAGACAACTAATATATTTTGAGTAATAAATAATATTTCAGTTAACAAGATCCAACCTCTTCTTCTCTTCCTCACTCAACCATGGGAAACATTTTTTAATCTACTCAATTTTTTCCATTGAGAAATTAGGGATTTTTAAAATAGAAGAAAGAAATTGAGGATGCTTTGTAGGGAAGATTTTAAGAGCTTATATTTACTTAATTGTTCTAATAACTCACTTTTACAATGGTCTAGTTTTCATTTGATTCTCTCACCAAGATTCTTTTCCTATGGGTAGAGCCACACATGCTAAGGAACCCTTAGAGTTCATACATATTGACCTTGTGTCATTTCTAAATACTTCAATTTTAAGGGCCAAATATGCGTTCTCATTCATTGATGACTTCTCCAGGTGTACATGGGTGCACTTTCTTAAGTACAATACTAATGTCTTTGATTCTTTCAAAAAATTTAAGGAATTTGTGGAGAACCAATATGGTCTTTCTATCAAGAAGATATGCACAAAAAAATGGGTAGTGTATGTCAATTAGACTTTTAGATACCTTTCCAGTGATCATGGTTTGTAACATCAACTTACAGTTGCATACACCCCTCAGTAAAATGGTGTTGCTGAGAAAAAAGAAATTTTTTTTATAGGAGATGGCCAATTGTATGATCTAGTCATGAGATGAATTCTTTGTTTTGGGCTGAGGTAGTTAATTGTAACAATTATATTCAGAATTGTATGCCTCACAAGGAATTATAGCATATGACTCCTAAGGAGGCTTGGTCCCATGTCAAGGAATTGTATCTTCATTTAGAGGACCTTTGGTAGTGAGGCTTGTACATTCATTCCTAAAGATCAACAAAAATCCATGGAGAGGAAGAGTTGACCACTCATATTTGTTGGCTACTATGAGGATGTTAAAGTGTAAAGTTTGTTTGATCCTAATTCCAAAGATGTCTTGTTTCAATGGAATATCCAGTTTGATGAGTGCTTTCCATAGTTGGATTCTCCATACCTAGCTTCTCTCTCATCATCTACTACTCACTCATCATATCTTAACGATTAATAACCTCTTGAGGATGAGTACATGATGCTTTAGCTATCCCTCCACCTAAAAATATCCAACCCTTATCCAAATTGGTCCATAATACTATTGGTGTAGCTATACATTTAGGAGGTGATCCTTCATAATCTTGTCACACTCGTGTACATAGACATCAGGTGTTAGTATTTTGGGTCATATCATTTTAGATGATCTTTATAATTTTTTAGAGGAAATTGATATTCCTAAGTGGGATAGTTCTATGCCAAATGAGTATTCTTATCTGATGAAAAATCATACTTGGGATCTTGTTCCCCTTCTTAAGGGAAGTAAGTTGGTTATGTGCAACTAGATGTACCATACCAAATATGTTGCAAATGTTTCTATTGATAAATATAATGATTGTCTTGTTGCAAAGGTTTTCTCTCAGGTTGAAGGCATTAATTATTTTGAGACCTTTTCCCTTGTTGCCAAGATGAATTCTATTCACCTTATACTTTACTTTGCATCTTCACAAGGATGGTTAGCATTTCAGATGGATGTGAAGAGTTCCTTCCTTCATGGTGATCTTCATGAGGAGATTTATATGGTGAAACAAAATGGTTTTATAGAGGACACTTCACTAGTGTATAAAATTTATTGTTCACTATATGGTCTCAAACAAGCCTATCAAGCTTGGTATGAGACTATGGAAACCTTTTTGTTTTCTTTTGGCTTCACATGACCCCATAGTGTAAATTCAAAGATAAGAAGGCGATATTTTGATCCTTGTGCTATATGTGGATGATTTTATCCTTATAGGTGGTTCATCCTCCATGATCCAAAGTTTTCAACAAGATTTGATGGAGTAGTTTGTGATGAAAGATCTCGGCCTTCTATATTACTTTCTTGGTTTATAGGTTATTTAGTCTTTGGATGGGATTTCCATATTTTAGCAGAAGTATGATCTTGAAATGATTCAAATATTTGAAATTCTTGATTGAAATCCTACCCCCACACCATTCTAGTAAGGTGTTGTATTATCTTCCACTTGTTCTACTCCTTTAGTATATGCTACATTATATAGGTAGTTGGTTGGCAGTTTTTTGTACCTAACACATATTCACATCTTGGTATTTCATTTGTGGTTGGTATTGTCCCTCAATTCTCACATGATCCACATGAGAGTCATTAGAAAGATTCAAAATAAATTTTGAGATATATTCAGAGCACCTCACATTATGGTATTCACTATAAATTAGGAGATCCTTGGATAATTGGATTCATTGACTGAGATTGGGTTGTTGATGTCAATGATAGAAAGTGCACTTCTAGCTTTATTTTCCACCTTGGTTTTTTCCCCATTACATGGTCTTGCAAAAATAAATCTACTATTTCATTATCAACTATAGAGGTTGAGTATCATGCAATAGTTTTGGCTAGCCAAGAGGTTTTGTGGCTTCATCAATCATTGAATGAATTCAATTATTCTCCTATTAGTCCCACTATTCTTTGGTATGATAATCAAAGTTCCATTCACATTTATCACAATTCAGAGGGAGCATCAACATATTAAGCACATACAGATCCACATGCACTTTAGTATGATAGTTGATTTAGGGTGGTTTTCTTACCTTGGAGTACATGCCTACATAGGATTAGGTTGCAAACATATTCATGACACCTTTAGCATCACCTCGTTACATCCAATTGCGATCAATGCTTCAGATGAAGGAAGTTATCCTTGGAGGATCTTCTTGAGGCCTCCTTCCCTCATGTTTTTTATTACCTACTATCATCTATATTTAGGAAAGGAGCTTTTCCCATGAGGTTTTCTCCTTTTCTCAATTTATGAGAGATCTCTTTGATTATACTGGATACCTCATTAGGCCAAGTTTTTGGGACCTATTCATGCTTTATTTTCTTTTTATGCATTTATTTTAGAGTTTTAGCTAGTCCATAAGTACATCTTAAGGGGGCTGTTAGATTAATTATGCATTAGTTAACAATTAATTAATATTTAATTGATTATTAGTCTAATTTATTTCATGCACTTAAGCTAAACTTAGGGTTGATTTTTTATTTTAATTATGTGTTGTATGCATGAAAAATGGATAGAAATAGAAATATGCATAAAAAATAAGTTAAATCAAACCAAATGCAATGCAAACCTCAAAAGATTGAATGTAGTACGTTGACTTGTTGAAGATTTGAATGTGGTTTCTCATGATTCTAACAACATGGCATTAGCATAAATGATGTTGATGTCTAGATCTAGATAGAGTGTAGCTGTCAAAGATGTTTAAGATGTAGAAATGAAAATGATAGGAGTATTTTATAGAAAAGACAATTTTGAATGAAGGGTTGAGAATGAATGTCAATAATATGTCTTAATCAATGGCCAAGAATGAAAGATGTATTATGAAATAGGTTTAGTGCTAAATTAGGGAAAGAATAAGAATAAATGGTTGAGATTGAATTATAAGATAATTCAATCAAGGATGGAAATTAAATTAGCCATGAAGAGATAAGAATGATAGATAAAGAGGCTAGCACAAAAAAAAAGGTTGTTGAAGAAAATTAAATAATTAAATAATCAAAGAAGTATTTAATTATAGAAGAAATGTAATGATGTTGACTTTTAAATTAAATAATAATTTAATTTAAAGAAGTGGAGGAAAAAGGAGAAAAATTTGTAAATAATTAAATAAGTAAAATTTATTTAATTCTGGGAAAGAAGGATAATGAATAATTAAATAATTCAATTAATTATTTAATTATAGAAGAAAAATGACAATAATTAAATAAATAAGCATTTATTTAATTATAGAAAGGAAGGGGCTAATTAGTGACGTAATTAAATAAACAAAATTTATTTAATTAATCAAGGGAAGAATAAAGGAAAAAAATGAATTAATTAAATAATTAAGAATTATTTAATTAATAGAGGAATATGACCTTAAAAGTACTTAAATAATTAAAATTATTTAATTATGTAAGTAGAGGGAGGAATTGATATGAAAGGAAATGGCGTTGCTCATGGGCCCTAGAATTTTTTAGTGTTTACCATTAACAAAAATTAATGGAAAACTCAAGAAACAAAGATCAGTAAAATAAAAGGAAAATATAAAAATGCTAGAACATTTCAAAACAAACAAATCTAGGTGTCCATCCCAAGTCAGTGATCCACATTATCTCCAAGTAAAACTTCCCCATCTTAATAATCCTATCGTAGTTATCCAAGTCAACCGAATCATCCCATCTTAGTCATCATAATCATTCCTCATCATCTTAGTCCTTATTCTCCATTCTAATCATCCTATCCTAGTCATCCAAGTCAAATCAATTATCTCAACCTATTCATCATAACCATCCATCATCTCATCCTAATCACCTCATCTAATCAATCCTTCCATCCTAATAATTCCTCTTCATCCTAATCATCTCATTCTATCATAATCATCCCTTCTCATCTTGATTCCTCTTAATCATTCATTCAAACCTTTCACAATCATCCTAATTATCCCTTCTAATCCAATTCATCCTTCATCTTATCTTAATGATTTATTTCCATTTGAATCATTATGTCCCTAATCATCATAGTTATCTCCTTTCAATCATTCCATCTTAATCATCCTCTTCCATCATTATCATCATTCTTCATCCTAATTATCCTCCTAAGCATTCTAATCATCCATTTTCATCCTAATCACCCCCCCTTTGTCCTAATCATTTCATCCTAATCACATTCATCATAATCATCTCCCCCTTCATCCTAATTATCTCCCTAATATTTCTAATCATCCATCTTATCCTAATCATATCCAATCATATAATTCAAATCATCCCAAGTATCTCAATCATCCATATCAATTCTTAATCCATCACTTAATACCCTAAGCTTAATTAATTTTTCTAATATAGGTCCTAATAATTATCATAACCACCCTCCATAATCCATTTCAAAATATTTCTTTCCTCATCCATTATCATTTTAAACAACATCCAATCCACCATTGAAACTTATGGGTATGTGCAAGATCATGATGGGCCAAAAGGTGCGTGATATGATGGGTATGTGTAGAATTATGTGGTTGATGACCTATTTTACCAAAATTGATGAAAGAAAGGGTTTTAAGGAGGATATTCACCAGCTTTCCACCAATAAAAATTGTAAACTTTACTTTGAATTTAATAAGTGTATTGTTCATCTTCTATTTGAATTCTGAATAAAGTCCGAGGGTTGATAGGATGGATTTAGAAAAAAATCTATAACTTTGAAGCAGTATCACATTTTTGAATCTAAAACATGCATCACGATTATACTTCATACTATGGGATTAAAAAAAAAATGAATTTCATTGAGAGTTTTTGAGAATAGAGTTAGATGGTTAGACATACTGAGGTTTTATGTTTTTAAAATTTGTAATAAAAATTCATAATTAATTATTTACTTGGAAAAAATTACAAAAATATAGAACCACATCAGAGTAGGTCCTCTACTTATATCTAAAATATTATAAAAATATTATCTTTTATTGTTGTTAGGGTGAAATTAGGATGGATTACCTACTACTTATTTTTTTCCACTTTTGAAATTTAGGAGTGCTACTACATTGAAATTTAAATTTTTACTTAAGTATAGATATATAATTTTAAGGAAAAAAAACCTAGTAGTTTAGAAACTACATTCATTTTGATATAGATTATATTCTTACATATTTTTTAAATAATATAGATAACTTATTCATTTTTTTAGTCAAGTTTCCTAACTCTGATTTTTCTAAATTTTATTGCCACTTAAGGGCTTATTTTTTCAATGATGATCTTGCACATACCCTTATCCCCAAGTAATGTCACCCTCCATGTCATCTTTTTCATCCATTGACAAGGGAAACCAAAATTTCCTCCATGTTCAACCAAGACCCATCGCTAACCATATCTTATGCACTTCACATCCTATTCAACCCATCATCAAGCCAAAAATCACCATAAAAGGACCACCAAAAATTGCCATAAAAGGACCACCAAAAATCATTATCAAAGGACCACAAAAAATTAGCATCAAGGGACCACCAAAAGTCACCCTCAAAGGAGTATAAGAACCCATGCAAAATCCTACTTTAGAAGATGCTAGTCCCAACCTTCTAGTTCCACCCACTTCCACCTCATATACCCCATGATTATCCAACTCATCCATCTCATCCACCTCATCCATTTCATTTTTTTTTCACTTTTATAGCACCTACACAAAGTCAACCATGTTACTCACTTGATCTCATTGATCCAAAGCATGACATGATAGATCCACATTTATGTCAAGATCAAGGTACTCCTTGTGATTCCATTCCATCTTGTTAAGTCCATCCAAGAAATCCTTCTAGATAACCATGGAATCCAAGATAAACCTATCTTTGATCAAGAAATCCTAAATGATCTCCTTTCATATCAAGATAAAGTCATCCCTTCCATACCACCTAATGATCCAAGTCTCTCAACTCCATGCCATAATCCTAGTCCATCAACTCTATTTCATGATCATATACCATCTCATAATCTTACCATATCCAACACATTTTATGATCTTAGCATATCCACCTCATATCATGATCCTATCATACTACCTCCATGGTATGAAATGACGCTAGTGCATCACAAGAACAAATCTTTCCATCCATTACCCTATGCAATGATCCCCTTCTTGTAATTCAAGATCAAAACATCCATTCATCTCCATGTCATGATCCCCTTCCATCTCATAACCAAGATCAAACTATACCATCCACCCCATCCCATGATCCTACCTTTTAAGTCAAGATTAAATAACCCCTTCACCTTCATGTCATGAGATCCTAATCCTCCACAAGATCCCATCACTCCTATCCAAGCCACTCATGAACCCAACACTTATCAATTGGGTTCCTCCACTTTCATCCAAGTTGGTCTCGTCCAAGAACCTATCATTCCCTCCATTCCATACACTCAAAATGTACTTGCATCTTGTTTCTAAAACAACAAGTATCCCATTGGTAAGAGAATTTGTCCAAAAATTCATTATCAAGGAAAAGGGTTAGTCCTACATGAGCAAGGCATATTAGAACCCATCCAAATCCAAGAAAATCCTAATTATCATGGCCTTGGATATAGGTCTCTAGACATTGGTACTCCTTCCATCCAACCCAAATCCAAAATCCTACCATCTAAATCCAAATGTCCACATTCCCCATCCTCAAAATCTATCTTCGACCCTTATTTCCCAAAACTCGGTCCTTCATCCCTTTCATCCATTTTGGGTTCCTATGTGCCAAAAAAAATTCCTTTATCCCCTCCATTTATCTTAAGTCCTTACATTCCACAACTAGCTTTCTTACCCTAAAATTCCATTAGCCTCTCCATCCATCACCTCATATCCTTAATCAAGATCAACAAAGGCACACACCCTTGAGCCTTTTCCAACATACCTACACCAACCCATCAATAATACATCCATAGCATTCCTCTCCATCCACCAATCCCATTTCTCTTGGAATCAATTTGGATGTAAAATATCAAATGCATAAATTAAAAAAACCTAAAAAAACATGCAAAAACAAAGAAAAAAATTATCCAAAATCAAAATTCTAATTCCCAAAGGAAT
Source organism: Sequoia sempervirens (assembly GCA_007258455.2). Classification (NCBI taxonomy): domain Eukaryota; kingdom Viridiplantae; phylum Streptophyta; class Pinopsida; order Cupressales; family Cupressaceae; genus Sequoia; species Sequoia sempervirens. Next base: position 509,752,949 of record VDFB02193867.1, on the reverse strand, counting down.
ATGAAGAAAATATCAAATTCAAAATCCATGTGGATTCCAAAAATACTCATATAATCAATGTATCCCAAAGAAAAATAAAAATTGGAATATCCAAACTTGCTTATCTAAAAGTGTCATCCAATTATATGTCCTCCACCCCATCTAGTAGTTCTTTATCACCTCCATCCATTTTGGGTACTTATATCTGAAAATCCACATCCACTCCTCCATCTAAATCTCCAAATTCAAAAGCCACTTTTCTTTCACAACATCACCACCCTTCAAGGTGTGTGCCAATTTTGATCTTGAAAAAAGTTCCATCCACTCATCTACAAGTCTTCCATCAACCCATCCATTATTCAACATCCATCTTCCATCCTGCCATCCCTCTTATCCAATCCTTCACATAAATACTTATCCCTCACCATCTTCCCATCCATTGCATCCCGCTTACCATCATTCTATAAACATCTACGGGCATACCTCCAATTGTCCACGGTCCATTATAGCACATCTTCAAGGGATATCATCCATGGAACTAGATTATTTTGTCTTACCTTCATCTCCCTACCATGCATTCACCATTTTAAAAATTCACTTATCTATATCCTTATCCATCTCTACCTGTCCTATTCCAAAAAAATTGGAAAAAAAAAAAGAGAAAAGAGAAAAAAATGAAAAATAAAAAGGTAAAGAGAAATCATTCATCCAATGGTAAAAACCACTTCTTATCAAATCTTGGATAAGTACCATGATGAAAACTTGGAAAAAAAGCGTCATGTGTAATCCATTACCCTCTTGCACTCTACACTTGGGGGAAAGTTTCATCCATGCAATCCTACCTATCACACTCCCCCTTTATCCCTCATGTCCTATCCATTATCCTACTTACATTAACCCCCCCTTTTCATTCATTTGATCTTGAGAAGGCTAAGGATCTTCATATACCTCATGTATTATATCCTTCCATCCATCTTATCCTATCCATATCATTCATTCCATATCTCCCATCTTATCCAAATCAATCCATCTTCCATTCCAATATTTGATCCTGATGAAGAGCCTAGGGGTCAAATACCAATGCATCCATTTCCTATCCACTTGATCTTGATCATCCTATTCATATCCTCCATCATTCATCCCTTATCATGTATTCCATCCTCTCATCCTATCCAAGTCACCCTCTCTTTTCACCCTTGATCTTGATAAGGCTAGGGAAAAAATATACATGCATGCTTTAGATAATGCAATCCTTACTTCCTTTATGATTCATGTCCTTTATGCACTATCCTTGGACATATCATACATACCTCATCATCTTCCACCCATGATTTCACTACCTATAGTCTAGGGAATCTTATTTCTTTTAAACTAGTCATTGGAGCTTCATCATCCTATCTCCCATCATCATCCATTATCCAAAAGTCCTCCCTCCTATTCATGAAATTCCTCCAACCTTCCATCCTTTATCATATCTTGGTCCTCCCTTGTCATTGGATTGCATTCAATCCTCCATCCAATATTATCT
>VDFB02193867.1:509279523-509751342 GCA_007258455.2 Sequoia sempervirens | reverse complement strand
AAAAAAAACCTAGTAGTTTAGAAACTACATTCATTTTGATATAGATTATATTCTTACATATTTTTTAAATAATATAGATAACTTATTCATTTTTTTAGTCAAGTTTCCTAACTCTGATTTTTCTAAATTTTATTGCCACTTAAGGGCTTATTTTTTCAATGATGATCTTGCACATACCCTTATCCCCAAGTAATGTCACCCTCCATGTCATCTTTTTCATCCATTGACAAGGGAAACCAAAATTTCCTCCATGTTCAACCAAGACCCATCGCTAACCATATCTTATGCACTTCACATCCTATTCAACCCATCATCAAGCCAAAAATCACCATAAAAGGACCACCAAAAATTGCCATAAAAGGACCACCAAAAATCATTATCAAAGGACCACAAAAAATTAGCATCAAGGGACCACCAAAAGTCACCCTCAAAGGAGTATAAGAACCCATGCAAAATCCTACTTTAGAAGATGCTAGCCCCAACCTTCTAGTTCCACCCACTTCCACCTCATATATCCCATGATTATCCAACTCATCCATCTCATCCACCTCATCCATTTAAATTTTTTTTCACTTTTATAGCACCTACACAAAGTCAACCATGTTACTCACTTGATCTCATTGATCCAAAGCATGACATGATAGATCCACATTTATGTCAAGATCAAGGTACTCCTTCTTGTGATCCCATTCCATCTTGTTAAGTCCATCCAAGAAATCCTTCAAGATAACCATGGCATCCAAGATAAACCTATCTTTGATCAAGAAATCCTAAATGATCTCCTTTCATATCAAGATAAAGTCATCCCTTCCATACCACCTAATGATCCAAGTCTCTCAACTCCATGCCATAATCCTAGTCCATCAACTCTATTTCACGATCATATACCATCTCATAATCTTACCATATCCAACACATTTTATGATCTTAGCATTTCCACCTCATATCATGATCCTATCATACTACCTCCATGGTATGAAATGACCCTAGTCCATCACAAGAACAAATCTTTCCATCCATTACCCTATGCAATGATCCCCTTCTTGAAATTCAAGATCAAAACATCCATTCATCTCCATGTCATGATCCCCTTCCATCTCATAACCAAGATCAAACTATACCATCCACCCCATCCCATGATCCTACCTTTTAAGTCAAGATTAAATAACCCCTTCACCTTCATGTCATGAGATCCTAATCCTCCACAAGATCCCATCACTCCTATCCAAGCTACTCATGAACCCAACACTTATCAATTTGGTTCCTCCACTTTCATCCAAGTTGGTCTCGTCCAAGAACCTATCATTCCCTCCATTCCATACACTCAAAATGTACTTGCATCTTGTTTTTAAAACAACAAGTATCCCATTGGTAAGAGAATTTGTCTAAAAATGCATTATCAAGGAAAAGGGTTAGTCCTACATGAGCAAGGCATATTAGAACCCATCCAAATCCAAGAAAATCCTAATTATCATGGCCTTGGATATAGGTCTCTAGACATTGGTACTCATTCCATCCAACCCAAATCCAAATGTCCACATTCCCCATCCTCAAAATCTATCTTCGACCCTTATTTCCCAAAACTCGGTCCTTCATCGCTTTCATCCATTTTGGGTTCCTATGTGCCAAAAAAAATTCCTTTATCCCCTCCATTTATCTTAAGTCCTTACATTCCACAACCTAGCTTTCTTACCCTAAAATTCCATTAGCCTCTCCATCCATCACCTCATATCCTTAATCAAGATCAACAAAGGCACACACCCTTGAACCTTTTCCAGCATACCTACACCAACCCATCAATAATACATCCATAGCATTCCTCTCCATCCACCAATCCCATTTCTCTTGGAATCAATTTGGATGTAAAATATCAAATGCATAAATAAAAAAACCCTAAAAAATCCAAGGATCAACATGTCCCATAACAAAAACATGCAAAAACAAAGAAAAAAATTATCCAAAATCAAAATTCTAATTCCCAAAGGAACATGAAGAAAATATTGAATTCAAAATCCACGCGGATTCCAAAAATACTCATATAATCAATGCATCCCAAAGAAAAATAAAAATTGGCATATCCAAACTTGCTTATCCAAAAGTGTCATCCAATTATATGTCCTCCACCCCATCTAGTAGTTCATTATCACCTCCATCCATTTTGGATCCTTATATCTGAAAATCCACATCCACTCCTCCATCTAAATCTCCAAATTCAAAAGCCACTTTTCTTCCACAACATCACCACCCTTCAAGGTGTGTGCCAATTTTGATCTTGAAAAAAATTCCATCCACTCATCTACAAGTCTTCCATCAACCCATCCATTATTCGACATCCATCTTCCATCCTTCCATCCCTCTTATCCAACCCTTCACATAAATACTTATCCCTCACCATCTTCCCATCCATTGCATCCCCCTTACCATCATTCTATAAACATCTATGGGCATACCTCCAATTGTCCACGGTCCATTATAGCACATCTTCAAGGGATACCATCCATGGAACTAGATTCTTGTGTCTTACCTTCATCTCCCTACCATGCATTCACCATTTTCAAAATTCACTTATCTATATCCTTATCCATCTCTACCTGTCCTATTCCAAAAAAATAAAAATAATAAAAAATAAAAAAGAGAAAAGAGAAAAAAATGAAAAATAAAAAAGTAAAGAGAAATAATTCGTCCAATGGTGAAAACCACTTCCTATCGAATCTTGGATAAGTACCATGATGAAAACCTGGAAAACAAGCATCATGTGTAATCCATTACCCTCTTGCACTCTACACTTGGGGGAAAGTTTCATCCATGCAATCCTACCTATCACACTCCCCCTTTATCCCTCATGTCCTATCCATTATCCTACTTACATTAACCCCCCCTTTTCATTCATTTCATCTTGATAAGGCTAAGGATATTCATATACCTCATGCATTATATCCTTCCATCCATCTTAGCCTATCCATATCATTCATTCCATATCTCCCATCTTATCCAAATCAATCCATCTTCCATTCCAATATTTGATCTTGATGAAGAGCCTAGGGGTCAAATACCAATGCATCCATTTCCTATCCACTTGATCTTGATCATCCTATTCATATCCTCCATCATTCATCCCTTATCATGTCTTCCATCCTCTCATCCTATCCAAGTCACCCTCTCTTTTCACCCTTGATCTTGATAAGACTAGGGAAAAAATATACATGCATGCTTTAGATAATGCAATCCTTACTTCCTTTATGATTCATGTCCTTTATGCACTATCCTTGGACATATCATACATACCTCATCATCTTCCACCCATGATTTCACTACCTCTAGTCAAGGGCATCTTATTTATTTTAAACTAGTCATTGGAGCTTCATCATCCTATCTCCCATCATCATCCATTATCCAAAAGTCCTCCCTCCTATTCATGAAATTCCTCCAACCTTCCATCCTTTATCATATCTTGGTCCACCCTTGTCATTGGATTGCATTCAATCCTCCATCCAATATTATCTTATCTAATCCATTTATCCTTTATCATTCCAATCCAACCATACCCCAACCATCGCAATCTAGTCCATCCAAATGCAATCAATCATAATCCATGCAATTTAAGCTTACAACCTAGTGGAACATTCAAAACATTCATTGGATTTGTTTCTAGCCTTGTTGTGAACCTTGAACATTTAGTCACATTATCATCATTGGGATATGTCTTTCCCAATCCTCACATTATATCAGGATGTGTCCTTCCCACGTCAAACAACGTCGTCATTGTCATCAATCAATCTATCAATCAATTTTTAGCTTTCTTGGAGCATAGTCCTTGTTTTCTTTTGGTTTAATGTGCATGATTTCTTGTTTCTTGTGTGTTTTATCATTGTTTGCATTTAACATGGTCTTTGCATTCTATTGTAAAAATGGCATCATGGTCTTCCATATCATGGTGTTATGGGGAATACGTTTTCACTTGACCCTTTTGATCATGTACTTGGCACATTGTCATCTTGGTTCCTTATACCTTGGTGCATGATGTCAAGTACAATATCAAATCTAGGTTGCTCATATCATTGTAGCATGATGATCCTCCATCCTCCCTCTCCATATATACTTCCATCATCCTTTTCTATTTTCCTCTATCCTTTTATCCTTCATCCTTTATTCCTCTCATCAATGTAGAGTGTGCACTCGTGTTCTTTTAACATGCATGTCCTCTAGAGGGGGCATACCACTACCTCCTCATCATCCTTCCTCATCCTCACTAGTGACTGGAGCATCATGCTTCTATTCCTAATCCCTTTCCTACCTACTATGTTTTATTCTTTGAAATGTTGTTACTTTTGTTAGTTGCAACATCATCTCAAAGAGGTGCTAAATGTAGACACTGAAAAATGTCCCAGGCCTACAAACACCATTTTTCATATCAATTCCTCCTTCTTCTTGCATAATTAACTAATTTTAATTATTTAATTATCTTTTAAGGTCATATTCCTTTATTAATTAAATAATTCTTAATTATTTAATTAATTCATTTTTTCCTTTATTCTTCCCTTGATTAATTAAATACAGTATGTTTATTTAACTACGTCACTAATTAGCCCCTTCCTGTTTATAATTAAATAAATGCTTATTTATTTAATTATTGTCACTTTTATACTATAATTATATAATTATTCATTATCCTCTTCTTCTATAATTAAATCTGTTTTATTTATTTAATTATTTACTAATTTCTCCTTTTCCTCCACTTCCATGGGGATCCTAGTGTTAGTGAAACTCAAAATGCCAGCTTGATTTGGAAGTAGAAAAGACACACCATCTCTCAAATAAATAACCCTTCCTCCTGTTTTGATTGATCCTCTTGCCAGAATCAGCCACCTCCTAGAAACCATTGACAAGATAATAAAAAAATTTCCACCCTTCGCATAAAAGGGATCAAGGAATGGTGGAAGATAAAAATGGGTCAGTGAAGAACCCTAAGGGCTTCAGGAGACACTCTTCTAAGTACAGGTAAATTTTTTATGAAATATCTACCAATGTCAAATCTTCTACCAATAATGGAGACGTGGCAAGGGGAGAACAAGAATGGAGGCCGGTTCCAATAATCACAATATATCTAGAACCCCAATATGCATACTGCAAAAAAATGGCATCTTTGTGAAAATATAGGAAGTGAACAAATCTCTTTAAAAAATTTGCTCGTGGATGAAGGAAAACTAGTATGAACATTTTGATTTAATCATGGTGTCTAATTCTTCATTTTTTATTCTCCTTAAAAGTGGCTCTATCAAGAGAAAATTACTACATAAAGGTCCTTTCTAGTGTGGTGACACTTTGTTAGGAATTTTTGATAGGAAATATAATACATCCCTTGAGGCCCTCAAGTTGTCACCATGCCCTATTTGTTTCTCCATTTCATGTCTTCCAGTGGAATTTTTTGATACTAGCTAGACTAGGTATGTGCATGATCATCATGGAAAAAACAGGCCCTTAAGTGGCAAAAAATTCAGAAAAATCAGAGTTAGGAAACTTGACATAAAAATTCAAATAAGTTATCTATATTATTTGAAAAATATGTAAGAATAGAATATGTAGAAAATTGAATGTAGTTTCTAAACTAGTAGGTTTATTTAAATGAAAATAAAAATCTATTTGGTGAGAAATTGAAATTTCAATACAGTAGTACTTAAATTTCAGGGAAAACCACCCTAACCATAATAAAATGATAATAATTTTTTATAATATTCTAGATATAAGTAGAGACTCATGTCCCAATGTGATGCATATTTTTTTGTAATTTTTTTCCAAATAAATAATTAATTATGAATTTTTTATTACAACTTTAAAAAATAAAAAAATCATGTGTTTGACCACCTTAACTTGGTAAAAACTTCATGAAATTCAATTTTATTTTTTTAATCCTATAGTATGTGAAGCATAGAATGTGATGCATATTTCAGATTAAAAAAATGTGATATAATTTGAAAGTTATAGATTTTTTTCAATCAGCCTATAAATCAAGACTTTAGTCATAATTCAAATGGAAAATGAATAATAATTATTTATTAAATTCAAAGTAAAGCATAATTTCTATTGGTAGAAAGCTGAGAATCTCCTTTAAAAACCCTTTTCATTTCATCAATTTTGGGTAAAAGGAAAGTTGTCAGCCACATACCTTACACATACCCATCATATCGCCACTTTTTGGCCCATCATGATCCTGCACATACCTCTTTGTGAGACAAATCGTTTCCCATTTTGGCGATTTTATCAAAAGTGAATTTGTGATTGTAAATGGAAAACCCACTATTAGGGTTTGGGATTTCATAAGAAAATATTTTCTCTTGCCTCATAAGGTCTACCTTTCCACTAGCAAGGGTGAATGGATATAAACAATAATCTAAGAAACTTCCATATGGAAAGAAGCAAGCATCTTTGTTGACTTAAATTTTTTTTCTCGAGTAGACCTAGTGGACCTCACTGCAATTTTTGCGGATTTGGGAATAAACCAACCCTCTAGCAGTTCTTACCACTCTTGTAAAGTTTTTCCTTCATCTTCAATTCCTAGGAACCCATGTCCTACAAAAAATTTGATTTAAACAGAACATGTAACACCTCAGAACCCCTTAAGGAGAAACCCAATTTACCTATCCAATCCAATCTTTCTTCTCCTTCTTCCCATTAGTCAGAGCACTCAGAAAATAACATTTCTAGCTATGAAGACCTACTAAATGACTCAGAGGATGATCTCATCAATTTCATTAATGATGCCATAACCAAGGCAACTAAAGGTCTCATGAAGAAATAGCTGATGATATTCTTGGGGAGCCTAACTCTGTGGTCGATTCCCCACCCCTTCCCATTTCTCAAATTGCTTCTAAACATAAATTAAGCTTCTTTGTAGAGGCCCTACCATCCTTGGATAATTTTGATGTTGATTTATTTGACCCTCTTTCATTCCCACCCATATCTTAATTAGAATCTAACCTCAAGGATATTGTCACTCCCAAGAGTAAGAGAGGTTGCAAATCAAAAAAGGAGAAAACTAATCTAGAGATCCTAGTAGGCCTCCAAACATTTGAAATGAATCTTTTCTCTGCCTATAAAAAATGTGAAGGGATCATTTCCCCTTCCCAACCTACATAGTGTGATTCTACTATGGGGAGAGAATCCTCTGAAAGAATCATGAAATCAAGGAGAGAGTTTCACTCCTTGACCACAATGGGGATCCTTTCATGGAATGTTAGGGGATTAAACACCCCTAATAAAAGAAGAATAATAAAGCATCAATTATTTGGTTCCTTCTTAGAAATTTCTCAACTTTAGGAAACTAAGCTATCATCTCAATCAACCTCATATTTTTTTGGCTCTTGGATTGATTAGGGCTTTATTGACTCCCTAGCCTTGGGTGCCTCAAGGAGTCTACCAGTCATATGAAATATTTTTTTTGTCAAAATTGATCACTTTGAAGTAAAAGCTAACTGAATGCAAGCTTTGGTTGTTTGTTTGAGAGCTAATAGTATATTTTGGCTATATAGCATATATGGCCCATGTTCAGTTTTTGGTAAAAGATAGATTTGGAAGAAAATTTATCTTAGTATTGCCTCCAAAAAAAAATATTTTAAGGTTTTAGCAGGAGATTTTAATGTTGTAAGAAATATCTTAGAGAAAATGGGTGGAATTATCCCATCTACATTTGCAATAGACGATTTCAACAACTTTATTTTGTCCAATAATTTTGATAATTTCCTGTTAAAAATGACAATTTTACTTGGACAAACAAGAGAAAAAACTTCTCCCAAATAGCCAAAAAACTTGACCGCTTCTTGATTTTTGATAATTGGCTATCTATTTCTTGGGATTTCTCATCCATTATTCACACATTTCTTGGATTAGATCATTTTTCGATATCCCTCTCGGTCTTTGAAGAAATAAATATTGCTAAGAGAACTTTTAAGCTAGAAGTTATGTGGTTTTGAGATATGGATTTCATTTTGTGTGTAAAAGGCTAGTGGCTAAATTACCCCTTCTTTAATGGAACAAGGATTTTTCAGTCAAGCAAAAAATTGCAATTTCTAAAGAACAAGATCAAGGAATTGAACAAGAATCATTTAAAAAAAATCTTTTCAGAAAAACAGAGAATTTAATTAGAACTTTCTGATTTATATGAGACTATAATCAAAAAGGGCATGGAAAATGCCCTCTGTAATAAAGAGAAGTTCCTGAAAGCTAAACTAGATGAGGTTTTGGCTCGTGAAGAGTGTTACTAGAGATAGAAGTCCACAGAGATTTGGTTAAAAGGAGACAAAAATATGAAATTCTTCCATGCCTCAACCAATATTTGAAGACAATTGAATAAAATAATTTCAATTCTTTCCTACTCTGGGAATCTCCTTTGTTCAGAAAATGAAATTAGTCTAGAAGCAATTTCCCATTTCAAATATCTTCTAGCTCTAAAAGTTGTTCACAATTCTCTTGAAAATAACTCAGTATTAAATAACATTCCATCTCTCATCTCTCCCAATCAGAATAAATTTCTCATGGCTAAATTATCAATGGAGGAAGTTAGAGATGTGGTTTTTTCAATGGAAGAAAAGAAAGCTCCTGACCTAGATGGGTACACTATTTTATTCTTCCAAAAATGCTAGGATTTTGTGGGTCAAGATGTCCTACTTTCCTTAGAAGAGTATAGAAGGTATAGGAATATTCTAAAGGATTTAAATACCACCTTCTTAGCCCTTATTATGAAAAAAGAAGATCCTTTTTCCTTTAATGATTTTTGGCTGATAGCTCTATGCAATTCAATCTATAAAATATTCACCAAAGCTATCATGTCTAGATTGGCCAAGTTACTTCCTTCTATCATCTACAAAGAACAAGTTGATTTTGTCCCTAGAAAGGATACTCCAGAAGGTTCCATATTATCCCATGAAGCTCTCCATTCAATCATGTGTGAAAAATATCCAAAAATGGTCCTAAAACTTGATATGTTGAAGCCTTATGATAGGGTGAATTGGGACTTCTTATTGGCAGTGCTAAAAAAATTTGGATTCAGTAATCACTAGTGTAAGTGGGTTCACTCATGTTTCTCTAGTGTGAGATTTTCTATAATTGTAAATGGTACCCCCTATGGATTTTTTCTCCTTCACAAGGAGTGAGACAAGGCAACCCCCTTTCTCCCTCCTTGTTTATTTTAATGGCTGAAGGGTTGAGTGGATCAATAATTGCAGCTAGGAATGCTATAAATTGGAAAGGAATTTAAGTTCATCCATTTTCTACTCTAATTTCACATTCCCTCTCTGTGAATGACACACTCCTCCTAGGACAAGAAACAATGGAAGAGGCCAAAGTAATTAAAAAAATAGTCTTTAACTACTATTCCTTTTCAAGTCAACATTGCAATTCAAAAAAATATAAAATTTTCTTTCTAAGTGTGAATCCTTCTGTGAAATCCCAAATTCAAAAATTCTAGGGATTTCAATGTGATTCTCTTCTTTACAAATACTTGGGAATTCCTTTTTTCTCAAGAAAGGACAAACATGAATTTTGGGACAAATTGATTTTTGTAGTCTCTAACATAATTCCTCTTTGGAAAACAAAATGGCTAACATTTGCAGGGAAATTAGTATTCCTCAAATTTGTCCTATGCTCTCTTCCAATTTATCTTATGTTGGTCTTAAATCTCCCAAAATGAAAAGGAAAGGCCCTACAAAAGATATTCAAATATTTTTTATGGTTTGAAAATGTTTCTTCTAAAAATAAATTACCCCTTGTTGCTTGGGACACAATTTGTAGTCCCAAAACCAAGGGGGGAGTAGGGATAAGATATATCTTCTTGTGGAACAAGGCCCTAGGTGCAACATTGGTGTGGAAAATTTATTCAAAACTAGAATCAAAATGGTGTTGGAATTGATGAAGTATAAATATTTGGAATCTCTAGATATCAAAAGAATCTTCACTTGAAAGGACCTTCCTAAGGGATCTAAATTATGGAAGTTTATTGCCTCCTACAGAAAATTTATTCTCCCTCATCTCTCTTGGTTCATCAACAATGGAGAAAAATATATCTTTTGGGATTATGCTTGGAATGGCCACAAGCTCCTCTAATCTCTAGGAGATTGGAATCAATTTTAACCTTTACTAAAAGCTAGTTGGGGTGACAAGGTTTGTGATTATTTAGAAACTGATCCTTTGGATCCCTGCCTAGTAAAGTGGATTTTTTTTAATTTTTTACAATCTCCATCACATATTAAGGCCTCTCTCAAAAATGAACTTGCAAAAAGAAAAAATTATTTATCTAACAAGCAAGATGAAATCATTTGGATAAATTACAAATCGAGGCAATATAATATCAAAGATTATTACAATTCTTTAATTTCTTGCGTTAAAGTTAACCCCTAGCCTTTTAGGCTCTGTTGTGGACTTGATTTCCTCCCAAAAGCTAGAGAATTTGCTTGGTTGGAAATTAAAGACAAAATATTAATAAGTATGAGACTTGATACATTGGAGATTACTCCCCTATTTACTTGTGTTATGTGTGTTAAAGCCTTTGAATCAATAGATAATCTTCTTCTAGGCTATGATTTTGAATACCATTGCTAGACCTAGGTAATGAATAAGTTGGGATGGTCAAGCCCCCTTTAGATTTCTATTTTTCCAACACTTTCTTTCATGGCCTTCACTTTCAAATTCTTCTTCCTTTGCCTGCTTATGGGATATTTTCCCTTATATCATCATATGGAACATTTGGCTTGAAAGGAATTTAATAGAATTTTTAGAAAGAAGACTTCCTCACTGGCTCAGGTTTTTCAAACAATTGAGATTTCAATCTCAAAAGTGGCTACAACTACTTTATTAAAAAATTATCATCAGTGTAACCATTTTTCCTCTTGGGATGCATTAATTCAAAACAACTGGAAAATCTTGAAACTCCCAAAAGTTGATTTAGTTTCCACAAAGACCCAAGGAATATTAAGGAACTCTTTGAAGTGGTCTCCAACACAAATTTTTTTCATCAAATTAAACTTTGATGGGGATTCCTAGGGTAACATAGGAAAATCAAGCATTGCAGCTTTTCTAAGGGACTGGAAAGGTAATTTTATTGGAGCAATATGTGAATTGATCTTGGATTCTACTAATAATGTTGTTGAGTTGAGAGCTTTAAGCTCAGGCTTATCCTTTTCCAAGAGACATTCAATTAATCATATCTCTATATAAGGAGATTCAATGGTTTCTATCTTGACATTAAAGAAAAAGCTCTTAGACTCTTGGTACTTAGATTACATTTATCTCATATTTAGCGTCAACTAGAAAATTTCACCTCTTATCAAATTTTTCATTGGTTCAGGGAGATCAATGTCTATGTAGATTTTCTTTCCAAGAAAGCACTAGACGAGAACATCAATTTTAAAAAGTTTTCAGCTGGGGAATGTGACTATTTATTTTTTAATCCTTGACCTCTTTATTTTGTGACTCGATTTCACTCCATCTTAATTTTTGTTATTCTTTTCTTTCCTGATGTTTGGGCTCCTTTCATGGTACTTCATTTATTTTTATCTTTTTTCTTTGTGGGAAGTAACTTTGTGCATTTCCTTTATCTGAGCCCTTGTTTTGTTTGTTGTCCTAGGTATTGTTCTTTCATTGGGAATGTTGGGGCTAGGTACATTTTTCCAATTCTTGAAGATTTAAATTTAAAGTTCCAAATCTTTATTCTTTCTCTTTCTTTTCTGTTGGTTTCTTGGTTGAACGTGCCCTGTTCACTGTCGGATACTATTTATTATGGTGGCCATTTGTACCTCTGCCTATTTGGCATATGGGATTTATCATCACCATTACATGATAATTTGATAGGTGTCCTTTGTAATTTCTCCCCACTCCATGCATGTCTCATCAGGGTAAACATCTTTGAGGCTTTTATGGCCCCTCCATGGTATGGAATTTATTTCAAAGGATCAACATTGATATCTTATTTTGATTTTGGTAGTTTCCAGAGCTGGAGCCAAATTTAGCAATTGGAATGTTTGGGCATTCATATTTTATTTTTATTTTGGTGGCTGTGAGAACTAGAGCCAAATTTAACAATTGGAATGTTTGGAGAATTATACTTCTCTTCTTCGATGTTCACCAATAAGCATTTACGCTTACTGACGAATATGGGAGGAGAGAATTTTGAGGAACCTTTGGTGGTACCTTTGGAAAATTATAAATCAAATTTGGTAGGAATTTTAATTTCCAAGGCATGGAAAATTAATTGGGACTTGGCATCAAAAGAAGTTTTAAGAGTACTTTTTTCTCTTACTCATTAATTGAACTCTAAATGCAAGCTTGTGTGCAGACTAATCAAGGTTCTTGTTGGCCACCTCATGCACTTTATATATGGCTCTTGTCATGGACTTTTATTCACTCATTTTGTGTTCTCTTTGGTTTTCTTCCGGTTCCCTCGATGGCTCTAGACAGGCTCTTCAAGGTGCTCGTTCTGCCCAGGTCTCATGAAATTCTTGGCAACTCTCCACTCACAAAGGAAAAGATAAGAAGGGATTCATCTTTTGAATGCAAATAGGTGATGGATGCAATCCAGGTGGTTTTGGGTTTCAACTAGATGGAATTGAATGTTATGGCGCTTCCTTACGAAATAGCTTCTCAATTTGTATCCAATATTATGGATATTCATTGGTCTATTGAGAAGGTCAAATTTTTAGTGTGTACTTATCTACTCTTGCATGTATTCCCTCTTTCCACCCTTCAGCTGGCTCTTGAAGGGTATGACATTCTTCAGGGTTCTAATCTAGTTGGTGGAATAATATGCAAACAACATGTTTTACAAGATAGCGACCCTTCCAAGCTCATTTATTCCATGGCATATGGTTTAATTTATGATCATCCTTATGAGTTCAAAGAATGAATTTTGAGCCTTAGGCTCTACTATGGAAACTCTATATGTGACCCTATTCAAGATCTTTACGATGTCGTTCACCTTCTCATTAGAAATGTTCTCATAGAGCCACACAAGGAACCATATTTTCTGTGACTTGTGGATATTGCATCTTTAGAAGAAAGCTCCACTTCAAAAGGCCACTCTTCTCCCCTTTGGATTTGTTTTTTGTTGGATCCTCATGTTTTTATCCTCTTCTCATGGTTCTTTCTTTCTCGGAAGTTTTCTATGAACTCTTGCAATGTCATTTTGTTAGGTTTTTATGGTTGGAAGCCCATTGGGTTCTCCTCTTTGATGCAGGTTTGACTTCTCCTCATTTTGGATCTCCTTGCTCGCTTCTTGCTATAATTTTTATTTGAGATCTTCATGCTTCAAATTCTTTGGGTCCTTCATGTCTTTGTAGTATACTCTCATTTGATGCTTGCAACTAGTACGTAAGGCACATTTTCTTGCTCCCTTTGAAGCATGAAGATTAAATGTTGTAATTTGGGTTATCCCTCTGGGATTCTAGTCCTTCATATAGTTAAAGCCACATCTCACTGCTCTTATTTTTGTTTGTAAGTTCCCTTTGGGACTCTTTTGTAATCCTCTTTTCAATTAATACAATTTTCGTGGCTCTATCACCTTTATTAAAAAAAAGACATGTCATATGTCTTCTATAATTAAATAATGATTTTATTATTTAATTATTCACATTCCCTTCTAAATTAAATAATGTTATAATTATTTAATTTTCTCCAACAACCTCTTTTTCTATGCCAACCTCTTTATCCATGCCATTCATATCTCTTCATGTCTCATTTAATTTCCACCCTTGATTGAATTGTCTTATTGACATTCAATCTCAACCCTTCATTCAAAATTTTCTTTTCTATAAAAGAATCCTATCACTGTCATTTCTACATCTTAGACATCTTTGACATCTACACTTTATCTACATCTAGACATCAACATCTTTTATGCTAATGTCATCCTACTAGAATCATGAGAAACCACATTCAAATATTCAACAACTCAACATACGACATTCAATCCTTTAAGGTTTGCATTGCATTTGGTTTGATTTAAATTATGTTTTATCCATATTTCTGTTTCTATGCATTTTGCATTCATAAATGTATTTTTTATGTTATCTAAAGAGTTATTATTATCTATCATTTTTCCTCATAACACAGGATGATGGAACTTATCATGATCTCATCCCTTTTATCATTTAGGGTTTCTTTTATAAAGCATTCTCTCTCTCTCTCTCTTTGTATTATTCATTTTGTTAGTATTTTATTTTTGAGGAATAAAAAATATTTTTTTTGCAAAGATCTTGTGTGGAAGGTGGTTTTTTTGTAGTTTTATCATTCATCTCGTGTTATTCACAAATCTAACAAATTATATTGTATCTTAAATCTAGAAGTTACATTTATAATTTTGTCTTTTATTGTTGGAAAATTTTGCAAATTGTTACACACTTATATTTTGAGTTACATAATCATAAATTGAGAAAATTTTGGAATGATGTTCACTATTAGATCTGTTTGCACATAGACCTAAGATCCTTAAATAGTATTGTACATAGTCAAATTTTGAATTTTTAAGAAGCCTATGTAGTACATAGGCACCCTAGGTGCCCTTTTCTAGGTAAATTGAGCCCAAATTTACTGTGCAAAATCTTATCTCTGATCTCTACCTAGATCTACCATCGACTTCTAAATACCAATCTTATTACTATTTTTTTTGCTAAAATCATTTCTATATTGATCCATAGGACATAACAACATGTTCTCATTACAAAATTCTTGTGTTGTCATAATTCCTATTTTATTGTTAGATCTTGGTAAGAATTTCAAAGAAATTTTGATACAAGCAGGGTATGTGTAGGATCATGATGGAAAAAATAGGCCCTTAAGTGGTGATAAAATTTTGAAAAATTAGAGTTAGGAAACTTGACGTAAAAATTTGAATAAGTTATCTATATTATTTCAAAAATATGTAAGAATAGAATCTGTAGCAAATTGAATGTAGTTTCTAAACTACTAGGTTTATTTTAAAAGAAAAAATCTATTTGGTGAAAAATGGAGATTTCAATGCAGTAGCACTTAAATTTCAAGGAAAAAATAAGTAGGTGTTTTTCTGGCCACCCTAACCACAATAAAATGACAATATGTTTTTATAAGATTTTAGATATAAGTAGAGGACTCATGTCATGATGTGATGCATATTTTTTTGTAATTTTTTTCCAAGTATACAATTAATTATGAATTTTTTATTACAAATTTTAAAAAATATAAAAAACTCATATGTATGACCACCTTAACTTGGTTAAAACTTCATGAAATTCAATTTTTTTTTAATCCTATGGTATGTGAAGCATAGAATGTGACACATGTTTTGGATTCAAAAAATGTGATACTGTTTGAAAGCTATAGATGTTTTTCAATCAGCCTATCAATCAAGACTTTAGTCATAATTCAAATAGAATATGAATAATAGTAATTTATTAAATTCAAAGTAAAGGATAATTTATATTTTTGGAAAGTTGAGAATCTCCTCTAAAAACCCTTTTCATTTCATCAATTTTGGTTAAAAAAAATTTCGTTAGCCATATACCCTACTCATACCCACCATATCGCCACTTTTTGGCCCATCATGATCATGCACACACCCAACATGTGAAAATGAGTTTATTTCTCATCTTTTGTTATTTTTCAGTGATCCCTCTCTGAATATCTCTCCTATGTGTGAGGTTATCTTGGTGCAAGAGAATTCAATCATTGACAATTATGATAATCAAGTTTGTTCTTCTCTCAATGCCTCACCTACTAGGGAAGAAGGTGTCTTAGTGTTAGAAGATCCAATCATTGAGCATCATTATAATATTGTTTGTTTCTCCCCCTACCTCGCATACTTGTGAATATATTGTTGGACAATACAATGAAATCATTGATACATTTATTTCAAAAGATAATGAGATGGATGGCATATATGTTTATGCTAAGGTGACATTATATCCCTAATCAACAAAAAATCATCAATAATTAGTCAAATCCATTGAGATTATGAACACACAATTAACTATTAGATTTCCTAAAACTCCATTAATTAGACCTACATTAATGGGTGAATGCAAGATTACACAACCAAAATAATAAAAAGGATAAATAAGTTATAATGATATCAACACGATCTATTAATGAATCATAAAAAAACATTTGATTTCATCCACTTATGGTGAACTTGATTATGAGAAAGCACCTTCCTTGAAAGAAATGGAAGCCATTTATGGAAGAGGTTATCCACTTTTGAAATAATTTAGCTATAATGGAAAAGGATACGGTGTAAAATAACAAGGTATCCATGTCTCCATAGAGTTCAAAATTCAAGAATAAACAAGAGGTCTTTGTTATTTTCCTTCAAAAATAATGAAAACATCAAAAAGACCTTCACTTAATGTCAATATCATTATGCAATATTCTCCTAAAATATATCTAAATTTATAAAATCCTGATAATGATACATTTGGTGAATACACATCAATTATTGCTCCTTTCCATGTGGTGATTCTAGGATCACAACATAACCACTAGGTCATGCATTGGGGTATAAACTGGGCTTCATGCAATCATATTTCATCTCACAAGGAGCTGGGCATCATCATCCATATTGGCTCATCTTTGTCCCTACACTTGGGGAAAAGGGGTTAGGTAGTGTTGTATTAGGTGCATTCCTTCTAGCAAGGGATTCCTTTTTATCTCCTTAAAATATTAGTGTAGCAAGTACACTAACATTTTAAGGGTGGGGTATATGGTCCCTCACTCTTTGTTTGCATAGGAAACAATCCCTTTCTAGTGATGATAACATGCATCTCCTAGAAAGTGTTACCTTATCACTGGTAGTGTGGCCTTCTCAATCTATGTTGTGTCTCCTTTTCTAGGATGTTGGGCTTGATATCTTCTAAGTGTGTAAATTTTCTTGGCATATGATGTTCATCTTTGTGGTAATGCTATGGATAGTATTCCCTAAGGTGTGAGATTTTATTCCATGATTTGTCCTCTCTTTGTGGTGATGCCATACATAATATTCTCTAAGGTGTGACTCTTCATGTACTAAGCAATGCCCCTTTGTCATTTTGTAAAGCACCTTCTATGGTGGTGTTGTTTAGAACACCCTGTGAGGTTTTGGCCTTGTCTTATGTTCCTTCTTAGGTGAGTTTATGCACCTTTTTAGGTGATTTTTTTATTTATGTGTCTTCTTAGAAAGTTTATGCACCTTATTAGGAATGTTTGGAGTTTATTCACCTTCTTAGATGAGTTTATGCACCTTCTTAGGAGATTTTATGCACCTTATTAGGAAACGTTTTGGCAAGATAGTCCATGGATTCAGAATAATGCAACTTGTTGGATCATGAAATTAAGCGCCCATTTTAACATGGCCACTGAGAATAACACAAATTTCTTGGTAGTAGAGCTATGTGTTTCATGAGTGTCTAGCATAATGCATCTTGCTATTCTTATGGAACCTATCCTATTGTATGGAAACCTAGCATAACACAACTTGATAGCTAGTGGATCCATGTGGCTCAAGATTGATTTGGCATAATGCAACTTGGTAGTCCTCATGAGAGCATTCCTTTATCTAACATTCATTCGATCGATGATGTTTGGTATTTGAGACAATTTAAGACTAAGGTCTCTTTTCCTTATCGACTCGAATTCCTTTAGTGATAACCTTGTGTTGTGTTGTGTGTCTTCTTCTTCCTATATCTCATGTGTTTTCATCATGTATGTTTATGTATGTTTCCTTGTTGCATTATGTACATATGTTTTCCTTTGTAATCATGTCAATTTTCCATGGGGTCTTGGATTTTGGGGGCTTGTACATCCCCCTAATCCTTTGTCATCCTATCTCTTTAACATTTAGACAATTAGACCCCTCTTGACATAGATTTTATAGTTTAGTGTGATTCGGAGTGTAAGTTCATACTCTCATTAAATTGGGGGCTAAATGTAGCATCGTAAATTATCATCTATGACAATTTCACACTACATTTTTCTTACCCTAATTAATTGGACCTAATTTAACACCTAATTTCCTAAATTATACATTTCATGGAACATTTTAAATCATTTTTTGACAAATCGCAAGCATAAAACAAATGCATTCATTCAATAATTTATCTTTGAATCCTTAATTTCTAAAAAAATAGGTCTAGGACACTCACTCTTAGGGAACCTATGTCCCCCTATTTTGGATCCAAATTCCAATTTGTTGGTGTTAGAACTTTATTATTTGAAATTCAAATATCTAAAGTTGGCTATCAAGATTTAATTTTTGGGAAATTATAATAATTGTGTACAAATACCTATTTATTGTGTTATTTGAAAACTAAGAAGAAAAATAGCTATCTAGAAAGAATGAAAAGAATTGAACAATTTATGATCAAGCATTTTTCAAGAGTATTATAAAGCAAGTCAAGAGAGGCATTTTAGTGATTTATTGTAGCAATTCAAGATCTAAGCATCATTTCAAAGTGTGTATGAGTTCATTCATATTTATGTTTTCATATTTTATGTGAAGTCTAACCATTCTAGCTCTCTAGGAAATTCAAAAAAGAACTAGGCATTGAGGATATGTGTATGACTTTAATCCTTCAAGGAAGCCATTGAAGGCTGGGGAGTTGTAGTCCATTATTGATTCATCATTTATTTTTATCATTTATCCCTATCCCTCAAAAGGATAGGTTTTCTATCATTGGCATTTCCATTGAGGAAGCAAAAGCGCTAACATGGGGTTTGACTAAGTGGTGCAGTCACGAATGGAGGGTTCATAAAGTATTGTCCAAACCATGCAACTTAGAGTCAACACCACGGAAATAACACAAGGAAGTATTCTACAAATATTAATCTTTATTGAATTGGAAAACTTACATGTAACATATGCATCATGGGTGAATAATCAGGGCTCATAGGCTTGCCGCAAGGGAATTCAACATTACAACTCCCGAAAGGCCTTATTACAATCCCTCAAAGGGGTACTGCAAAATTCTAACT
Organism: Sequoia sempervirens; assembly: GCA_007258455.2. Classification (NCBI taxonomy): domain Eukaryota; kingdom Viridiplantae; phylum Streptophyta; class Pinopsida; order Cupressales; family Cupressaceae; genus Sequoia; species Sequoia sempervirens. The sequence continues at coordinate 509,732,382 of VDFB02193867.1, read as the reverse complement.
ATCTATCTATCTCTAACCATTAATGAACATTTTTAAAATGTATTACAGATGATCTTAAATATGATTCTCTAGCTCCAACATGTACAAAAGATAAGGTAGCATAAAAAATTCCTGCACTAATCTTGAGAGGAGAATAATGCCAAACATTACATATCTTTTACAAAAAAATAAATAGAAATAAACATAAATATCATGCATGCTACAACATAGTTATTTACATGGGGAAAACCCTTTTGGGAGAAAACCCCACACTCCAAAATATGTCCAATATATTATTAAGAAATCACAAAGATTACAATATACTTGCAATGAAATATTGTCATAGGAGTGTCACCAACTATAGATCCAAAGACAACATGATCACTATCAAACACTCAAAATACATCACCATCTACAAATGTAGTACAACACCCTCATAAAATAGGGTTACCTTCTAGGGAAATATAGGCCAATAAAATAACCAACATTATATCTAAAACCTAATAATTATCAGTCCATATTTACAATATATCATTTATTTAATGTATGGCGACCATTTAGGAGTTTTTTGAAAAAAATGACAAAAAAATATTTACATGCATCCCACTCCTCCCCTCCACCTCATGCTCCCATTATATATTACACCTATTGGTGTAACTTAGAAATATATATATATATATATCCTATCAACAATAAACTTTATATGATACCAAGGTTGAGACACATTTTCCTAACAAATCTCCCACTTGTTGAAAACCTTGCAAGAGAAATGGGAGGGAGTAAAAATTGTCTCCTAGTTACTAGGGGTTGAAAGGCCCGTGCTCTTTGAACACCATATGAACTCCTTTGTGCTCACAAGATTAGTTGAAGAATCATTAAAATTCATCAAAGTCTATAAATTAACTAGTTTCACCCTACCATCTTCGACCATATCTTGAATAAAATGATATTGTACATAAATTTTCTTGGTCCTAGAATAAAATGTCAAATTCTTGGCTAGATATATCACACTTTGACTATCGCAATAAACTATCACAACAAATTTTTTTATTCCAATATCTGAACACAGTCTCTTAAGCCAAATGGATTCTTTACAAGAATGAGTAGATGCCATATACTTTTCTTTAGTATTGGACAAAGCAACCACAACCTATCACTTACTCATACAATAATTACACCACCAAATAACATATACATATAAGAAATGGTGGATCATCTACTATAAACATCACATGCCCATTATGTATCCACATAATTGTGAATATCAAGGGAAATCTGATCTTTAGTCATATTACCTATGATAGCACAAGGAATAATCTGAGATGCCACGTAAATATCTAAAGACTCTTTTCATTGCATCTTAATGAACTCTACTAGGATTAGACATATATTTGAAAATAACTCCCACTACTTGGGAAATGTCTGGTCTAGTACAAACCATAACATACATCAAAATTCCAACTACACTCTAGTAAGGTATTTTTCTCATGTCTTCAATCTCTGATTGAGATGAACTAGAAAATTTGAAATAGATAACTTTGTTCCAACATAGATGGGGACAAACAATGTTCTATAATTCTACATGTTAAATCTCTATAAAATTGAATTGACATACTTAATCTAGCTAAGCCATAGCTTTTTATTCAATCTATCTCTTTCAATTTCCATCCTGAGAATGTGTCTAGCTGCACCAAGGTATTTCATTTCAAATTTAGTAACAAGTTGATATTTTAGTTTTGAAATCATACTTTTCCCTTTGCCAATACATAACATATCATTGAAATATAATGCAATAAATAGGAAATGATCACCATCAGTTTTATAATAAATACAATGATCTTATTTAGAAAACTTAAATCCTAGACTCAACACATATGTATCAAATTTATGGTACCACATCCTGGGACTCTATTTTAGGCCATACAAATATTTCTTCAATTTGAAAAAAAAATTACTTTTACCTCTCACCATGTAGTGCTCTGGTTGTGTCATATAAATATCCTCCTCCAAGTCACCATGAAGGAAAGCAATTTTTGCATCCATTTTCTCAACCTCTAGATCATAATAAACAATAATAGAAGGAAAAATCTAATAGATGTCATTTTTACAATAGTATAAAATATCCCACCATAATCAACACCCTCAACTTGGGAGTAACCCTTCACAACCAACCTTTCTTTGTACTTCTTAATACTTCCATGTGAACCAAATTTTTTTCTTGAAAACCCATTTTCAAACAATAGGTTTATATCCTTCAAAAAATGGTACAAGATCCCATGTATCATCCTTTCTCAAATATTTCATTTCTTTATACATAGCAATCTTCTAGGATTCTGCATCATTCATAGCTAATGCCTCTTTTATAGACCTTGGTTCATCCATGTTAGTAGTCAAAGATAAAATACATCTCCAATCATCATTTGAATACCTTTTAGGTGGTTGTCTATGCCTTATAGACCTTCAAATAAGATGAGTTGGATGTTATTCCTCCTCTTCTAAAGATTCAAAGCTAGATGAGCTCTCCTCAACTTCTTCTCCATCCATGGGCCTCGATTGAACTTTCTCAGGTGTAGAAGGAAATTGAATCACATCTTCTTGTTTACTTTGTTCTTGCTATAGTATAACATAAGAAGGATTAGTTTCTCTAAAAAATACAGATCTACTATATATTACCTTCTATGCAAAAGGATCCCAACACTTGTATTCTTTCACACCATAAATATATCTAATGAAAATACATTTCATAACCTTGTTCTCCAACTTTTTTCTCTTTTCCTTTGGAAGATGTGCATATGACTTGCAACCAAAAACTCTAAGATATCTTGATGAAGGCTTGTTACCCAACCATGCCTCTAAAGGTTTCTTATCAACAAGAGCTAATGCAGGAGACATGTTAATTAGGTAACAGGTAGTGGAACTAGTTTCAACCCAAAAAAATTATTCTAGACCAACACCACTCAACATACTCCTAGAGCCTTATCCATTAGTTTCATGTTCAGTCTTTCTGCAACTCCATTTTGTTGTGGAGAATCCAAAGTTTTCTTTTCTCTATGAATACCGCAATCTTTATAGAATCTTTAAAAATCATTAGAGAAAAATTTACCAACATTATCAGTCCTCAAACATTTTATTTTCTTTCTAGTCTACAACTCAACCATTGCTTTAAATTCTTTAAATCAACTAAAAACTTCACATTTACTCTTTAGAAAGTGAACCCATCTCCTTCTACTATAATCATCAATAAATGAAACACAATATGTGGATTTACCAATTGAAGGAACATCTATAAGACCAAACACATTAGAATGAATAAGATCCAATACACCAGGAGATTTATGAGAGCTCGATTTAAATTGAATGATGTTTTATTTTCCATAAATACAATGCTCACATAAATCAAATTCAAGATTAGAATGAGACAAGCCTTCAACAATATTTTCATTTTTCAAGGTCCTTAGACACTTTTCTCCAATGTGGCAAAGACTTTGGTTCCATAACATAGCTTTATCTATAGGTAAATTTGATTCAAAAGAAAGAGAACCCTTGAGTACCCAGAAGGTTTGACCATCTATTGAAGATGAAACCTTCACCTCTTCCACAAATTTTCTTTTCACAGGAGCACTATTACATTGAATAGTGCATACATGAAGCTTATACAATGTTCCATATCTTACACCACTAGAAATCACTAGAGTACCTCTAACCATAGTACATCCTGCATCAAAAAATACTACTTGCACACCCACATCTATTAGTTTTCTCACAAATAATAGATTTCATGCTAGTATAGGGATGTGAAACATACCATTAATCCTTTTTATTCTACCATTAGGGAACCTAATTTTAATTTTACCACGACAATAATATTTAAATAGGAATTATCACCCAAGTACAACTTATCTCCATCAAATTCTTCATATTCAAAAAACTAATCTCTATTAAAGGTTATATGCAAGGATGCACCTAAGTCAATTAACCATGCATCATTACCTGCACATGTTGTGAATGTTGCAATGAATGTGTCACCATCTTCCTTCTTAGACTAAAAATAAAAATCAAATCTCTTCTTTTTCTTCGTTTCTTCTTTGTGTTCCTTATGAACATGTACATGCTTATCATAGTTCTAGATAATAAATTTTGGACTTTCCAAGAGATTTAGATCTCCCCTTGGACTTGGATTTGTCATGCTTCTCATTCTTTTTCCTTTTTCCTTAGGTCTTCCATGGACATCTAGGGCCTCCTTGGTGATGATGGATATCATCTTCCTCATCTCTTTAGAAATCAAAGAACCCACCACATCTTTAATCTTAAAAATAATATAAGTACTCCCAATAGTCATAATAAGAGAATACCACAAATTAGGCAAAGACCAAAGCAATATTTGACATTTCTCCACTTCCATTTTGACACCAACTAATTCCAATTAATCCACAAATATATTTAATGCTTCCAGATGATCTATGATTCATCCACCCTATTCCATTCTCAAGGAATATAATTTCTTCCTCAAGAAAATATTGTTCACTAAATATTTGGCTTGATACATCTCAACAAGCTTCTTCCATAGTTTTTGTGTAGAGGTATCCTCATGTAAATTTATTAAAAAATAGTTTTCAAAGAGTAATCTAATTATACCCTTGGCTTTATGGTTCATAACATCATACTGAGCTACCTGAGTAGTATTTGTAGGCCACGAAACATTCTCATCAACAAAATCCCATAGATCTTGATCTATCCATGGATCCTCCATCTTCTGCTTCCACATCTCAAAATTATTTCCATCAAATTTATCCACCTCTATTCTCCCTGATGAACTTTTCATCTAAAAATTCCTACAACAAGATAATAAAGTATGTTTTGCACAAGCTCCCACTCAAAACTGGACTAGTTCAAAAAACCCAACAATCCACAACTAAAACCAAAGGTGATCAGACTCTGATACTATTTATAAGGAAGATAAGGTAGTAGAACAAATTCCTACTCTAATATTGAGATGAGAATAATATAAAACTTTACAAATCTTTAGAAATTAGAAAAGCTTAAACAAAAATAAACATAAATATCATCCATACCACAACACAATGATTTATGTGGGGAAACCCTTTTGGGAGAAAAACCCCACACTCTTAAAGCCACCCAAAATATTACTCAAAAATCACAAAGATTATAATATACTTGTAGAGAAATCTTTTCATAGGAGTATCACCAACCAAAGATCCAAATAAAACACAACCACTATTAGGCTCTCAAAATACATCACCATCTACAAACGTAGTACACCACCCTCATAAAATATGTTTACCTTCCAGGGAAAAAAAAAGCTAACAAAATATCCACCATTAGAACTAAACAATAATAATTAAAGGTCTAGATTTACAATATATCATTTATTTAATGTATGTCATCTATTTAGGATTTTTCTGAAAATGAACAAAAAAATATTTACATGCATCCCACTCCTCCCCTCCACACCATGCTCCCATTGTATATTACACCTATTTGTGTAACTAGGAAATATATATATGGAGTCACTGAAAATGTAACCCTTCTACATTTTCTAACTTGTTTGGTCCCTCCTTGTTATTTTTAATTAATGTTGCCTTGATTTAGTGTTGCAATGTGGACAACACATTCACATTAAGTCTTGGGCCCTTGTGAACTAATGAATTTTAATGGTACTTTGCTAAAGTGTTGTAAAGTGTTGTAACACACTTTCACACTTTTCTAAGGTTTTATCTAATAATTAAACTTAATAAACCTATTTTTAATCAAAATAAACCTTATTATTTCCTTATTCAGAGTGTTGGAAAGTGTTATAACACACTTTCACATTTCTCTAGGCTTGTCATTAAAAAATGGGCTTTCTTATACCTTAATTGGCCCTATTTTGCATCCACAACCTCCATTTATTGCATATTTTTGAGGATAATCCCAACACCAATCATTGAAAAATCATAATTCAGGTGTTCCTGGCTTGTGTGGCCTCGATTTATTGTTTGGGACTCATTCGCCATGTTGGGAAAATGGGTCCCACCTGGATCTTTTGGCCATGAACTAGTTTTTACACATTTCTAAGCACTTTTGGTTTTTCTTCTCATACATTATGCCTAATGGGACTCATTCCCCACCTTGGGAGAATGAATTCTATCTGGCCTAAAATAAAATTTAATTCAAATTTCTAGTGGTATTTTATTCTCCTAGATATGATGTCAGCTTGTAGTGCTGTAATTTTAGGAATTCTTGCATAATTGAGTATAAATATAAGGTTTTTCCACTCATTTTCATACCTTGCATTCAAGAGAGTTCACAAGAGCATTTGAGCATTCACAAGACCATTCAAGGGAAGACTATTAAGTATTTTAGAGAATTCTTCAAGTGTCAATCATCATGTCAAATCTTTCATCTATCATGTTTGTTATTGTGATAATAATTGTGATGTAGAGGGTATGTGTAGGATCATCATGGAAAAAATAGGCCCTTAAGTGGCAAAAAAATTTAGAAAAATCAGAATTAGGCAACTTGACGTAAAAATTTGAATAAGTTATCTATATTATTTCAAAAATATGTAAGAATAGAATCTGTAGCAAATTGAATGTAGTTTCTAAACCACTAGGTTTGTTTAAAAAACAAAATCTATTTGGTGAAAATTTGAAATTTCAATGTAGTGGTACTTAAATTTAGGGAAAAATAAAAAGTAGGTGTCTGTTTGACCACCCTAACAACAATAAAATGATAATATTTTTTTATAAGATTTTAGATATAAGTAGAGGACTCATGCCTCGATGTGAGGCATATTTTCTTATAATTTTTTTCCAAGTAAATAATTAATTATGAATTTTTATTACAAATTTCTAAAAAATATAAAAACTCGCATGTCGACCACCTTAACTTGGTCAAAACTTCATGAAATTCTTTTTTTTAATACTATATTATGTGAAGCATAGAATGTGATGCATGTTTTGGATTCAAAAAATGTGAAACCGTTTGAAAGCTATAGATGTTTTCAATCAGCCTATCAATTAGGACTTTAGCCATAATTTGAATAGAAAATGAATAATAATTCCTTATTAAATTCAAAGTAAAGCATAATTTATATCGGTCAAAAGCTGAGAATCTCCTTTGAAAATCCTTTTTGTTTCATGAATTTTGGGTAAAAAAATAGTCACCAGCCACATACCCATCATATTGCCACTTTTTGACCCATCATGATCCTACACATACCCTAGAGTTTGTGATTCAAGCAAGAGTCAAGAACCACATCCATTGTAGTCATTTCAAGCATACTTGTAGCACCTTATTGCTAGGGTTTGGTGAGTTTCAAGATTTCTTTTTGTGAGTTCATCATTCTCCACTTATATTTTCTTTCAATTCAAGGTTTAATTACTAACCAGGGGTTTGACCAAGGAAAACCCTATTCACTAACCCAACAACATTTTTCCCTCTCCTTTGTATGTGATTTGTAGGTTTAGGTTGCATATTTCATAAGGAGCAAGATTGGAGAAAAGATGCAAATCATTTAAAGTTGTCAAAGAATTCATTAAGCCTAGGAGAATCTTGGAGATCACCTATAGGTTGCAAATTGGAGACTCGTATCATAAAATTAGTCAAGAATGACAGAGCAGACAAAGAAGAGTAGAATTAGCTTTTGAAGCTTCAAAAAGTCCTAACTAGACTGATTCACCATTCGAATGAGTCCCAGTTCCAGTACATTTTCTGGATTTTGCAAATTTGGATACCCTTTTGGTAGTTTTTTGTTCCTACACATTTTCCCAGAAACTGGACTGATTCGCTTAGCTTGGTGAATGAGTCCTAGTCAGCCTTGATAGTAGATTTTTTTAGTATTTAGAATCTCCATTCAACCTTCTCTGGATTCCCAGGTGCACACTTTATGTTTTACAAATTTATGTGTTATTTTGTTCATTTTTCTAGGTCATTTAGTGTTAGTTTGCATTCGATTAGGGTTTTTCATTTCATCTTGCATTTAATTATCTTTTCCAAGTTCATACTTGATGGAAAACCCCTCATTAGATCATATTTAGTTCCTAGGATAACCCTATTGCAAGATCTCTTTCTCTTTTGTATTGAGATATCTAGGGTTATCCTTGAGTGGAATAGCTTTGAAAGCTGGTCTGATAGCACTTGATCAACATATCCCCCATTTTCAATTGGATCCATTTTGGTGAACCTACATTTAGAACATCATAATTCTAATTTGGAGTGCATTTTCATCCTAGAATTAGCCTACATTAACATTGCATTAGGATTTGCATTGGTTAATTTGCATTCTAGGGTTTCCAATTTTGCATTAGTGAAAGCTCATTTTAGCTTGCATTTTGGCACTTAATTTCATTCAAGATCAGCCAAAATATATATTTTCATCTCAGACATAGATCATAAAACATAAAAAGCATAAAATTCAATTAAAAATTCTATTTTTTTATAGAAAAATCATCCCTAGGACTCATTCACCATCCTGGGCGAATCAGTCCCTCTGCACATACTACACTACATTTTTTGGCATTTACAGTTCAATTTCTGAGTTTCTATTTGTTTTTTTTTTTTGTTTCGGTTTCCATAATTTTAGTTATAGTCATTTTATTTTTATTAGCTTACATTGCATTTTCACTCACTTTGCATTAAGTAGGCTATGTATGAGTGTTTGGTGTCCTATTGCTATTACTATAGTGAGATTAAGTTCAAGACTCATTTCATTTTGTGATAGCACAATCGTTGTGGATCTTGGGTTGTCTAGCTCTTTCACTCCTAGTATTGACATTAGGACACTAGGCATGGACAACACCTCTAACAACTCTTTTCCTTCAAATAGTATACAAGTTGAAACAAGGAATGATAGTGTACCACAAGAAAACATAATTCACATTCATGAGGACCTAGCAAACCTACAACATCAAGTGAAAAATGACAACATTTCAACTCTTGCCATCCCTAATATAGACAACATTCACTACATGCTTGAAAGAGAAGATGGACTTGACCTTGCAAAAAACATAGTTGAAATCTTTGGAAAACACCTTGACTCAATAAGTAGTCCCCCTTTACCAGCAAAAAATGTCACAAGCCAAGGAGGAACTCAAATTCCTCCTCCCACAACCATTTCCTCAATGCCTACCTATACCAACCCTCAAGTCACAACAACAATGCAACAAGTTAGTAATGTGATTCCTTTCTTGGGTATTCCTACTAGCATCTCTAGTTCCTATGTGGCATCATAAGTTATATCTCCTACCACTTTACCACCTATAAGCATCCCATTCCCATTCACTTGTCCTACGAACACATACACCCCTTCACCTTTGTCACTTCCATCTGATAACACAAGCAATGACCCTCTCATAACTCAACTCTTCCAAACCATTTCATCCCTTCAAAAAAAAAATTCAACCATCAACCAAAATCAAAATGGTCCACCTACATATTATGTTAGAAGTAGTCCATTGTCCTTAGAGATATTGCAAACATCAATGTCACAAGGTGTAGAGGTGCCCAGATTTGAGAAATATGGAGGGAAGGTTGATCCTTCTAACCATATTAATGCTTATACTACCATATGTAGTGACTTTTTCCTCGATGATAAACTCCTAGCTAAAATTTCCCTGGGTCATTGAAAGACACCACCTTGGAATGGTTTTCTTCTTTACCAAACAACTCAATTCGTTCATTCAGTGAACTGGTTGATACATTTGTAAACCATTTCCAAGTGCATGACTCCCAAGATGACGTTGGCTGATTTGATGAGATGTAAGAAAAAAGAAGAAAAGATAACTGACCTTATCTCATGCTATCAATCATTTTATTCCCAAATCGATGTCAAGGTCCCCAAACCTCACCTTCAAAATATTTTCATAGAAAATTTCCAAAGTGAGATTCAAGACAAGCTCACCATGATGAAATTTTGATCCTTTATACACTTGTGTACTACCCTCCATGATTATCAAAATTCAGTTAGTAGTTGCGATACAAAGTCCACTTCTACCCAAATCAAGAAAAATGAGCTTGCAAACCAAAACAATTTTCATCCTTTTAGAAAACAAATAAAGGGATCCTTTAATTCAACCCCCCACAACAAACAACTCAAAATTTCAATAACCAAGTAGTCGGTGCTAAAGGTACAATACCCTTTAGCTATGGGGACCCTAAGAGACAATTCACTCCCCTACCTGACACCCTTCATAACACAATGTACCAACTTTTAGAAAAGAGCATGATTGCCTTACCTCCTCTCACAACACCTGACCCTAATAAGCCCTTACCCTTGAGCTTTAGATCAAATTCTTATTGCCACTATCACCAAAAAATGGACATGAAACCAAACATTGTAAGCATATTAAACATCTTGTGCAAGACCTCATTGATTTCATTTGTCTTTCCATTGGAGGTGTTAGTGATCAAGGACACAAGTTTGTTTCCCCTCCTAACAAAAATTTGCAAATTTTCACCAACCCTACACCAAAACATAATATTGCATTTGTCAAAGCTAGTGAAACTACAAATAATAATGTGATGAATGTTGACACAAATGATGATAAAAATGATTCTATTCATCAGGATACTATCACCAATAATCCTATAGATGAAATGGTAGGAGTGATAGACGTCATCCCTCGTAAGGGCCGAACTAAGAATCCTCTTGATATTGCTTTCTCCTCTAAGGATATACTTAAACATGCTCCTGATGGTCCTCTCTACATAGCCAACTATATCAATGACAAGCCCACTAATGTGATACTAATAGATCCCGCATGTGGAGAGAATGTGATCACCAAGGAATTCTTACTTTTGCATGAGCTCTATCAAGATATATACGACAAATCAAAAGAATGGATCAAGGCACACAATGGTTTTTCTTTCCCTACGATAGGATCAATCACCTTACCATTGCAAATAGGAACAAAAACATTAGATGTCACATTCTCCATCATCCCATAATTGGACCAATTTCATGTGAAGCTAGGCCACCCATGGATTTTCTCCATGAAAGTTGTCCCTTCGGTTGTGCACAAATGCTTAAAGTTTCCCTTTGATAATGAAATATTCACTGTCGACCATAGCGGCTTCAACCCTTTGTCATCCAAAGGAAATTTTTCCTTTTATTCCTTTTGGCTTGATCCCATGGAACCTATAAAACCATGAGAAGACTTCCTTTTCTTATCCTATCAAAAGTTCAAGGCAATGAAGATAGCATAACTATATCTCCAAAACATGTGCCCACTAACCTCTAAACCCACCATCCTTGATGAAACCATGCTTGAACCTAAAGAATTTCCAAACAACCAAGACCAACCTAAGATAGAACCTTCACCTACATCTTACAAGCAACCAAGAGATAATGAAAACAACCCTGTCACACCTTCTAGAATAAAATAGGTTTACAAAGTCAAAGAGAAAGTGGTTGAAAAACCTCCTGTGGTTCCTTTCGTTCCTACCCTTGGGGAAGAAAATCAACCTATGGTTGATCAACCTACTCCTACACAAACACAACTTGAAAAAAAAACTGAAATAAAAAGACGTGCTAGAGAGTGTAGACGTAGGTGTCGTGCCATTGCCCGTAGGTTACATGAATAATTAAATAAAGAAAATTAAGATCCAAACTTAACTGAAGCAATGCAAGATGACCCTCCTCCCCAATTGAAACAAAAACAACCCAATATAATAACCGCAACAAGAGTTTAAATCTTGAATGGACATTATCATTTTTCCTCCTATAGTGGTTAACTTGGATGACAATGATGAGGTTTCTAAAATTGATGAAGAGGTGCATAATGAATTGAATACATTATTTTCCTCTTCCTTGAGCTTAGATGAAAAATATCCTACAAAGAGTGTTGAACCTGGTGCTACTCCTATTTCAGCACTTGATCTTGTCCCTTTAGCTAGTTTCCCACCTTTAGTATACAATGAACATGACTGGGACATGGATGACCTACTCATAGGATGATTTGCATGTGCCTTACTAGTCTTTGGCATTATTTCTTTCTTTTTCATTTTATTTTGTGTGATTGCATGTGCATAATGTGATCCCCCATGACATTATATTTGATTTTCTCTCTCTCTCTCTCTCTCTCTCTCTCTCTCTCTCTCTCTCTCTCTCTCTGTGACATTCCTCTATTTGTACCTTCATTCTTCTATGTCATAAATATTTCATCTTTTATTTTTATCTCTTTTGCATTTTATTTTCCTTTTGGGTGATGATGCAAGGCATCGAGACATTCTATGTCTCTTCCATGTTGACCCTAAATATTTTCATTTTCTTTTCTTTTTTCATTTTTTTCTTTTGTTTTCCTTTTGGGGATGACACAAGGCATTGAGACATCCTATGTCTCTTCCATGTTGACCCAAAATATTTTTCATTATCTTTTGTTTTCCTTTCATTTTTGTTCCTTGTTGTTTTTTTTTCCTTTTGTGTGATGGGGAATGATCACAATTCTGAGGCTCTCATCCTATGTCTCTTCCATGTTGACCCAAAAGATTTTTCATTATCTTTTGTTTTCCTTTTGGTGATGACACAAGGCGTCAATACATTCATGTTCCTTCCATGTTGACCCAATTTTTTTTTCTTTGTTTTCACTCTCTTTGTGTCATTCTTCTAGTTCTGTGTATTTGGGGAATGATCACAATTCTGAGCTCTCTAAAAGAAACATTGCAGCAAAGAACATACTAACCCCAAATCCATAGATCCCTTATGTGTTTGGTGTTTTCATTTTTGAAGGCAACCCCTCTCTTTTCTTTTTCCTCATACATGATGTAGCTTCACTTGGAAACATATGACATGGCATAGGGCTTTCCAAGTTGGCTCTCATGTTTTCTTTATTCTCATTTATCATTTGCTACTTTAAAGTAATTTCTCATAGTATGGTGTTTAGCAATTCCTTTAAAGTGGGGGCATACAATGGCATTATTCTCTTGCATTTTTCCTTTTCATGTTTCATGGTGTAGTTTTCTTACTTCATACGATACATTTTTCACTTTGTGGATGACATTGGGTGTAATGTCAAGTTCATGAGTGTGATCTCTTTTAGCATATTACATTCCTCTTAGTGGATTGATGTGACACACTGCATCCCCTAAGTTGTGAATTTTATATTCTTCAATTGGTCTTCTCTTGGAGACATTAGACAAAATGTTCCCTAAGTTAAATAACTTGCATGAACTAAGCAAGAATCCTTTGAACATTTCACATTTGGAATTTTTTTAGCTTTTTGTTGTATGACCACCTTGCATAACATAGCTTGCATGCCTGTGGAACCATCTTGTGTGTCCATGACCTCCAACCATATAGAGTTTTTCTTGTCTCATGAAGCTCAAAAATCATTTTTGTGTGGAACCTTATTAAAGTTATCAGGGGGTATAGCTTTGGTATGGTTTGAGTAGGAAGCTTGACCAAGGCATGACTTTCTCCATAGTCACTCACATGTCTGTGTGAGTACATACCAGCCATGGGTGTATGTTTCTCACCTTTTATGACTTCTCACCTAGTGGACAGCCTGAAGTTTCATCACCTTAGAGTGAGTATGCATTTTTCAGACAAACAATCTAGATCTGATCCACATCATGATGGAAAAATGGTCAAAGCTTCAACTAACTCTCTCTTTTATCTTTTGACCTTCTCTCTTTTCATCTTTGATAGTGCATGCTTGTGCCTTGTTTTTCTTTATATCATTCTCATGTGTGTTCTTTTGTGCCTATGTTGGTTCGTCATGGAATCTTGATCATGGGGGCTTGATCACCCCTCTTGATCATTATATCATCTTATTGGAATTGGTACACTTGGACCCCTCTTGGTTCATGTTTTTCAACTTTAGTGTGGGTTTGAAGCAAGTTCATCCTCTCACTAAAAAAGTAACCCTTCTACCTTTTCTAACTTGTTTGGGCCCTCCTTGTGATTTTGGCTCAATGTTTCCTTGATTTAGTGTTGCAATGTGGATAACACATTCACATTAAGTCTTGGGAGCTTGTGAACTAATGGATTTTAATGGTACCTTGCAAAAGTGTTGTAAAGTGTTGTACCACACTTTCACAATTTTCTAAGGTTTTATCTAATAATTAAACTTAATAAACCTATTTTTAATAAAAAAAAACTATAATCTTGCCTTATTCAGAGTATTGTAAAGTGTTGTAACACACTTTCACATTTCTCTAAGATTTTCATTGATAATTGGGATTTTGTATACCTTAATTGGCCCTATGTTGCATCCACAAGCCCCATTTATTGCATATTTTCAAGGATAATCCTAAAACCAAGCATTGAATAATCATAATTCAGGTGTTCCTAGCTTGTGTGGCCTGAATTTAGTGTCTGGGACTCATTTGCAACCTTGGGCAAATGGGTCCCAACTACCCTTTTAGCCCTGAACCAATTTTTACACATTTCTAAGCACTTTTGATTTTTGGTCCCATACATTATGCTTGATGGGACTCATTCACCACATTGGACGAATGAGTCCCATGTGGCCCAAAATCAAATTTAATTCAAATTTTTGGTGGCATTTTATTCTCCTAGATTTGATGTCAGCTTGTAGTGTTGTAATTTTAGGAATTCTTGCATAATTAAGTATAAATACAAGGTTCTTCCACTCATTTTCATACCTAGCATTCAAGAGAGTTCACAAGAGAATTTGAGCATTCACAAGAGCATTCAAGGGAATTCAAGGGAAGATTATCAAGTATTTTAGAGAATTCTTCAAGTGACAATCATCATGTCAAAGATTTCATGATGCAAAAAAAAATACAACTCACTCAATTCCACACAAACTCATATTACTAAAACTCACTAAAAAGATTAACACTAAAAATTGACAAATTCTTGTGTTGATTTAATTAGATACCACAATTGCATCATCATACACTCAAAGTTGAAACTATCTCTTACCTTAAACAGGCACACAAACACACATATACAAATTACAACACAAAATTTCTATTCGATTCTACTTAATTCAATTCACAAAATAACTTTCCAACAAACTTTACATGTATCACCTCAATTTCCTCTCAACACAACCCAAAAATTTATTGTTCCCACTTCTCACACACAATTTTCTCTCCTAGATTGATGCCGCCCTTCAAACTCAGAAACTTCCTTTTTGCTCACCTAGCCGATCTTATTCCCACTGACTAGGAAACTCTTACTTTGTCTTACTCCACTTCATGCCCAAGAGGTTGATGACCTTTTTCATACCATCAATCTATTTTTATCTTGTACTTACAATGAGAAATTGAAAGGACGTAAAACAAATCACCTCCAAGGAACTGAGGTGTCATCCTTCCACAATGAATTAGATCTTTGAATATTTTAATTGCTCAATTAAACTTCCAGCTACACCTTGAATGAGGAACTCAAAAATCAAATTATCATATATTGAATCACCATACACATTAAATCTATGCACCACCAACATTCCCAAAAGACTAAACCTCTGCCATATTTCCCATGGTGCTGAAACTTTAGTCTGCATACATCCAAGATGAGGTGTTCCACAATCTATTTTATAAATATTGTTGTTCCCATCTAACTTTTCATGCCTTTTTGGTGTGAATGAAATCTATTCATGTGCTTCAAAACAGTCTTCTCCACAAGAATCAACTCCACTAAATTACTTCATCTAAATTGCTTCAAGGCCATTGGTTGGGGTCTCATCGAGTCTAGGCTCCCACTTCCTTTTTCTTTTGTTTTTTTTCCAAATCCCAACCTCCTCCCTTCTCCTTCAACCGAAATCTCTCTCTCTCTATTGGTCCTTCTATAATGGCCCTTTCTACCTTCAATAATTTTTTCCTCTTCTTTTACGCTATTGGCCACCTTTTGATATTTATATGGAATGGCCTCTAAAACCAATTGTCCCACAACTCAAAAACTTAACCACTAACAAACATCCAAACCGACATGTTTACTGTCATTTTTGGGAGGTATATTTGGTTTCACAACTCATTATGGTCATTCCTGAACAACGACAGGAAGAAAGGTACTGATGTAGCAGGAAGCTGGAACACACACAAAAACACAACAAAACCCAAAATTTCCCAAACTAAAATGAATTCAAAATGCAATGGAGCATGATTCTCGTGCATCATTTCATGTGTCATGTTTCTTATTGTGCTAACAATTGTGATGTAGAGTTTGTGATTCAATCAAGTGTTTTAAAAAAGATCAACATCATTCAAGCAAGAGTCAAGAACCACATCCATTGTAGCCATTTCAAGCATACTTGCAACACCTTATTGCTAGGGTTTGGTGAGTTGCAAAATTTCTTTTTGTTAATTCATCACTCTCCATTTATATTTGATTTAATTTCAAGGTTTAATTACCAACAAGGGGTTTGACAAAGGAAAACCCCTTTTCACGAACCCAACAAATTTTTACCCTCTCCTCTACATGTGATTCACATGTTTAGATTTTATATTTCATAAGGAGAAAAGTTGAAAATCATCTAAAGTTGTCAAAGAAGTCATTAATCCTAGGAGAATCTTGGAGACATCCTATAGGTTTCGAATCAAAGACTTAGATCCATAAATTAGTTAGGAAGGAAAAAGCAGAAAGAGAAGAGCAGAATCAACTTTTGAAGCTTCAAAAAAGTCTAATTGGATTTATTCACCACTTCTGGCGAATGAGTCCCAGTTCCAGTACATTTCTAGGATTTTGTAGATTTAGATACCCTTTTGGCAGATTTATGTTCCTACACACTTTCCCAAAAATTGGATTGGTTTTCCTAGCTTGGCGAATGAGTCCTAGTCAGCCTTGACAATAGATTTTCTAGTATTCAGAATCTCCATTCAATTTCTCTAGATTCCTAGGTGCACACTTTCTATTTTATGGTTTTTTGTGTTGTTTTGTTCACTTTTCTAGGTCATTTAGTGTTAGTTTGCAGTAGATTAGTGTTTTTCATTTCATGTTAGGGTATGTGCAGGATCATCATGGAAAAAATAGGCCCTTAAGTGGCAATTTTTTTCAAAAAAACAGACTTAGAAAACTTGACGTAAAAATTTGAATAAGTTATCTTATTATTTCAGAAATATGTAAGAATACAATCTATATAAAATTGAATGTAGTTTCTAAACTACTAGGTTTGTTTTAAAAATTAAAAAATCTATTTGGTGAAAATTTGAAATTTCACTATAGTGGTACTTAAATTTCAGGGAAAAAATAAGAAGTAGGTGTCTTTCTGACTACCCTAACCACAATAAAACAATAATATTTTTTATAATATTTTAGATATAAGTAGAGGACTCACACCCCGATGTGATGCATATTTTTGTAATTTTTTTCCAAGTAAATAATTAATTATAATTTTTTTTATTACAAATTTTTAAAAAATATAAAAACTTGTATGTCTAACCACCTTAACTTGGTCAAAACTTTATGAAATTCATTTTTTATTTTTTTAATTCTATAGTATGTGAAGCATAGAATGTGACACATGTTTTGGATTCAAAAAATGTGATACCGTTTGAAAACTATAGATATTTTTCAATCAGCCTATCAATTAGGAATTTAGTCATAATTTGAATAGAAAATGAATAATAATTACTTATTAAATTCAAAGTAAAGAATAATTTATATTGATGGAAAGTTGAGAATCTCCTTCAAAAACCCTTTTCATTTCATCAATTTTGGGTAAAAAAATAGTCATCAGCCACATACCCATCATATTGCCACTTTTTGGCCCATCATGATCCTGCACATACCCCTTACATTTCATTGTCTTTTCCAAGTTTATACTTTGTGGTGAACCTCTCATTAGATCATATTTAGTTCCTAGGACAACCCTATTGCAATATCTCTTTCTCTTTTGCATTGAGATCTCTAGGGTTATCCTTGAGTGGAATACCTTTGAAAGTGGGTGTGATAGCACTTGAATCAATATATCACCCATTTTTAATCAGTTCCAATATATATATATATTCCTATCAACAATAAAAATTATATGATTGAAAGTTTGAGACACATTTTCCCAACACAACAAAGGTCCATGTTAGGCATAAGGTTTTATAAAACTCAATAGATGATCAATGTGAAAGTTGACTTCCAAACATAAGAAGATAATCATTCACGAAATGAAATAAGTTGTGAATCTCCAAGATATATCCCATTGGACCCAAAATACTTGTATGATGTCCCATTAAACTTTGCAAATTCTATAATAGGTCCACACTAAGAAATTTGGACCAAGTCAGCCCCAAATCCTCTAACTATGAATTATGGTAAAATTCTGAGAGCAATAAATTTAAATAGAAAAATGCAAATGATCTCAAATTTGGATATGTGATATATGCCCATGTGTAGGTGTTGTATCCTACTCCATGAGCTGAGAAAAAATAATGTGGTTAAATGAAAAATGAAATGTTGAAACTTCTATGTAATGAAATGAGAAAATAAATGTTTTTGGTTAATATAGGATTGCATTACAATGAGGGATGTTCCTACATAAGACACCTAGGGTTGGAAGAAAAGTGATTCCCTCACTTTCCAAGGCTATGAGGAAAACCAATACGTTCAACCTCAGCCAAAGAAATCCATGATGAATCCTCAACTAGTTTGTCTTTCCACTTCACCAGATATTCATTGTACTACTTGTTCCTTGTGTTCCTTTTGGTTTTGGTTTCCAAAATATGCTCAATCTCTGTTGGTGGTTGATGTGGTAACTTCTCCTTTAGATATTCTTCACTACCACTATCACTTGATTATCCTTCATGATACTCATATATTTCTACAATATTAAAAATAGGTGATATACACAATTTCTCTAGTAACTCCACTTCATATGCATTTCCAGAAGAAAACATCCTAAGAATCTTGCATGGTCCAAACTTCCTCATCTTCATCTTATTGTATGTTCCAACTAGAAATATATCCTTCCATAGATATAGCATCAACTCGTCTCCAACAACAAATTTCTTGTGTCTACTTTTCTGATCTACCTTCTCCTTATAATTATTGTTCATATCTTCCAAGTGCTTCTAGAATTGATTATGCAATGTATCCATGAATCCTTCAAAATCTTCTACTTCTACACTCCTCTTTCCCTCCATACTGATGTATCTTAGCTGTTCAATTCCTCTAGGATGTACTCCTATCACAATCTCAAATGGTGTCTTCCTTGTACTCTAATTTACTAAATTATTGTGAAAACTTTTCTTGTTGTAGAACTATATCCCCATTTCCTACATTATCTCTAAAAAACCATTTTAATAGGTTATCGAAACTTATATTTACCACTTCTATTTTTCCATCTGTTTGTAGGTGATATGTTGAACTAAATATCAATTTTTTCTTCATCTTCTCCCATAATGTTCTACAAAATTATCCAATGAATTTGGTGTCCCTATTTGAAGCTATTCTTTTAGGTAATCCAAACAATCTCACAATCTCCTTGAAAATTAAGTTAGCAACATGCACAACATAATTAGCCTTCTTCTAGGGAATGAAATGTGCCATTTTGGAAAATATATTCACTACTACCATAATTGAATCATAACCTATCTATGTTCTCAATAATCTCAATATGAAATCCATTCTTATATCTTCCCAACGTCTCTTCGACATTGTCAAAGGTTTATACAATCCAATATTCCAAATACTCCATTTTGCTACTAAAGCAAAGAAAAATATGGTTCATCAATATGGAATGAAGTAAAATAAGGTGTCATGGACCTATTTTTCAATATTTCTTTAGGAAATGAGATCCCCACAAATAATTGACTAACAAACCTTAGGTGAATCAAGTCAATGTGAGAATCTTCATATTTCCTTATGCTCTCAAGATGGGGGTCAAGGTCAAACAACACTTTGGGGAGAAAAACTAAAAATAGAAAATCCACTCCAAAATGTAATCCAACACTTGAAACAAGAATATTAAACTCAATATTTGTAGAACTAGAAAATAGATTGTAGATCTCAGAAGGGAAGCAATGCTTTTACTAGTCACCAAAAGTGAGTTTCTAAAGGCTGAATGGGTCTTTGCTTAGGTTTTTTCTACAAATTTCGAGAGTTGTTGACATAGATCTATAGGTTTTGATTTTTCTAGGTTTTAGTATCAAAAAGATAGAAATAAAATATGTAGGTGAGATTTCGTTATTTGACAACTTTGAAATTTTTTTGCAACTTTGACAACTTTTCAAACTTGCACTTCAAAAGGTCTTGAGCCCTTCTTCAACTCAAATCTGCAATCACACACACAAGAGAGAAAAATGTTTGTTTTTTGGTGAATGGAGGTTTTCCTTCATAAAACCCCATTTTGGAAATCAAACCTTGAATTGAAATAATGAAATTAAAGAGGGAATGAACAATGAACAAAGCTATGTTACCACTCAAAACACCCTTGAATGAAACCATGATAATGGAGGTCTTAGGAGGTTTACAACTTGCATGAATTAGCTAAATTGGATGAGGATCTTGACACTTGAATAATTCTTTGAATGATTGAATGTTATCTTGAAACATACATCACAATGTTAGCTCCAAAAAAATGCATGATGTAAGTAGACTTTAACATGATGGATGGATCTTGAAAGCTGCAATAAGCCTCTAATATATCTACTCTTGAATGCTCTTGATCATAAAATTTACTCTTGTGAAATTTTTCTTGAAAATCTTCTTAAAGTTCTCTAAAAATGTTCCTTAAATTCTAGGTTCTTAGATGTTGATTTAGTGAAATAACCTTGTATTTATAGGTATGTATCCTTAATTTCTCAAAAAATAAACATTAGAAGCTGGTATGAAAATTTGAATTTAAGGACATTAAAGTACTGCCAAAAACATAATTTAAATTTAAGTTCAAAATGCCTAGGCTAGACACATTCACCCATGGGAAAATGTGTCCTGGGTCCCTATCCCTAGAACACACATTGCTCAAGGTAAAGTGTTATGTGTTGGCATTAATTATTGTCAAGTTTCCCCTTAAAAAAAATAAAATTATTAGACTTGTAAAAGTAAAATATGGCTTATTAATATATAAATAAGTATAATTTAATTAAGAGGGCCCAAAAAAAGTGTGAAAATATAAAGGAGTACATTTTTGTACACTAAATTTAGCCCCCACTTTAGTAAGAGGATGACCTTGCATATAAATTATACTAAAGTAGACAATTAAGAGAGGTCTAATTGTACAACTATTGGAAGGATAAGATGACAAAGGTCGAGCAGGATGATCAAGCCCCAAATATCTAAGATCTTATGGAAAAACCAACAAAGGCACAAGGAGACACATACCTTTGTTAAATATGTAGTAGCAATGACAAGATACACATACATACAATGTCAAAGACTCCAAGAAAGAAAGAAAAAGAAAAAATAAAGGGGTGGATCAAGCCTCAATTGTCCAACTCGATGTGGATCACACCTTAGTTGTTTTTCCACAAAATTTTACAAGTGGATCTCATTGTCCACTATGCAAACAACAATGCACACTCACACAGGCTAGTGAAATTTGTTTCCCACTTGGTGATCCCCCAAGGGTGGAAAATGAGAGAATATTATTAGATTCCCATACCATACCAAAGTTATACCTCTAATAACTTTAATAATGCACCACATAATATGAACTTCGAGCTTTGTAATGCTTAGAAAACTATGTTATACTAAACACTTATGAACAAACAAGGCTTCATAGCCAAAAAAGTGTGTTATGCTTGGTGGCCATGAAAATGGGTTGTAACTTAGAGCTTCACAAGGTTAGAAATTTGTGCTATGCTAAACACATGAACAAAATGAAAAGAGGATAAGACCTCTTCAAATGGGTTTTCTTAGTTCATGTAAGGTCTCCTCTTAGGGAAAATCATTGCCTAATTTCTCCAAGAGAGGACTAGTCTAGGATAAAAGATTCACAACTCAGGGTATGCAATGCATAGCATCACCACTAAGAGGAATGTCGTATGCTAAGAAAGGTCACACTCTTGGAGAAAATAAAACCTAATAACACCACTGAGAAGAAGACACATCACATGAAGTAAAAGGGACACACAATGAAGCATAAGATATAGTCCAAGATCTCCAAAATGAAAATGCCAATATATGCCCCCAATTTAAAGAAATTGCTAAATACCATGTAGTGAACAATTTCTTTAAAGTAGTAAATGATAAATGCTAGCAATAAAGAACAATTGAGAACTTATTTGGAAATCCTAATGTCAAACATATGTTTCCAAGTGAAGGTACATCATGAAAAAGGGGATTCCCCCAAAATGAAATCCCAAACACACAAGGGATCTAGGGATTTGAGGTAAATGTATGTCTTTGCTACAATGATATGATATAGCTTGGAAATATCAACATTCCCCAAATAACTAATGGAATGGGAAGAATGACACATAGAGAGTGAATTTTTATTTTTATTTTGGGTCAACATGGAAGAGACCTAAATGTCTCAATGTATTGTGACATCCTCTAAAGTAAAACATGAGACAAAAGAAAAGATAAATGTTTACGATATATAGAAGAATGTAGATACAAATAGAGGAATGAAGATGGAGACACATAAAATAGAATGATATGGGGGATCACATTATGCACATGCAATCACATAAAGAACATGAAAAAGAAAATAAAGATAAGACTAGTAAGGCACATGTGAGTCAACTATAGCAGATCATCTAGATTCTAATCTTGTTCATCTTATGTAGAAGGTGGACAACTAGCCAAAGAGAAAATGCCATGTGCCAAACTAGGACAATCACCAAGTTCAACATGGGGTGAATCACTATTTTTTAGGAGGACCATCATTTAAGGTCATGGAAGAGGAAAAAAATGAATTTGACTCTTTTGTACTTCCTCATCAATCTTTGCAATTCCATTATCATCATCTAAATTTATCACCATAGAAGGTCTAATGATAATATCCATAGAAGATTCTTGTTCTTGTGTTTGAGATATAGGTTTTTCTTGTTATGGTGAAGGTGGAGAAGCATCATGCATTTCTTGAGGTAAGTTTGGATTTTGATTTTCTATGTTGTTATTTTCTTCTTTTTCTTGCAACAAATGAGAAATAACATGATGTCTATGCCTCTTCTCTCTAGCATTTTAGTTCTTTTTCATTTTTTTTTCAAGTTGTGATTGTGTAGGAGTAGGTTTATCAACCATAGGTTTATTTTCTTCCCTTAAGGGAGGAACAAAAGGAACCATGTGAGGTTGTTCAACCACTTTCTCTTTAAATTTATAAACTTTATTGATTTTCGGAGGCATAAAGGGATTTATTTGGTTATATCATGGTCTATTATATGAAATGGGTGGAGGATTTTCTATGTTTTGATCTCAGTTACTTGGAAGGGCTTTCAGTTAAATCTTATTTTTTTCAAGGATAGGAGACTTAATCATGGGTTGATGCATATTGGTAAGGGATAACTCTTCTATAGGCTTTACCTTAATTTTTTGATAGTATTTTAAAAAGAAGTCCAAATAAGGCCTAGTAGGTTCCATAGGTTTAGGAAAAAAGAAATCGAGTTAGAAATTCCCACGAGAAGACACAAGATTAAAGCCACTATGATGCACAGTAAGAATATCATTTCCAAATGGAAACTTTAACCATTTATGCACAACCGATGGGATGGTATTCATGAAGAGAAGCCATGGGTAGCCTAACTTCACATGAAATTGGTCCGACAATGGGATGATGAAAAATCAAACACTTAATGTTGTCAATCCAACTTTTAGAGGAAGTGTTATCAAAGCTATTGTAGGGAAAGAAAAACCATTATTTGTTTTCATCCATGATTTTGGTTTCTCATAAGTATCTTGATAAAGGTCATGCACAAATAATAATTCTTTAGTGATCACACTCTCTACAGAAACGGGATCAATTAATATCCCATTAGGGTATGTGCAGGATCATGATGGGCCAAAAAGTGGCAATATGATGGGTATGTGGCTGACGAATTTTTTCTTACCCAAATTTGATGAAACGAAAAGGGTTTTTAAAGGATATTCTCAGCTTTCCACCAATATAAATTATGCTTTACTTTGAATTTAATAAGTAATTATTATTCATTTTCTATTCAAATTACGACTAAAGTCCTGATTGATACACTGATTGAAAAACATCTATAGCTTTCAAACAATATCACATTTTTTCAATCTAAAACATGCATCAAATTCTATGCTTCACATACTATAGGACTAAAAAAGAAAAATTGAATTTCATGAATTTTTGACCAAGGTGGTCAGACATATGAGTTTTTTGTATTTTTTAAAATTTGTAATAAAAAATTCATAATTAATTATTTACTTGGAAAAAAATTGCAAAAAATTATGCATCACATTGGGACATGAGTCCTCTACTTATATCTAAAATATTATAAAAAAATATTATCATTTTATTGTGGTTAGGGTGGTCAGACAGACACCTACTTATTATTTTTTCCTTGAAATTTAAGTACTACTACATTGAAATTTCAAATTTTCACCAAATAGATTTTTTTTTTAAACAAACCTAGTAGTTTAGAAACTACATTCAACTTGCTACAAATTCTATTCTTACATATTTTTGAAATACTATAGATAACTTATTCAAATTTTTACGTCAAGTTTCCTAACTCTGATTTTTCTAATTTATTTGCCACTCAAGGGCCTATTTTTTCCATGATGATCCTACACATACCCATTAGTATGCTTGTTATTGATTCTTCCAGCTATGTAAAGAGTACCATTAGGTGCATGTTTAATTATGTCATGTTGTGAGAAAGAAATTTCAAGCAGCATTTTTGTTAATCCCTTACAAGGTTAAACTTCAATGATTGTAATAATATTTTCCATTTTTTCATGATTTCATCACTCGTGTCAACATTCATCACATCATTCTTTGTTTCACTAGTTTTGACAAAGGAAATGTTATGATTTAGCATAGGATTAGTAAAGATTTGTAAAATTTTATTAGGAACAAGGAAAAAATTATTACCTTGATAATTAACACCACCAATTTGATTGTGATTAGTACTAATGAGGTCTTGCACAAGATGGTTAAGACATTTGCAATGTTTTGTATCATGTCGATTTTATAAGTGAAAATGGCAATAGGCATTTTTTCTATAATTAGGAGGTAAAGGCTTAGTAGGATCAGGAGCTCTAAAATGAGGTAAGGAAATTGGTTTTTGGTTTAAGGGATATAACATGATATTATGAAGGGTATCAGTTAGAGGGGTGGATTGTCTATTTCTATCTCTAAATGTGTATGGATTTTTCATCTTTATAGGAGCCACTCGGTTATCAACATGTTGAGTTGGTTGAGGGGAATTAAGTTGTAAAAATACCTTACTTTGTTTCTTAAATGGTTGATAGTTGCTATGAGGCATGGATTTGGATTTTTTAGGATGGCTAGAGGGAGTTTTCTCTTCATGACTACTAACCGAATTTTGGTAATAACAAAGGGTAGTACAAAACTATGTAAAGGAGGGAAATTTCAACATCTCAAGTTTAGTATAGATTTTGTTTTGAAAATTGGTAATAAACATTATTTAAAGGTCAACATTAGGAATTTTAATTCTTATTTTTGAGTAAAGAAATTATTATTGTGCTATTAAATTAGTGACCCTTTCATCACCCTTTTTTTTGCATGTCATTAAATTAGCTAAGGTCATCTTAGGACCCATAGGTATTTGGAAGTGATTGTAGAAGGAACTGATAAGTTCATAGAAAGAGCATATTGAATTATTTAGTAAGGAGACAAACCATACCAAAGTAGTATCCTTCAAGGATCTAGGTAAGTGTTTATCCAAGAGTTTATCCTAAAAAATGAAGTCACAACATAGGGTTGTATATTCAGAAACATGGCAAACAAAATCTCCTTTCCCACCATATTTCTCAAATCTAGGAATCTCTATATCTTGTGGCATTTTTGTTCTCCATATCTCCAAGGATTAGGGGTTTGTTTTGATGTATTGTGAAGGTTGGAAATTTATATTTTGACTTAATGTAGCAATTTTTTGTTAGAGGGATGATGCATTTTTCACTTGAGTGTGTTAAAGATGAGATCATTGTTTGTGTTGTGAGATGGAGGTGAATATGGTGGAGGTGTATATGTATTTGGAGGGCAAGTGAATTGTAATTTTGTGAGGGGAGATGGATAAGGAGATATGAGATTGTAATGCACAAAGCTAAAGTGATTCCCAATGGAAATACCTATGGAAGTATTGACATTGCTAGTAGGTTTTATGGTTGTTGTAGTAGTTAGATTAGTGTATGTTGGAATAGAGGTTATGGTTGTAGGAGAAATTGGAATTCCACCTTGAATTTGAGTATACCCCAAATATTGAGCACCACTAGTCATGGTAGGGACATGTTTATCAATAATGTGAGCTAAGCTATGAACAATATGTATTCCTTTTTAATTTTCAATCATTCTCCTCATATCATCTATGATAGGAATGGAATTACTAGTAATGTATTCAGAACTCACAAATTCTTGCAATTTTTCAAGTTCATCATTCATTCTCCTAAGTTTCTCATAAGGGACATTAGCAATCATTGTATCAGTCACATTGGTTGTGGGTAGGGAAGTCATGGGAAATGAATTGTTAAGGGTATGATCCATAATGGGTTGACTAGTGTCAACACTATGAATGAAAGAGTTAGAGAACCCAATATCCATGATGATTGATGTATCACAAGATGACACAAATCTCGAAGTGCATCTCATGACAATATTGGCAATAAGACACCAAGTTGTGAAGCTCATGAAAATTTCACAAACCAAAGGTGCACCCAAAATAGATAATAGGTAAAATGCAATAAAATACCCTAGAATATAAAGTGCAATAAAAGTATGTAATAGCAATTTTAATATTTAAAACAAGATAACTTTCTAATTATGCTATGTAAAAACCTAAAAATGATGTCTTTTAGATACAAATTTGAATTCAAACAATTCGTTAAATTTGAAAAAATTGTGCTTAATATGAACAATTTAAGATAATATAAATTTTGTAAATTGAAACAAAAAATTGAATATAGAAACATAAAAGGAAGAAATAGTATTTTTAATGCTTAAAATTCAAAAGAAAGCCATAATCAAGGACTCATTCGCCCATGGGAAAATGGGTCTCACCTGAGGGTTTTTAAAAATTAATTTGTAAGTTTCTAAAGTGATTTCTATAGTTTTTAGATTCTAGTTTATGAGAGTAAGTTATAGTTTCAAATTTCTAGAAAATGAGATCTAAATGACAATAAAAAATACCTAATTTTAAATTCAATTTTGATTCAATTTTTTGATATAAATGACTAAGATTTTTTACTTTTCCAAATTTTAAAGCATGCTAAATGGAAAATTTAAAACCCTAAATGAGATAAACTAACACAATCCTAACACAAACTAGTGCAAAATTCAGATCTAGGGTTGAAATGGACTCCAATTTTCAGAATTTTGTTGTACAAGGTCAAGTTCACCAAAATGAAATAAAGAAAAATATGGTTCATCAATATGGAATGAAGGAAAATAAGGTGTGATCGACCATTTTTGAAATATTTCATTAGGAAATGATATCCCCACAAAGAATTGACTAACAACCCTTAGGTGGATCAATTCATTGTGAGAATATTTAGATTTCCTTATGCTCTCAGGATAGGGGTCAAGGTAAGACAACACATTGTGGAGAAAAACTGAAAATAGTAAATCAACTTGAAAATGCAATGTAACACTTGAAACAACAATATTTAACTTAATATTTGAAGAACTAGAAAATAGATTGCAGATCAGAGAAGGGAAAAAATATGTTTACCAACCACCAAAAGTGAGTTTCTAAAGGCTAACTCATACTCATTCACCCATGGAAGAATGAATCTTTTCTCAAGCTTTTCTACAACTTTTTGGAACCTCTGAAATAGATTTGTAGCTTCTAATTTGTCTAGGTTTCAATGTTGAAAAGTTAGAAATTAGATATGTCGGTGAGATCCTGAGATTTGATGACAACTTTGACAATTTTTTGCAAATTTGACAACTTTTCAATCTTGCACTTCAAAAGGTCTTCAAGCCTTCTTCAACCTAAATCTGCAATCATAGACACAAGAGAGAAAAATGTTTTTTTTTTGGGTGAATGGGATTTTCCTTGGTCAGACCCCATTTTGGTAATCAAACCTTGAATTGAAATAATGAAATGAAAGAGGGAATAAGAATGAACAAAGCTATGTTAACACTCAACGAACCCTTGAATGAAACATTGATAATGAAGATATTAGGAAATTTGTAACTTGTATGAAATAACTAAATTGGAAATGTATCTAAGTTACACTTGAATAATGCTTTAAATGCTTGAACTTGATCTTGAAACCTACATCATAATGTTAGCTCCAAAAACATGTATTATGGAAGAAGAATTTGACATGATGGATGGATCTTGAATGCTGCAATAAATATTTGATATATCTACTCTTAAATTCTCTTGATCATCAACTTTAATCTTGTGAAATTGTTCTTGAAAATATTCATAAAGTTCTCCAAAAATACTCCTAAAATTCTAGGTTCTTAGATGTTGATTTAGTGAAATAACCTTGTATTTTTAGGTATGTATCCTTAATTTATCAAAAAAAAAACATTACAAGCCAACATGAGAATTTGAATTTGAGGACATTAAAATAATATAAAAAACATTATTTAAATTTAGGTTCAAAATTCCTAGGGTGGACCCATTCACCCATGGGTGAATGGGTCCCAGGTTCATATTCCTAGAACACACATTGCTCAAGATAAAGTGTTTTGTGTTGGAATTAGTTATTGTCAAGTTTCCCCTTTGAAAAATGTAATTTATTAGGCTTGTAGATGTAAAATAGTGCTTATTAAGGCATAATTAATTCCAACTTAATTTAGAGGTCCCCAATAAAGTCTAAAAATGTAAAGGAGTACATTTTTCTTGAGTACAAGTACTTAACAAATTCTGCAACTATGAACATACTTCTTGACATCCTTTTATATCTGATGAAAAAAATGGCTTTCACTCACCAAAGTTACTATCTTATCAACTCCAAAATGTCCTACTAGTCCTCCATTATGTTTCTCTTTGATCAAATTCTCCCTCATTGAACTCTTTAGAACACACAACTAATTTCCTTTGAACAACATGCAGGTTCTTAAATGAAATAATCCAAGGTCCATTGGCTCTAGTCTGTCATTGCTAGTTTCTTACATGCTTTCCAAGCTCCATTAAAGTATGGATCTTCCTCATACTTGTGCTTCAGTTCCCCAAAACCCAATACTTCAATCCTATTCTCTATTAACAAATTCCTTCTTCTGGTTAGGGCATCTACAACATTTTTTGACTTGCCACTCCTATGCTTCAATAAAAACATATATATTTGGAAGAACTCAACCCATCTCATATTTCTTTGATTCAGCTTTCCTTAACTATTAAAATATTTCAAAGCTTGATGATCAGTTTACAACACAAAATCCTTAGGAAAAAAGTAATTTCTCCACTTGGGTTTGAAATATGGCATAGAATTCTTGATCATAAACTAAATATCTTCTTCTAGCATCATTCAACTTCTCACTAAAATAAGCTATGGGTATTCCTTCTTAACTCAATAATGCTCCTATTGCATTTCCACTTGCATAACAATCAACTTGAAATACTTTGTCAAAATACGGTAATGTTAACATTGGTTGCTCTATCACCTTTTGCTTCAACAATTCAAAACTTCATTGTGCTCCAGACGTCCACTTAAATTCCTTCTTATCTCCCCTCATTGTCTTTGTCATAGGTGTACAAATGCTACTAAATCTTCTGATAAACTTTTAGTAAAAACTAGCCAATCCATGAAATGATCTCACCTCCCCAATATTTACCAATGTAGTCCACTCAACAATTGATCAAACCTTCTCAGGGTCTATCTTCAATCATTTAGTAGAAATTCCAAAACCCATATATACCAATTATTTCTTCATAAATCTACACTTCTTGACATTAATCAACAAATTTTCTTCTCTCAACCTCTACAATACTTAGTTGATGTGCCACAAATGCTCTTCTCTAGTCTTACTAAAAATTCAAATAGCATCCAAGTATATAATGACAAACTTAACCAATAACTTCTTCAATACCTCATTCATCAATCTCATGAAAGTGTTCGGTGCATTGTTCAATTCAAAAGGAATGACTAACTACTCATACAATCCTTCATTAATGTTAAATGTAGTCTTCCACTCATCTCCTTCTTTGATCTTGATATGATGGTATATACTCTTTATGCCAATCTTTGTGAAATATGTTACTCCACTCAAACAATCCATAATGTCATCCATTCTTGGAAGTGGGAATCTATACTTGCTACTAATCCTATTAATTTCTCTTGATTTTTTACACAGTCTCCATTCTCCATCCTTATTTGGTGCAAGTATGGTAGGTAATGCACATGGGTTTAAACTTTCTTTGATGAATCCTTTCTTCAACAACTCTTGTATCTTCAGGTTCAATTTTGCATTCTCTATTGGTGTTATTATATGTGGTCCCTTTTTTGGAAAACATGCCCTTGTAAATTAGATCTATGTGATGACTGATGCTCTGAACTGGCAGCAACCCATCTAGTACATTCTCTTACATGATGTCTCCATACTTTGTCAATAATTTTGCTACCTCTTCATTGTCTCTAGTAGGGTTCTCTATCTTTGGACCATTTTTTTTCTTTGGAATAAGTATAAAACAAATGTTCTCATGCCTTCATCCATCCAAAAATTTCCTTCCATCTACCAAACATATTCTAGAATTGCAACAAAATTTAATCTTCTCCTCTTCTTCCAAAGGTATGAACTTAATTATTTTTCCATTTGAAGTCATAGTATAGGTATTTCTTCTTCCATCATGAATTGCTTTCTTCTCATATTTCAATGATCTTTTGAATAGTAAATGGCATGCATCTATAGGCATAATATCACATAATACTTCATCCCTATATGATCCTATATGAAATTTTATCATACATTTCTCATTCACCAAGATCTTATGCTCATCTTGAATCCATGCTATCCTATAAGGGTTTGGATGTTTCAATCTCTTTAAATTCAACTTGGTTGTACCATATCCTCTAAAACTAGATTATCGGTGCTACCACTATCAATGATAAATTTACATACCTTTCCTCTAGAATTACATATGGTTTTGAACAAACTTTTCCTTTGTGGTGGTTCCTCAGTCACTTATTCATGAATCAAAGCTCTGATCATTGCCAATGACTCACCTTTCTTAGGTTTCCCAACTAAATTAGGGGATTCAACATGTTCTTCTATATATGGTGTTCTTCTAGTATGCTCAAGCTTCTTGCTAGGGATTCCTTGATGGCATTCAAATGCTCTATGTCCTTCACCTCCACACTTGAAATAGGTTCCTCTGAATGGTCTCTTCTTAGGTCTTCCTTATTCTCTTTGGTTTCCATCATTACGGTAAGAATTATGACCTCCTTTGTTGTTGCATTAGAAATTTCTATCTTCTCTTCCTCTGCATTATGAATTGTGATCCATTTCTTCACTCTAGTAAGGCTTTGCATCTTTGTTTCGATCTGCATAAGGTCTTCTTTCTCTGGATTATGATCTACTCCTTTAGAATTTTCCTCTTGCATTTCTTTGTCTTTGTTTAAAATTTTTGTTCTTCCACCTTCAATGCAAACTGATATGCTTCTTCAACATATGTCATCTTTATGAGGCTTAGTTCTTCTTAAATTTTTTCACTCAGTCTATTGATTTATCTTGCCAGATTTTCTTTACTTGATTCACTATTCCCAGTCCTAATGATCATCTCATAGAATTCTTTAGTATACTCCTTCATAGATTTCTCCTTTTTCCTCAGGTTCTACAATATTTTCAACAATTCAAGTTCATAATCAACAAGTATAAATTGATTCTTTAGCTAAGTTGACACCATTTTGTCCCATTTGATGATTTTCTCCTTTCCTATTTTGTTTCTATCCAATTGAACTTATTTCCACATAATGCAATATGACCTTTCAACTCTATTTTTCCAAATCTAACTCTTTCTTGATCTTCAATTTCTTCATATTCAAAGTATTCTTCCATTTCATTAATCCAGTCAATCAATTCTTACGGATTTGAATTTCCTACATAATTTTGAATTTGAAGTCTAGGTCTCTTACCAATTTTTGAAATAGCGTTCAACATCTTCATCTAATTTGATTCTTCTTCTTCTTCACCTAGGGCTTCTGTAATTTGATTCACAACATGATCTATTTCATCATCACTTTCATCTTCATGTCTAGGGTTTAGGCCTCACCTTCTGTCTTCTTCAACAACATCTAATTGGAATCACATTGCTTGCATTATTTCTAAAATTTCATACATTCTTCTAGTGACATTCTTCATAGCAGGCGCTCTCCTTGGTAACATCTCTCCCTCTTGAATTTGGTGAAACTACCTCAATAGGTGATCTGGCTACAAGGATTTCAATTGCCTCACATTTAGTGATCGGTTGAAAAAAATATAGTCTGCCTCAAGTCAGTGATCTATTCACCACAAGGAATGCCTTTAGGACTCACAAAATTGCTCTGATACAACTTAGTATATTCAAAGATGAAGGGTTCAAAAATAACTATCCAAACCATGCAGCTTAGAGTCAACACAGTAGAACTAACAAAAGGAAGTATTTTGTAAATATGTATCTTTATTGAATTGGTAATCTTACAAGCAACATATGCCTCATGGGAAAATAATCAGAGCTCACAGGCCTATCACAAGAGTAGTCAAAATTACAACTAGCTAAAGGCCTTAATATAGTCCTTCAAAGGGGTGATGTGAAATTCTAACTATGTATCTATCTTTAACTATTGATGAATAATTACAATGCATTAAAAGTAATCTTAAATATGATTCTTTAGCTTCAAAAAAGGTCTACATTGTCCATAAGGGTTCACAACACCTAATAGATGATGAATGTGAAAGTCGGCCTCAAAACATAAGAAGATAATCCTTCACAAAATGAAATGATTGTGAATATCCAAGATAGTTCCCATTGGACCCAAAATGATTGTATGATTTCACATTAAGCTTAGCATGGTTTAGAATATGTTCACACTAAGGAATTTGGACCATGTCGACCCCAAATATTTTGATTGTGAATTAGTGAAATTTTGAGAGCGATAAATTTTGGTAGAGAAATACAAATGATCTAAAATCTAGATATGCGATAGATGTCCATGTGTAGGTACTATATCTTGATCTACAAGCTGAGAAACTATAATACAATGAAAAGTAGAATGAAATGTTGAAACTACTACTGAATGAAATGCAAGAAAATAAATTTTTTGGTTGATACAAGATTACTTTACAACCAAGGATGCTCTTGGATCACTAAGGAAAGTGCCTAAATTACATAAATTTTCTTCTCTTTTTGAATGTGTAGGTTTCACGTTTGAAGAGGAGTGGAAGAAGTTTAAAGATCAATTATTCATTATTGCAATCAAACCTTGCATCATGACAACTCAGAGAAACTTGGTTATAGAATTATCTAACAGTGCAACAAGTGAGAAACAAAATCTTTGATTTGGCTCCCAAGGACTGTGAAAAATGATTTGAAATTGGTCAAAAAGGACAAGGGCGCCTCCAAAGGAAATTTCTTGTAAAATTAGGCTCAAATTTCAAGAATAGGTGCACAATGTCCTACATAATTCATTTTTGAAGTCCAAACTTCTCTATGATATCTCATATTTCTTGTTCTGAAATCATAATAGTAATTTTCATCATATGTTGAATTAAATCATTGCATTTCATCCTTAGGTTACTTTCAGATTTGGTCAAGGGAAAGCTGATTCACCTTTTAGGTTGTAAGTGGGTATGTGCAGGATCGTGATGGGCCAAAAAGTGGCAATATGATGGGTATGTGGCTGACGACTATTTTTTTACTCAAAATTGATGAAAAAAGGGTTTTTAAAGGAGATTCTTAGCTTTCCACCGATATAAATTATGCTTTACTTTGAATTTAATAAGTAATTATTATTCATTTTCTATTCAAATTGCAACTAAAGTCCTGATTGATAGGCTGATTGAAAAAAATGTATAGCTTTCAAATAGTATCACATTTTTTGAGTCCAAAACATGCATCACATTCTATGCTTTGCATAATATAGGATTAAAAAAATAAAAATTGAATTTCATGAAGTTTTGTCCAAGTTAAGGTGGTCAGACATACAAGTTTTTATATTTTTTAAAAAGTTGTAATAAAAAATTCATAATTAATTATTTACTTGGAAAAAAATTATAAAAAAATATGCATCACATTGGGGCATGAGTCCTCTACTTATATCTAAAATATTATAAAAAATTATTATCATTTTATTTTGGTTAGGGTGGTCAGACAGACACCTACTTATTTTTTCCTTGAAATTTAAGTACTACTACATTGAAATTTCAAATTTTGACCAAGTAGATATTTAAAAAAAAAACCTAGTAGTTTAGAAACTACATTCAATTTGATATAGATTCTATTGTTACATATTTTTGAAATAATATAGATAACTTATTAAAAATTTTACGTCAAGTTGCCTAACTCTGATTTTTCTGAATTTTTTGCCACTTTTAAAGGGCCTATTTTTTCCATGATGATCTTGCACATACCCAAGTCAATCATATATCTTTCCCAAATCCATCAAACCCTCTCTTTATTTAATGAAATAATAAAAATTTGTTGAACCCCCTAAAGGGAGGTCTCCTCTAAAGGGTAACATCAATTTTCAACATTTCACCTATATCTTTCAAACCCTAATTCAAGTGTTCCAAAACCCTCAAATCCAAATAAGGGTGTCCTTGCCCTTGTCCCTCCAATTTAGGCTCAAATTTCATGTGTAGGTGCCCCTTTATCTGCCTCTTTCATATTTATAGTTTGTTTTTTATCAATTTTTTGTTTTTGTTTGTGCAATAAATTGCATTATCAAATCTAAATTTTATGTCAAATAGGTTAATTAAACCATAGATCAAATATGCCCTCTTTGCAACACAAAGGAACCTAACCCTAGCAAATTGGCTCTCCCTTGAGGTTGTTCACCAATCATCAAACACTAGTTGGTTTGTGTTCCAATATTAAGTCAAAAAGGGAAGAGTAGATCTAATGTAATCCACTTGTTGGGTCATGGATCTCTTTTACACTTAACAAATCATGTATGAAACACATTTGATAAGAATTGTTTTTGAGAAACATCAAACAAGGACGGTTTTTTTGCTAGGATGGTTCTTCTTTCATCAAATCCTTGTTACCAATATAACAATTTGAGATGATTATTGAAAACAAGTAGTCACAAAGTATGCGCAGGACACTAGTGTCATGCATATATTATGTTCTTATGGTAATACAACAAGTGGTGGAACTCTTTTATGACTCTTCTTAATGCTTCCAATATGTTATTCAATTGAAATAGAATTTATCTTTTTATATCAATTATATCTTGACATTGAAATTAACACATTTCATCCTCAAGTCAACAATCATATGCTAGTGGGAAGGAAATCAACGTGAGCTTAATTTAAATGTTAAATTTAAAGATCGAATTTAAATTTTAAATATACATGAAAGCAAAATCAAATTGAGGACAATTGCCAACATTTACACATCAACACATCATCTTATACACTAATCATTAAAAACAAATCAAAATATTAAAAACAAATAAGAAAAATAGATAGTGTACTTAACAAATATTA
The DNA here is from genome assembly GCA_007258455.2 of Sequoia sempervirens. Taxonomy (NCBI): domain Eukaryota; kingdom Viridiplantae; phylum Streptophyta; class Pinopsida; order Cupressales; family Cupressaceae; genus Sequoia; species Sequoia sempervirens. Next base: position 509,696,782 of record VDFB02193867.1, on the reverse strand, counting down.
TGACAGATTAAAATATTGAAATCGTCTAAAATTCCAAGGTGGGCCTAAGGAGGAGTCAAATAGTACTAGAAAGGAAATCCAAATCATGCACTAACAATGGTAAAAGTCCCATTTATTTATCGCCTAGCTGAGCAAAACCACAACTTCACAGTGCTTCTTGATGAAAAAAATCTTATAAAATATTTAGAGAAACTCGTACAGTGGTGGTGCAGGCTGACAAATTTTGCCCAATATTTACTTGGCGCCATACATATATCTTATTCACATGAACAAGTGGAAGGAAATCAATATACAGTGAGCTGATTATGCTCCCTTGAATATCAAGATATTGATCTTTCCCAAACAGAAATAGATGAAACTTCCTTTGGCATAAGTGAAATAACAGCCGAAGTTCATCCCCACAACGCACTGCCATCCCCCGCCATAGCACTTATCAAAGTCCTGCAAAAACAACCACAAGTAAATGACATAACCAAAACATTAATTTGGCCGAATTCCCTTTATTTCTACTCAGTGCTCAAATCACTCATATAATACCGAAATCCAACCCAAACCAACCTTCTTGATATGGCATGCAATGTTTTGGCACTGAGAAACGTCAAAGAAATCAAGAGCTTCCGATGCACAGAGCATTGCATGTCTTTGCAGCTTCTCCGGCACATCTGTACTTTCTATCACTCCCTTCCCTTCCAACATTTTCAAAGCTAATGGGCTTCACTACTAGGGAAGGATTCAGCCTTAGCTAGATATTATGGTGAAGACCGAAGTGTTACAGAACGAAAGAAAAGAAGATTAGTGGTCAAACAATAGAGCAGATGACATGCAGAGCTACTAATGAAAGAAAATCCCGTATTCGAAGTGGGTTTGCAGGAATTTTCAAGGCAGTGGAGAAAAGTCTCAGATTTGCAGAACCTATCCGCAGAATTTATCAGGAGGGAAGCAAGAACAGGTCACAAATTTTGGGGTGCATCCAATAATCTATGCGCGGCGTGATTGTCGGTAGAAAGAATCATTTCACTAAAGGATGTGTATCGACCACCGCATATAAAATGTGATCCAATCTAATGCGAGTTCTAGCGAAATGAAGTATACTACCGATAGGGACGTAAAGCGAAGATTCTTTGTCTTCTTGCTCCTTTTAGTCCCCATGCATATGATTGAGGACGGTCAAGTGCTTCCCACATGGGTAGATTGATTTCACTTGCACTATGTTTAGGGGTCTACAATGTTTAGTGTCTTCACTCTTTAATTTTGCTTAGATTCGTCCTTAAGCCTAATATAGGCTAATCCAATAAAACACATGCACATTATCACCATCAATGTAGATTAATAATGAATGCTAGTTGGATTGGTATTATGATAATTTTGAATAATTAAATTCAGAATTGAGATGGAAATAATAGAATTTAACTCAATAATGATTGAGTGTATGAGGATTAATGTTGGTGTTAGAATTTAATGTATATTATAATCTAAAGAAATGTTTTTTTAGATATTTATCTTGGAATCATAAGTTTATGTTCATGTAAGGATGAGTCAACAGATTAGGGACAAGTCTGCAATTGTTAATGTGTCTTGTACTATGAAATTTTTTAACCTTTGTTTCTCATTTCACCTAATTCACATTGGCATTTTCTTCCTTTCTTGATATATGTGTGTAAGTATTGGTATAAAATGATCTATATTCTGCAATATTTGGCCATGCAAATAACCACCAAGATCAACAGGTTTTAATGAAAGCATACAAAAGATCCAACATGAGAGAATTATTATATTCTACTAAAGGATGCAAATATACATGATTATATTATTCATTACAATGAGAAACTTTTGTTTATATAAACAAGATTGAGAATTACGACAACATAAGATTATGATATGTATCTGAATCTTATGACTTGAAGATCATTGAAGATTAGGTTACAAGCTTGTTAGAGTTATCTCCCCATTTGCAAGGTCGTAATCTTCACTAAAAGGTCATCGACAACCCCAAAATTAGAGTTTCGGATCTAAGAACCTAGAGGACCAGATTGAGCAAATTGAGAAGAGTAGATTCAGAATTAAATTTCTAGAAAATCCAAATTGGACTCATTCGCCACAAGTGGTGAATGAGTCACATTGTAGGTTTTTTTTAGTGATCTTTGTAAATTTGGATGCCTATTTGCATGAAACCTGCTCTTGTGTAGAAATCTAGATCTAGGACCGATTCACCTAGAATGGCAAATGAGTCCCAGTAGGCCAAAATTTCAAGATTAGCAGTATTTCTAGTCTTCATTCAAGCTTCTACAAGTTTTTAGGTGCACACTTTTGGTTTTACAACTTTTGGTTCTTATTTATATTCATTTCTAGGTCATTTAATTCAAGTTTGCATCATATTAGGGTTTTGCATTTCATCTTTCATTTTATTGTCTTTTCCAAGTTTAAACTTGGTGGTGAACTCCTCAATAGGTCATATTCAATTCCTAAGAAAACCCCATTGCAATATCTCTTTCTCTTTTGCATTGAGATCTCTAGGGTTATCCTTGAGTGGAATAACATTAAAAGTGGGTGTGATAGCACTTGATCAACCTATGCCCCCATTTTTAAGTGGTTCCACTCATTTATATCAACAACCCCTTAATTGAAACACAAATAAAATGAGAAAACATGTAATGGTAGGTCCCAACTATAAGGCTTGAGTATCCATCTATTGTTAATGAATTTCTCACATAAAGAAAAAAGGGAAAAAAATCATCTCCAAAAGAGAGAATTTTTTTTTCTAAAGTATAATAAGGATAAAATAACATATGAGGAAAAATCCCTCCATAAGGGATATGAAGAGAGAGAATGCAACCCCCTAGTGTAGAATCTCTTATACTAATGGTACATAATCATTAAATTTTTTGAATAAGATCTAAAACTTATAGAAACAACATTTCTCACATCAAAACGTAATAAAACCAAGGATGTATGTAGGAAATTTTCCCATTCCTAAAAGGAATGTGAAGGGAGAAAATCAAATATTTATTATATCTTTGTAGTTTTTTCAAGTGACTCCTATTGACAGGTCTTTTGACCCAACTAACTCAAGTAGAACAAATAAGACTCTACCTCTCCTAAACAACTAATCAATCCTAGTAAATAGTCAACTCCAAGGTCCCTCTATAGTTAGGTCTTAGCAATGAAAAACAACAAAGTGGTATATGTAATTTATTTAATAAGGGGATTATGTTGGTAAATATCAAGCTACATGAATACTTTATGTCAAATGTGTTAGATTTGCTAAATTAGTTGATTAATATTTCAATCTTGTAAAAAAAATCTACTATATCAATTGATAAATCTTTGAAAAAATATCTACTAAACAAATATCACTATTCTACTATGAAATGCACACATAATTTAATCTTGGATACCTTAAAGCTATCCTTAATCTATCTAGAGTTAATGAAAAATATAAAAAACTGTTAGGGTTGTAGGGGAGGTAAATGAAATTAAATGGGAAATGACATATTCAAATTTAGCTTTAATTCTTAAAAATATGATGAAATACAAAATAAATTGTACAATGCAATGACTAAAATTCACACAATCATAGATATTATAAGTGCCAAAATACACAAAATTTAAAAGAAAGATACTCAAGTTAAATGTATAAAATGACCAAATTATATGAACAGATGTTGTACACAACCCTACTATTAACCATTTTTAGGATATCACTAATTTATCCAAGTTAAAGGATTTAAAGGAGAAATACATCACCACCAATGCTAAGAATAAATAGTAGAAGAAAACATCATCCTTTCATTATTTTCTAATTAATAAATTACAACTAATAAATTATAACTCCCACTAAGATTGCCAACACTAAAAATTTGAAGTTTTCTTTTACATCCAAATGAGCATTCCAACCCCTAAAAATATTTTAAAATTTTCTATCTAGATACCCATCTTGGGTTCCTAGTACTACAACTGAAAAGGTAGGTTGGCCTACACCTTAAATTGGTCCATATTCCCTAAATTTAGAAATTACCCTTATTTCAAAGTTTTGGCTTCAAAGAATAAAGTAAGTTACATTTATTTTAGTCTTGAAGAACAGGATGCACCTACTTGAGGGTGGTTAAGTAATGAAATTAATAAAAATAAAATTACAAAGTGCCATTATTGATTAAGAAAATGAGCTTAGAAATTATAATACAATGCTTATAAAACATTGTTAGGACTAGGAGCATCTATATACTACATGTTTAATCTTTTATTGAAAAGAATCATTTTCATCTACTCTAAGACCTCTTCCATTTCTATAACTCTATTCCAAAATTAATTTTTGTTTCATTTTATTCTCATTAATTAAAATTTTACCTCTTCTAAACCCCCACTACTACAACATCTTCGTCCACACCATTTGCTACAACTTTTTGCTCGTTATGCTCAAGTATGATCATGTTATTTCTTTCTTCTACATTCTCATCCTCCAAATGATACTCAAATATTTTTCCACCCTTATTTTCATCCTCTACCTCTATTGCAACCATGTTTGCTATGCCTTTATCAAGACATACTTCTACTACAATTTCCTTATCATATTATTCTTTCTCTTCATCTCCCTTTCCATCTTTCTTTCCTACACAAAATAAAATAGAAAAATTGGTTACTCAATTTTTCCCATCTTCTTTTATTTTATTTTCTCTATCCTTCTATTCTCTTCCAAGGCATCCAATCTCCTAGATATCTTTGCACGTATTTGGTTTGAATTTTGACCCAACTTTCTTCCTCCAACATTCTCTCTCCTCTTAATAAAAGAAATTGTTAACGCCTTACCCAAGGCCAAACACATACTATTCTTCTTTGACATTTCATCAAAAACTTTCTTCACACTCTCAAATTATGACCACCTCAATGTCTTTAGCTCTCAATTGTTCATGACTCTTCATACACCTATAATAATCCTTTTGATCTCCTAAGAAAAAAATTATTGCTTCACTCTTCACCAATAGGTCCTAGTGTAGACTACCTCACATTTAGTGCTCTATCCACATGCTCAAGACCAGTGAATCTAGTACCATTTGATGAAATGGGGTAGAAATTCTTTCTTTCAAAATATTAGATATTAATTAAAAATAAAATACTTGAACTATAGGAATTTCAAGAAAACTAGACTTCATAATTTGTATTCAAATTCTCCAATATTTTGGAAATTACAAAGCAATCTAAAATTACAAAGATATACAACCTTATGGGTGTATTAAGGAAAATGTCTTTTTATGAGATTGCAAATAGCATAAAACCATTAAATCCCTAATAACATGGAGAACAATGAAAAGCAAGAAACATGAAAGTATGAAACAAAGTCACCTAGTCTTCAAGCCTCCATTGATTCACCTCCATTGGCCTTCTCCATCTTGCTGAAAAATTGTATAATTTCCCTCAAAATTTAAGTGCAACTATAACCTATGATCAAGATAAGAAAAATATTGAAGATTGTGTGGTTGCTCAAGTACTCAAAAGCTCTCAAGCATCTTGAGTATAACTCTTGTGTGTGTCCCCAAAATGACTTGAAAGAGGGCCTTTTAAAGAATTCCAAATTGAGAATGCATGGCCAGGATTAAAAGTTGGTGAAGCCCTAAGATCAAAGGCCAAGAATCAATGTCACAAGGAGGATTAGGGTTAGGGAAACATTAGGTCAAAATTAGGGCAATCCTTGAAATGAAGGATTGAGATTTAGTTGGAGACAATCAAATCAATGGTGGAGAAAAATGGGTAGTTTTTAATTTATGGAGGAATATTGATTTATGAATTAAATAATGATTTAATTCATAAATGGGAATGAGACAAAATAAAATAAATAATTGTTTTAATTAATTATTTGGTGGGATGGAAAGTGGGATAAATAAGAAAATAGGTAGTGGGAATAATACAAATTATTTAATTTATGGTGGAATGTTCACTTATGAATTAAATAATGGTTTAATTCATAAATGGGGATGAGACAAAAGACAATAAATAATCATTTTAATTATTTATTTGGTGGGATGGAAAGTGGGTTAAATAAGAAAATAGGTAGTGGGAATAATATAAATTATTTAATTTATGGTGGAATGTTCACTTATGAATTAAATAATGGTTTAATTCATAAATGGGGATGAGATAAAAGAAAATAAATAATTTTTTTAATTATTTATTTGGTGAGATGGAAAATGGGATAAATAAATAAGTTTATTTGATTCAAGGATAAATGATAATGTTATGGAGGAAATAAGGATTGATTAGGGACGTATTTAAATAAATAGATGTAATTTATTTATTTAAATAATCATGGAGGAAATAAAGATTGATTAGTGACATATTTAAATAAATAGACGTAATTTATTTATTTAAATAATCATGGAGGAATGGACATGATTAGATAATTGAATTATGTGAGGGAAAAGCATGGTCATCATAGAAAAATATGGTTTACAAGTTCAGCCCATTTTTATGTGTCTACATTTTCCCCCTCTTTGACGTAATGTAGTTTATCGCATTGTGTTAAAGAATAAGTCAAAAATATGTCCTAGTTTGAAAGTGAGGAGAGGAAGGATGAAAAGGATATGCCCCAGTTTGAAAGTGAGGAGAGGAAGGATGACGAGGAGATAGTGGTATGCCCCCTCGAGAGGATAGGTGGGTTGAAAGAACATGAGTGTGCTCTCGAAATGAATGAGAGGACTATAGGATGAAGGAATATAAGAAAGGTTAGCATGGAAATCATGGATGTGAGGATGAAAAAGGAATACTTCAATATATATATTTCAAATAACATCATAGGCATTGCATAATCATCATTGGGCGGTAAAATGTGACAAATGGACAATAAACACCATGATATGTAATAGACCAAGGTGTGCAAGGTTGTCCACTTGCAAAAAATAGATAGCCATAGATGAGGAATGTCCTAACTCATACTAAAGGCTAAGTTGCCCTAGTCTTTTTGTCAAGACACACCAAAGACAACAATCAAGGAAAATTAGGCCATGAGACATCATTGCACCTCTAAATCCTTCATGGGACATCCTTGAGGTAGCTAGTAACATGACCAAGAGACAAAACAATAAAAAGATAAAACAAAATACACCAACAAAATCAACAACCATTTAATATGTTTGCCAAGATTTGTGTCGAAGGTTGATTGCATGATTGTTTGATAGTTTGACGATTTGATAGTCTAACAGTATTGACGTTTTGATGATGCTTGTCATTAGGAAGGACACATTTTAAAAAGGCCAATGATGATGTCATGAAGCTTGTTGTCAAGAAAGACACATCCTGAGAAGGAAAATGACATTTTGACAGGGTCCAATTCCAAGAAGGAAACATCTTGAAGGGGACCATAAAGTGACTAGGTTGACATTGTGCTAGCAATTTGACTGATGTTTCACTTGATGAATGGCTAGACTATGTTGTTTGTTGGTTCATGATTTGAATGTTGATGTTCAAAGGACTGTCTTATTTCTGAGTGTGACTGTGTTTGAATTATTTGACCAAAATGAAAAACCCTAAAGGACTGACCTAGGTGGCCTCAAGGGCTCATCGGTAGATGGCCTTCCCTACGTCATGCACTTAGAGACCTCGTAGTTTGACTGGGATGGACGAATAGATTGAAGATGAATTGACATTTTTTGACTTGACCTGACAAACCCTAAGGGACTAAACCTAGGGGGCCTCAGGGGCACATCGACTGATGGCCTTTCCTACGTAGCAAATCCATAGAGATCTCGCAGTTTGACAATTGACAAAGACTAAAATGACTGACATGACTAACTTTGACTCTATTTTTGGGATTTGTGATGTTATTTGGATGCTTTTGTGCTTTCTTCAGGACATTTTTCAAATTTTAGGTCTTTTTTCATGACTTTTTATAATTTTTTAGATTTATTTTTTTAAGGAATTTTTATGACTTTTATATATTTTTAGGACTTTTTTGATTAGCAAGACCATGTGCAATACCCACTGTAGTACCATGATAAAATATTTCCCCTACTCAAGCTAATGGAAAGGACATGACTGGTATGGACGATAGGCAATGCATAAGACTTTAATGTCAACCATTGTCAGCCATGGAAGGAAGGGTATAATGTGGTGGTGACAAAAAAAGTATTTCATCCTAGGCTAAGGCAGACAAAGTGACAGTAGATGGCAGAACAATGATTGATTACACATGGCACCTGTTTGCCAGGTTTTCACTATGGTATTTATCCAAAGCGCCTATTTTCCAGGTTTTCACTATTGAATGAATCATTTATCTTTACTATTTTGGTCATTTTTTTTTGTATTTTATGGTTTTTAGCTCAATCTCCTGATGCTATGCATAGAACTTTCAGAGATGTAAACTATTGATAGGCTCTAGCAGTTGTTCTCCATCTAGAGTCACCAGCTGATAGGCTCTAGAACCAAAATAAGATACGATGATGTATGGACCCAACTAGTTTGGTTCAAATTTTCTTGACTTTTCTCTGTCAGCCTAGTTCTTAGGGTTTTCAATGAGGACTAAGTCGCTAATGTCAAACTTCCTAACCATAAATTTCTTGTTGTAACTATGAAAGTGATAGTTCTGATATGCTTGTAGATGGTTTAGGGAAATTTTCCTTCTTTCTTCTAGCATCTCTAGCTCGTGTAGGCATCTCTAGACTTGGAAAGAAGGAATTTCAACCTCAATGGGAAAGCTAGCCTTAGCTCCAAAGACCAAGGTGAAAGGAGTGGCCCCTGTAGGTGTATGAATGCTAGTGCGGAAAGTCCACATAGTAGGGTTGAGTTGTATATGCCAGTCATGACCAGTGTCATTGATAGTCTTTTTGAGGATTTTAACAATGGTTTTATTTGATGCCTTAGCTTGACTATTTCCTTGTGGGTAATATAGAGATGAAAAATGATGTTGGATATGGAATCACTCACATAACTCACGGACATCTTTGTTTTTAAATGGACATCCATTTTTCAATGATGATGGATTGTGGAAGGCCATACCAGAAAATGATGTAGTTAAGAATGAACTTGGATATTTTTTTGCCAGTTATGTATGTCAGAGGGATGGCTTCGATCGACTTTGTAAAATACTCAGTGGCGGTGATGATGAATTTGTGGCCATTGGATGAGGTTGGATGAATCTTACCCACAAGGTCAAGTCCCCATTGAGTGAAGGGCCAAGGAGAATTGATCAGCTGAAGTTCTTATGTTGGAGCATGAATCAAATTGCCATGAATCTGGCATATGTGACAAGTCCTGACATATTCTATTGAATCCTTTTCAACAGTTGGCCAATAGTACCCAAGTCTTGTTACTTTATTGGCTAGGGTAGGGCCACTCGAATGAGACCCACATATATCATCATGTACTTCACGTAAGGTTATATGTGCTTCATTGGTGTCGATACATCTAAGGAGGGTGTCATCAAAGCTACGGTGGTAAAGGGTGTCACTGACAATGGCATACCTTGTAGATTTTTGGATGAAGGACTTCGTTTGGTTATTGGACAAGTTAGCTGGAAGAGTTAGAGATTTAAGGTAGTCATAAATATCTTGGTACCAGGGAGAGTCGGGACCAGCAAGTTCGTAGACCATCTCTGACTCTGGAATTTCATAGGCAAGGACAAACAATTTCTCTATTAGGAATTCCAACAAAGGAAGATTGCTTGGTATGTCAAGAAGAGAGCCTATTGTAGCCATGGAATCTGCTGCTTTATTCTGTGCTCTTGGAATTTGTTCAAAAGTTAGCATATGAAAGTATGTTTGGAAATTGTCAACCATCTATTTGTAGGGCATCAAATTCTCATATTTTGTGTCATAGTCATCATTAACCTGGTTGATGATGAGCTGAGAATCTGCATAGACATGGGTTTTGATTTTCCACTTTATTGCCATTCTTAGTCTTGTAAGTAGTGCCTCGTATTTTGCCATATTATTTTTGCATGGAAAGGCAATGCAGAAAGACTTAGGAATGGAGTCTTCTTGAGGGGTGATGAACAAGATTCCTACACTCGAGCCATGATTTGTGTGTGATCTGTCAAAGTAGAGTTGCCAAGGTACCTTAGGTTCTGTATGGAATATTGATTCATATGGAATATCTGCCACTAAGGGTTGATCACTTTGTAAAGGTGCATCTACCAACTGGTCCGCTATGACTTGTCCTTTTATTTCCTTTCTTTCTACATATTGAATGCCATATTTACTCAGAATCATCACCCATTTTTCCAGATGTCTTGTTAGTCCTGCCCAACTCAACAAATATTTGCGAGGGTAAATCTTTGCTACTAGATGTGTCTAATGGCTTAACATATAATGTCTTAGCTTCTGTGCTACAAAGATCATGGCTAGAAAAGCTCGTTCTATTGGTGTGTAGTTCAGTTCGTACCTGACCAATGTCTGATTGATGTAATATATAGCTCTTTCTTTTTCTTCTTGGTTGTTATGTGCTAGTAATGCCCCTAGTGCTGAATTAGTTGTTGAGATGTATAGGATCAATGGCTTTCCATGAATGGGAGGCATGAGGACTGGTGTTGACAGTAGGTAATCTTTGATTTTTTGAAAGGCGTCTTGACATTTATTTGTCCACACAAAGGGGATACCCTTGCACAATAGATATTGGAATGGGTGACACTTGTCAGCCAATTGGGCTATGAAGCGCTAAATAGATTGTACCCTACCTTGTAGAGTTTTGAGTTCATTGATTCCTCTAGCTAGAGACATTTCTATTATGGATTTGAATTTTTTTGTATCAACCTCAATTCCTCTTTGAGAAAATATGTATCCCAAGAGTTTACTCGATGTGAGATCGAAGACACATTTCTTAGGATTTAGCCAGAATTTTTATTCCTCGAGCCTCTTGAAAATTGTGTCTAAAACCCTAAGATGATCTTTCCTAGTTATTGATTTAGCCAATAGGTCATCTACATAATCTTCCATTATTTTATGTATCATGTCATGGAAGATTGTGGTCATAGCCCTTTGATATGTGGCACTTGCATTTTTGAGACCAAATGGCATGAAATTCTAATAGTATGTACCCCATGGGCAAGTAAATGTCATTTTGTGTTGTTCTTCAGGGGCAATGTGAATCTGATTATAGCTGGAGAAACCATCCATAAGGGACATCATCTCATATCCTATTGTGAGGTCAACTATGATATCAATATTCAATAAAGGAAAGTCATCTTTTGGGCATGCTTTATTTAGGTCTCTAAAATTTGTACAGATGTAGATCAACCCATTTGGCTTTGTTACCGGCACTAGGTTAGATATCCATTTAGCATAGTCAATAGACCATATGAATCCAATGTCTAGAAGTTTCTTTAACTCATCCTTGACCAACAAAGTGACTTGAGGGTGTATTTTGCGTAACTTTTGTTTGACCAACTTGGCATTAGGCAATAGTGGCAGATGGTTGAGAACCAATTCTAGGTCTAATCCTAGCATGTCAGTATAGGACCATGCGAAGTTGATTTTACGTTCTACAAAGAATTTATGAAATTCCAGCTTCTCTTCTTCAATCAATGATTAAGTAAAAAGGACCATTTTGGGATCTTCTATAGTTGATATGTTATCCTCTATGGTGTCTTCTATAAGCATAGTCAATTTCTCTTGTTGTACAGGAAGAAATTCAAATCCTCCATCACTGGGCACCTCAGAGAGGTTTTCACCTGTAGATATGTCCTTTTTTTTACTATTTTATCATCAAAATGTGCCTTTCGGTTTTCACCTAGAGACATTTCATTTTTTATTTTATTTTTATTTTTAATTTTGTGATTGGAGGACAAAGCAGCCTAGCCAAAGTATGTCATGCAATCTAAGTCAATGGTGAATCCTACCTTGTGATCACTACTGGGTATGCCCTCATGTAATCCCATAAACTCTACAATTGCCTCATCATTCTGAGATGTGTTTAGGACTAGTGGGCTTTGTTGGTCACAATCGACTAGCTGAGGATAAACTAAGGAAATGCCATCATCAATGTTGGTGAATTGAGGTGAGGATGCATAAAACATGCAGACAAATTTAGTGATATTGTAGATGATATTATCATCATCCAACTCCACATCGGTCTCTATCCAATATTCCCCTTCACTAGTCTCATATCCATTGTTAAAATAAGGGGTGAAGGCCTTAGAGTCCTAGTTGTTGATGTCATCTAGTACTTCAAATGGATTGGACTGAATGGATTCAGATGGTGGGTCTTGTATGTCATGGGGAGTGGTAATGGGACTTTGACTATTTGGTGCCTGATCAATTTTAAATGTTTTCCAAAATCTTTGTTCAGAGGTTAGTTCCCCTATTTCAACAAACAAATCATCGAGGCAACAGTCACTAAGGATCGTTCTGAGCCAAATTCCCATTCTTATGAGTCAGTTTTGGTGAGGGTTCCTTAGTGGTCTCGACACTTTCTGAAGCATGTACTCACTCATTTGAAAGTCGAATGGTACATCGATCATCATTGTTGAGTGATCCAAACCCTAATCCCAAATATTTTGGTACTTGGAAAGGTTTTATGGGCTCTCTTCATCCCGCTTTATTTCTGCCTAGGCCACTCATACCATCGTAGCCCTTAGTTGTCATTATGTCATAACCCTTGCCATATTTTTGAATTGGTAATGGGGGTAGTGCAACAATATCATTATAGATCCATCCTATGATTTCAACAAGCTCCTCATTTCTCATGTCTCCTCATTTGATAAAAACTATTTTTGGTGGAACTTTTAAAATTTCTTTGGGTTCCATTCTACAACATGGACGACCATAGGCCTTTGGAGGCTTGGGTATCATTGTGATGCTATATGTTGTGTGTAGTTTGAATTCTCCACAGTCGAGGTCCTAGATCTTAATAGTGGGTTCAGCCTTAGGGTTTGCAAAAGATGGTGGTGTAGCAGAAGACATGGAAGATGATGCGAGTGTGGATGGGTCAATGTATTTAGAGGATGAAGATGTCAAAGCTTCACTATTGATAGGCACTTGGCACTTTGAGATACCTCTCAAATTGGTACAATATTGAAATGGTTCAGGGTCTCCATATATGGTAATCTCAGTGCCTTCAAAGGGAAACTTCAAACACTAGTGATACGTGGAAGGGACAACTTTCAAGGCATGAATCCAAGGTTGACCAAGTAGAATATTGTATGGAAGTTCTAGATCAAGGACTTGACAAGTGGTGTCTACAATGACTGTCCGATACAAATTGGAAGTGAAATTATTCCCTAAGAGGAATTCTCTTCATCATCATATGCCTTGATAAAAATGCTCTTTGTAGTGTCTAAACAAGCATCAGAAAATCCTAGGGCCTTAACCAAATTTAAGGAGCATATGTTTAGTCTTGCTTCACCATCTACTAACACTTGTCTGACCTTATTCTTATGGATAAAGACTTCTATGTGAAGAGCATCATTATGATTGGATTTAGATGATGAGTAGTCTTGGTTTGAAAAATTTATATGGTGGGGAGTGGTAAGATATTCCACCATGGCCTCAAATTGATTGACATCAATGTCTTGGGGAATAGAAGACTCTTGTAATGTTTTTTCGAGTATAGCCTTATGCGCTGGGGAATGCGTAGCAACTCAATTATAGAAATTTGTGCAGATGTCTTCCCAAGTTGGTCAATAAGGCTAAAATGTCCTTTAGGCTAGGATTGTTTGGTTAATGGACGAGACTATGATTGTTGGGTAGATGGGCCAGCTATTATTATCTTTGGTTGTATGGGAGGAGGAGGGCTGACTATGGTGACTATTCCCCTATGGGTAGTGACATTGCATTTAGGGGCCTTTTTGATAGTAACTATGTTGACATGTTCAACAATTGTTCTAATATGATTTATGATGGGTCCACTAGAATAGTCATATGCAATACGGGCATGGTTGGCTCGATTATTGTTATTGGTTTTTGATGTGGAAGGGTTACTCAAACTATGGTCTTGTAGTGGGTTCTTGTGTACAGTATGGTCTGAATTAGATGCAAATTGTGGTCCACCTATCTCAATAGTACGATTCTCAATAAGGTCTTGTACAAAAAATTTAGTTGTCGACAAGAGGAGGTTTTATGTCCTTTTGCCTCATGATAATCACAAAACACATTGTCGTCCCACCAAAATGGTTTAAACTGCCCTAGATCATATGGTCTTGGGTCTTAAAGTGTGATGACACCATTTTGAAGTAGTTTCTTCAGGACTTCTTCAATGGGCTCACCCAAGGGGGTGTATGTGCGACTCCTGGGGAATTGTCTGGGTTGTTGGGGTTGCATTTGATTTTGGTTATTCTAATTACCTTGGTTATTTTGATTTTTTTGTACAACATTGGAAGCATGGGTCTGAGTGGTCATCTATATATTTTGCAGTTGAGCCCTTTTAAGGGTAAGCACAGGATCCATTGCAGTGATAGCCTTAGCGTCTACAATGCCATCATTGGTGACATGTTTATTCTTAACCCAATATTTGTTCTTTTCTATGGGTGGACTTGCATTTGTGTTTTTAGGACCATATTTTAATCTTCCCTCAGCAATAAGGGATTTCTCAAGTTGGATGCCTCGTTTGACTAGGTCCGTGAAGGTTATACAATAATGAACTTGCAAGCCATTTCTCGATGGGCCTAGGAGTGTTTGTAAAAACATGTCAACCTTCTCCTTTTCAGGTATGTCTACATGGTAGCGACTTAAAAGGCCTCTCCATCATTGGAAAAATGGAATAAAGTTTCACCAATGTCATCTTCTGTAAGTGTGCATAAGCTAGTGATGGAGGTGTTTGTGTCAATGTTATAGGCATAATTTTTCACAAATTTTTCTACAAGTTCATTCCATGTTTTTATCCCCTTCAAAGTGGAGAACCATTCAAGTTTGGTTCCTATTAGACTCTTGGACAATAGTATCATCAAGTAAGTGTGTTCATGTGCAATGTCCATAAAGTTTTTTGTGAATTCTCAAATGTGTTCAATAGGATTTGTCTTGCCCTTGTATTTGGTGAAGTTTGGGGCCACATATCCAGGAGGAAATGGTGGCATGTATAAAGTTGTGTCAAAACGATATGGACATAGATCATATGACATTGGTGGTGTTTTGTTGGATGTTTGCATGTTTTCCATTTGTTTTTGGAGGTCTGCCACTCTGGCTGTCAAGGCATCTATTATGGGATTATTGGTTGCATCACACATGGGAGTGATGTGTATCCCCTAAGTCCCTATTGATTATGATAGCATGTTCGAGTTTGGATGTGACCTGTGTTGTTGTGAAATGTATGATATGTTTTGGTTTGGCGATTGTTGGTATTGCCAATTTTGATGAGGAATGTGTTGTTGTGTGTGGATCTGTGATGAATATGTGGGGATGTGCGATCCAGCCATATTTGTCAAAATTTGGGGAATCTGGTAACCTTGACTATTTTGGTGCCCAAAGGTATTCATTTGTTGTGTCATTTGAGTGCCTTATCCATATTGGAAGAATTTTCCATGTGTTATTTTGGTATTTTTTCCTTGGAATTTTCCATGTGGGATGTTGGTATTTTTTCTTTAAAATTGTCCATGCGGGATGTTGGTATTTCATCATTGTGAGGCATTGATGTTTAACTGTGATGATGTGTTAACGTTTGGTTGGGGACCTCTAATAAGAATACAACATTCAGTTCCTCCAAAGGGGTTGAATGAGGTTCCAACATAAGAATTTGATGATGATGTCCCTATGGTCATAGATGAAGTTCCAAATATGGGGTTTGAGGAACTTGCCCCCATTGATGTAGATCCTAGGGTAGTTCCAACTGTTTGTGAAGATTTCATTGACATTGTGGGGCATGGATTGTGATATTGCTTGTGGCATGGTGGATGTTCCTCCAATAGATGTTGCATTGATTGAGTTGCAGGTGTTTTGACTTATGGTGCCACTATATGTAACATTGATGATACTTGTAATAATTTGTGTGGTCACAACAGTGTTATTGTTGGAGGCATTGTTCATGTTTTGTTGAGGTGTCGCGTTTTGTATCGTGTTGTCTAGAGAAGGTCTTATAGTATTAATGTCAAAGCCTCTTGGTAGTTTTTCTCCTTGGTCTAAAAGCATAGCAAGGTATTTGTTAGCATCCTTCAAGACCAAGTCCTCTACAAATGAAGCTACGTTAGGATTTTGGGCTGTAGCCTCTAAATCCTTGGCTAATACTTTTCCATTGTGGTCTCTTTGTATGAATGGTTTAAATGGATTTTGGAGGATGTTGGTAGGTTCATGGAAATGGATCGCTAAAAGTCATGTCTTGGTTTCCTATCGTAATTTTTGGTGTTGATGTTGATGTTGAAGTCTTGTCCAAAGTTTTCCATTTGTCTTTTCTTTCTTTGAAGCCTAGTTTGAACCATAAAAGAGAATTTCTCAAATGAGGATGATGATTATCACAACTAGTCTATTTTTTTGGTTTTTTTGTGATATGGATGACAATGCAAGGTGATTATGACGTTTTCCTAAGGAAATGATTTATGTAAGATGACAAAATTTCCAAAGAAAGATGTCAAAGGTCAAGGTGAAAATGATGACTAAGATGACAATGTGGATTAATGCAAGGTGAGAAAATTGACTAGGTGCAAAATGAAGACTAGGGTGAACTATATTTTTGGATATTTTTGGATTTTTAGGCATAAAATATGCAAAGTATGGACTAAGATGAATGCAATTAGCAGAAAGAGTTTCCTAACCACTCTAAGCTTAATCTATGTCTTAATTTTGGTTATCAAAGGACTTGTTAAAGGGACTAAGTGACAAGGTCAAAATGACTAGTGAGTTTTCCTAACTAAACTATTGAGTTGGAAATTTTCAGAAAAAGGACAATGATTGAAAAGGAGATCATTGATTAAGTCCCAAGATAACCTACTCTTGAAGGCAATGATTTTACAAAGTGTGATGAGGTAGCCTAATCCAAAGTCTAAGGACAAGTCTATGTAGGAAAGGATGATTATGAAGCCTAGGGAATGCAACTAACATTAAGAATGTTGAACCTAAGGTAAAAATGCAAGCTAATGGTTGAATGATGAAAATTTTGAGTAATTTCAGTTCTGGTTTCTAACAAAGACTTCTAGAAAAGATGTTGGACAGTAGGAAAAATTGTTGGATTTAAATTCACTTTTGTGATGTTTTGATGAAAAGTCAGAATTGTCGAAAGTTGATTGTTTCATTTCCAGATTAATGATTGTTAGTTTTACTATTTGAGAATCTAGAAAACACTTTACTAGCATGATGTTTTAGTTTAAGCAAACACACATAAGAAAATCACGATCCTAATAGGCCAATAGGCCAAGGGTTTGTATACTTGATATAGCCCACTAATATACCCCAGATTGGTGCTAAACGCCTTTCCTTCTCGAGAGCGGATAGCTTAGAATTTTGGTGGCATTAGATCCCCTCTAGGGCTTATTAATGTCATTCAAGAACACCAACTTCAAATTCTTGGGAAGTGACTTCCCAAGAACTGCTATCTCTACTCAAGGGGATCAATAGTGAGTGTCTTCGGGCATGATATTGTACCCTACACTATATCAAGCAACGGTTAAAAGATGGTTGGCCTCTGAAACAATACGTGTTTAGTAAGGACATTCCATTCATAGGGCATGATCCATGTGGTGAGAGTCCACTTTCAGATCCATCTTGTTGGAACCATATGGGTGATTCTTGGGCTTTCCCCAAGAATCTACTTTTATATACTAGTTGGAAGTCTCTCAGGTTTAGGGTGCTACCAGTCTGAGTTGTCCTAGGGTGAGTAATTTTTCCCACCAGAATAGACCCAAGTTCCTTTGTTATTAACCATTTCTCTTACACCTAGGATCACTCATAAGTGCAAGGGGAGATGATACTTTGATTACTAAGTCGTAAGGGTGTATAACATATAGAATGGGTTTAGTTTTTTTGTCACCAAGTTTTCATAATCACCTACAATTTGCAAACACAATCAGACAAAATAGTAAAACATGTTAATTTTAGGTGCACCAAAATAAATGTGTACTAATCTAAAAAAGACAAGCACAATGTTTAGTATTTGGTCTTCAACACTCGAACCTGCAAACCACAAGTTAGGAGTTTCTTTGATTTTTAGTCTTTGACAAACGTATGTTTATGAAAACCTAGAAGTTTTCGCTTTCCAATCTATTATATATGACTAATATTTCTGCCACTATTTCTCCTTATGATCACCTAAAAGATCAAAAAAATAATATTATAATGTAGCCAAAGAAAATAAAACAAGCTCATCAGAAAATTGCAATTTCAGATACATGTTTTTGACATAGCTGAATTAGATTTTATTATTTGAAGATTTTATTGATCTGTAAAATAAAAACTCAAAGAAGAGATCCCTATTAATTTTTTGAGAGGTTTCCAGAAATGTAAAGAAGCCAAAAAAAATTCCAAGTCTTGCACCCCAAAACGCAAAATTGTGAAAACCATTAAAAAAATGAAGATCATATATTTTTGCATTGTATTTGGCCTCCAAATTAAATTTGTAAAATAGAGACCCCCATTATAATTTTGAGAGATTTTCACAAATATAAAAATTTCTGAAAAATTCATTGATTTTCACCCAAAAAACCAATTTTATGATAAAAAAATAAAATCACAATAACTCCTACAAAAATGACGATAAACCATCAATTTGTTTACTATAGCCTCTTGAGGAGATGCAAAATATTTTGTGTAAATCTTGCAGAAAAATTCACAACTAGTAGAAGATATGTAGAAATTTGTAAAACCTACAATTTTATCCAAAAACTGGTAGATTTGCAACAAAATGTCAATAAAACCTGCAAAAGGCAAGTTAGATCAAAGTATTCACGTCAGGTTCACCAAATGTATTAAGGAAAATATCATTTTTATTAGATTGCAAATAGCATAAAACCATTAAATCCCTAATAACAATGGAGAACAATGAAAAGCAAGAAACATGAAAGTATGAAACAAAGTCACCTAGTCTTCAAGCCTTCATTGATTCACCTCCTTTGGCCTTCTCCATGTTGCTGAAAACTTGTATAATTTCCCTTAGAATTGAAGTGCAATTATAACCTATGATCAAGACAAGCAAAATATTGAAGATTGTGTGGTTGCTCAAGTACTAAAAATCTCTCAAGCATATTGAGTATAACTCTTGTGTGTGTCCCCAAAATGACTTGAAAGAGGGCCTTTTAAAGAATTCCAAATTGAGAATGGATGGTCAAGATTAAAATTTGGTGAAGCCCTAAGATCAAAGACCAAGAATCAATGTCATAAGAAGGATTATGGTTGGGGAAACATTATAATGAGGGCATAGCCCGAGACACAGAAAATAACCCACAAACAAGAGAATAATTTTATTATTCAGAAAATGGAGCTTCTTACATGCAGAGGATCTCAATCCCCAAGTTCTACAACACATGCAAGTTATAGAAAACTACAGAATAACCCTTTCGCAATATGCGAGCTTGTCCCCAAAAAGTTACCCAAAAAAATTAGAAACCTACCCATAAATAGAGCTCCTCTTTAGTTTGGAGCCAAAACAACATTAAATTTTGAGTTTAGGTGGTTTGGTGCCAAAAATTACAACTTGAAGTTCAAATTTCAAAAGAACATTTGCAATTGTATCTTCTAGAAAGTGCGCCAACTTATCGAGGCCATAACTTTTGATCCGGGGCTCTGATTCGCAAACCGTTTGAACCGTTGGAAAGGTCTCAAAGTCAAGAACGCACTTGAAATTTTCTATGCCGATTTTAGCAAGTTTTAGGGACATTCCAAAAGCTCTAAGTGCCTCGAATCCAACTCAGAATATTTTCAGGTGCAAATTTGGGAAACTCAAACTACAATATCTGTCAACCTAGAAATAGAAAATAAAAACCGTAAATTGGGAATTTCACTATGACAAAAGGGGTATCCAAAAAATGTAAAAACATCTAAAAACTGAGAAACTTGAAATTTAACTATTTTTGGGTGATGCAGGATTGCCCTTACACCACTTGATGCTCCTGCATCAGACACCTAGGGTAATTTGAGAAGTGACCCCGTCATGTCTCAGATTGGTTGAGGAAAACCCAACCGGTCAATCACTGCCTTAGATAGCTAGGATGAATCTTCCACAGGCCTTCCTCTCCATTTCACTAGATATTCTTCATATTGCCTATTTTTGGTACTCCTTCCCACACAACTATCCAAGATTGCTTTAATCTCCTCCCTTTCTGAAGTAGGTGTTGGAATGTAATACTTCCCTACTACTGGTGCTTCATCCGTTCCACCTTCATAATACTCTGTCAAATCTAAAATGTTGAACACAGGGGAAATTATGATTCCATCAGGCAACTCTACCTCATATGCATTCCCTAAATCATGCTTCTTCAAAATCTTACGGGGACCGAATTTCTTCATCTTCAATTTATTATAGGTTCCCATGGGAAAACATTCTTTCCTCAAGTGGACCATCACTTCATCACCAATATGAAACTCCTTATACCTCCTCTTCTGATCTGCCTTAGCCTTATACTACATATTCATCTTGTTAATATGTTCTCTTACCTTCTCATGTATATCCTTGATGTGTTCTGTAAAATCTTCAGCTTCAACACTTATTTTCTTCTCTTGGTCCATCTTCCTTAATTCTGGAGCTGTTCTAGGGCTATCTCCATAAACAATCTGGAATGGTGATCTACTAGTGCTTTTGTTGATAGAATTGTTGTAAGAAAATTCTACCTGGGGTAAAATCAAGTCCCATCCCTTGGGTTTATCTCTTACCAAACATCTTAGTAGGTTACTTAGACTCCTATTAACAACTTCTGTCTGCCCATCTATTTGTGGATGGTGTGCAGAACTGAACTTTAGCTCTGTCTTCAGCTTCTTCCACAAGGTCCTCCAAAAGTACCACACAAATTTGGTGTCATGATCTGAAACAATACTCTTTGGCAGACCATGTAGCCTCACCACCTCTTTGAAGAACAAGGCAGCTATGTGGACTACATCATGGGTCTTTTGACATGGAATGAAATGTGCCATCTTCAAAAACCTATCAACCACCATAAAGACTGAATCATTCCCTCGTGTCCTTGACAAACCAAGAACAAAGTCCATACTTATATCCTCCCATGGCCTCTCTGGTACATGTAAGGGCTGATATAAGCTTATATTTTGGCTCACTCCTTTAGCAATCTAACATACCCTATAGCTTTGTACAAACTTCTTCACATCCTATGACAACTGAGGCCAATAATAATGCTCATTGATAATGGTAATGGTCTTATCCCAACCAAAATGTCCTAGCATTCCTCCACTATGCTTCTCCTTTATCAGGTTCTCCCTCATAGAACTCCTCGGGATACACAATTGACTTCCCTTAAGTAACATGCCATCCTAGATTATGAAATCCAGCCACCTAGTCCTATCCACTGTAACAGGTTCCTTGCAAGCTTTCCAAGCCTTTGCAAAATCAGGATCTTCTACATATAGTGTCTTGAGTTAATTGAACCCAACCACTTCAATCTGCATCTTCATCATCAATGTATGCCTCCTACTTAAGGCATCTGCAACCCTATTTGACTTCCCACTCCTATGTTTCAAAACAAAGGTATAGCTCTGCAAAAACTCTACCCATTTCATATTCCTTTGATTTAACTTTCCCTGACTATTTAGGTACTGCAAGGCCTGATGATCAGTATATAGAACAAATTCCTTCGACAACAAATAATGTCTCCATTTCTTTAATGCTTGAACTATTGCATAAAATTCCTGATCATATACAGAATACTTTCTCTTGGCATCATTTAACTTTTCACTAAAATAGGCAATGGGCTTACCTTCTTAGCTCAATACCGCTCCAATGGCACAACCACTGGCATCACAATCCGCCTAAAACACCTTGTTGAAATATGGGAAGGCTAGAACAGGTTGCTCTATCACCTTCTACTTCAACAGTTTAAAACTTTTTTCTACTCCAGTGCTCCGCTTGAATTCTTTTATATCCCCTCTCATTGTTTTAGTCAAGGGTCCACAAATAGTACTAAAGTTTCTAATGAATTTTCTATAAAAACTAGCCAAACCATGGAAAGATCTCACCTCAATAGGAGTTTCTGGGGTAGGCCATTCGAGAATAGCCTTCACCTTCTCTAGGTCCATCTTGAGACCTTCTGCTGAGACAACAAACCCCAAGTACCCTAATTCCCTCTTCACAAAACTACACTTCTTCAGATTAATCAACAATTTCTCTTCTCTTAACTTCTCAAAGGCTCTCTGAATATGCATCAGATGCTCATCCAACATCTTATTGAAAATAAAAATATCATCTAAATACACAATAACAAAAATTCTCAAAAATTCTTTTAGTACCTTGTTCATGAGCCACATGAATGTGCTCGGTGCATTGGTTAGCCCAAAAGGCATGATTAACCACTCGTACAGGCCCTCTTTGGTCTTGAAGGTAGTCTTCCATTCATCTCCCTCTCGAATCAGGATTTGGTGATATCCACTCTTCATATCAATCTTTGTGAAGTACTGAGCTCCACTCAAACAGTCCATCAGGTCATCCATCTTTGGCAGGGGAAATTTGTACTTAATTGTTATCTTGTTTATGGCTCGGGAATATGTACACATCCTCCACTCCCCATCCTTCTTTGGTGCTAGTACTGTAGGTACTACACATGGACTCAAACTCTCTCGTATCAAACCCTTTCTCAGCAACTCTTGAACTTGTCTGTTCAACTCCTCATTTTTTGCTGGAGTCATTCTATGAGCTGTCTTATTTAGCAAACTGGCTCCAGGAATCAAGTCAATCTGATGACTGATCTTCCTTATTGGTGGTAAACCCTCAGGTACATTATCAGAAACAATATCCTAAAACTCATCCAACATCCCAGAAACTTCTTCTAGAACCTTCTCACTATCCTCCTTACTCACTCTAGGAATCAATGCATAACACACATGCTCATGCTTCATACCTTCTAAAAATTTTCTTCCATCTACATAACAAATTATAGCACTACTACATACCTTTTCTCCGGTCTCCTTCAAGGGTTTTAACTTGTGACGAAACCCATCCTTTGGCAAGGAATAAGTGTTTGCATGGCCATCATGTATAGCTCACCTATCGAACTGCCATGGCCTCCCCAACAACATGTGACATGCATCCATGGGGATGATATCATAGAGTACCTCATAATGGTAGCTCCCGATCTTGAACTTTACTAGGCACTACTCATTGACCAAAACTTTGTGGTCTTTCTGCAACTAGGCAATCTGATACGGATGCAGGTGCATTTCCCTCTTCAGCTTCAACTTTGTGACCATCTCCTCTGACACCAGATTATCAGTGCTCCCACCATCAATAATGACATCACAACATTTTCCTTCACACTTGCACCTTGTGCGAAACAGATTCTTCCTCTATTTTGGTTCCTTTTCTTTAGTCACTAGGGATCTCCTAATCACTAGGGTTTCTCCCCTTTCAGCATCATCTGAATATTTAGATTAGGCCTCCTCATCTACATGTGCAACCCTTCCACGACCTTTTGGCCTTTTGTTTGCCCTTCCTTGATGTTGTGGACATTCATAGGCTTGATGCCCTTCTTCACCACAATAAAAACACGTTCCTCTGAAACCACCTCTTCCAAATCCTTGTCCATATCTCCCTCATCCTCTACCTCTTTGATCACCACTGTTTTGATCACGAGGGTGGTAGAAGTTGTCATTCTTTTGGCTTTTGCTAGTACCCACATCTTCACTTTTCTTTTCATCATCATTCGGGCTTCCTAAAGGTCTTCCGTTGCCCCTTCCGCTTTGACCTCATCTTTTTTGCTTGCCATCAAATCTTTTGTTCAGCTTTTCTTCCACCTTCAGAGCAAACTAATACACATCCTCAATGGTGGTCATTCTGAGTAGGCTTAAGTCCTCCTGAATGCTCAGTCGTAACCCATTAAGATATCGGGCTACCTTCACCTTATTGGCCTCTGTGTGACCCATTCTGATGATTATCTTGTGAAAATATTCAGTATATTCTTTCACAGATCTGCTTCCTTGCTTCAACCCTTGCAATTTCTTCAACAGATCTAACTCGTAGTCCACTGGTATGAACTGTTTCTTTAATTTCTCTACCATGCGATCCCATCTGGTGATCTTGACTTTTCCTCTTTGATTTCTTTCCAATTGGACCTCTTTCCACCAAATAATGGAATGGCCCTTTAGCTTCAATTTTGAAAACTTAACCTGATCTGGGTCCTCTATTTCCTCATACTGAAAATATTCTTCTAGCTTGTTGATCTAGTCGATCAACTCTTCTGGGTTCAGACTTCCAGAATAATTGGGGAATTCTACTCTGGGTTTTTTCCCGATCTTTGAAATGGCCCTTATTATCCACATTTGGTCTTGATCAATTGCTTCTTCTTCCTCTTCTACATCTGAACCTTCTTGCTCTCCTTCATCCTCACTTTCCTCATTCGGGTTTAACCCTCTTCTCAACTGCTCTTGTAACGCATCAATATGTCTCTGGAGGGCTACTGGTGCATCTCTTCCACTAACATTTCTGCTGCCTTTACCACCTCTAAAACCACCATGACTACCAGGCATCACTCTTGGAGGAATCTTTCTTGACTTCGACCCACAACCATAGTCTTGGTGTGAACTGCCTCAAGATCGATGATCTATCCAAACACTCAAGAAAACCCGCTCTAATACCACTTGATGAGGGCACATCCACAGACATAGAAAAGAACCCACAAACAAGAGAATAATTTTATTATTTAGAAAATGGAGCTTCTTACATGCAGAGGATATCAATCCCCAAGTTCTACAATACATGCAAGTTACAGAAAGCCACATAATAACCCTTTTGCAATATGCGAGCTTGTCCCCCAAAAAGTTACTCGAAAAAATTAGAAACCTGCCCATAAATAGAGCTCCTCTTTAGTTTGGAGCCAAAACAACTTTAAAATTTTGAGTTTAGGTGGTTTGGCACCAAAAATTACAACTTGAAGTTCAAATTTCAAAAGAACATTTGCAATTGTATCTTCTAGAAAGTGCGCCAACTTCCCGGGGCCATAAGTTTTGATCCGGAGCTCTGATTCGCGAACCGTTTGAACCGTTGGAAAGGTCTCGAAGTCAATAAAGTGCTCAAAATTTTCTATGTTGATTTTGGTAAGTTTTGGGGCCATTCCATAAGCTCTAAGTGCCTCAAATCCAACTCAGAAGATTTTTAGGTGCAAATCTTGGAAACTCAAACTGCAATATCTTTCAACCCAGAAATAGAAAATAAATACCATAAATTGAGAATTTCATTATGATGAAAAGGGTATCCAAAAATGTAAAAACATATAAAAACTGAGAAACTTGAAATTTAACTATTTTCGGGTGATACAGGATTACCCTTACACCACTAGATGCTCCTGCATCACATTAGGTCAAAGTTAGGACAATCCTTGAAATGAAGGGTTGAGATTTAGTTGGAGACAATCAAATCAATGCTGGATAAAAATGGGTAGTTTTTAATTCATGGAAGAATATTGATTTATGAATTAAATAATGGTTTAATTCATAAATGGGAATGAGACAAGAAAATAAATAATTGTTTTAATTATTTATTTGGTGGGATGGAAAGTGGGATAAATAAGAAAATAGGTAGTGGGAATAATACAAATTATTTAATTTATGGTGGAATGTTCACTTATGAATTAAATAATGGTTTAATTCATAAATGGGGATGAGAGGAAAGACAATTAATTCAATGAATTAAATAATGGTGGGGATTGAATTATTTATTTGGTGGGATGGAAAGTGGGTTAAATAAGAAAATAGGTAGTGGGAATAATATAAATTATTTAATTTATGGTGGAATGTTCACTTATGAATTAAATAATGGTTTAATTCATAAATGGGGATGGACATAAATGACAAAAGACAATAAATAATTGTTTTAATTATTTATTTGGTGGGATGGAAAGTGGGTTAAATAAGAAAATAGGTAGTGGGAATAATATAAATTATTTAATTTATGGTGGAATGTTCACTTATGAATTAAATAATGGTTTAATTCATAAATGGGGATGAGACAAAAGACAATAAATAATTGTTTTAATTATTTATTTGGTGGGATGGAAAGTGGGTTAAATAAGAAAATAGGTAGTGGGAATAATATAAATTATTTAATTTATGGTGGAATGTTCACTTATGAATTAAATAATGGTTTAATTCATAAATGGGGATGAGACAAAAGACAATAAATAATTTTTTTAATTATTTATTTGGTGGGATGGAAAGTGGGTTAAATAAGAAAATAGGTAGTGGGAGTAATATAAATTATTTAATTTATTGTGGAATGTTCACTTATGAATTAAATAATGGTTTAATTCATAAATGGGGATGAGATAAAAGACAATAAATAATTTTTTTAATTATTTATTTGGTGAGATGGAAAATGGGATAAATAAATAATTTTATTTGATTCAAGGATAAATGATAATGTTATGGAGGAAATAAGGATTGATTAGTGGCGTATTTAAATAAATATACATAATTTATTTATTTAAATAGTCATGGAGGAATAAAGTATTGATTCGTTATGTATTTAAATAAATAGACGTAATTTATTTATTTAAATAATCATGGAGGAATGGACATGATTAGATAATTGAATTGTGTGAGCTAGAAGCGTGGTCATCATAGAGAAATATGGTTTACAAGTTGAGGCCATTTTTATGTGTCTATAATGGGTTGATGCAAAACCACTACAAATCTGATCTATTTCAAATCTAGAGAAACAAACTATAACAAGTAAGAGCTATGCAAAAACCATCACCACAACATTGGTCTACCTCATTGCAATCTTGCCTATAAATTGAACTCTTCAAAATATCTCCTTTTCAATTCTCACCCATAATACAAAGACCCTTCCTATTGTATAAAAAGCTCAAAAATTCACCAACCATGGATGGGAAACCATTCCCAAAACACCATGCCCAAACCTTCCAGATGTCACTCACCAAGAACAATTACGAATGACTCCTCAATTCCAAACACCCAAGTTTGGAAGAAAAGAATTAAATAAGGAAATAGAGAATTTAATTATTTTTGCTTTCTCTCCAACTTCCAATTCCAACACCCAAGAAATAATTTTCCAGGATGTGCCTTGAAAATATAAAAATCAAATATTAAATTGCAAAACAAACTTTCCAACAAGTTGTGATGAAAACATTTATTAAATGTTGACTTCTAATTTTAGTATATTCACCAAAAACATTAAAAAGAAAACAAAAGACACAAATTAAATAAAATTATTTTTTGGTTGATGAGGGTCACACATGCCCCTATATGCTCTTGCATCAATTTAGGCCCTTGAAAAGAATGAGTAACTCTTCTACACTTTAGGAAATCCATATCCACTTTATAACACTTAAGTGCCTTGAGAGAAAAATATTTCCAAATTATGATGGAGTAATTTTAATGGATCTTGCATATTGTGGAATTTTTTTGATATGTCATCCTCCATATTAACCTCTCTTAGTCTGGTCAACTCAAGAACATTTGACCATGTGAATGATGAATGCATTTTTTCAAAAAGTGTCAGTTAAGAGCAATGAAAATATGCTTAAAAGAATTTTCATTAATTTAGGCCCTTGAAAAGAATGAGTAACTCTTATACACTTTAGGAAATCCATATCCACTTTATAACACTTAAGTGCCTTGAGAGAAAAATATTTCCAAACTATGATGGAGTAATTTTAATGGATCTTGCATATTGTGGAATTTTTTTGATATGGCATCCTCCATATTAACCTCTCTTAGTCTAGTCAACTCAAGAACATTTGACCATGTGAATGATGAATGCATTTTTTCAAAAAGTGTCAGTTAAGAGAAATGAAAATATGCTTAAAAGAATTTGCATCAATTTAGGCCCTTGAAAAGAATGAGTAACTCTTCTACACTTTAGGAAATCCATATCCACTTTATAACACTTAAGTGCCTTGAGAGAAAAATATTTCTAAACTATGATGGAGTAATTTTAATGGATCTTGCATATTGTAGAATTTTTGATATGGCATCCTCCATATTAACCTCTCTTAGTCTGGTCAACTCAAGAACATTTGACCATGTGAATGATGAATGCATTTTTTCAAAAAGTGTCAGTTAAGAGCAATGAAAATATGCTTAAAAGAATAATTTGTGTTATGTTTATCATGGGGAAAAAATGAATAAACCAACACATTTGGGTGGGTTGTTGAATACTAGGGAAACCTCTATTTGTTCTCCTAATCATTCTTAAGTACCTTATTTTGACGCAGTCTCTTAAGAGCTCTAAGAGATTTTTTTTCCAAAATATGACATTTAAGTAGTTTTTGGAGCTCATGAAATGTAGGATTTTTTTTTCTAGATCTATAAGTTGTTTGACCATGCTAACAATGAATGCATTGTTGCAAAAATTGTCAATAAAGAGCCATACAAAATATGAAAAGAAGAATATTTTGAGTTTCATGTGTCATGGGGAAAAGTAGACTATTCCAACAAATTTTGGTGGGTGTGTGAATTCTAGGGAAGGCTTCTATTCATTCCCAAGGTCCCCTAATTATTTTGGTCTATTGTATTCCAACGTAGTCTCTTAAGAATGCAAAACATTGTAGGAAAGTCTTTTTTTTCATGTATTATGGGACTTACCAACACTTCCAACATGTTCGAATGGGTTTTTTTACACTAGGAAAGGTTATGTTTTGTACCCTAACTCTCCCAATCATTTTGTGACGCAATATGCCAAGGATTTCTCTTAAGATCCCTAAGTATGAAAAGATACCAAACTTTAATGGAATATTTCTCAAAGTTTATGGAACCTATGAACATTTCATCTAACCCTATAAGGTTGCATAGGACCCCTCCATAATAACCTCTCCAAATTTTTTAAATCTCCAATACATTTGGTCATGAAAACAACTTTTCAAAAGTTACAAAAATAATCATGTGTGTTCAATAAAAATGTTTAGGCAACATAATTTCCATTTCATGTATCATGGGACTAAACTGATAGTTCTAAAATATTTATTAGGTTATTTTATGTTAGGTAAGGTCCTATTTCTTTCTCTAGTTCTCTTGGTCGTTTCTAGTTGCGCTATGTGATTGCTTTCTCTTAAGAACCCTAAGTGAAAAAAAACTTCCAAACTTTGATGGATTGTTTCTCAAAATCCATGGTACCTACAAATTTTTTCTCTAAAATTATAGCGTTACATAGGGTCCCTCAACAACAGCCTCTCTTAGTTTTTGAAATCTCTAATCCATTTGGTTGTGGCAATAATTTTTTAAATGTTGCAAAAAACCCCTATTTACATTCAACAAAGATTTGTAAGCAAGTATAATTTATTTTTGTGCATTTTGGGACCAAATTGATAGTGCCAACATATTTGAATGGGTTTATTGATGTCTAGAAAGGACCTCTTTCACATCCTAGATCTCCCAATCACTTTGGGTTGTACTATGTTGATGCCTTCTCCTAAGTGCCCTAAGTGTGAAATGTTGCATAGATGGTTGTTGTTGCAACAAAAGATAATTGACCTAGTAATGCCCAATACAAGTACTCAAGTTAGTGAATATATGAGAGATTTTCAAGAAGTGTCATGAACTTGAACATTATGTTGCACAACACAATGAGACCAAGGGAACACACCTTGCAATAATCCCCTCTAATCCAAGCAAGGGGTTTGAACATATTACCTAGGCTTTGATACCAATCATTGCATAGATAGTTGTCATTGCACCAAAAGATAAACTTTGTTAGTTCACTTGATAAAAGTGCTAGAGCTAATGAATCTAAAAGGGGTGGTTAAGTCATGTCAGGAACTAGAGCGATGTGGTGCACAACACAAGGAGACCAAGGGAACACACCTTGCAACATGAAAAACTACTGTTCGAAATCTTACATATGGTTTCTCAATATTTGTAGCACCTACAAATGGTTTTTTATAAACCTATAGGTTAATATCATTCCCTCTAGAGTACCCTATCTCAATTCTAGTCAACTAGACACAATTTGACAATTCTATGAATGAATGCAGTCTTGTAAAAACCATCACTTGAGGGTAGCGTAATCATAAATTTATTTTATGTGCATTCATTGTCTTATGGGGCCCAAATGAGTATGGAAACATGTCAAAATGGGTAAGTGGTTCCCTCAAAACATCTCAATTCTTTATTTTTTCATGGAAAACTTATGATTTTCCTATTTACGACTAATTTCATTTTAGATTATTATAGTCATAAAATATTGAAAAATCCCCCTTTTTTGTGAAGATATTCCATCATTACCACTTTAGTGATCTTCTACAAATGGTAAGGATAATTTTCAAATTTCTTTCATGTTAATTTCATGATTATTAGGATTCCAAATGGCATGATAATAGTCCCATATGTAATGCCCGTTGTGCAAACCCCAGAGAACACACACAATGCAAATAAATTTTTTTATTAAAAAAATTAAATTAATCATGCAATAAACATTAACCAAAATCACATAACACATTACATCACATTATCACACTTGGTTCTCTGGGGCAAGCAAGGTTACATTGCAACAACTAAACGGAAGTAAAAGTTAACAACACATCCATTAATTTAAGTACATCAATAACCAATAGTGAACGTATCACTACATTACAAAATACAATCATGATGAATCTCTTAACAAAGTTACATATGATCCTAACTATTACATCATCGTTATAATATTACATTACAATCTCTTGATAAATGAATTACATTGAATTTCCCAAACATGTGGGATAATACAAATTACATTAATATTTGAATTACAAAGGAACGCTAGTACAACTCCAATTGCGGAAATGCTGAGAAGACAAGATGCTAATGGGGAACCCAACGAGTGCGGAGCACATTCCACCCAACCATGTGAATTATAAATAACTCACCCCCTCATGCTTAGAGGTGACAAGGAAGAGAACCCAACCATGAAAGCCAAACCGACTCATGAACAACATAGTACAAAAACAATACACAAGGTATACAATGACATAACCATCAACGTTCATGAATCAGCATAACATGATAAAGCTATGAAACTCATCACAGTAAAACAAAGCATTATCAATTAAACAAGTAATTGAATAACAACCATAAATAAAATTCACAAGAACTAGATACAACACATAGAATACAATATCTAGAGGCAACCACAAATAAAGGACAAGGGTATCTAGTGGAGAGTGTCATCACATAGCTCTTATGGGATCTCTTTGCCCTTCCTCCTAACTAAGGCATCGACACCCATCTATGGATCTCCTGGCCCTTCCTCCTAACTAAGGCACTGGCACCATAGGGTAGCTAATGTGGAGTCAATAATCTCTCATGAAGACGAGATTACGACTTTGCCGACCATGACCTTCTCAATCTATCACTAGTCTATAATAGCCCTAATGCATAGATGAGGAATCCAATTTTAATTATCTTGTGTGTTTTACTACCCATCCCCCTAAATTCTATTGCTTAGGTTATCACTTGTTAACTACTCTTACGTGGGTTATCTTGAGCCCTTCCTCATTCCGAGCCGCTGGTTCCCACGAAGAGCCACTCTCCCTATGACCCCTAACATAAACCAAAACCAGGCAAGGGTTGAACTAAAACAAACAAAGTATAATACTCAAATTGAGAACATGCGAGGCATTAACACTCTCATAAAAATTAATAACCAAAAGTCTAAAAAAATTTGTTCAACCCTTCCAAGCACGAAACCAATAAGTTTCCAATCCAAATTTATAACTAAGATGAAGACAACATTCAAAAATTAAACATGCCTCTGGACTAGGGTTACAAGACAATAGGGTTCCCACATAAACAACACTAAACAAAAACCATAACATAAAAGAAAACTCGCATTATAATTTGCAAGGCTGCACCATTAGATTTAATTCCATTCCCAATTAAATAATTAAATTAATTCACCGAATGACTAATTGTTAAAAGATTCCTAACTTCAATTATAACCAAGTACAATTGTCTCGATATTGTCCACAACAACGAATTAAGGCTTGTTTTTTGTTTAAAATATTTGTTCAACCAAAACAAATAATAAAATAATGCCCTCTAAATAAATAAATACCTAAATGTAAGCATTATTTAACATTTTGAATCAAATACAAAAATTGAATTTTTTAAAATGTAATAAAAATAATATTAAATCAAATAATTATAATTACATTTTAAAATAAAATAATGTTAAATAAATAGTTATAACTATTTTTTTAAAATAAAATGATAATAAATAAAATAATTATAATTTTATTTATAAATAAATAAAATTATAATTATAATATTTAATAAAATAAATAAATATACTTACCAAAATAAATAAATAAATATATATATATATATATATAATATAAAAAATTAAATAATATTAATTTTTGCACCAAGCAAGGTAAAAGGGCATCAGCCTTCCTTGTATTGCGTACAACAGTCATTATGACTACTATGTGTAGTACACAGAGGAGGGGGCTAGGGGGTACGGCCCATCGCCATCCCTCCCAACTCCTCCCTATAATCTTTAACTTATATTTAAAAAAAAAAAATTATAAACAAAAATTTTGTTTCTTATATTTTATTATAAATAACTTTTATTTAAATGAAAATAAATATATGCCAATGCAACACTGACGACCTTGTACTGGTTCAGCTCAAACCCCAAAATAAATAAAATTTAAATCCCTTTCTTTTATGACAGTCATAAACAAATTAATAAATCAATATATAATCATAGATATGTATTTCGTACTAATTATATATATTTATCTATATATATATATATCACAAAACTAATTCCAGTAAGAGGATAGGTTCTCATTCAAATGAAACATGGTATAATTTAAATATATATATATATATATATATATATATATATATATATATATATATATATATATATATATATATTAGAGTATGAAGTCAAACTTTATTTGTTTCAGAGTATCAACCATAGACAAATTGGAGATCTCCAATTGATGAAATTTGTTATCAAATAATTCCTTAAAGAGTTTTCTCACAGATATACTATTTATATAATTTTCAGAAAAATATTCTTTTACAAGCAAGATTGACTCTAACACACATTTCTATTGTTTTTCTTAAAGATTTAAAAACAAACAAGGAGAGAGAGGGTAGAACTTGGAGTCCTGGACTCTCGTGAATCTGATGAAGCTGATTGGATCCTGATGGCCTCTACGGAGTGCTTCAAGTTCCTACTTCGAAATCTCCTCTACAGAATTCCGTGTTCGAATTCGAATCCAATTCTTTATTCAGAAAACCTTCCCAACTTAATGCAAGCAATCAAAGAACCATTTTTCCCCAAAACTATAGAACAATTAACTTGTGCAACTTTTGTGTCAATAATCCTCTGTGTGTGAAAAACTTACAAAAAATTCATTTAAATAAAAGATATTCCAATTTCTTCCAAAAGCTCACCAAAAATTCAGAATAAAAGAAATTAATTCTTTAAAAGCAATATTTTCAGTCAGATCTAAATTCTCATTCGTTCTCACAACTTTTTATATTCTTTTATTTATTTGTTTGTTTTAATTTCTGTTTTCACAACTTTACTTTCAAAGCACATTATCTCATTTAAAATTTAAATAATTTATTTTAATAATTATCCTCAATCAGATAATTAATTAAAATAATTAAACATAATTTAATATTTAAATTATCATTTAATAAAACTCATGACTTTTAAAATATTTAAATATTTAAATACAATTAAATTCTAACATTAAAATTAACAATCATTTCAATCATTTAAATAAAATAAATCATAACTTGTAAAATACCAACATTAGTAAAATACGACATAACACAACCAAAAACCACAAATAACGACAATTACAAAAATGAACAATACCAACCAAACAAGACAGTTTGACATCATTGGACGAGATGACTTCATTGTCACCTTTGTTTCAACATTTAACCGTTGGGCTATTGGTGCTTGCCCTGTTCTGCTGAAGCAGGTGGAATTGAGACTTTGTACCTGCAATCCCTACATACAAACGAGGTCGTGTACATGTACATACATATATATATATATACATATATATATATATATATATATATATATATATATATATATATATATATATATATATTCAAAGCATTGCATTGTGAGAAGGAATCGCAGTGTAGCATGGCACTCGTAAAAGAGTGATGCTACACTGTCCTTCATCACACCTATTCTAACAATTATAATATAACCAATAAATTAACATTTCTAAACTAACAATCATCTCATAACATAATTAATTAAATCACTGCATCATAACATAATTCTGAAAATCAACTAACATATCCAACCATAATGTCATATGAAATAATCATGTCCACTAATGAAATAACATCATCCTCAAACGTCTAACTAACCAAATCAAACAATAACAGTACTATCATAGTATCTGAGTATCAAAACAAAACATAAAAACTACTGAGTCCAACTAGTAAACAGAAGGGTTATTACACCATATGACTATCATGGTGTAGTATGATAGATAGTCAATAAACCCTTAAGGTATTTTATCTCTTGTTAATAGAAGTATACCATGTATTACTATAGATTCACACACCATCATCATGCACTTAATAATTATGAATGATAAATGAACTCTATAAAATACTATCTTCCTATGCATTTTCCTAGTTAAATCCACCTTACATGTTCATATAACACAAATTACTATACCACTTTTATGTTATCCCTTTGAATCTTGTGATGATAGACCATTGATATGTTGATAGTTATTTTAGATGATTGTTCATTTATCTATTACATACACTCTCTACCCTATGATGTTTTTCACTTCAATGATAATTTGATGCTAGTTTTTTCCCTTCTTCTATTCTGAATATCAATGTTCATTAGTGATTCTTATATATTTTAATGATTTTTAATGTATACAAATATTCCAAGTAACATATAATACTATTTTAGAATATTGTAGCACCTTTTGTACAAATTTATTTCACTTTAGAAACTATTATTTTACACTTGGGCATTCATTGTTATGCACATGAGTAGCTATTTTTGTGAACTTTTGTAGCCATTATGACTAGCACTTCAATACAAAAATTCTTGTGTTAGGTGTATGGACAAATGATAGGTCATATTGGGACTAGAAAATCATGAATAAATGGCCAAGAAAGGAGAAAATTGGTTAGGGAAGGTCTACAGACAAATGATATGCCATATTGAGAGTGACAAATCACGAATAAATGACTAAGAAAGGGAAAAATTGGTTAGGGTAGGCATATGGATAAATGGTGGGCTGGTTTGGGATTGGAAAATCATGAATAAGTGGCCAAGAAAAGAGAAAATTGGTTGGGGTAGGTGTATGGACAAATGGTAGGTTAGTTTGGAACTAGAAAATCATGAATAAATAGCTAAGAAAATAAAAAATTGGTTAGGGAAAGTGTATGCATAAATGTAAATCCAAGTATCTCTCATATTACAAATAACTTCTCTACAATATTGGAGTTTTTAATAGGATGTGGATACCCAAAAATGGAGATTTGTGCAAAACATTAGAAAAAAAGCCTAGCATGTGAACTATACAGTAAATTTCCTCATTGATATGTGGTTTTGGTATCGTAAAAAATAAAACACATATTGGAAAGGATATTTTATTAGGTTTATAGTTGGGCACCATCTCATAGAATTCAATTATTTCAACATAAAAAATACATGGGTATTCTTGTAAAGAAATCACATTATTTCATCATATGCAGCAAAAAAACCTCCAACATAATTATTTTACATCCATTAGCTTTCTAATGTATCCTACCAAATTTATGACATTGTAATTTAGCATATAGATAGTTGGATAAGAAAAAAAAAAATTCTAATTTAAAAGTATATAAGTATATATGCTAGGGGCGGGGGCCCTAGCATGGTTGGCTAAATCTTTCTTGTTGCAATAGGAGGTTGGTCATGAGATCTAGTCTCCCCCATCCCCATGGTATCGGAGGGCGTGTCATGCTAGCAACAACAATCACATTAAAATGTTTACTAGGCACACTGTTGTTTATAGGGGGTTGTGCTACTCGATTCCTGTAGTATATATATATATATTTTCT
Source organism: Sequoia sempervirens (assembly GCA_007258455.2). Lineage (NCBI taxonomy): Eukaryota > Viridiplantae > Streptophyta > Pinopsida > Cupressales > Cupressaceae > Sequoia > Sequoia sempervirens. Next base: position 509,660,732 of record VDFB02193867.1, on the reverse strand, counting down.
AGAAAGTGATTATCATGTGCATTTTATTAAAGTCAAGAGAGTCATGGGAATTCCATCTTGACTCATGTACCTTAATTGGAAACCTAAAGATGATTAGCATTCCTTATCATGAATTTTTAGTGAGAAACCATCTCTCCTAGAAGATAATTATGGAAGTTGCTAATAGTTTACATTTTTCAATCCTTATCATAAATTATTAGTGAGAAACCATGTAGAATTGAAGCTATACAAAATATAAAATAATAGAATTTTTAAAAATATTATTTTATTGCCTTAAGTACATTTATAAAATAGTTGTACATATATAAAAAATATTTAATTGTACATATATAAATCAATTATACATATAACACTTTAATTGTACATAGATATAAATCAACTAACAATATATCCAAAAAAATTTATTTTACAATCAATTGCTAGAATCAATATGATTCAATGGTTCTAATTCAATGCTCCAACTCATTGAATACTTGTTATTGGCCCAATTCAATTTGTTCAACCATGCAGATTGGATCTAACTCTTTAAGTGTCAAGTATTGCATCATGGTCAATTTAACAAACTTTCCATAAATTGTTATTTTGTTGTCAACTGTGATATTTGATCAATTGAATAATTTTTACAACAAGGTTAGAGTAATACAAAATATTCCTATGTGTGTCCAAGTCCTTAAACAACCACACATCATATTTCTTAATAAGTTACCTTCTAAGCCTTGTTCCAATAATAACAGCAAACCCTATTGGAAAATCAATATCCTCTCCATCAGTGATTGTGGTAGTCATTTTTTTCCTTCTACACAATGAAAAAAATAATCCATCCCTTCATTATTCTCATCACAATAAATTAATACAAATGACATATATTTAATTTTATGAATAAATTAATTCTATTAAACAATATAAAATATAATATAATGTGTTAAAATTTTAATTTTAACTAACTAATAAATCTATAATACATGGTTGCACTAGGTTGGATACATAGTCAAATTCAATTGATACTTCCATTTGGTTCAACTGTAGTTCTTGTGGAACTTGGTATGTGTCAATGGGAACTGATGGTCTAAGAGACCATTCACCATCCAATTCTTTGAACTCACAGTATTCCCAAATAAAATCCATACTTGAAGAACAAAACCATGCAATGTCTATCATATAAATAGTCAATGAGCTTGCATTTTAACATCTAAATGGGTGTAACTCACTTGATTTTTAATTGTACAAAAATCATGATGCTTTACCATATTAAATTCATTTACCAACCAAAATAATATCATTTGAATTAGATACCATTCCCTATCTCCCTCCTTCCCTCTCTCTCCCTCCCATCATACCACTTCATATCTCCCCCCCCCCTTCTCTCTCTCTCCCTCTCTCCCTCCCACTATTATGACCCCACAGCATTTGAGATCCAAAAATGATAGAAAGTACCTTATGTTATTTCAACAATTGTGAAATTTTATATGGACTTGGATATTCTAACATTTTTAATTTTAACTTATCAACAATCTCTTTTGGTGCTAAAATATATTTACTACCGTTGTTTGAATTTATAACACTTATATCTAGTCTTGTATATATTTCTAAAGAGACTTGTCCTTTGTACTAGTTCTTTATCTATACCATCACTATTTTAAAAATCTCTAGCTACTCTATCACTTTCTTCTTTAATAATTCATAGCTAGGTATGTGTAGGATCATGATGGGCCAAAAAGTGTCGATATGATGGGTATGTGGCTAACAACTTTTTTTCTTACCCAAAATTGATGAAATGAAAAGGGTTTTTAAAGGACAATCTCAAATTTCCACCAATATAAATTATTCTTTACTTTGAATTTAATAAATTATTATTATTCATTTTCTATTTGAATTACGAATTAAAGTCCTTATTGATAAGCTGATTGAAAAACATCTATAGCTTTCAAATAGTATCACATTTTTTAATCTAAAACATGTGTCACATTCTATGCTTCACATACTATAGGATTAAAAAAAATGAATTTCATGAAGTTTTGACCAAGCTAAGGTGGTTATACATACAAGTTTTATATTTTTTAAAATTTGTAATAAAAATTCATAATTAATTATTTACTTGGAAAAAATTATAAAAATATGCATCACATCGAAATGAGTCCCTCTACTTATATCTAAAATCTTATAAAAAAATTATCATTTTATTGTGGTTAAGGTGGTCAGAAAGACACCTACTTATTTTTCCCTAAAATTTGAGTACTAATGTATTGAAATTTCAAATTTTCACCAAACAGATTTCTTTTCAAAAAAAAAAAAACTACTATTTTAGAAACTATATTCAATTTTCTATAGATTCTATTCTTACATATTTTTGAAATAATATTGATAACTTACTCAAATTTTTACGTCAAGTTGTCTAATTCTGATTTTTCTAAAAAAATTCGCCACTTAAGGGCCTATTTTTTCCATGATGATCCTGCACATACCCAACTTTTATAAGGAATTTGACTATTTCAAACTCTCATCCACATACCTTATAAACACATTTCTTATTTTAGAGATTATGAATGTAATGAAAGGAACATTTAAAATTTACCAAACTGTTACTTAGAGTAAAAATTGCATTTCAATTTCCTCATATAATTTTTTTCCAAAGAAGATGGAAAATTGGTAGAAGGCCTAAAGGTTGCACAAGAGTTACAATGGTTATCTATCTCAATGAATTTGGTCTACTTCATTTCAAGTGTTTTCAAATAAAGAGGCAAGGAGGGAGATATAGATAGCTACAATAGGTGAGGTAGGTATATAGAGGGGTAGAGAGAGGTTGTTTGTGTGAGGGAGAAAGAGGGGGGAGGAGGGAGATACAGAGTGGTAGAGTGGGAGGGATAGAAGGATGCAAAATGGACTTAGTAGGAGGGGGAGATATGTTGGTGTATTATGCGCCATAGGGACCCAAAAAAACTATAAGGATCTTTGTATGAACTAAAGTAGTCAATTTGGTTAGTTATATAAACTTATAACTTTATTCCCTATTTCCAAACACACAGTCCCCTATTGGAAAACACATTGTCCCTTGTTAGTTAATTCTAGACATCTTACATTCTAGTGATGCCCCTATCCAATTTTCCTACATAGGGGAAAGTGTATTTTCCAACACTGCAAACAATATGAGCATTTTTTTTGTTCAAATCATATTTCCAATGTTGGAAAACATAGTATCCCATGTTAGTTATTTCTAGACATCTTACATTCTAATGATGTCCCCTGTCCACTTTGCCTACACAAGGGACAATGTGTTTTCCAACACTACAAATAATATGAGCATTTTTTGTTCCCTATTGGAAAACACACTATCCCTTATTGGAAAACTTACTATCCCCTGTTGGAAAATACACGGTCCCTTGTTAGTTATTTCCAATTTTCTAAAATTTGAAGGTGGACTTCATTACCCAACCGACAAGGGATAGTGTGTTTTCTAACACTGCAAATTCATAAGGAAATAATTGACAAGGGATAATGTGTTTTCCAACACTACAAATAATGTGAGCATTTTTTTGTTCCAATCATATCAAGAAAGTTAAAAAAAAACTATCCCTTGTCAAGGGATAGTTGGAAATGACATTTTTACTATAACCAAAGAGTTGTTAAAAAATTTGAACGTGAACTTCATTACATAACTGACAAGGGACAATGTGTTTTCCAACACTACAAATTCATAAGGATATTATTGACAAGGGACAGTGTGTTTTTCAAAACTGTAAATAATGTGAGCATTGTTTTGTTTTGATCAAATGAAGAAAGTGAAATTATAATTTTACTATACCAAAATAGTTGTAGATGGGGAGTGAGAGACATAGAGACCTAAGATGAAGATGGAGAGTTAGAGAAAAAGAGATCTAAGAGGGAGGGAGAGAGAAAGACCTCAGAGGGAGATGAAGAGTGAGAGACAGAGACCTAAGACAAAGATGGAGAGTGAGAGACAGAGAGACCTGAGAGGGAGTGAGAGAAAGACTTAAGAGGGAGATAGAGAGTGAGAGAGAGAGACTTGAGAGGGAGATAGGAAGTGCTAGGGTGGGAGGGATAGGAGCGAGAGAAAGAGGGAAGGAGAGATTGTAGATTATGTATTAAGAGATAGTTGTATTTGGCATTTAGTATAACATTGTCTTCATTCTTAGAGGCATATTAGCCTAAAATAAGCGAGACATGGAGAGGTAGGTAGAGAGAGGTAAGGTTGAAGGAATAGAGGGAGAGGTAAGTAGAGAGAGTGAGGAAAAGATGTAACACAACTTTTTCCTCGTCATCATTTCTCTTACCTATTAACACCCCATACTATTCATTGTCATGATCTTCTAACATTTTTTTTATATATTTTACTAGAATCTTTAGATCAACTACTCCCTCATCAACCCTTAGGATAGAAACATCCCTTTCTTGGATAGTGTTTTCAAATTATTGAATACTTTAATGTAGCTTTGTAGCCACTTTTTTCTTAGCTTTGAGAGAATCTTTACGATTAGAGAATGTAGATGTTCCTTTTAACAAGTTATTTACAAGACTTGTTTACCTTTTAGATAATCCTTTCATGTCTCCACCTAAATAATTCTATTTTTTTGCACTTAGATCTAACTTTTCCTTTTCCTTGTTATCCATTTCCAATTGTATTTGTTCCATGTGTGAACCTTTGAGTTTTACCTAATTATAATGATGCAAAATAACTAAAATGTAATGTAAAAAAACAAAAAACACCTCAAAGATTAGTCTAAGGAATTGTTAATACAAAGAGGTAAAATGAAAGAAGATTGCAAATGATTATACCTTATCTTTACAGCTGAAATTCCTTGGTTGTCCCTTGATTTTGAGTACTTATGTGCCTCTTGGATTCCTATTGATATGATTAAATGAAAAATTGACTATATGATAGGATGCAAGTGCAAATGGCTAAAATGGCTTGGCTAAGTAAGAGGAAATGCTTGTCAGTTGAGTGTTCAAAATGATAGCATGTAGGTGAAAAATTACTAAGTATTGAAAATTCCTTAGAGGAGGGGGTATTTATAGAGAAATTTGAGTTCTTTAGAGAATTCAATGGTTGAGATTTATCCAACAAGGCCAAAATGAAGGGATATGGTGAGTTGAGGATTCACAAGCCTTCACATCTTGACATGTGGAATGTGAAGTGGATAAGGGTAAGATGATGTCGAAGTGAGGTGGAAGGGAGGTACATGAAGTGGAGGAAGGAAAAGTACCTTGGGGGTGAGAATATTTTCTTAGAAAGGAACTTCTTGTCTCCAAGTGAGGATGAAAGTGACATTTCAGGAATTTGGGAATTCCTCAAAAATCTCCATAAGGAAAGAGAAAGTGGTTGGAGAAATAAATGTGAATTAAAAATTCACAAGCTTGGGAGAATATAATGGATAAGAGAGGGTATCCAAAAATGTGGGAGTTGGTCACATGTGGATGAGGTGACAAGTCCCATGTTCTAGAAGTCTTGGAAGGAAAAAATGTAAATTAAAAATTGACATGGGGAGTAGAGAGACCTAGGATGAATAAATGTGAATTAAAAATTCACATGGGAAAGAGGGTCAATTCCAAGAAAAGAAAATGGAAAGGTTGACTAATAATGGATCCTCAATGTGGCTAATGACCTTGATTAAGGTTGTGTAAATACATAGTTAGGATAATTACTGGGAGATTAGAAGCAAGTGGAAAATGTAGGAGGATGTGACATTAATCCTTGATTAAGAGGATGCACATCCTAATCATGAATTAATTAACTTAATCTAGATTAGAGAGGGATTATGGAGGATGTGACAAGAAGAGAGAAAAGAAGAATTTTAAACTGATTTTAATTCAAAAATGTTAAAATGACTAAATTAAATAAGTAGATGTATTTATTTAATTTAGAGGAAAACAGTGCAAGGTAAAGCATTTAATTGTTAAATAAAATACTTTAAGGACTTTGGAAAACAAGTGCAATATTAATTAAATAAATAAATATTGACAAAATGGATAAATAAAGAGATGAATTTGATCATATGGAAGTGATCAAATTTAGATGTCTACATTTTTCCCCTCTTCAAAATATTGTTAGAAAAATATTTTTTTGAAGAAAAATAAAATGCAGATGAGGAAGGAAATGATAGGACTTGATGCCCCAATGACTATGCGAAAGGAAAGGAGAAACAATGGTAGGGTATGCCCCCTTGAGAGGGTGGTTAGGGAAAGAAAAGGGGGGCCCTAAATAAATTTTAAATAGAAAGAAATAGAAGGTACCATTGGATAGAGCTCAAAAAAATAAGCAACTTTGGTTTTTGAATGGATTCGATCGAATGCACGGTTTGCAAATGGTGACCCTAGGAAGGTAGGGAATTAGTTGGAGGAAAAGAGGTTAAATAAAACGTAAAAGACACATTTTATTTTAAAAGAATAAAAAGATGGGTTAAAAGGTAATTTTTAAAATTACCTAAGCTCATTTTGACTGTAGCAATGGAGAGAAGAGTAGAGGAAGAGATTAAGAAGTGACGATGTTGACAGATAATGAGACTGATATTATCCATTGGGTGGACAAGGTGCATAGATTCTACAATGAGTACGTAGTGCCCTGCTAGGTTAGTAACGAAAACCCTCCATTTGTGTTTTAAGCATTTTTAATACATTTTTGAAGAATTTTTCAAAATTTAAGCACATGAATTTTATTCATGGGGTGGGAGGGAAAAATGGGTATGAGTCAGTGTTTTGAAAAATAACAAAATTAGTTAGTTTTTTTGGGGGGAATAGTAGGGTTGTGGGGGCATGGTCACCCCTCGATGGGGCAGTTCTACCATAGGCTGGGGTGCAACCGCCCCAAGCTAGAGTGGGTTTTCCCTCACCTATGGAGCATCACTGCCTCTAGCTAGGGCAAGTTTTCCTCATCTGAGGGTGGGCTTGCCCTAACCTATGGGGTGTTGCTACCTTGGGATAGGGTGAGTCCGCCTTAGCTAAGGGTGGGGTCATCCTGGCTAGCGGGGTAGTTCTGCTTGGACCAGGGGTGAGGCCACCTTTAGCTGGGACATGTCTGCCCTAACCTACGAGGTATAGCCACCCTGGGTTGGGGCAGGTCTGCCCCACGTTGGGGCATATCCGCCTTGGCCTATGGGGCGTAGCTACCCCAGGCTAGGGTAGGTCCACCTCAGTTGTGGGTGAGGCTACCATGAGCTGGGGTGGGTTTTCCCCAACTGAGGGTGGGGCCACCCAACACTTGGGGTGTGGCCGCCTCATTGTAGGGTGAAGGAATCTTGACAAAGAAGGGAAGAGGGAAAAGAAAGAAAGAAAAAGTAGGCAGAAAAGAATTATCCTAGGGCTAGGAAGAAAATGAGCTAACAAAGGGATGAATTTGCGTGCAGAGTTTTGACTGAGTACGAACTCATGAATGTCATTCAAATGTATTAGTGATGATGACTATAACGATGACCCGTGTGGATCACGGAGCATGTAGGGTTATTGCATTTTCTTCAGTTGCTAACAGTCAGAGCTCATCGAGCGATACTAATGACATTGATAGAGAGATGGAGTTTGGTGACATCGACCTTTCATCTCCCTATAGGGGAGATGACAGTGACCCTAGAGGATGTATGGCACATCCTGAGGCTGCCTATAGTAGGGCGGTTAGTGAGCAGGGTGGTGTGAAGGGGGGTAGAGCTAGATGAGACCATCTTGGTGCTATTTGGATGTGAGGATCTACCCATTTAGAAGGGGTAGTTGGATTTAGATAGATGTTTATCACTGAGGATGCTAGCTCTACCATTATACCTATGTGGGTTGATCGGCAAGATACTATTGTTGGACTAGAGTAGGCGCTTTTGTAGTTTATGGTACATGGAGGTGATTCGACATATTGTCAAGTGGCAAGAGGGATGATTTTCATGGGGATCGTGTGTATTAGCACATTTATATAGGGATATGCATGGGATATACTATTAGAGCTCTACAAGTTTGACACACATGACTTTATTACAAATTTGGGCATGGGAGCACATTATGGTGATGAGCTTGGTAGTGGTGAGGAGAGGGATAGTGGATGAGAGAGAGCCAGTTGCTTTGGAGTACAGGGAGGCTAGAGGTTGGGTATTGTGATATGAGATGCAGGGGGATATGGATGGGTGGAGGAGAGCCTTGGATTACTTGCAAGTGGCAGATGTAGAGTGGAAGCCATATATGTATCAACAGTTTAGGGGATGGGGTGACGAGGAGAGATAGTAGGGCTAATTTATGAGTAGATGATTCTTGATTGGGATTCTATCATGCATAGTAGAGATGCATCAACCATATAGAGTGGTGAGGAAGTTTGGGATGAGACATGATATTCCAACAATTCCTATCACATTTTGTCAGTATAGTAATGAGCTGCCATGGGGAGGAATCATTTCAGCTAGAGTGGCCAAGGATGTGTGGATGATAGTAGGTTGGGAGCCCCACTTAGGGAGAATTGGAGGATATCAACAACTAGGGGTGACAGGTCAATATCTAGGGTGGTTCTAGAATAGGCGATGGGAGAGGATTACTCCTATAGAACCCATTATTAGGGCATTGGGATTTTAGTCAAATGATGAGCAGAGATTACAAATAGAGATTAGGGGGAGATTTCAATAGAGGAGAGGGGTTGTGATATAGGTAGGTCATGGAGGATAGGAGGAGGTGGACTAGGAGGTTGTAGATTAGCCGATCAGGGTAGTGAGGAGGAGGAGACAACGTAGGAGAGGCTACAGAGACAGGGATGATCAACAACATAGGGAGGCCGAGATGGAGGTGAGGGAGGAGAGAGTTGAGCTAGAGAGCGGGTTGATGGCAGGATAGCAAAGGAGATCATAGGGGTGGAGCCAACCATGGAGAGCCTAGGGGGAGAGTAGGGTCGAGGAGGTGGTGTATGTGGAGATGTTGGGAGTGAGGGAGGCATTGGAGGAGGATAGGAGACCCTTAGGAAGATAGTTCATGGTGGGGAGGCATGATCAACCATGAAGAGTTCTGATCCATCCCACTATGGAGGATTGCAAGACTCGACAGGAGTAAGAGTGTAGGGGGATGATGATGCCATGGAGATAGATGGAATATTCTAGATATGGATATTTTGGATGCAAAGCCATTTGTGGTGGTTCCTTATGTGGCCTGAGAGAATCCCATTGTACAGCTAAGAGGTACTAAGGTGAGACTTCAAATTATGGATCAGAGTGTGAGATCACTCAAGGTTGAACTAGGGAGAGTATAGGTTGAGAGTCAGAGGGACTAAGAGGCCATTGTTCTCTACCTATATGTAGAGATGAGGATAGTCGAGAGGGAGAGGGACAACTTGCAGGCAGACATACAAGGAGTGCAGGATGAGTTGTCTAGTGTGAGTTGGGACAATGATAGGATACAGGAAAAGGTCATCATATTATAGGTCAAGGGGGAGCCAGAGGGGTTAGCAGGCATTGGATAGAAAATAGATTATCTCTAGCAGGAGTGTGATAAGCTACATGATAGAGTGCATTGTTTAGAGTAGACAGTCAAAGATATGGGGTTGATGCAGGAGAGGGAGGGTGAGGCAAGGGAGAAGGAATGTATTATGTAGGAAGAGAGAGATGTTGCGCTAGTGTAGATGTAGGCTATGGAGGTAGAAAGGGATAAGGCACATGTGTGAGTTTAGGTTTTGCAGAGTGAGAGAGAGTTGATAGAGGCATAGGTATAATATCTACAAAGGAGGAGAGATGAGGCAGTGTCAGGAGTATCATCACTATAGAGAGAGTGAGATGCCTCAAATTTGATAGCACATGAGCCATAGAAGGATAGGGATGCAGCGATGGTTTGGTCACAAGCCACATAGAGGGAGAGAGACGTTGCATAGATGTGGATGCAAATGTTGTAGGGAGAGTGGGACATAACAGTGGCTTAGTTTCAATTATTATGGGTTGGTGATGTGATAGGGGAAGACATACAGGGGTTATAGGGGGAGAGGGATGCAACAATGACTAGGGCACTGGCTGCCGAGGAGATGAGAGATCGGGATCAAGCAGAGATGGCTCAGTTACGAATATCCCAAGAGGCCTAGGAACAAGAGAGGAGAGTGATTACCACAGATCAGGATAGGTATAATCAAGAGTGGAATTTCTCTTGGGTCCAGGTTGTTGAGCGAGAGGAGAATGTGAGGGAGGTAAGATTTTGGATGGCCACATATTATCATGTAGTTCTAGAACTAGTAAAATGGATATTCCAGTACATTTGGCAGACACCACAGATGCCAATGTTGTCCCAGATGTTGGGGATGCAGATCCAAGGTTTTAGTGGGTCATAAGGGGTTTCACCAGGCATGAGATCATACTTGATTCACCTCAAAGATTAGATGTGGGTAGCTCATTTGGCAGATGACAGGCTACTAAGTTTTTGACAGGTGTAGGGTGGGTGGATAGGTCAAAGTGACCATGATTATTTACAGGACCTTGTACTGGTATTTTGATCTGATGATTTTGTATACAATGGTCATAGATTTTTATGACATCGACAACATTATTATGATATTGTTCATGTGATAGTCATGAGTATGGGATGTACTTTGGACATTTTAGTATATTTATATATGATATATGATATCCCTTATTGACACCATGTTCGTGTGTTGGATGAATGATTGTGTTTATGCATTTGTGAACTATGGATGATTTTATTGATGTAGATGCTTATAGGATGATATGATGTATGCATATGTTTTATCTATGATGGTTTATGTAGATTTTTATGTATGGATGCTTATTTGATTTATTGAACTTTATATGTTTATGATGGCTTATGTGGATGCTTTTATGAATGTTTTATGCATTCAATATGTGATGTATTATGACTCTAACACTTTGTGATGCAGGTGGTGATGTATGTATGTATAGACCTAGTTATGTGTGGATAGTTATCATAATGATGCAAGTGTAATTTATTTATGGTAAAATAATAGTAACATTAATGTCAATAAGGATGTACATGATATTGGAAGATGGGTGTGGGCATAGTGTGAGTTTGCACCTATCACAAACCTTTTAGTATCATAAGAAGAATAGGGGATAAAGAGGGAAGTATTTGCACAGCTAAAATCATAAGGTGAATGCAATGCAAAAATCGTAATCATGAAATACAATCCTAATATAATCTTCCATTTTCGGAGCACTGATTTTTTCTACAGCATAAGACACCTAGTGCTAGGGTATAGGAAACCAAAGGAAGTGAGCCTCAAATACATCAAACAAATACACAGACAAGAAGGCTATCCCAACACCCCAAAGTGTCAAAGACTTTGGTCAGGAAAAGTATTGGGATAACTACAAGCATAAAAGGATGCCCCAATGTAACACAAGATCATAGGGATCTTGGTGGGTTCTACGTGGGACACCCCAACAAAGAACAACAATAAAAGAACAAGACATGCCCCTATGTGAATCAGCCTTGAAACACACCATAATATGATAGATTATGGTGATCTTAACTAATTGTAATAGGTAGCTCAAATGTTAAACAAAAACCAAAAGCATCAAGAGATCGCAATCAAATTTCAAGTGTCTTTTGCCATAAGTTCGATAGGAAGGATGCATCCTATTGAGACCAATGATGGATACTAAACTAAAAGACTGATATGACACAGGATATTCAAAACTTATTGGATTTTTTTATACTAGCAGATCTTGTTTGTTAATAACTAGTTAGATAAGGGCACAACTTGATGATGTATTGCAAGAGAGACAAGTCACAAGACAGAAGACTGACACATCCTATAGACCTAGGAGCTTGGGGGTTGATCATAGATTAGCCTTGCATACGTGAAAGTGTAGATCCCTCCTAGTTCTTGAAAATACTATGGATAAATAAAAAAGAAGATGATGGTGATCGATGACGAATGACATAAGACATGACACACAAATTCCCCGGAGGAAGATCAAATGATCAACCTTTCCTATGTGAAAGTAAAGGGGCAATATAGTTCAGAAAAGATGAATGATAAACGACCTCAGATAAAAGCAAGAAGGGACTAATGGAGACAAATGATGGAGGACCAAATAGGTTGGTCCAAAAAGTCCTGGGGGGAGATCAAATCATCATCCTTTCCTACGTGAAAGCATAGGGGCAATGTAGTTTGACTAAACCTAAAAAGACTGACAAGACAAGATGGAAACTAAGTGAGACCAACACAATGGATGTCCTAGATGGTGACACAAAGAATTAGAAGAGAAAACTTACGATAGAAGCTCAGACTAGGATAAAAAGCATAGGATGATGGATAGCATATAATCATCCAATGCTCAATCAAAAGATACCAAGCGGCCAAGGAGAGGATGTTAGAATAGCATGAATGGAGTCATAAAGTAATTACCATGCAATGTAGATAATAATTAAGCCCTCTATGGATGATTCTTGTTACTATTTTTTCACCACCTGTACCTATCCAAGGCACTACCAAAGGTGGTTTTCACCATAGGAAAAATTTATCTCTTTACTATTTTTTGGATTTTTATTTTTATTTTTTTATTTTATTATATTTTTTGCAAATAGGGTTACCAAGCAAACTTAGGTGTAGAACCTCTTTAGATGCATGACATTGATAGGTTCTTTGAGGGGCTCTACTTCAAGGGTAGCAAGTCTATATGCCCCATATCCATATTTAGTGGTTATGATATGGGTATGTGTAGGATTATGATGGGCCAAAAAGTGGCAATATGATGGGTATGTGGCTAACGAACTTTTTTTAACCCAAAATTGATGAAACAAAAAGGGTTTCTAAAGGAGGTTTTCAGCTTTCCACCAATATAAATTATGCTTTACTTTGAATTTAATAAATAATTATTATTCATTTCCTATTCAAGTTATGACTAAAGTATTGATCAATAGACTAATTGAAACATATCTATAGCTTTCAAATAGTATCACATTTTTTGAATCCAAAACATGTATCACATTTTATGCTTTTCATACTATAAGATTAAAAAAAGAAAAAATGAATTTTATGAAGTTTTGACGAAGTTAAGGGGGTCAGACATACAAGTTTTTAATATTTTTTAAAGTTGTAACAAAAAATTCATAATTAATTATTTACTTGGAACAAATTTATAAAAACATATGCATCACATCGGGACATGAGTCCTCTACTTATATCTAAAATCATATGAAAAAATATTATCATTTTATTGTGGTTAGGGTGGTCAGAAAGACACCTACTTCTTATTTTTTCCCTGAAATTTAAGTACTACTCCATTGAAATTTTAAATTTTCACCAAATAGATTTCTTTATTTTTAAACAAACCTAATAGTTTAGAAAATACATTCAATTTGCTACAAATTCTATTGTTAGATATTTTTGAAATAATATAGATAACTTATTAAATTTTTTAATCAAGTTGCTTCTACCTAACCATTACCCTGGGGGTAATAAGGTGTTGACCAACGATGTTCGATATGAAAGGTGTCATAGAGATGTTTCATGGCTTGGTTTCTAAAAGGTTTTCCATTACAAAAACGATGGTGGATGGAATACCATATTTACAAAGAATATGGTAAAGGATGAATTTTGAAATTTGAGTACCAATGATTTGTGAGAGGCATTTCTTCCACCAATTTGGTAAAGTACTTAATGGTAGTAATTATGAATGTATGGCCATCAAAAGATGGTGGTTAAATCTTTCCAATCATGTGAAAACCCCATGGTAAGAAGGGTCGTGGTGCTAGGAGGGGCTAAAGATCATGTGCTAGAGCATGAATCAAATCTACATGTTGCTGGCGGGGAAGGCATTTCTTCATGAATTCACAAGCATCATGCTCTAATGTAGGCCAATAATATCCTACTTGAATAATCCTTTTGGCCAAAGCCATACCATTTGAATGGGTCCCACAAACACCACTATGTACCTTCGTGAGTGTAGTATGGGCTTCGGACTCACTCAGACATCTAAGGAGGGTTCCATCATACCCGCGATGTTAAAGCATATCACTAATGATAAAGTATCGGGCTGAACATTGGATAAAGGATTTTCATTGGTTTCGTGTGAGGTTTAGGGGTAAAATATTATCATGAAAATAAGTATATATGTCCTTGTACCATGGGGAAGCAAGACCTACAATGTCACACACCATGTTAGTCTCAGGAATATCATATGTTGGGATTAAAAGTTGTTCCACAAGGAACTCACATTCTATTTGATCTTTAGGTATGTCAATCAAGGATCTAATAGTAGCCATTACATCTTCTTTGTTTTGTACCCTAGGAATTTGGTCAAATTGTATGAAGGTGAAATATTTCTTAAAGTCATCCACCATGTGTTTATAGGGTAACAACTTATTATATTTCATTAGGAATTCATCATTAACTTCCTTAATGACCAACAATGAATCACTAAAGACTCTCAAGTGAATTTTGCAATTCAGAGACTTGTGAGGAGGGCTTCATACTTAGCTATGTTGTTGGTGCATAGGAATGCCAACTTGAATGATTTTGGGATGTAGTCAACTTGAGGGGTAACAAACATAATTCCTACTCCCAATCCATTATGAGTATATGAACCATAAAAATACAATGTCCAAGCAGGTGCTTCTATTACTGTGAAAAATTCTTCATTTGGAAATTCAGTGACAATAGGGTAAGCATCCTCTAGGGGTGCCTCGGCCAAATAATAAGCTATGAATTATCCTTTTATGTATTTGCGATCCATGTACTCCATGCCAAATTTTCTTAGGAGCATAACCCACTTAGCCATACGACTAATTAAAGTGGTTCTATATAATAGATACTTTAGTGGATAATTTTTTTCTATTAATTTGATTGGATGGCTGAGAATGTAATGTCAATTTTTTTGTGTACTGAAGACCATTGGAAGGAAAGCTTTCTCCATGGGTGAATAATTTAATTCATAGCCAACTCGTTTTTGACTGATGTAGTAGATTGCTATTTCTTTTGATGTTCATCATGTTGAGCCAATAATTCCCCGAGTGCAAGTGAAGTGGCAAAGATGTAAATTAGGAGGGGTTTCCCTAGAGTCAGTGGCATTAAGATTAGTGGATGAGCCAAGTATTTCTTGATCTTATTGAAACCTATTTGACACTATTGGTTCCATCTGAAGGAAGAGTCTTTTTTTAGAAGATGGGTGAATGACTGATAGTTATTTGCAAGTTGGGCTATGAACTAGCAGATGGATTGTAACTTTCCTTGGAGACTTCTTAATTGTTTCAGATTGTGCGAGGGTGGCATATCCAAAATAGCTTTCACCTTGGTAGGATCAACCTCAATGCATCTTTGAGAGACTATGAAACCCAAAAATTTCCCTGATGTAACACTAGAGACACATTTTTGGATTTAGTCATAGTTTGTAATGTTCTAACTACTCGAAGATCTTTTTTAGGATGGCAGGGTGCTCTACTCTAGTTCTTGATTTTCCTAGCTAGTCATCAACATAATCTTTCATGATAATATGGATGAGGTCATGGAAGATGACAATCATTTCCCTCTTATATGTCACCCCCGCATTCTTGAGACCAAAGGGCATAACATTGTAGCAAAAAGTACCCAAAGGTGTCCTAAAAGAGGTCTTGTGTTGGTCTTCAGGTGCAATTCAAATCTGATTGTAACCAAAGAAGCCATACATAAGGGATAATATCTAATGCCAATATTGGGAAATGGGAAGTTGTCCTTTTGACAAGCTTTATTAAGATCTAGGAAGTCTGTACAAATTTGAATGTCTCCATTTGGTTTGGAAACATGAACTATGTTGGAGATCCATTTAGAGTAGTCAATAGGTTCGATAAAACTAGCATCCAATAATTTCTCTAATTCCTTCTTGACTAATAATGCTACATGTGGATGCATTTTTCAGAGTTTCTATTTGACAGGCTTGGCATCTAGGTGAACATCTAATGATGAACTACTAAAGTAGGTTCTAAGCCTGGCATGTCTAAGTATGACTAGGAAAATTTAATGATACCATCTTGAAGTAGTTGAACAATGACTGGATATTCTTGCTCTAATAGAGATTTGGCTACATAGGTGATCTTAGGGTTTTCTGTAGTTTTTAAAATTAACTTCTCAAGCTTCTTCAATTAGAATGGGTGACTGTGTGGATAATTGAGTTACCACAAGGGGAAGATGAACATCTCCATCCTCTAGCACCTCTTCTAGGTTTTCATTGTCAGATGCATTGTTTATTTCTAGTTTTTCCAAGTCAGCTAGTGTGTCAAGGAGGTTTTCACTAGATGACCATTTTTTATTTTTCTTGTTTTTATTTCTACGGCCAGAGTATTCATCCTCCCCAAATTCCATGAGGTTGAGATATGCATCCAATGAGACATTGACAAGTTTGTTGTCATGTACATCCCAATCAATAAGCTCAGTATGGTGAAGGGATAGGCTAATAATATAGATGGATAGGAAGTCAAAAATGGATGATAAGTCTATTTGATTGACATCATTATACACCTACATATAATGGATTCCTCCTCAGGTATGTCTTTCAAGGGACCATCGTCCATAGTAACACTATTGGAGGTATTAGAGGATTTTGTGGGGTCTTTCTAGTTTTTTCATATTCGAGGCCTATATTCCATGGAAGCTTTGATACATCAATAGTTTGCAACTGTCCTTATTCTTCCTTACCTAGGCTACTGCCTTGGTAGTTTTTTTTTTTTGCAAAATTAGCTAACCAAGTGTATACTTCCTAAAATTATTTCCTTTAGAGGAGGATCTAGTTGGGTCTCTTGATGATATACCCACTAACTAATATCCCCTTTTGGTGCATCTGTCTTTATACTAGGAAACTGAAAAGTCATAGTGGGAATGTTTTCTGCACTGAAGGTGATAGTCTTGTCTTCTTTTGGAGTAGCCTGTGAAGGTTGGCCATACATGTGTGGTGACAGTGGCATGGTTGCCACATTTAGAGTAGTATGCATTTTATATTCACCACACCCCTTGTTAATGATCTAAACTTTGGTGACTGTAGAATTGGTGGTGGAAGATGGAGTGGTTTTCGTAGTGGATGATGGATTGGAGGATGATGATTGGGATGCCCCCATTTTGACCCTAGGACAATAAGTTAAATGAGGAAATGATTCTTCTAGAGCATGGTAGTATTCAAATGGTTGTGGGTCGGCATAAATGGTGATCTCTTTCCATTAACCAAGAATCTTAGGCATTGATGGTACGTGGAGGGGACAAATTGCATGGTGTGGAGCCATGGGAAGCTAAGGAGGAGATTATATGGTAAGTCTATACCAAGGTCATGACAAGTAGTATACTGAACTACAGGTCCAACCTAGATAGGAAGATTGATAATCCCTTTAAAATTTCTTTATGCATTATCATAAGCCTTGATCATGAGGATTTAATTACTCAAATCCACTTGATTCTAGCTTACCTATTTTATGAACTTAAGAGTACATAAATTGAGGGTCGAGCCATTATCTAACAAGACCCTTTTTATTTTATGATGGGCAGTGTTAGAAAACCAAGATCACCTGCATGCAAGATGGATACCTGTCACATGCAAAATATATGAAGAACCAAAAATGATGTTCTATAAACCTCTCAGTAAAAATGCATTAAGAGAATCGATTATTACAAAGTGATCAATCCTTATGAAGGAGATCAAGAAACCCTAAAAGGGAAACCCTAAATGAAACCCTAGTGTGCACAGTTAATAATTAATAATTAATTATTAATGTGCCTAAGTTTACCTTAAGTAATAAAGAGGAATAAGTGACTTAATTAATTAATCAATGTGATGTAATTAATTAAGCATAATAACTTATTACTCTATCACCCCCCCTTAAGATGAACTTAGGAAGAAGCTAAAACACTAGAATAAGATGCATGAAAGCAAAGATGGGTCCTGACAACTAGGCCTGATTAGGTACCCATTTATAAATGCAATATGAGATAGAGAAGGAAAAACCCAGTGGGACAAAACCCCCCTACAATGTGATAACATGCTGCAAAGAAGCACTGGAAGAACTCTGTAGAGTAACACTGGAACCGCAATCTGACAAGCAAGGAAATATATCTCTGTCTACAACTAAAACCAAACCAGAATAAAAATAATGTGACAGCAGACCCGATGCCATGGAACACTCGAAAAAATCCAAACGGGAACAACCCTAGAATCTATGAAGTAGCAAGAAATTATTGAATGATGTGTTACTGAAAACGAAGTGCAAAGATGCAAGATGCACTCTCCCAACTGCCAAAATATCCAAGTAATCGCCAAACAACCCATCGGGCCAAATCTAGACTAACTGATAAACCTAGGATAGATAAAGAAAAAGTGCATGGACATCAACATAGAGCTCCTTAATACCTTTCGAACGTCGCAAATGAGGTGAAAATTGGACATCGTGGAAAAAAGTTATGAGCTCGAAAGTCCAAAAAAAACATCTGACTTCAAACAGAAATAAATGTAGGAAAATAGTAAAATACAGAAAAATAAATAGCACTACTGGAAAGTGCTCAGAACCAACTTTCCGGAAATATCTCATTTGCCTGATTTCAATATCATATGCCGAAGTTATGGCCAAAAGAAAAAAAATGCTCTTTTAGAAAAACACTAGGGTTAGGAGGGGCAAGGAGGGCCGTACGGATTCTGACGTCAGCGGTTCACAAGTATAACATTGACAGCTGTCTGGCTGTCGAGGCAAAAAATCGCCCCCCTGCGGAAAAAATTTTGACTGCCGGTATATTCATCAATGGCCTGGAATATGCTTTGCCTTAGTCGGAATATTCTCTGCGTGTTCCAGAATATTCGTTGGCAGAAAAAAGCTGGTTCATCCATTGAGCTCCTGGTCGGCGATAGGACCACCAGGCTGGCTGAATGGGCCTGCAGGGGCTGAACTGAGCTCAACTGCGAATGGGCAGTGGAGAGTGGAAGCGGCGGCGGAATGGTGGCCTGGCCGCCGGGTAGTGGATATTTTCTAAACTATGAGCACCGCACAGGATTCGAAAAAATGTGTTTTTTTTTTAAATTTCAAAAAACGTGCCTCAAAATGTGTGCAGAAGAGGCCGTATGGCCCTTCAAACAATTTTTTTTTGCCTCCCAGACCAACCTCACCAAAATCAATGAAACAACAGGCATTCTTAGGGTTTTTGGCCACTGCGAACGCAATGGTGACCTCCGTTTCTGCCCAAAGTGCCCCAAAAAAATGGCTACCCCCAGATCTTGCAGAAAAGCTGCCTGTGGAAACCCTTGCACTTGAAACTCATTGAAAGGCCATATCTTCAGATCACGAATAGGCAGCTGCAGGTCTGGAGCTCTGATACCATGTTAGAAAACCAAGATCACTTGCATGCAAGATGGATACCTGTCACATGCAAAAGATATGAAGAACCAAAAATGATGTTTTGTAAACCTCTCAGTAAAAATACATTAAGAGAATCGATTATTAAAAAGTGATCAATCCTTATGAAGGAGATCAAGAAACCCTAAATGAAACCCTAGTGTGCACACTTAATTAATAATTAATTATTAATGTGCCTAAGTTTAGCTTAAGTAATAAAGAGGAATAAGTGACTTAATTAATTAATCAATGTGATGTAATTAATTAAGCATAATAACTTATTACTCTAACAAGGAGGACTTCGATGTGTAAGGGATGATTGTGATTGGCATCAATATTTGGCATGTCATTTTGGCTAAAGTGTAGCTAGTAAGATAAATCTGCATGTCCTACTAAAGCTTAGAACTATGTCCGATCAATGTCATTAGATATGTGAGATTCTTGTAAAGCTCTGTTGAGTATTTCTTAATGTACGAGAGAAGACTTAAGCAAATCTAGAATTGAGATTTGAGAAAGTGTCTTTTTTAAGTAATCAAGAATGTTATACTAAGAGTTTACTAGATTTGATTGGACAAATATGAAGGCTGCAGGAACCGTAATGTGGGACCATTGGGTAGAAACAACAAATTGGGGATCTTTAGCTTTAACATGTATCATAGACACACTTGGTTCTACCTGTTTAATGTAATGGACAATGCCATCATAATTGAGGGGTACAATTTTATATCTTATATTATTTGTGTTGTTGTCTTGGGGATTTTTGGTGGAGGTGCTTGCACCTTGATTATGGTTAGGGAAGGAATTTTGGTATATCTATAATTGAGCATTGGATGATGAAGCTTGAATAGTGTTGAATTTGATATCTCCTCGATTAATAAGATCTTGGACATAGTTTTTGAGACCTTGCAATTTATTTAGAGTGTGCCCTTTTATCTTATGGAATTCATAATACTCATTCTCTCTAAACTAGGTTGTTCGGGCTTGAATTCATCAAGTGGTTTGGTGACAGGATATGTGATCGGATAGTTGACCAGTAACAACTTATTGAAGATGATGCTCAAGGGTTCTCCTAATTGAGGATATTGGCATTTGTCATTCCCTTGAATATTCTAGTTCGACTATTGAGGAGGATGAGATGCCCCTTGTGGTACGAATATGTAATTAGGAACAAATGGTGGTTATTTCCTCTAGGATGTATTGGTGACCTAATCATGTTTAGTGTCAATGACACCATCATTCATTGTATTTTTGTTCTTGTTCCAAAAGTGTGACTTATTGTCAGATGACCTTTCTTTGTTATGGTTGTGTATCTTGATGTGCCCTTTGGCAACAAGGGCACGTCCAAGGATGGATCCTTTTTCCACTATTTCAGTGAAGGTGGTAACATAGTGCAACCTGAAATTATGAGCCATGTCAAGATGTGAGTTCTCCACAAAGAGGGTGACCATGTCTTTCTCTTTGAGAGGGGTTTTCATTCATCTTGCTAGTGCTCACCATCTTTAAAGGTAGCTAGCAAAGGTTTTTCCTTCACGTTTCTTCTCCTTAAGAAGGTCCAAAGTATTGGTTTCTTTTTCCAAATTGAAGGAGAAGTAAGAAACAAATTTTCTAAAAGTTCCACAAAGGATTTTATGGACCCTTGTTCTAGACCCATGAACCATTATAATGCATTTCTTGTCAAGCTCCGTGGGAACAATCGTAAGAGGTAGTTGTCATTGTGCATAACTTCCTAACATTGGGAGGGAAGCTCTTGTAAGTGGACCTTAGGATCTTTGTTTCCCTTGTATCTATCAAACTTTGGCATCTCAAAGTGCTTCGGCAAGGGAATTAGTGAGATGGATGGATCAAATCGATAGGGACATGTATCTTCAAATTTAAAGGATTTTTTACTAGTCCCCACTTGGAAATATTTCAAAGCAACTTTAATTTCCAATAGATCCATGTTGACTGGTTGTGAAATCAAAGGTAGGTGGGTTGGATGACTGTAGATCTTGCAACTGAGATTATGTTTGAAGATGGACTTAAGGATTTTGATAATGAGAGGATGGTGTTCCCTATTGATGTGTCAGGGGTGTTTGTTGGTATGGAGGTTGTTGTGAGGTATAGTATGGATTTGTTTCATAAGAATGTGTGACCGAATGCTAAGGAGAATGAATGTGATATTGTGGATTGGTTAGTTAGTATTGGAGGTACTGTTGTGACTATTGGGAGGCCACATAGGGTGGTTGTTACTAGAACTATTGTTAGTTATGATAGTAATAATGTTGAGGGGGTTGTTGGTGTGATGTCAACTATTGTGTGGGCCAAGATGGGATGTTGTGTTATGGTTGAGCTTGGGAACGTAAAATGGATGGGAGGAACGGGAATATGGTCTAGGTGAGTGGTTGGGATGAATTGCCTTGGGATTGGTGTGGTGGTTGTTGTGAGGAAATCAAAGGATTATGTAGGGGTTTTTTTTATGAGGTGATTGAGATAACGTAGGGGCGTTCTATAAAGGAGGTTGTTGAGTACCAATCGAAAAATTTGGTTGGGATGTACCTTGTGGAGGTAATTGAGGTGGTAGGTTAGATTGGGGAGGCTGTTGAGATTTGTACAAAGGTGATGGTAGATTTGTGGCCCTCAGAGGTGGGGACAATGCAGTAAAAGGATTGCCCCTAGCATTGACTAGAGGTTGACTCAAAAGGGGTGGTGTTGGTAGCATTAATGGCAAAGGATGTGAAACATTTTGTAGTATGCCATAGGCAAAAGGATTATTGGGATCAGATACTTGAGGATCCCTTATTAATAAGATTGTGGCATGTGGGGGATGGTTAACATGATAAAGAACAATGTTGTTGAATTCAAGTTGATGCCAACCCTCTACTAGAGGAACATTGGGGATGTATGAACTATCTGGTGTGTTTTGTGAACCTTGAGGTATGTTAAATGTGGAACTACTATATTTGGATAAGTCAACACCTAGTGGAGGTTTGACACCTTTTTCAATTAGGTGGGCTAGGATTTCTTCCCCATGTTTTTCAAATAGGTGGTTAGTCATTTGCACATTGGTGAGATTACTAAAATGTTCCTCAAGTGTGAGTTCGGGATGATTAGCCATACTCTCTTCACCATGTAGTGAGTTGTTCTAATTTTTGGTGTTGGACTATGATGAAGTGTCGTTATGAGGATCTTGGGGGATGTTAACTCCATTGTTAGGATCTTGAGAGAAATTTGTACCATTAGTAGGATTTGCACTATTATTAGGATCTTGAGACATGTTCAATTGGGAATTTTGACCTTGTTGTTGTGTCATTTACTTCTTGGCTTGTGACCTAGTTTGAACAGGAATTTAAATTGGGTATGAGAAGATTACAAAGATTCCCTTGATGAAGATTGATCAATTGGATAAAGGGAATGGGTAGACTTAATTGGAATCTGATTGGATAACGTGTGTATGAAATATTGGACCAAATCTAAATGAAAATCAGACACATGTTAATAAGACATTAAATCAAAAAGCTGAAAAGGAAACAGAATATGCAAAACCATAATAGCAGCTTCTCGAAACCGTCTTATCCTCCTCTAACTTCAGCGTTTTGTTGCTTTGAATGGCTCTCGGATCAGCAGGTAGAGCTCAACAAAATGACAGCATGAAGAACGAGATAAAAATAAAAATGCATAATATGCCAACATGCAAAAGGTTATGCTAACATGAAAGATATTGTTGTGATATTCAAACTACTATTGTATTGCAAATGTTGGTGAAACTATGGCTATGTAAATGAGTTTATGAAGTGTGCGAATATGAATGAGTATGCATATTGTATGCGGATGATTAACCAAGGATTGGATTTGCTCGGGCTTTTATAGAGTTTTCAAACGGATTTGATTGGCTGAATCCATCGACAGCCCAGATTAAGCTTGTATGAACGGACGGTGAAAGATTTTTGAAAGTGGAGAAGAGGATGTAAGGTTTCCCTTTTCTTCATTGAGTTTCGAAGAGAAATTTCCATTTCGAAAAGCGAGTTAGAATTTAGAAAGGTGAGTTAATATGAATTAGAATTAAATAAATTAAATTTATTTAATTTAGGAGTGAAGATGGAAATGGAAACCCACATAATTAAATAACTCATATTTAATTATGTTTAAAAATGAAATTAGGGTGAGGTGGAAAATATTAAATAACATATTTAATATTTTAAAATTCGAAAATGGGATGGAGAATATTCCATTATTTAAATATTCAAAAAATATTTAAACTTTAGAATAGGATGATAATTAAATATAAATAAATTATAAAATTTATTTAATTTAATTAAGCAAAAAAATGGAAATGTTAGTAGTTAATTTAATTAAAGGTAGAAGAATTAGAAAAATGAACGATATAAATAAATAATTAAATTTATTTATATGTAGATGACTTTAGGGGAATTAATTAAATAAATCATATTTAATTAATTAACAAGCTTAATCACGACCATTTTTAGACGTATACATTTTTCCCCTCTTTGAAGTGATGTGTAAAACATATTGTTTCAAAGAAAATAAGATTTTTCCCCTGATGTACTTTTGATGTTGCTGCTGATGATGCCCCCTCGGGATGTAAATCACGGATGAGGATATGGATTGTGAAAATTTTGTTAAACAATTGGTATCAGATAATGATATTCTATGGAGGAGAGAGTGATTTAGCTCCCGACAAATGATGTAAAAAATGCCCATGTTGAAATGATGCCCCTTTTTGATGGAAATGATGATATGATGATGAACTGATAACTTTGCTTCCCGAATATAGAAAAACAAAGAGTAAATGATTGATAAAGTGTTTGATAAATTTGCTTTCTACGATAGAAAACAAATAGTAGATGAATGATTTCCTTTTTGATAAATTTTCTTTCTGCGATAGAAAACAAATAGTGATTGATGGTAGATCAGATTGATATGGTATCGAGCTAGATAAATTTGTGTATTGGTTTGCCTGATAAGATTGATTGGGTGATATGGGTCTGTGATATGATGCACTGGTATGAATCACTGATATCGGTCACTGATATAGTTCACTTGATATGGGTCACTTTGATATGGTTCACAATTGCATGATGTGAGGCATTGACAAATAGAGAAATTTTGATTGATCATTTTAGAGTCGAGGTGTGTTGGGACCACGTAGAGATCTTGGGGCAGGAGATGCAAGAGGCAGTGATGATTTTTTTTTTTTGATGATATGATGTACATTTATTTCTATATGTTAAGGATTTTGATATGCATTTTAATGATTTGATGACTAACATGATATGCAAGATGATGTTTTATATTATGATGATGCGTACTCATGATGTCATGCAGGTGAATGACTTATGCATATATGGAAATGTATATATGGAATGTTTGTTTTTGGATTTTTCAATGTAGATAAAGGATGAGAAATGAATGTTGTGTTTATGATATGCATTATGAATTTGAAAAATGAATTGATATGGAAAATGATAGTGAAATGATAAAATGAAATGTAATGATAATGACATGTATGAAAATGATAAGTGATATGAAACGAACTGTATGATATTGAAAATGATAAATGAAATGATATGATAAGATACGATAATGAAAAAAAATGATATGATAAGATAAGATATGAAATGATGCAAATGTATAAAAGGAACATGAAATGAATATGAAAATGAAAATTTTTTGATGAGATGAAGATGATAGAGAATCTAAATGATATGCAAATGAATGATAAATGAGAAATGATAGGGCCCAACCGAAATGATAATGCAGATGAAAGGTGATGATGAAACAAATGTTCAAATGTCCTCCACAAGTAGTCCAAAGAGACATAACAGCCATTGATGTGATTATTATCCTTTCAAAACTCGGGTGTAAATCCACTATGCAGGTATGTACAAATGATCTAAAATGAAATGCAACTAAATGAAACCGACCATTTTGTTGAGCTTGTTGGTATATTTTCTGGAATCATCATAGAGCGCTTTTAAAATGTTGGAAGTATGTACAATCATCAGAGAGGAAATTAGCACCAATGATGACTTGAGTACAACTTTCATGATTTTTAATATAACAAGTGAACACAAGCATCTAGGTATAATTGAACCGAGATGACCTGAGCATTTCTTGCATAAATAGACAAAGACTAACCACCATCTGATGCAAATTTGGAACTGTCATCAATGATAAATCATCACATCTTGCAACATATTTGCAACCGATAAATGATTAACCTCCAGATAGCAGACAAAGAAAAATAATCCTCTTTCCTTGCCACTCTAGTTCAATACATCATCGAGTGTGCTCCAGAGAAATGATATCGAAAAATTAAACAACCATTTTTCAAAAATGAAATACTGTGATTCCAAACATTATTTAGATTAGAGATTATCCAGATATGAGTCATGATAAGCTACGCAACTGAAAGCTACTACGATATGGATCATTGGTTGGATGTTTTGGTTTAATTTGGTTGTTTTGTTTTGCGCGTGATTGGCTTCGATGTCATTGTCTTACTGTTGAAAGTTGATTTCCCCTAGTGTACCCCACGTTTGCCCTAGGTATTGACACAACTTGCTGAAATGAATATATACAATAGTCAAGCCATGGTAAGACGTTATCGCTCGAGGCAAATGATGATAGCATGGTGCTGGTATAACCCTAAGATGATGGAAAAGACGCATGAAAATGAAGACTGAAAAGTTAAGTGCAGAACATGAACTAATAGATGGAGAGCTACAAATAGCGTCTGTGTGCCAGATTTTCACTATTTGTTTTTATTGTGTTTTTCTTGTCAATAGATTTTCTGTTTGCCAGGTTTTCACCCTATGACTTTTTTTTACTTCTTTTTTTTTTTTTAGGACTTTTTTTGGATTTTTTGGACTTTTTCTAATTTTTGGATTTTTAGACTTTTTCTGATTTTTTGATATTTCTTCAAGACTTTTTCTGATTTTTTTGATATTTCTTCAGGACTTTTTCTAATTTTTTTTGGATTTTTTCAGGACTTTTTTTTTTTTGGGATTTTGAAATGTTTTGAGGTGTCAAAGGATGAAAATTTGAGTAGCCTTTGTGCTAGATACCAATGACAAGGGGAAACCAAGTCTAGGTGCAAGGGTGGGTGAATTGGATTGATGGATGAAGGGGTGGGTGATAGGAAAAAGGCTCATGATATATGGATGGATGGTATGGATGTATGCATCATAAGAGAGCAAGGATGTGATCTCCAAAGACTATGTCGTATAGGAATAACATGCCCCATTCTAGGTACAAGACTTAGGATTTTTCATGACAAAGCTTATGACAATAGGATAATGATATGATTGTTTGGAAGGATGAGGTATATCAAGAGATACCCAAGACATGTTTCAACATTTTTCTCCTATATCTTCATCAAGATCAAAAGGATAAGGGTGGATGAATGGACTCAATATGATAGGTATGTATGATGGCTAAAGATGGTAGGTAAGATGGAAATGATAAGACATGAAAAGGATAGGTTGGATAGATAAGAAATTGTGCCCCCAAGTGTAAGTAACATAGAAGATCAACCTACACATGATGCCTATTTGCTAGGTTTTCATCATGGTACTTATCCAGGGCGCCTGTTTACCAGGTTTTCACCGTTGGACGAAAGGATTTCTCTTTACCTTTTTTTTTTTTACTTTTTGACTTTTGGATAGGAGGGACTTAAGTGTCTAGTTGAATGAAAGTTGGTAGTCCCACTAGGGATGGATGTCATTGCATGGACCGTGTCAAGTGTCATTATGCTCATAAATGTTGGTAAGGAATTGCATGAGTGTGAGATGGAGTAAGTAGATGATGCCTTATGTAAGAATGGATGGGGAATAGTGGATTATGATGTAGATTGAATAGGACTTGTGCAAAAGGATGGATGAAAGGTTTATGCAAAAGCATGGACCATAGGAAGGTGATCAGGAAGATATGTATGATAGTAGTTGAAAGATGGGGAGATGGAGGTATGTGGAATTGTTGTGAAATGGAAGGGAACCATGACCAATGGTTGCACACACTGTGATAAATGTTGAAGCTTTTGATGTGGATGGGGTGTAGGAAGCAATGGAGATGTTTTCTTAGGAGGTGGAGGGTGTAGTGCTTTTGGTACTCACATAGACTTAGTATTTTTATGATTTTTATTTTGCTTGTGGGTTTTAGGAATTTTAGATTTTTGAATGGAATGAGAATGTGGGATGGAAGTGGATGGTTGGGATTTTTGTGATCTGAATGCCTCATTTGAATTGCTTTCTTTTTGCTTAGGTACCCAAGCCACTTTAGTTTTGGCCTTTACTTTTGGAGGTATGGGCTTATATAGCTTTTTAGATGTATTTTGCTTTGAATTTTTGTATTGATTTCCTAAGGCATGAGAACCCTTAGGATGTTTTAATTTATAGGTAGAGGCATTGAAATTCTTGCTTTTGAATCCCATGGGTATGGTGGAATGGGTGGAAGCTTCATGTTTATACAATGTGTGCATTGATTGGTCATGGTTAAGATGTTTAGAGGATTTATGGATACATGGATAAGAGGATTGGATGGTAGGGATATTAGGTGTTGGAAGTAATGGTGGTAAAGTTGATGGTGGGAAATTAGGAGTTGGAAGCAATGGTGGCAGATTTGATGGTGGAAGGTGTATGGTCACATGATTTTGACATTTGTAGGATGATGGAGGTGGAATTGCAACATATGTTTTGGGTGTATGATAGGATTTATGATGGAAAGTGGACTTAGGAGGCATGGAGGAAGTACCAACATCTTTAGGTTGTTGTCCTTGGGGTGTATATCCAAGGCCATAAGAGCATGGAGGGACTTTGACATGGATGGGCTCCAAAATACCTTGTTCATGAAGGTCTAGACCTTTACCTTGGTGGTTCATGTTTTGGAGTGTGCAATGGACAATGGGACTAGGTGTAAGTGAAACACTAGACATGAGTTCCTTATTGGATGGAGAAAATGAAGCAAGGGAAGATAATGGTTTTTGTTGTTCTAAGGAGGAACATTCATGAATGAGGGTGGAGATACCAATAGGATAGGATGGAGGACTTGCAATGGGGTTCATAGTAGGTGATGAAGGATCATTAGGATCTTGATTAGCATTGTGTTCACTTAGATCTAAGGTATTTGTTTGATCTTCTATGCTGGCTTGGGAGGCACTTGTCTCGTCATGGGAAGTGGATGTTTGTGTATCATGGATGGGTGAGGTGGCAAGCTCTTGACCCTAGAATGCATAAAGTTGGCTAAGAGGATCATCATGGTCTTCTTGATCATAAAAGGGGTCTTGATCAAAGATGGAAGATTGATCATGAACAATATTAGGTATGTTATGAATGGAATCAATGGGAGGGTGTTGATCTTTATGTGGATGAGGGGGTAATGTTTCCTCATGTTTAGGGTGGTGCTCTTGACATACCTCATGACTTATTGGAATGGAGGTTGAAGGGGATTTCTCATGGAAAGATTTGTCATGTTCTTCATGGTCAACATAGGAGCATGATAGAGGGTGACTTGGACTTATGAGGGGAGACTTTGGAATTGGCTCAAGGGGTTGTGGATGATAGGGTTTGCTTGAAGAAGTTGGCATGATGTTTGATGACTCTTTTTTATGTTCAAGTATATGTGTTGAATGACATGGCGACAATTGATTCCTTGCTTGTAGCCCTTGGGTCACATCCTTTGTAGGTGTATGGATGGAAGGTGATGGCTTAGGGTTTTGATTTTGATTAGAGGATGGTATGATAAAGTTATAGGGTGAATGAACTATATTAGTGTTCCCCTCGTCGAAGGTGGCATTAAGACTTGACGAAGTTTGGCCTTGTTGTAAGGTAGAAATTAAGTTCACATGTGTTTGTTGTGATGTGGCTTGATAGGTTGATGTGGCATTGACATACGAAGAAGTGGATGGATAATATTGGTATGAGGTGGAAGGAGAAGCCCCTCGAAGTATGATTTTAGGTTTTGGTTTTGTTTCATGATTTGGACTATAGAAAGGGACTCCTTGAATTATGATCTCGGGCTTAGGTTTTGTCTCATGATTTGGCCTAGAGGGATAGCCCCCTTGGATTATGATTTTGGGCTTATGATTAGGATTGGGCTTGTTTATGATTATGACCATTTTGACAAGTGGTGATGGCGATATCTTGATCTGATAAGATGTGGAATCTTATGATATGATCCAAGATGTTCCTAATTTTTATTGTGGCTCCCAATGATGAAGGATGTCAGAATCCTGTTGGGGAAGTTGAATCAATAATTATAATTTTTTTTTTTGAGAGATGCACTCTAAAAGGTTTGATCTTTGTTTCTGAAGAAATGTTCTAAAATCAATGAAGGATTTGATTGGGATGTGAAGGATACTCTATAGAAGGTTGTGGTATGTTGTCAAATTCAAGAGGTTGATTATGATTATGCCGTTGTGATAGAGCTCTTCTTTGATAATAAGCTCAGGAATCTAAGGGATCTACAACATATTCATCAGTGAATCCTCTAACAAAATCCTGATATCTGTGAAGAAATCCTCGATAGTGAAGCAAGACTTGTCGAATTTTGTACAAGAATTTTCTCTTTTGCAGTGTTTTCTTGTATCCTAACGGTTTCTTAGGTTTTTTGATTCTTTTAGACAATGATTTCTTGGGAAACTTTGTTGACTTCCAATCTCTAAGCATGGGAATGTTTTTGGGAATGTTTTTGAAGCAATGATATGAGAAATTCTTAAGTGGATTTTAGTTGTGGTTCTTCACATTTCTTTTGGATGATCTCTTTATCTGGGTTAATGTAATGGAAGACACAACAAAACAATTTTGAAAAGAGTTTTTTCTTAAAGCCCTATACTAACATGAATTGTTTGATCAAGAAATATTTTTCATCAAATGTTTTCACAAGTTTTCCACATGAAAGAAAATTCAAACAGACTCACTCTTAATGCTCAAGTAGGTCATTCTAGTAATCAATAGCCCACATCTTAGAACTGCGTCGACTCACATAGCCGTGTCACCCCCGAAGGGGCACTCGTATTTTTGTCTTTTCTAGGCGCGTACTCAGAGTTATGGAAGTGGATACCAGATCCCCTAAGAAAACAGTCCTTGGCAGTTATATGGTGAGTATCTTGGGGGCAGATTCTTCCCTCCCCTTGCACTGTGATTATCAGAATGTTTGGCAACTGACTCGGCTGGCCACTACACTAGGTTCGTAGTAAGGATTTCCATTCGGTGCGGCAGCAATAAACTCCCTCAGGGGACCTCCCAACCTTTAGAACAAAGGATTTGGGGATGGTTATCTTGCACACTACCGGAAAAAGAGGGTTTCCCCAAATTCGCTTTAAATTTAATAGTGGGGTGGAATAGCCTAGCTTTGGCTTGAACCCACTTGAGTCGTTCCTCTTGGGTGATTACTTTTTCCCACAAGAGCAGGCTCTCTAAAAGGTTTTATCAAAGCTTAAAAATGCATAAAATAGAATAGATGAGTTTGGCATTTTGATCACCCAGTTAAGGGGAGAGCATAGGCCTATCACCGTTTAAATCAAAGCAAGCAAGAGTTCATTTTTAAGCCTAAATAAACAGTTTTCTATGCTAGGTGAAGATATTGCTTCACAAAAACATGGAGTTCTTTTTAGTCCCAAAATAAAAGTGAAGTGACTATCCTAGGATTGGTTGATTTTGAATTATGTGACTACCCTAGGATTGCTTCATTCTTTTAAAGTTATTACTATCTGCGGTCACATCGGATTCAGTCAAATTAAATTACAAATTACAATTTGCAGCCTTTTTCAAAAGTGCGCTATAATAGACATCAGAGGCACTGTAGGAATCTTCAAAGGCGTTGTAGGAATTTTCAAGGGTGCTGATTGATCCCAATGCTTTTCCAGCTCTGTATGATTCACCTACAAGATAAAAAAAATGATATTGTAATGCAGCCAAAAAAACTAAATAAACTCATCAAAAAAATTTGCAATTTTAGAGACATGTTTTGAGCATAGCCGAATTAGATTTCAGTATTTGATGATTTTATTGATCTGAAAAATGAAAACTCAAAGAATAGATCCATGTTAATTTTCTAAGAGCTTTCCAGAAATGTAAAGAAGTTAGACAAACTCTCTGTTTTGCTCTCAGAAACGCAGATTTATGGAAACCATAAAGAAAATGAAGATCAGATTTTTCGCATTGTATTTGACCTCTAAATTAAATATGTAAAACATAGACCCCCATTAAAATTGAAAGAGATTTCTGAAAATATAAATTTGTTTGAAAAATTCACTAATTTGCGTCCAGAAGACCAATTTTATGAAAAAACATACAATTATGATAAATTCTACAAAAATGATGATACACCATCGACTGTTTTACTATAGCCTCTTGAGATGATGCAAAAGACTCTCTAAAAATATTGTAGAAAAATTTGCATTTGTGTAGAAGATATGAAGAAAGTGGTAAAACTTGCAGTTTTGTCCAAAAACTGTAAGATCTGCATCAAAAAAATCAATAAAACCTGCAAGTAGATATTAAAAATGGGGCAAAGGCCCCATGATTGGGTGGCTTTTTATGTGTGTATGAAATATTGGATCAAATCTAAATGAAAATCAGACACATGTTAATAAGACATTAAATCAAAAAGCTGAAAAGGAAACAGAATATGCAAAATCATAATAGCAGCTTCTCGAAACTATCTTATCCTCCTCTAACTTCAGCGTTTTGTTGCTTCGAATGGCTCTTAGATCAGCAGGTAGAGCTCAACAAAATGACAGCATGAAGAATGAGATAAAAATAAAAATGCATAATATGCCAAAATGCAAAAGGTTATGCTAACATGAAAGATATTGTTGTGATATTCAAACTACTATTTTATTGCAAATGCTGATGAAACTATGGCTATGTAAATGAGTTTATGAAGTGTGCGAATATGAACGAGTATGCATATTGTATGTGGATGATTAACCAAGGCTTGGATTTGCTCGGGCTTTTATAGAGTTTTCAAACGGATTTGATTGGATGAATCCATCGACGGCCCAGATTAAGCTTGTATGAACGAACAGTGGAAGATTTTTGAAAGTGGAGAAGAGGATGTAAGGTTTCCCTTTTCTTCATTGAGTTTCGAAGAGAAATTTCCATTTCGAAAAGCGAGTTAGAATTTGGAAAGGTGAGTTAATAATGAATTAGAATTAAATAAATTAAATTTATTTAATTTAGGAGTGAAGATGGAAATGGAAACCCACATAATTAAATAACTCATATTTAATTATGTTTAAAAATGAAATTAGGGTGAGGTGGAAAATATTAAATAACATATTTAATATTTTAAAATTCGAAAATGGGATGGAGAATATTCCATTATTTAAATATTCAAAAAATATTTAAACTTTAGAATAGGATGATAATTAAATATAAATAAATTATAAAATTTATTTAATTTAATTAAGCAAAAAAATGGAAATGTTAGTAATTAATTTAATTAAAGGTAGAAGAATTAGAAAAATGAACGATATAAATAAATAATTAAATTTATTTATATGTAGATGACTTTAGGGGAATTAATTAAATAAATCATATTTAATTAATTAACAAGCTTAATCACGACCATTTTTAGACATATACAGATAATATTGAATTCAACTATATTGGATGAAATTAGTATTTGATTGGATTTTGATTTGGGGATGTCAAACTTTTGATTGGATGGGATTGTTGAGATAGATTGGATTAGATTGATTAGATAATTGGATAAGTGTGATTGGTTTGATTGGATGATTAGATGATTGGATATAATAGATTGAGTGATTGGATGAGTTTGATTGGATTAAAATTAAATGATGGAAGATGTAAGGGATCCTAAACTCAATAAAAAAATTACCCTTAGTGACCTAGAGCATTGATTGATCAAGTGGATGGTCACGACACCGAATCCACCTCAAGATAGAAATGGATTGATTTGGGCCAAGGATGATAACTTACGACACAAAATTCACCTCAAGATGGAATTGAATTTATTTGGGTCAAAATTGATGATTGATGTGAAGGATAACAATCAAATTCAAATGCTAAGGTCAATTTGGATAACAACTTTTAACAA
The DNA here is from genome assembly GCA_007258455.2 of Sequoia sempervirens. Lineage (NCBI taxonomy): Eukaryota > Viridiplantae > Streptophyta > Pinopsida > Cupressales > Cupressaceae > Sequoia > Sequoia sempervirens. The sequence goes on along the minus strand of VDFB02193867.1, from coordinate 509,627,408 downwards.
AAGGTTTTGGTGGTTTGATGATTAGTGATGTTTATATGATATGGATTGAGAGAATAAATGTATGGAGGCTTGGGATGACTAATAGAGGTTTATGATTACTAAATGGAGGTTTGAAATGATTGAAAAATGGTTTAGAATGATAAAACAGAGGTTTAGAATGATAAAATGGATGTTTGGAATGATCAAATGGAGGTTTCATAGGCTTAGAATGACAAAACGGAGGTTTGGAATGACTAAATGAAGGTTTGGAATGATTAAATGGTGGTTTAGAGGCTAAACAAAGCTAAATGGGATGATTATGACTGTTCAGGAGGGAAAATTTTCCCCACTATAGTAAATAGGAGGGAAAATTCACCCCACTATAGTAAACGGAAGGGAAAATTCACCCCACTACAGCAAACATGGACTTGGTTTTGGTGAAAATAACTATGGAAAGAACTTAAAATGACAACAATAAGGCCAATTTGTCAAAAAGTTTACTAGTTTCTCATAAGAAAACACTTTCAAACAAGCACAATCCTATGATTAGTGTTAAGGGTATGGCTAATAGAGGTCTTAATCTAGGATGCACAAGGTGTCTAGGGAGTCCTTAATATAAACTCTGTATATGAGGCACAACTGTGAACACCAACTTGTCACAAGCATGAGTTGGGGACCCCAACGAGATACTGAAGGGATCAGACCAACTCTTCACGTCTTTCTAAGTATCACCCCAGCTTCGATGCTCCACCAATTACAACGTGACTAGATTGAGGAACAACTTTTTCTCTCCCCTAGGTTTATATACCTCACTAATACACGTGGTTGGAATTGTCCCTTGGGGTGATGAAATCTCCAAGCAGGTCCTGCTAAAAAGAAGGCACTAATCATTTCCAACTACTCCCCAAGCTCACAGAAAGTGCAAGGGGAAAGTGAAAAAAAACCAATGCCCCCTTAGGTGGCACAAAAAAAAAACATAACACGTAATGAATATTACTCCCCTAATTAAACTATGTTCTTAGATTAATGAAAACAACAAGGATAACTTTTAAAATTTGAGCAAATAGATAGCCTTGCAAGAAAATGTTAGTTTTTTTATCCTTCATTCTTCATCAATTACACAAGGATATGCTAAAAAATGTTAGCAAAAAAACTAATATCCTTGCAAACAACAACATTAGGGGGTTAGAATTTGAAAACAACAAAAAATGGGAGCAAAAATGAAGCTAAAACAACTGTTTTACATTCCAAATTGTGTTGTTTTGGGGTGTATCTGACCGACTGCAATAAGTAGGAGGGTGTAGTTGAATTTTTACACCAAATAGAAGGGAACAATTGGAATTTTGTAGTAAACAAGAGGGTACAGTTGAACTTCTACAACAAACAAAAGGGCATAGTTGAACTTCTGCAACAAACATAAGTGCACAGTTGGATTTCTACAGCAAACAAAAGGGCACATTTGAACTTCTATAGTGAAATTTTAGCAAGAGAATTTCAAACTGGGGTGCAATCGCCCTTTTGTAGAAAAATGTTAGAAACCAAATTTTTAACAAGGAGCGTGGCCGCCCAACTGCAAAAAATGTTAGAAATAAACTTTTAAAATTAGGGGTGTGGCCACCCAACTACAGAAAATGTTAGAAAACATAATTTAAAATCCAAGGAATGGCCACCCAACTGCAAAAAAGGTCAGAAATCAACTTTTAAAATCAGGGGCGTGGCCACCCAACTATAGAAAATGTCAAAATTCAACTTTTAAAATTAGGGGTGTGGACGCCTAACTACATAAAATGTTTGAAATCAACTTTTCAAATTAGGGGCATGGCCACCCAACTACAAAAATGTCAAAAACAACTTTTAAAACCAGGGGTGTGGCCACCCAACTATAGAAAATGTCAGAAAGTAACTTTTAAAATCAGGGGCATGGCCACCCAACAACAAAAAATGTTAGAAATCAACTTTTAAAATTAGGGGCATAGTCTTCCAACTGTAGTAATATATTAGAAAACAACTTTTAAATCAAGGGCATAGTCACCTAAGTATAGTGAACCAGAGGACGTAGTTGCCTTTCTGCAGCAAAATAGAGGGCATGGCCGCCTTTCTACAATCAACCAGAGGGCGTAGTTTCCTTTCTGCAATGAAACAAAGTGCGTAGTCACCTTTTTACAGTCAACCAAAGGGCATAGTCATCTTTCTGCAGTCAACTAGAGGGCGCAGGCATCTTTCTGCAGTCAACTAGAGGGTGTAGTCACCCTTCTATAGTAAAATAGAGGGTGCAGTCACCTTTCTGTAGTTAAGTAGAGGGTGCAGTCGACTTTCTATAGTCAAGCAGAGGGCACAGTCACCTTTCCATAGTCAACCAGAGGGCGTAGTCACCCCTCTGCAGTGAACTAGAGGGCGTAGCCTCCCTTCTATGACTTGTACGTGCAAACAATCTCAACAACAATAAATGTAAAGTAAAGGACCCCATTTGTGGGTCCCACCGAACATGCCAAAAATGTTAACCTTTGAGTTTTACCTAATTCTAATGATGCAAAACAACTAAAATGTAATGTGAAAACACAAAGAACACCTCAAAGATTAGCCTACATAATTGTTAGTACAATGAGATAAAAGGAAAGAATATTGCAAATGATTATACCTTCTCTTTGTAGTTGAAATTCCTTGGTTGGCCCTTGATTTTGAGTACTTATGTGCTCCTTGGATGGTTATTGATATGACTAAATACAAAATTAACTATATGATAAGATGCAAATGCAAATGGCTAAAATGGCTTGGCTAAGTAAGAGGAAATGCTTGTGATTTGAGTGTTCAAAATGGCATGTAGGTGTAAAATGAATAAGTGTTGAAAATTCCTTAGAGGAGGGGGTATTTACAGAGAAATTTGAATTCTCTATAAAATTCAAAATTCAATGGTTGAGATTTCTCCAACAAGGCCAAAATGAAGGGCTATGGTGAGTTGAGGATTCACAAGCCTTCACATCTTGACATGTGGAATGTGAAGTGGCTAAGGGTAAGATGATGTGGAAGTGAGGTGGAAGGGAGGTACATGATGTGGAGGAAGCACAAGTGAGGATGAAAGTGACATTTGAAATTTTTTTGAATTCCTCAAAAATCTCTATGGGAAAAGAGAAAGTGGTTGGAGAAATAAATGTGAATTAAAAATTCACAAGCTTGGGAGAATCTAATGGATAAGAGAGGGTCTCCAAAAAGGTGGGAGTTGGTCAGATGTGGATGAGGTGACAAGTCCCATGTTCTAGAATTCTTGGAAGGATAAAATGTGAATTAATTATTCACATGGGGAGGAGAGAGACCTAGGATGAATAAATGTGAATTAAAAATTCACATGGGAAAGAGGGTCAATGCCAAGAAAGGAAAATGTAAAGGTTGAATAAAAAATAATGCTAAATGTGGCTAATGACCTTGATTAAGGTTGTGCAAACACATAATTAGGATAATTAATGGGATATTAGAAGCAAGTGGTAAATGTAGGAGGATGTGACATTAATCCTTGATTAAGAGGATGTGCATCCTAATCATGAATTAATTAAATTAATCCAGATTAGAGAGGGATTATGGAGGATGTGACAAGGAGAGAGAAAATAAGAATTTTAAATTGATTTTAATTCAAAAAGGTTAAAATGACTAAATTAAACAAATTGATGTATTTATTTAATTTAGAGAGGAAAAAGGTGTAAGGTAAAGCATTTAATTGTTAAATTAAATACTTTAAGGACTTTGGACAACAAGTGCAATATTAATTAAATAAATTAATATTGATGGAATGGATAAATAAAGAGATGAATTTGATTATATGGGAGTGATCAAATTTAGATGTTTACACAATGGAATTGTTAAGTTAAAGACTCTTTGAGTTCATTTGTTCAAATCCACTTATAGCATCATCTGTCACATTTTTTACTTGCAAAAATTCATATGCAATACAAAACCTCTTGAATTTATCCACTTCTACATTGGCATTTTCCCATTGTACATAATACACATGAACCTTCCTCAACTTCTCAAGAGTGGGAAGAATCTCTTCAGTCAATACACTATCTATCTCATTCACTTTGGTCTACTTCTTTAGATTCCTTTTCCATTTCAACTTCTCAAGAGAAGGAAGAATCTCTTAAGTCAATATATTATGTGTTATCATTCTTCCAAACCATTTTTCACTATCCCCCTCCATTATATGAGATCAAAAAAAAATGTCCCTATCCCTATCCAAAAAAAATATCCCTATCCCTCCTTGAAGCTATAAATCCAATTTGGGTGCCTATGTCCCATAATCCAGCATCACATCTCCCCCTCCTACTAATTCTATTTTGGGTCCTTCAATCCCTCCCACCCTACTACCCCTATCTCCCTCCTTCCCTCTCTCCCTCACACACACTCTTACCTCTCTTCCTACACCTCCCTCTTCCCCTCTGTCTCCCTCCCTCCCTATCTCTATCTTCACTCACCCTCTCCCTCTCTACCTACCTTTCCCTTAATCCATCCCATCCCACCTCTCTTTCTACCTACATCTCCCTCCTTCCCAACTCCCCCCCTCTATCTACTTCTCTCTCCCCTTCCCTCTCTACTTTCTCAATCAATATCTACTTCTTTTTTCTACCATTGTTTATGATGAATTTATAGCACTTATATTTATTCTTTTATATATTTCTAAAGAGACGAGTTTTTAAAGAGGATTACATCCACCAAACAAGCATTGTGTAATATTTATTTTTTGTTTATTGGTCCTTCTATCCCTCCTAACCTACCCCTCCCTATCTTTTATTATCCATCACTCCAAAACCTCTTGATTTTATCCAATTCTGCATTGCGATTTTCCCATTACACATAGTGCACATGTTCATCAAATTTTGAAGAGTGGGAAGAATACATTCAATCAAGGATTAGATGAGGATTATGGGATAGACTAGAAATATGGATGAGGGATGGTATAAAATATAAATTTAGGGATGAAGGTATGGGGGATTATAAATGCAAAAATTAAATTCATAACAATTATGAGAAGGTCTATAAGATGATAGGAGTTACCAAAAAGGTATACTCCTTTAGAATTATAATTTAATTTTCCTCTACCTTCTAGTAATGATTAATCAAATTCTATAGGAGAATAGTTCTCTTAAAAGGAGAATGAATCTTAAAGTAAATACATGAAAGAGGCAAGGAGGGAGATGAAGAGAGGTAGGGTAGGTAAGGAAGGTATAGAGTGTTAGGGAGAGAGGGAGGGGTAGGTAGAGAGAGATAGTGGAGAGAGGTTGTGTGTGTGTGTGAGGGAGAGAGGGTGAGGGAGGGAGATAGGAAGTGGTAAGGATATATGGTGAGAGAGGAGAGATAGAGAGAAGTATAAAGGGATGGAGGGAGATCTAGTGAGGGGGGATATCTAGCGAGGTAGGACAGGAGGGATAAATGGAGAGAGAGGAAGTGAGGGAGACATGTAGAGGTAGGTAGAGAGAGTTAAGGTTGAAGGAATAGATGAAGTAGGTAGAGAGAGTGAGGGGAGATAGGGAAAGGAGAGAGCTAAAGGGAGAGATAATTAGATAGAGAGGATAGGTTGGGGAAGAGAGATATGTAGAGAGAGAAGTTTGGGTTGGTGTGATAAAGGGTGATGGTGACAATTTTTTTGGAAGAATGATAATATATAATGTATTGACTTAAGACATTATTCCTACTCTTAAGAAGTTGATGAAGGAGCATGTGCACTATGTGCAATGGGCCAATAGAAATACAAACCTAGAGGCATCAAGTACTAGAATATATGAAATGAAAAAGTAATCTTCTCTAAAAAAACATGAAAAGAAGTAAACCAAAGTGAATGAGATAGATTATTTTCTCATTGAAAATATTCTTTCATCTCTTGAGAAATTGAGGAAGGTGCACGTGTAGTATGTGCAAGGGGAAAAGGGCAATGCAAAAGTGGATAAAGTCAAGAGGTTTTTTATTGCATATGTATTTGTGCAAGCAAAGAAAGTGAGAGATGATGCTATAAGTCGAGTTGAACAAATGAAGTCAAAGATTCTTGAACTTAAGAATTATATGGAACAAATATAATTAGAAATAGATGATAAGGAAAAGGAAATATCAGATCTTAGTGCAAGAAAAGAGAAGCCTTTACCCTTCATTATCATCAATACATTTTCTAAAGGTGTGTGCTACCATTTTTCTATTAAAAATCATCCAACTATACCAAGATTATGTTGGTTTAAAGAGAAATCTACATTCCATTAGTAGTATTCAATTAACCATCTGAGAGACCATATCAAATAGAGAAAGGGTACACTCCATTTTAACTCTATCTAAGGAGAAATGTTATTTAAAGTAAAAGGTATTATCTATTTTCTTTATCTTTACGTTTATTTCCTTATTTCACATTCTTATCTTTAGACTAGAAAAATGAATGAATATATTTTTATAGTAGTGACCCCTAAAAGAAAATAAAATAACTTTGGTTCCTTGTGAAAATGTATGTAGATCAAAATAATATGGTTGAATAGGTACAAGAATCATTTCCATCCAAAATAAAGCTTTTGGATTTAAGATTATTTGGTTAATGGGACGAAAGATATGCAATGATTAGGATGGAAAGATGTGTTGATAATAAAAGGACAATGATGGAAAAAAAAGAAATATGAATTCCATTAGTAGTGTTCGATCAAGCATATGAGAGACCATCACTCATCCACCAAATAAACCCTGTGTAATGTTTTATTTTTGTATATTGGTCCTTGTATCCCTCCCACCCTACTAGTACTCCCTATCTTTTATCATCCATAAATCCAAAACCTCTTTAATTTATCCACTTATGCATTTCCATTTTCCTATTACACATAGTGCACATGTTCTATCATCAAATTCTGAACAGTAGAATAATATCTTCAATCAATACATTATCTATCTCATTCACTCTCATCTGCTTCTTCTCAAGTGTTTTCAAAGTAGATTCATTTTTTATTTCTTTTCATGTGTGTGTGAGATAGAGGGGGGAGATGTAGAGAGAGAGGGTTAGGTAGAGAGAGGGATTCTTATTGAATACAACCCGTGTATATATTATCATTGTTACTATATGATTTTTTATTATATTTATATCAAAGGTTCTTAATATTTCTTTTAGGATTAAAATTCTAATCTACCCTATTGGTTGTAACATATTTGTGGTAATTTATAAAGACTAAAAGATCTAATTATATCTCCAATATTCAAAATTTACATAAATTTATAAGTTTATCCCATGATTTTAGATGGAGTGGTAGGGATCTTCATATGTTTATTTGACACAAAATAAAATCAATTGAATTAGAAAATTGAAAATATATTTCATATTTGGAAATCCTAAGGAGCACATGCAGATAGGTAGGATATGAAGACCAATGAGAGTACCTTCAAACATTATGAGTACATATATATTAAAGTTAGTTCTATCAACCCAATAACTTACTTTATTTGAGTTTTCTGTGTGTATTGAATTCATCTTCACCATGATCTCCTTATGTACCTTCTCTTGCACTATGTAGTAAATCTAATTATTTATCATTCCTATCTCACTCTCATATCTATTATCATGAAGATTTTTTAAATAAGATACACTAGAGCCTTGTGCCTAACCTTTGTTTTTTTAAGGGAGGTGAGAATTTCATGAAAGCATTGGTTGTATCAATGAGATATGAGAGATGATGCTCTAAGTGAAGTTGAATAAATGAAGTCAAAGATTCATGAACTTTAGAATTTCATGAAAAAAATACAATAAAAAAAAAGATGATGCTATATATGGGGATAGAGAGGGAAGGAGGGGGGGAGGGGTAGGTGGAAAGAGGTTGTGTGGGGAGGAGGGACAGATATAGGGAAGAAGGGAGATAGGGAGAGATAGGTAGAGAGAGGCAAGGAAAACATAATAGAGAGAGGTAGGTAGAGAGAGATCTATGTAAGGTGGGAGAGTTAGAGAGAGGCGGTGCATGTATGGCATTTATCATTGAAAGAGTTTTGTTAAACTACGATCATATTGATAACGAGCTAGTACAAAGCGGAAGTATCTTTATAAATATATGTACAAGACTAAATTATATAAGTATCTATAGAATATCCAAATCAATAAATTTCTATCCATGCATTAGTATAAAGAGAATAGTTATACTATGATGAAGGATAAAAGGAAACATACTCTAGGGAGAGGGAGAGAGAGAGAGAGAAGGGGGAGATAGGGAGTGGTAGGGTGGGGGAGATATGAGGAACCAAAATGGACTTAGTAGGAGAGGGAGATATGTTGGTGGATTATGGGACATCGGGACCCAAAAGCACTTGAAAATAAGTAGACCAAAGTGAATGAGACAGATAATGTATTGATTGAAGATATTTTTCCCACTCTTGAGAAGTTTAGAGATAGATAAATAATTACAGGTTGGAAAACACAATGGGTTGTGAGTGATTGCATTCTTTTCATTCTAAGCTTAAGGATGGAGAGCTTTGAGAGGATTTCAAGGTGGAAGATACATAGAAATTATCAAATTGACATGAGGGGTGACTAACCAATTGAGTTGTTACATGTAGAGTGTTTTACAACAATATGTGGGTTAAAGGTTTCATAACACCTAGTGTTTTCCATCCTGTAACTTTTTTAATGAAATCCTTTTCCTATTTAGAGTGTACAAATGTAATGAAAGGAACTTTCAAAATTTACCACAACTATTACTTAGAGTAAATATTGTGTTTCAATTTCCTCATATGATGGAAAAATAAATGCACAAAATAATCATAGGTTGAAAAACGTAATGGGATGTGATTGATTATATTCTACTTGTTCTAAGCTCAAGGGTGGAGTGCTTTGAGAGGATTTCTAGGTGGGGTATACATAAAACTAATCAAATTGACCTAAGGGGTGACTAAATGATTGGGTTGTTATGTGTAGAGGGTTTTACAGTAATATGTGGGTTGCAGGTTCCATACACCTAGTGTTTTCCAATCTGCAATTGTTGTAATGAATAGATTTTCTTTTTTAGAGAGTACAAATATAATGAAAGTAATTTCAAATTTTAGCACAATTGTTGCTTAGAGTATTAAACCTATTTTTTAATGATATTTAAAATCATATTATTATCTTTTATTTCATTTTCTTAGTGGTTAATTTTAGTCTTCTATTATTTTTCTATAGTTTCAAAACTTCCAACCATTCCTTTTACATCTACAAGTTGATCATCGACACATTTTTCCTCATCTACATTGCTCTTACTTGTTAACATCCCCTACTATTCCTTTTCACGATCTTGTAACTCATTTTTCATATCTTTTACTTGAAGCTTTTCTACACTTAGATCTAATTTCTCCTTTTCTGTATCATCATCTATTTCCAATTGTATCTATCCCATGGAATTTTTAAGTTCAATAATATTTGATTTCATTTTTTCAACTCCAGTTATAACATCATCTCTCACTTTATTTTCTTGCACAAATTCATATGCATCAATTGGGTTGTTACATGTAGAGGGTTTTAAAATAGTATATGGGTTGCAAGTTTCATAACAACCAATGTTTTCCAACCTGCAATTAGTGTAATGAAAACCTTCTATTATTTAGAGAGTACAAATATAATGAAAGACACCTTCAAAATTTAGCATAGTTGTTAAAGTAAAAATTGTTTTTTAATTTCATCATATTATTAAAAAATAAATGCATAAATTAATTGTAGGTTGGAAAACAGAGTGGGTTGTGAGTGATATGATTGTGCTTGTTCTACGATAAAGGGCCAAGAGTTTGGGGAGGAGTTTCAAGTGGGGGATACATAAAATAATAAAATTAACCCGAGTGGTGACTAACCAATTGGTTTGTTACATATAGGGATTTACAATAGTATGTGGGTTGTAGGTTTCATAACACTCAGTGTTTTCCAACCTGTAATTATTGTCATGAAGAACTTTTCCTATTTAGAGAGTACGAATTTAATTAAAGACACCATCAAAATTTACCACAAACATTACTTAGAGTAAAAGTTGCATTTTAATTTCCTCATATGATGGAAAAATAAATGCAAAAAATAATTGTAGGATGGAAAACACAGTGGGTTGTGAGTGATATGAAATTATCACCTTGCATTTGTGTAAAATATAGATTTTATAACCTCGAAGATATTGAGGTAGGATTATTATAATACATCCAATAATGAATCCAAAGTTATGCTAAATGCCAAATATAACAATCTCTTATTACATAAGCCACATTAGATATCATGCAATGTGAGTATATCAATACCACAAATTTTAATTTCATGAATACATAATTGGTATATTTAGAATTTTTAATCTCACCAAATGGTCTGAAGATGGATCTGAAAAACGAAAAAATAAATTATTGAAATTCCTACACCAATGAATATTATAGAGGTAAGAGTTTTTCATGTGCTAGCTAGCTTGAACATAAGACTTTCATTATATATTTCTATGGAATAAATGAGATTATGAGAGTAGATAAGAAATAATTTTAGAGAACATCAAAATCAAATAGAAGCTATGAATTATTAAAGAAGAAAGTGATAGAACAACTATTATTAGTATTACCATATTTTGATAAGGTATTTTAAGTTGATTGTGGTGCAAGTAGAACTGTAATTGGAGCATTACCAAGTCAACAAGGAATACGAGTATAATAATTTAGAAGTAACCATTAATAATTTGAGAAATCATGAGTACTTGTTTTAATGGGCTATATGGACATGTGGAAAATTTATAGATTGGGGTACTAAAGTGGATTTATTTAGAGCTAAAGTAAATAACTACAATTAATACTAAAAATAGGATATTTACCTAAGTATAGATTTATTTTCTCATGTGTGTCATCATGTCAATGTTTGTGTTAAGAGTGAAGATATATGACTCTAAATTTTCTAGAATGTAGCCAAAACTTGAGTTTTGTAATGAACACTTCATTATTCCTAATCATCAACATGCAAAGCTATGATTATCTCAACTTGATTCGCTAGAAAACCCAATTCTAATGCATATGGATCAATTTTTTGATACAGCATACATGGTGACTACTTTAATTCATACAAAGAACCAATTAGTTTACAAACCCAATGTTCTACACCCCTTATTTAAAATTATTTAGGTTAAACAATATGGATTTACTCATCTAAATCTCCATATGACAATGCTCTATCAAAATTATTATTTTTGACTTAAAAATAAAAAGGTACAACTATAAACAACAACATACTAACCAAATTCAGCATAGATACAAGATACAATATGTCACTAAATTATATTCATTATACCTAGAATAACACATTGCAACAACTATCCTTATACCTTTCTAATGTTTTTTCTACTCTAAATTTCTTCTTGTACACCCACTTGCAACCAATGGATTCCTTACATTCAACCCAATCAACCAAGTCCCACGTCTTGTTTTTTGTCATGTCTCCATCTCTCGTTTCATGGATTCTATTTAAGAGAGTATAGAATTTGATTCATCATTGGTAGAAGTTAGAGGAAAATTAAATTATATTTCTAATCAAGTATTCCTTTATGGTAACTTCTATCATCTTATAAAACTTCTCACAATTTTCATCAATTTAATTATTGCATTCATAATCCCTCATCCCTTCATCTATACATTTTTATTTAAGTTGGTCAAATTTTTATTTCTTAATAAATTAAAATGTCAGATCAAAAATTCATTTGTCATTCTTATATCTATAACTTGAAGAGAAATTATATATTTTTCCCCTACTTAGGAGAAGAGAATGACACCTTTTCACCAAATTTATTTAAATTTTTTTTCTAAGAAGTCCATAAACTAAATTTAATTTATTATAAATTATATTACACTCTTTTTCAAATTGTATAGATAACTCATTCAAGTTTTTATATGAAGTTACTTTTAAGTCCACTTTTTACAATCTTAATTGTCACTTATAGATATTGTTTGGTTCATCATGATCTCTTATTTTCCCAAGACATAGAGTATAAATAATTGAATTAGTGGTGATTTGTATAATAAATCAACTAAAGATAAAGTTGGATTTCAATTAGGCTTAGGGTTAGGTTAGGAATTACAAGTTAAGGTCATGGCTAGGGCTACAATTATGATTAGGGTTAGGGTTGGGTATTATTTAATGTTAGGGTTAGGGTTTAATCATTGTTAAGATTTAATTAGGGTTAGGTTTCAATTGGTTTTCATTTTGGATTAGGGTTCTAGATAAAGTTTATGGTTAAGAGTTAAAATTCAATTAAGATAAATAATTAGGGTTTTTATTCAATTATAGGTAGGGTTCAATTAAGGTTAGGGTTAGAATTAAGGTTTTCACTAGAATTAGGATTATGAATGGGTTATAATTATGGTTAGGGTTAGAATTATAATATTAATAATATAGAAATAATATAATATATAAATATATTATTTATATTGTAAAAAACAATTAAATATATAATATAATAATCTTAAAATAAACTAAACGGGTTCAAATGTAAATATGATGATATATATTGATGCAATATTATTAAAAATACACAATAATAATATTATTGTCATTTTGGACTCCTCCAATTGATATCTCTCCATGTTTTCTATATAGACTATGTGATAGGATAGATATGCTAGTATAATGAAATTTATTACATCTTGCGTAAATAATATCTTTTAATAAAATAGAATGCCTTTTTTTTATCACATATATTTTTAATTGAATAATAATTAGAACAAGTTAAACAATAGAAAAAGATAAATTTTAAATTAAAATAAAAGAAAGTAAAAGTATAAGGATTAAAATTATTTTTAATAGCCATTTCAACATGTGAAAATAAATATGAGTGGATATGCAAGTAAAATAGTAGAAATGATTTTTTCTATTATAATCTATTAAATTATTGATAGGACACTTTTAAATGACAAATATATTTATAATGTAAATAATATCTTTTAATAAAATAGAATGTCTCGCTTTTATCATATACATTTTTAATTGAATAATAATTAGAACAAGTTAAACAATAGAAAAATATAAATTTTAAATTAAAATAAAAGAAAGTAAAAGCATAACATATAAAAAAAATAGTAAAAGTATAACGTATAAAAAAAAGGAAAGTAAAAGTATAAGGATTAAAATTATTTTTAATATCCATTTCAACATGTGAAAATAAATATGAGTGGTTATGAAAGTAAAATAATAGAAATTATTTTTCTATTATTATAATATGTTAAATTGTTGATAGGACAAGAATAATTATGACAATATTTAATGGATGTATAAAAGAATGATAACAAGAAATATTTTTGAATTAGAAATTAGTTTTAAATATATAGATTTTATTATTTTATATAATTAATTTATAAATTTTCTTATTTTTATGGAAAAAATATCTTTTAATAAAATTGAATGTCTCATTTTTACCATATATATTCTTAGTTGTATTAATCTAAATTATGAATTTTTTAATTATATTAAGTTAATTATGATAAATAATAAAATAATTATTATAAATTATATTATAGTATAAATATATTAAAATGTTATTTAAAATAAAAACATACAAAATAAGCATATTGATAATAAATCTACAATTATTTAATTTTTCATTTTTTAAAACACAAAATGTTTTGAAAATATTGTTATGTGTTTTTTATTTATGATTTTCTATATAATGTAATAGAGTTTGATATACATATTTTTGATTAATAGTTTGTTCCTTATCTTGACCTCCATGCACTTGTATCTTATATACACTACATAAATCTATAATAACAATATCATAATTTATAAAAGAATGAAAGAATGAATTTCAAACATAAGCTTTTTAAATAATAGAATTAGAAAGTAAATATTATTTATATATTGAAAACATTATTTGATATAATAATTTATGTATTGTCTAATTTGTTGCATTATAAACATGTATTAATTTTGAAATTTTACGATAACAAATGTTTGAGAAAATTTTTAACATGTAGAGTTCTAAAAATATTTAAATATAAATTTATTATTATCATTATCTTTTATAATTATTTAGAATCTTATTAGTTTTTTATAATCATTCTTAGATTTCCTATCATTAACCATTGAACTGGACTTCTTTTTTTAATATCATTCTCTCTCTTTTTAATCATTATTTTTATTATTGATTATATTTTAAGAATGGTTAGTATTTTTGAATTTTCTTTTATTTCCTTCTTTTTCTATTATGTTCTTTGTTTTCATTATATTGAATTTGATTTCTATTTGACATTATTACTTTAGAGTTTTATTTATATTCATTTTTGTATTCTCTATTCTCATTATGTAGTAAGTTCTACAATGTTTTCTCATTTTAATAGTGAATCACAAAAATTGATAAAAATATTTATTCAATTAAATCTAAATTTTTTCTCTCACTTATTATTATAAAAAATAAAGAGATAAGTCCGAGTATTTTAGATCCAAATAAAGTTAACCAAAACAATCAGTAAATCTCTCAACATTGTTCACAGTAGCAGTCAAGTCTCTGAATCGTTGTTTATGGAGGAAAAGAAAATTCATGTCCATGGCCGGTCCGGAGGTGTCGAGCCCAAATTTTTTTTGCTGTTCTCCCTCAAGTTACCCTTCGCAAAAGGCGTTCCTTCTATGATCGAGGCGACTGGTAAAAGCGTATCAGCGACTATCTTCTGTCCAAATCAACGCAAGATGATAAAACGGATCTCAACCGTTCATTGTTCTTCGTCTTATTTTTCAGCTGTTTGCCATTTTCCTTCTTGCTTCCTCACTGCAAGAAAGAAAATACATTTTAAGACTGGTGTCTAAACAACTTATTTGTGGTCAAAACAAAAATTTATTGTTAATAATGTTCTAAAAAAAATTACTATTAATATCGTTCTTAAAGTCATGAAGGTGAATGGTGGAGGTTTCAGAAATCTTGACTATTTAAAATTAAGTCTCTACAAACTTAGAAAACACACAACTGTGTGAAGGACGCATGCTGTAAATTAATCAGACAAAATCTGCGATAGACTGGCAAAAGAAACTTTAGTCCCGTGAGTTTTAAAATATCCATAGTATTCGCAAGAGCAATATAACATCACACAAAAATAAAAGTGAATGAAAATATCCTCGGGTTATACGTTAGGAGCATGTGGTCTTTCCTTTAAAAGAAAAGAAACCATGCAAGTAAGTTTAAATAGGTAAAATCCAAGAGTAAAAGGAGGGCTACGTGGCTTTAGGTTTATAAACAAATAAAAGAAAAAAGAAAAAACATTAAGAGTTTAAAATAGATTTAGGAATTTAAATAAAATTAAATCTCTTTTGTTTAAATTATTATTTTATATATGGTATAATTATGTTAGTAATTATTCTTTAAAACTAAATATATAAAGTATGACAAATTATTCATATATAAATAATTAGCTAAATGATAATTAAAATTGGTTTTAAATGTAAATATTCAAGAT
Source organism: Sequoia sempervirens (assembly GCA_007258455.2). Lineage (NCBI taxonomy): Eukaryota > Viridiplantae > Streptophyta > Pinopsida > Cupressales > Cupressaceae > Sequoia > Sequoia sempervirens. Next base: position 509,612,018 of record VDFB02193867.1, on the reverse strand, counting down.
GGTATATATTATGGGATGTGTTAATATGGATAAATAATTGATAAATTTTTATATTAAAAAAAGAAAAGAAATTGGTCATTGGCAATTACTTGATGATTTAGGGGTATTTAATATTAATAAGAGGGAATCAATTTCCGAGTTGAGAAGTGCCATCAACATTAACCTTGATAGTAATATTGCTATTATTCCAAACATTGGCATGTAAGAAGGGTAATAATAGTAAAAACTAATGTATGAAAGACAAGTAATTTCTTTTACTCATGCAACATGAAGCAATGTCATTTATATAAATCTTTACATTTATCCATTATCCAAGAATGAATCAAGACATATGCAATGTTAATAATGTATTAAAATAAACTAAAAGTAGGGAGTTGTTAATTTAGTGAAGGGGTAGCATAATAAAACTAATGATATGATTAAGTAGTAATAACATTATTATTTGGTGAGTAAATATTATTGTTAATATTTTGGTTAAGTAGAGACAATGATATTAATGTTCAAATTGAGATTTTAAAAGAAAATATATTATTAAGATATAATACCTAATCAACTAAATAAATAGAAAATAAATAAATAAAGTATGTTGGTATTGGAGTGGAGTAAGTGAATATAGACACATAAAATATACCAATTGACATTGTATACTTGATCCCAATTACTAACACCATTTCATCCTCAATCATCCCTCGGTCTAACCATTTAATCAAATACCCTTATTTGATTAAATTCATCATTTTTTCTTCCTTAATTAAATAAATAATTTATCTAATTAAGTCATTCTCTCTTGTTAATTAAATCAATCAATATGATCTAATTATCTCCATTTAATTAAAAATTTTATTTTATTTGATTAAATCTCTAAATTCATCTTTATTAAATTAAATAAATTCAAACCTTATTTAATTTAATCTAACATTAATCTCCCTCAATTAAATAAATTAAAAATATTTATTTAACTAATCTCTAAATCATATTCTTCTCATCTTGGATTTAAATCAACACATAAATCTAAGTCAAATTTATTACATAATCTAATCTCTTCATTAAATTAATTAACCCTTGATTAATTTAATCATAATTCATGTCCTATCCTCTAGCTTTTGCCACTTGCACATAAAAATAGATTTAATTCAATTATTAAATCTCTATTTTCTCTCAACATGGCATAATAGAGAAACATTCCTTCAAATTTAAATTCAAATCTAAGTGGACTGTCCTTCCAACAAGGTATTTATTTCACCTCACAAGTACTTTTGCATTGAGCCAACTGGCCATTACTCCATTTGACTCTTCATCCACCTTGTCATTTCACCATTTTCAAATTTATGCATTTATGGGAACATTCATCAAAATGTGCACATCATTCATCCACCCATCTCTTGACAAGTGGCACCTTGCTATTGGTTAAAATTTAGTCCCACATTGCTCCATTTTGGGTGCTTTTTCAACTTTTCATTCTATAAATAAGAGAATTCATTCCTCATTTGATCATCCACAATTTGAGAAAACTTACTATACTTAAATCCATAATCAAGAATAGAAATTTTCATTCATTTTATCAAGTCTTAGCTAGGTTATGTAGGTTTTTCATCATGGAGCACATTTGAATCTTCAACAAAGTGGATCACTCTTCATCACACATCAATCTTACATCATAGGAGTTACAAAAGGGCCAATTTTCACATCAAATTGGCACCAATTCCCCCATAAGATCAAGAGTTTGGATTTTCTTTTTAATAGCATTTAATCTATCTCATTGCTTTTTGTAGTGTTTTTGCTTTCATTCCTATTTGAGCATTGTTAAATGGATTTTATGGGGAACTTAGATTCTAACTTGCATTTCAATCTTCTAACATGTGTCTTTGTTACCTTTTGTAGGTACTCGGATCTTGGTTCTACATTTTTGGTGCTAGAAGGAGGGCTATCCCTCATAAGGTCAAAAATCATTTGCAAGTCTATCAGGACAAACTCAAGAGGAGCTATAACATAAAAAAAAACATATTATAATATTCAAATGCGAGCTAAGATCAAAGTTCCCCATAAAATCCATTAGCAATACTCAAAATAGGAATAAAAGCAAGAACAAGATTAAGAAGCAAGGAGATAGATCAAATCCTATTAAAAACATGCAAACTTTTGATCTTATGGAGGAGTTGGTGCCAATTTGATGTGGAAATTGGCCTATTCCCAACTCCTATGCAAGCTTTTGATGATTTGGTGATGATTGATCCACTTTGTGATTTCTTCAAATGAACTCCATGGAGAAAATATGCAATAACCTAGCTATGCCTTCATGAAATTGATGAAAATGCTAATGCTTGAAGATGTAAATGAGTATAGTAAGTTTTATCTAAGTTGTGGATGATCAAATGAGGAGAGAAGCCTTTTATTTATAGAATGCTGAGTTGGATAAATTCCCAAAATGGAGCAATGTGGAACTAATTTTCAATCAATGTTAGAATGCCACTTATCAACAGATGAATGGATGAAGGATGTGCACATTTTGAAGAATGTGCAAAGAGGGGTGAGATTCAAATTAAAAATATGGCTTGAAGGATAAGGTGAAAGGTGAATTTAATGTCACAAGCTCAAGAAAAAGACTTGTCAAATGAGTTCAATTTCTTGTTGGAAGGACACATCTTTTTGGAGGGATTTTCAAATTTGGGGAATATTCCAACCATTGATGCCTTCTTGAAAGTAATTAGAGATTTAAATAACTCAAAATAAATGATTTATTGAACAAGTGGCAAAAGCTAGAGGATGTGAAATGGATTGGGATTAAATTAATCAAGGGTCAATTAATTTAATAAAGGAATAGATGATGTGAAAAATTTGACTTAGATTTATGGGTTAATTTAAATCAAAGATGAGAAGAATATGATTTATATATTAATTAAAGAAATATTTTTTGATTTATTCAATTAAAGGAGATGGAGTTTGATTAAATCAAATAAGGTTTTAATTTATTTAATTTAATGAGATAGACTTTAGAAATTAATTAAATAAAATTGATTTATTTAATTAAGAGAGGAAAATTGATGAATTGAATCAAATAAGGGTATTCAATTAAATGGTTAGACCGAGGGAGGGTTTAGGATGAAATATTGTTAGTAGTCAAGATCAAATGTGCAATGTCAATCAATACATTTTCCATGTCTGCACCTCCCTTAATTAAATAAATCATTTATCTGATTAAGTCATTCTCTTTTGTTAATTAAATCAATCAATCTAATCTAATTATCTCCATTTAATTAAAGAATTTATTTTATTTGATTAAATCTCTAAATTCATCTTATTAAGTTAAATAAATTGGGGGTTGGGGCTCTAGCTCGGTTGGCTAAATCTTTCCTATTGTAGGAGGTTGGTCATGAGGTCTAGTCTCCCCCACCCTCATGGTACAGGAGGGCGTGTCGTACTAGCGCCGCCAGTCATGTTAAAAAGTATACTAGGCACATTGCAGTTTATAGGGGGTCATGCTACCCGATTCCTGCAGTATTAAAAAAAATTAAAAAATAAAATAAATTCAAACCTTATTTAATTTAATATAACATTCATCTCCTTTAATTCAAGAAATAAAAAATCTTTATTTAATTAATCTCTAAATCATATTCTTCTCATCTTTGATTTAAATCAACCCATAAATCTAAGTCAAATTTGCCACATCATCTAATCACTTCATTAAATTAATTAACCCTTGAGTAATTTAATCCTAATCCATGTCCCATCCTCTAGCTTTTTCCACTTGCACATGAAAATAGATTTAATTCGTTTATTAAATCTCTATTTTTGTTCAACATGGCATAATAGAGGAATATTCCTTCAAATTTGAATTCAAATCCAAGTGGACTTTGTCCTTCCAACAAGACATTTATTTCACTCACAAGTCCTTTTTAATTGAGCCAAGTGGCCATTACTCTATTTGACTCTTCATCCACCTTGTCATTTCACCAATTTCAAATTTCAACTAATTCCATTTATGGGGACATTCATCAAAAAATGCACATCCTTAGTGCATTCACATGGTGACAAGTGGATTCTTCCTATTGGTTGGGTTTTTTATCCAACATTGATCCCTTTTGCCTCTTCTCTCATCAAATTCTTCTATAAGTAGAGAGGTTATCCTTAATTTTTATAATCCATAACTTAAACAAAAGTTACTCTCTTCACATTGAGAGCTAATCTTATCCATTTCATATCAATTGTTCATCACTTTCATTATTTCATAGCAAGGTTATACCAAATTTTCATCAAGGAACTTCAATAATCCACAAATCTTCATCAAAACTTATATAGGATTTCGGAAAGGTCCAATTTACACATCAAATTGGCACCAACTCCCCCATAAGATCAAGAGTTTGCATGTTTTTAACAGGGTTTGATCTATCTACTTTCCTTTTTTATTGTGTTCTTGCTTTTATTCCTATTTTGAGCATTGCTAATGGATTTTATGGGGAACTTAGATTATAACTTGTATTTCAATCTTCTAATGTGTGTTTTGCATTTTGCAGGTACTAGGATCTTGGTTCTACAATGAGAACATTTCTAATACAAATCCAGGATAAATGATTGGTTTTTTTACAATATTTTCATGGAAAGAGTTGAAGAGCAAAGTAAGGATAATAAATATTAAATATTGAGCCTCGATAGTGAAGTTTATTTTATTGGTCAAAATGACAATAATATTCACACAAGAATTATATAACAATATTAGTATTGGCTGGATTGTTTGAGTTTAATGATAATAGATAATGATAATTTTATTTGAGAATTTAATTACGAGGAGGTTGTTAATGATTAAATTTTTAGTTATATAATAATTTCATTTTCAAGTTACTAAATAGTATTGTCATTGACATCAATAATTTGATTCAATAATAATAATTTTGTATTTTATAATATTACTAAATAATTATTATAACATATTATCACTATTTATATATCTCTAGTACATTTATAAGTATATGATGAGTTGTTTGATAGGAACATGGTATACATAATTTTATTAATATTATCAAGTCCTTTGATAATGCTTATATATCCCATATTCTGAGAGAGGGAAATAGGTTGGTGGATTTATTTTCCAACTATGGTGTTCGTGATTATAAGGAGTGGGATTTAAATGACACTATTCCTTTTAAGGCTACGAGTATTGTCAATAATGAAAGTTAATTATTTGATGATCTTATTTTACATGAAGGGTTGTATGTCCTTGATCATGCGGTTTATTTTCATGCTTAAAGATGATAAAGCTTTGTGTAGGTTTGATGAATTTCACAAGGTGTGGAGTTCTAATTCATTATTGCATCTTTGTTTGGTGCTTGGCTTCACATGTATTTTGGGTGTTGGTTTCCTTTGCTTCGAGAGACTTAAGCTCTTTCATTCTATTATGCTTGGTGCTTGTCTTTACTTAGAGTGCTTTTGGCTGAGGGTTTAGACTTTGCATCTTAAGATTTTTGTTATGGGTGGGGAGCACAATCGTGTTGAGCCAAAGTCTTGCAATATGGTATGCAATGGAAAGAGGTTTGGGAGATATTAGAAAAGGGTGGCCTTACTCAGTTTATAGAAAAATGGCATGGTAACAATCCCCAGGTTACTGATTGGTTTGTTCGAAGCTGGAAGGAGAGGTCCCTGAATCTGGGAGGGAGAGAAATGGTAATGGATGAAGAAGTTATTGCCCAAATTACAAGATTGGCCATGTAGGGCATGAAGGTTTTTAGGGATAAAAAAGAAGTGCAGCCAACAATGGCCATATGTTATTTAAAGTGAATGAGGCTACTGATTTGAAGTTGGCTAACAGTAGTGGCTATCAGAAGAATTCATTGAAAGCACTTTGATGTGATGTGGCTAAAGAAATCATGAGGTATGTAACTCTAGAAGGGAGATATACTATGATTAATGCTTATCATTTCATATTTCCTAACCATTTCTGGCACAAGAAAAATGGTGTCCTTCCCTTATTATCTACTTATGTCACTTGATACAGGGATTAAGTAGCATTTAAAAAACCCCAAGAACCCCATTCTACATTTGGGGTTAATTCTCCTTATTCATGAACATGCCAAAGCCCATGAGGTGTAGAAGTGACTTTTTTCCCTACATGATAATTTGGCCACGCCCCAGGAGGGTTATGACACTAATTTAGGTGATGGTAGGGGTGGTAAGAAAGTTAAGAAGAGGAGGCTCATTTTGAATAAGGATTTAGAGACAGATAGGGATGATGATGTTGATTATGTCCCAAATTCTTATGCTACTATGGATGAGGGCCCCATCTCCCCTGTTGTGGGTTAGAATGGTAAAAGGAAGTTAGGGGTTAAGGCAGGCTATACGACTTGCAGTGATGAGGAAGAGGTGAGTGTTCCTATTAAAAGGGGTAAGGTCAATGTTGACCTTTATGGGGAAGCCTCATCTCCTCCCTCTGTGACCATAATTATGTAGAACATAGATGATGGTAGTCAGAAGAGAAAGGTGTTGGATGTGGACCAACTCTTGGAGTAGGGTTTCCCTCTCTCCCTTGCTGGTGGCATTTATGGTGAGGCTCTAAGTGTTTTTATTGGGCTACAAAATTAGGGAAGGGATGTGACTAAGGGTGGTGTTGCAATGGGCACCAAGAAGGAGGAAGTGGAAATACTACTTAAAAGGAGGGCTATTGTAGAGGAAATTGTTTGCTCCATCCAGATGTTGAAGACTCTTGTTCCTATTGGTAAAGGTAAGGATTTTTTTGGTGATAAATATCCTTCTAGTCCTCCTAATGAGGATTTTTTTGTGGGAAAGCGTATTGAGAATTTTGATAGGGAGGAGTTATCTAATGTGTTGGGCTCATCCTTTTATTCAGTTAATGTTTTGTTTAAGTTGTTTAAGTGGTTTTTTCATGAGATCAACAAGACCAACATTAGAATTTTTAGCATTGCTAGTAACGCTAAGGAAACTTCTGTTCAAAGCCAAATTGATAAACTAATGGAATCCCTTAATACTATTGCTTACACTATGGCAGAGGAAACCACTAACCTAAAGAGGAACTGGGAAGGCAGATTTTCCTCCATTGAGGAAAAAATTGATAAATTATGGAATGTTTTGATTAACACTAGTGATGCTTCTAAGGCTAGGGCCACTTTGGATTCTACCAAGGTGATTTCCCCTATAATTATTAAGAATAAGGGGATTTTGTTTGATAGGGATACTACTATAAGGGGTAAGTTGTTGAATTTGGAGCGCAAGGGTAAGAAATTTGTTGGTAAAGATAGTGTTTTTAGTGATGATGTAAACACGAGAGGGTTGGGGCCTAGTGTTGGTGTGAATAATTGTCTTGTACCTAGCTAATTCATTCACTAGGTAATTAGGGGACATATTCACATGGTTAAGTTTACTTAGGTAAAATATTCCTTTTAGAAGGCTTAGTTGGCTTATCTAGAACTTATCTTATCTAGCTAGGATGCATCATTTCCTAGGTGATTAGGTTGTTGGTTGTCTCATGTCATAGGATCATGACATTTGTCAACATCATATTCATACCTATCTCTCAACCTTGCCCATATAAGCAAGGTATCTCTTGTACATTGGTATTCAAGCTTCAATCAAGCAATCAATCAATCTTGCATTGTGAAGCAAGCTTTCTTGCCATTCTCTCTCTTGTGGAAGTGGTTTTGGTCGCAATTGATCTTTGGGGTGTTGAGGAGTCACCATCAACTCCTACATGGTATCAGAGCACTCCAGGTGTTGCAGATTCCTTCCAAGATCTGAGGGTGATATTTTGGCTTGAAGTTTTTTGCTGGATGCAGATTGGGGTTTCAATAACCTAATGGTTGAGTTCAGAAGCTTCCGCAGATGAATTTTGACTATAAATTCGCCTATATTGGATAAAGTTGTTTTTGAGGCAAAATTTTTTTGTTGTAGCAACCTTCTCTGTGGTAAAAATAATTTATTGGTTTGGCATATTATTTGGGATATACCCTCTGTCCAGTCCTGTGTTAGATCTGTCAGATCGCCGTACGCGCATCATATCTAGTCAAAGTCTCGGTGGCATATTCCGAGCTCAGCTGTCATATTGGACGAAGCTTCTCCATACGCGGTGGTTTTCATCGGTTGTAGGGCTTGTCAATCCGCGAGTTTATTCATTGTCCACTCGACATATTCTTGTGGTATATACTCTGTCCTTTGTAGCTTTGTCCGAGGGTACTGTCAGAAGGGTACATTTGTTTCTGGGCGGTCATTCCAACAGATCACAGTCGCTGTCAAATCTGGGGTCAACATTGTTTGTCGATCTCCTGTTGTATGCCATAGATCACATTGGCATTCCTCTATCATAGAAACCAGTGGTTATCTCATTTATATCGGGCCATCTCCTTCCACAGGTACGAATCCTTTGGACAGTCCTTTCATCGGCTTCGTTCGTACCCTCTGACAGCATACATCCATCTATAGATTTGTATCGGCAGTATGAATGCTTTTTAGCTTCAATGGATAAAGTTTGTTTATATTAAAAACTTTGTTAATATATTGTCATAAGGTTTGGCTGATGGTATTTGACAAAGTTTGTTTTAAATATTAAAATCTTTGTATAAATTCTAAAAGGCCGACAAAGTTTCAAAGACTTTCATTTTATATTTCAAACTTTGTAAGACCTTTTTAAAATGTCCGCCATCCTTTTGCTGCAAATTAGCCTTTAGGGGCTGAAATTTTTTGCTCCTCATTAGCCTTTAGGCGTTGGTGCTTGCCCCTAGTGCCCTAAAATAGCCATTTTTTTCATTTTATCATAAAATTTGCATACGGAGGCGAAATTTTAGAAACGAAATATCGACGGAAAGGTGAAGACCTAAAATTTTTCAGTGGTGCAGATATTTTGCAGAGATTTTGCAGTTTTGTGCCTCTTTTTCCATGTTGAATCCCGATCATTGTTTTCTGCCTCCAAGCTCATATCTTTGTGCTCCGATCTCCAATTTTCTCCAAATTTGCGGCATCAGAAAGGTATTGAGGAGCAATCCAAATCTACTCATGCAATTTTTGCAGATTTGTTTCCATATTTTCATATTTTCAGTTTGTAGCTGATTTGATAGTTTGGAATTCCTTGTAAATTTGCAAAAAAAGTGCAAATCTTGTTAGGACAAAGGGGTTGATTTCTTGTATTGTGAGGGAAATTTGTTGTTCTCCTCTTGTAATATCTCATTGTATCATGGATTTGACAAAAGTTGTACTTCTAACTCCATATAACTATCATGAGTGGAAATCTCAAATGGAGTTGTTATTGTTAAAATCAAAGTTGCAATGAATCACATTTGGTCAAGATCTAGAACCTGCAAGAGAAAAAGAGAAAAGAAAATGGCTTGATAGAAGGGATGAAGCTCTTGGTACTTTGAAGTTGTCCATTTCTCCAGATCTTAGATATCATTTTGCATCTTGCACTCATCCTAATGAAGCTTGGAATACTTTAGAGAGTCTCTTTGGTAAGCCAGATAAGATGAGGAAATTTAAGTTGGAGAATGAACTCATGGGTCTTAATCCTTCATATTTTGACAATGTCCAAGACTTTTTCTCTAAGCTCAATTCTCTTAGATTGCAGTTATCTAATTGTGGGGTAACTAAAGAGGATGAACAGTTGATACTTTCTATTCTTGCTAAGCTTGGTCCTGATTATTCAGTGTTTGTTTCTACTTTCTATGCTACAATGGATGCTCTTGGAAATGCATACAAAATGCCTTCTCTTGATGAATTTGCAGCTCAACTCACAATGGAACAAGCAAAGTGGGTACACATGGGCACATTGAAGTCTTCTAGACCTCATGCTCTTGTTGCAAAGGAGACAAAGGATTCAAGTGGCACAGGTAAGAAGCAGAACAAGGCACCCAAGTCTAATGAGCAAGGTAAAGATTCTCCTTCACATATCACTCCTGAGTCTACATCTTCTTCTAAAGAGGAATCATCTAAAAAGAAGAAGTCAAAATGTGCATATTGTAAAAGATTAGGACATGATGAGCATAGATGTTATAATAAGAAGATTGATGAACTGACATGCCTTCTTCAAAAGAATAACATTAAGCTGCCCTCATCAGTGTCTGGTACTTCTTCTTCAACATCTCAATCGACAGCTCCATCATCTTCATCTAAGTCACAGGACACAGGATCTACTTCTGGGCTACACAAGATGAAAGGACAAGCACTCTTGGCCTCTACAAGTCTTGCATCTCATAGATGGCTTCTTGATTCAGGGGCATCTCATCATATGGCATCTTCTATGGAGATGTTCTCTTCTTTTGAGCCTTGTAATTCACCTCATATATTGATGGGTAACAATACATATATGAAGGTAAGTGGGAAGGGTTCTATTAATATGGGAGAAGGGAGCTTCAATGATGTACTTTGTGTTCCTTCCTTGTCCACTAATCTCCTTTCTATTTATCAAATTACTCATGGGGGTCAAGGTAAAACAGTTGAGTTCACTCTAGATAGAGTGTACATAAGGGACTTGGAGACTAGGGATATTGTTGCTATTGGGATGGTTGATCATGCATCTCATGTATATTCCTTTTCTCATTTTGCTTCAGAAGATAATAATGTTCCTTTGACTACATCACACACTCCATTGAGTGTGAACCATGATAGTGAGGAGAAGTTTGGTCATCTACACCTTGGTATTCTAGAAACCAGTGTTGAGCTTCCTACTCCTCCACCTCCTGCTTCTTCAGTCATTGATGTTTCTATTCAGCAGGATGATCATAGTTTTTCAGATCTTGCTTTGTGGGATGAGTATTTGATAGGGATTTCTAACTTGTTCATGGAGTCTCATACTGTAGATTTGGAGGACACACTTGAGGGGATTTCTCTCCTCTTTGATGACAGTTTCAGTACAACTATTATCCCATCTTCTTTGTCTTTGGAGATTGACATTCATGAGTCTCCTCCATCACTTGATTTGTCATGTTTCTTGGTTCAGTTTGACCATGATTCTATTGTGGCTCATTCAAGCTTGGAGGATCTTCATCATTTTCAGAGGCATACATGTTGAGCATTCATGCTTCCTCCTTTCAGTTGGACATGGAGTGGCTTCATCATCAGCTTATGGATTTGTTTCTTCCTAAGGGAAGATGTGTTGCTTGTAGACATTGGGTCATCTTTTGTTTTCAGGCATTCTTCATCAGCATTGGAGCTTCTTCATCATGGGGGGGATATCTTATCTCTCTACTTCCTTCTTATGGGGGGGTATTTGATTGTATATACATGATGCATGTTGTCCTTGGGGGTATCATTGAGTCCTCCATACATCATGTTTGTTTGTTTTGTTTTCTCTCTTTTGGAGAGGAGTTTTGTCCCATTGGGTTTTCTCCTTTTCTCTGCTTGTGAGAGATTGCTTCATTTGCATTATAAAATGGGTACCTAACATGGCCTAGTAGCCGGGACCCATGGTCATAGTCTTTGCACAGTTTGCATAATATTCTTCTCCCTAAGTTGCACTTAAGGGGGGGTGTTGGTGTGAATAATTGTCTTGTACCTAGCTAATTCATTCACTAGGTAATTAGGGGACATATTCACATGTTTAAGTTTACTTAGGTAAAAGATTCCTTCTAGAAGGATTAGTTGGCTTATCTAGAACTTATCTTATCTAGCTAGGATGCATCATTTCCTAGGTGATTAGGTTGTTGGTTGTCTCATGTCATAGGATCATGACATTTGTCAACATCATATTCATACCTATCTCTCAACCTTGCCCATATAAGCAAGGTATCTCTTGTACATTGGTATTCAAGCTTCAATCAAGCAATCAATCAATCTTGCATTGTGAAGCAAGCTTTCTTGCCATTCTCTCTCTTGTGGAAGTGGTTTTGGTCGCAATTGATCTTGGGGGTGTTGAGGAGTCACCATCAACTCCTACACCTAGAACTAGGAACATAATGAAATCTAAGACTAGGGCATCTACTGAGGGGTATAATACTATGGAGAATGTGCATAAGATGGTTGTTATTAAAACGGAAGCTATGGAGATTCTAAACAATATGTAGTGCTTGGTGTCTGGTTTCCATCTTTCTGCATGGTTTTTGGTTGCGTGTTTGTTGTCATTGGGATGATTGTTGTGTAATGTTTTTTACTTTCTCTATCAGTTGTTGGCTTTTGTAAAGGGTTCCAGGCCCCTTCAAAACCCATCTTTTACCTTTAGTCAAAACATGGTATAGATAATTGATCACTACTTAAAGATGTTATTTCATAGATTATGGTCATAAAAATAAAATAAAATAAAATAAATAAATAAATCATTAAATAAGTTTTAAACCTTTTAAACCTATCATTCTCCAACTTGAATTTGCATGTCCCAATGCTTAAGCAAGCTAAATTAACTCTTGTAAACCATCTTTAAAAGAAGAGATTGAACATATTTATTCATAAAGATATGTTAAGAAGTGACCCTACCAAAGTGTGTAGTGTGTGCCATAGAGATAATATACACCATAAACATTTGGAAAGTGTTAATTAGCTTAGTTAATCGGTTTAAAAAAAAATTGTTGGGTTTTCTAGCAAAAAATTTTAGGCATGACACCTGGTACCAAAGCCTAGGTTGCAACAATGGGTACTCTAGAAATAGGATGAGCCTTAGTTAATGTGTATATGGTCATTAAATTAATATCCTTGAAACAACTAAATCTCAAAATATCTCCAACTTAATATAATTAACCTTCTTTATTAAAACTTTTAAAGACATGTGTTAGTGAAACTTTAACATATTTATTAAAGGAAAATGTTATAACCAGGTTTGGAGTACAGTATTCCTTGGTATGTGATAATGGGCTTGCTTTTTCCTCATTGAATTTTTCTAATTGGGAATCTGAATATGGTATAAAATTGAAGTTCTCATCCAGCTACTATTCATAGGGAAATGAATAGCAGAATCATTGAACAAGAACCTATTGGAGATAATTATGATATTAATTGAAAATGATCCTAGAGAATGACATTCTTTATTGAATTTTTTTGTTTGGGTAGATTGTACTATGATTAAATCAGCATTGGTAAATTCTCCCTACCACTTAGTCTATGGGATAGACCCTATATTGCCTATAAACTTGAAAATCCCTACTTTGCAGTTTGCCAAGGAATATATTGGATTAGATGATTATATTGAAGCTTGATTATTGCAATTGATATAGTTAGATGAAAACATACTAGAGTTATAGATCATTTTGCTAAGCATCAATCTATGGATTAAAAACCTTTAGAATATCTAATTTAGTCTTGTATTGGGACAAATCCCATGAGTGTAAGGGTGAACATGGTAAGTTTGACAAGTTATGAATAGGCCCTTATCAGGTATCTAAAATTTTAGGTGACAACACTTATGGACTTAAAACTTTAATAAGAGATGATGTTCCATTTCCTCTCAATGGAAAATTCTTGAAGCATTACTTCCAAGCTTAGTATTGGTTGCTTGTTCCTGGGTAAGTTTGTAAATAGTCTATAAATAGTATGTAAATAGTCTATAAATAGTTTGTGCATAGTTTTTTGTAATTAGTCCACTTTTAGATAAATAGTGGTTTTGTTTTGGGTGCTTTCTTTAGTTTTTTTGCTTTTTGGGGTTCTACGTCATTGAGTTATAGAATAATTAGTAGCCTTTCAAGGTGATCAAAATAATAGAGCATCAATTTTGGAAATGTGATTCATGCTTTGACCGAAAATAGGCCTTTAATTATAGTTGAGTGGGAAAATATTTGATTCCTTTTACTTTAGTTTGCATAAATCATTCAAATGATAATGATCCACAAATACCCACACTTTAATTGTTCTACTAGATTAGGGATAGTAGTTTTTTACATTGAGTGAAAAATCAAAAAGTGAGCTTTGCTACCAGGTATGTGCAAGATCATCATGGAATAAATAGGCCCTTAAGTGCCAATGAAAATTTAGAAAAATCAGAGTTAGGAAACTTGACGTAAAAATTTGAATAAGTTACCTATATTATTTCAAAAATATGCAAGAATAGAATCTGTGGAAAATTGAATGTAGTTTGTAAACTACTAGGTTTATTTTTTTATTAAAAAAAAATCTATTTGGTGAAAAATTGAATTTTCAATACAGTAGTACTTAAATTTCAAGGAAAAATTATGTAGGCGTATGTCTGAACACCCTAACCATAATAAAATGATAATATTCTTTTATAATCTTTTAGATATAAGGGTATCTACAAGATCATGATGGGCCAAAAAGTGGCAATATGATGGGTATGTGGTTGACGACTTTCCTTTACCCAAAATTGATGAAATGAAAAGTGCCTTTAATGATATGCTCAATGCCCACCAATATAAATTATGATTTACTCTTGAATGTATTGGCATTAATATTCATTTTCATTCAAATTATGATCAAAGTTTTGATTGATAGATCTATTGAAAACATCTATAGTTTCAGCATCATGGATGGAATCCAAAAACACATTCTGCTTCACAATACAGGATTAAAAAGAAAAATTGACCATGAAAAGCTGACTGTTACAGGAATGACGATTTTTTTATATTTTGTACCTCCAGGTTGCACCATAATTACTGCTTACTTCTGGCACCACAAAAAATATGCATTGCATTGGGACATGAGTTCTCTACTTATATCTAAAATATTATAAAAAAATATTATCATTTTATTGTGCTTAGGGTGGTCAAACAGACACCTATTTCTTATTTTTTCCATTAAATTTAAGTATTACTAGATTGAAATTTCAAAATTTCACCAAATAGATTTCTTTTTTTTTAAAACAAACCTAGTAGTTTAGAAACTAAATTCAATTTGCTACATATTATATTCTTACATATTTTTGAAATAATATAGATAACTTATTCAATTTTTTACATCAAGATGCCTAACTCTGATTTTTCTAATTTTTTGCCACTTAAGGGCTTGTTTTTCCATGATGATCCCACACACCTACAAGTAGAGGACTACTTGGATTTGATGCATAATATTTGTAATTTAGTTTCATAAATAATTAACGAATTTTTAATACAAATTTTAAAAAATATAAAACCTGAGTGCATCACCTTAACTTGCTCAAACTTATGAATTTTTTAATCTTATAGTATGTAAAGAATGGTATCCTTTTGATTAAAAATGTGATACCATTGAACTAGATGCTTTTCAACTAGTCACAATCAAGACTTTAGTTGTAATTTCTAATAAAAACAACACAATTATTCATAGATTCAAAGTAAAGTATAATTTATATTGGTGGAAAGTTGAGAAGCCCTTCTTTGAAACCTTTTAATTTTCATCAATTTTGGGTAAAATTTTTTTTGTCAACCACATGGGCAAAGTCTAGAAAAGCAAGGTAAGTTGTTAAAAACATTTTTTATGTTGACTTCTTAGGATTGGTAGGTCCAAACCAAATTCCAAAGCAAGCTCAAGGCTAATCACTAGGCATTAAATTTTATGTTAGACATATTGGATATCTTATTCAAATCGGATATCCAATATGTTTTATATATGAGTTTAAAAAATGTTATACAATTTATAATATATGATTTAAAAAATGCAATAAAGTTTATAATTTAATATATAATATACAATATATTTAATAATGTAATATATAATATACAATATATTTAATAATGTAATATATAATATACAATTTGTGATAATCTCTTACTAAATTATGTCTTTAATATATAATATATTATATTATTATGTATAATATTTAAATACTATCTCTTTCCCTCTCTCTCTCCATCTCTCTCTCTCTCTCTCCCAAGTATCTCACTCAATCACTCCTATATCTCTCCCCTCTATCCTCTATCTCTCTCCATCTCCCTCCCTCTCTTTTACTGACTCCCTCTATCTATCTCCCCTCTACTCTTAACCCTAAACCCTTAACCCTTTAACCCTCTACCCTCTACTCCCTCTCTCTCTCAAGTCCCTCTCTACTAACCCCCCTCCATCTCTCAGGTCTCTCTCTCCTACCTACTCCTTATATCTCTCCTCTACCCTTAACCCTAAACCCTAAACCCTTTCCACTTTAAACCCTAAACCTTAAAACCTCTATCCTCTACCATTAACCATATATACCCTCTATCTTTATCCCACTCACTCTATCTCTCTCTCTCTCAAGTCTCTCCCCCATATCCCCTCTCGCTATGTTAGGTATCTCTCTAAGAGTCACTCCCTTTATCCATTTCCATTAAATACTCTTAACCCTTAAACCCTTTACCCTTAACCTTTAATCCTCTACCCTCTCTCTCTCTATCCCTCCTACTGGCCCTCTCCCTCTCTCAAGTATCTCTCTCTCTCCCACTCACTCCCTCTATCTCTCTCCCACTTTCTCTCCCACTCCTCTCCCACCCTCTCCCACTCCATCCCACTCTCTCCCTCCCACTCTCTCCCACTCCCACCCTCTCCCACTCCCACCCTCTCCCACTCCCACTCTCTCTCCCACTCTCTCGCACCCTCTCTTCAACTCTCTCACTCTCTCCCATTCTCTCTCCCACTCTTTCACACCCTCTCTCTCCCTCTCTCCCTCTCTCTCCCACTCTCTCCTATTCTCTCACACTCTCCTAGACTCTCCCACTCTCTCCCTCCCTCTCTCCCACTCTCTCCCACTCTCTCCAACTCTCTCCAACTCTCCTACCCCTCCCCACCCTCCCACTCTCTCCTTCTCTCACCCACCTCTCGCACTCTCTTTGTCCCTCTCTCCCACTCTCTCCCTCTCCCACTCTCTCCGACCCTCTCCCACCCTCTACCACCCTCATCCACCCTCTCTCCCACTCTCTCCCACCCTCTCTCCCACTCTCCCACTCTCTCCCACTCTCTCACACCCTCACCCACTCTCCCCCTCTCTCCCACTCTCTCCCACCATCTTGCTCCCTCTCTTCAGCTCTCTCCCACACTCTCCAACTCTCTCCCACTCTCTCCCACCCTCTCCCACTCTCTATCACTCTCTCCCATCCTCTCTCACACCCTCTGCCACTCTTTTCCCCCTCTACCCCCTCTATCTCATTCTCTCCCACTCTCCCTCTCTCCCTCTCACTCCATCTCTCCAACTCTCTCCCACCCTCACCCATTATCTCCCACCATCTCCCACTCTCTCCCATCCTCTCTCCCATCCTCTCCCACTCTCCTGCTCTCTTCCACTCTCTCCATCACTCTCTCCCACTCTCTCCCACCCTCTCACACTCTCTTGCACTCTCTCCTACTCTCTTCCCATCTCTCCCTCCCTCCTACTCTCTCCCACTCTCTCCCTCCCTCCCACTCTCTCCCACTCTCTCCCACTCTCTCCCCGCCCTCTCCCAATCGCCTCCCACTCTCCTCCCTTCCACTCTCCCAACCTCCCACCCTCCCACTCTCCTACTCTCTCTCTTTTCCTACTCTCTCCCACTCTCCCTATCGCCCTTCCTCTCTCCCACTTCCCTCCACTTCCAACCTCTCTCTCTAACTCTTTCCTACCCTCTCCACCTCTCCTCTCACCCTCCCACTCTCCTACCACCCTTCCATCTCTCCCACCCTCTCGCACCCTCTCTCCCATTCTCTCCCACTCTCTCCTCTCTCCCACTATCTCCCATTCTCCCACTCTCCCCTACTCTCCCACTCTCTCCCACTTTTCCACTCTATCCCACCCTCTCTCCCACTCTCTCCCACTTTCTCCTACTCTCTCCAAGCCTCTCTCTCACCCTCTCCCACTCTCTCCCACTCTCTCCCATCCTCTCCCACCCTCTCTCCCACCCTCTCTCCCACTCTCCCACTCTCCCCCACTCTCTTTATCTCTTCCCCCTAGACCCTTAAACCTAAACCCTAAACCTCAACCCTTAAACCCTCTACCCTCTACTCTCTCTCTCTCTCTCTCTCTCTTAAGTCTCTCCCTTCTATCCCCTCTTCTTCCCTCAGGTATCTCTCTCTCACTCACTCCCTCCACTAGTAGAACTTGGCAAATAAATGACTACATGACTAAAAAATTTAGTCACATGACTAACACTAGTAGAATTTGGAAAATAAATGACTAATTTGGTCATTTATAAGTGACTAATTTGGTCACTGGTTAAAATCACAACTAAATGACTAATATCAGACAAATAAAAATGATTAAATGATTGACTAAATTAATGACTATTACTCTATTCTTTTTTCTTCAAATTTGATCATAATCCATAGAGCTTAAGCCCCTCTCATGGGACCCCTACCTAAGCAGGCCATTTGGCCTCCTAAGTTGCTTGATGCACCAAAAATACTTATTGTTTGGAAGGCATTGGCTCTCAGTGTAGTCTTAAGGCCTTCACATATTTTATAAAAAAATTAACATTTACATTCTTTAACTTTTATTACTCATTATGTTAATGAATCATTAATGTTTTTAACTATGATTTAAAGCCAATTTGATTTTCTTGTTGTATTAGCATGTCAAATGTATCAAAGAGCAATTGTGATCAATTTCACTAATAAAATATGATTTAAACAATCCAATTGAATTTTGAGGGCTATCTTTCATTTCAAAACACAAATAAAGATGGCTAAATAATTAGTCACACATAAAAATTAGACAATATGATATTAAAGTGGTTAATTGAAAACAATTGAATTGAGGGAATGTATTGTATTATAGTATAATATAATAATAATAATATATTATATTACAATACAATATATTATAATAATAAATTATAATATAATATGATATTATATAATATATATTATTATATAATATTATATAATAATATAAAATTATAGTATTATTATATATAATATATTATATAATAATATAATATAATTGTTATATTATAATATAATATTTATATTATATAATATAATTGTTATAATATAATATAATATTTATATTATAATATAAATATAATTTTATAATATATTTAAAAGTGAGAGATTTAATTTTGAAATCAAAATCAAATGAAGTAAGGAAATGAAGTAAAGAAGCAGGAAAATGGGCAATGGTATTTGACTTTTCTAATAAAAATCATAAAAAGGTACCTATTTTCTTTAATACAATGTGAAAAATCAACCATTCAACCTAGGGTAATGAAAAAACCCTAAATCAAAAAGAAACCAAGCCCTAATCCCATTTCATTTTACACTTGTATTTTTGGAGAAGAAACTCATTCCATTTTTCACTTGTATTTTTAGAGAAAATTGCCATGCCTGGGTAGGGTTTGAGAGTGGAATGGTGACTCATTCTGTTGTTTCTATTTTCTTGAAAAAAAATCTTGCAACGGTAAGTCTTTGGTTTTTAAATTCAAAAGTATTCTCCATTTTGAAGCATTTTATTGAGCTCACTTGGCCGTGACCAAGTATTTTTTCTATTGTATTTCCTTTGCTTACCATTTGTTGATATCTCTCATCTTTGTTTGACCGCCATTGGAGTATCTTTGAGGCTCATTTATGAATAATTTGGAGGGTGTCTCCTTTACAACAATCTTGTGTAAGTTTCATTATTCTTATCTCTTAAATTTTTTTGAGAATAGACTCGATTCGAGCTCAGTAGAGGCAATATGATAAAAACCCTTGTATCTCCTTGCAAAAATCTTGATGGGTTACTATCTTTCTATATAAAATGTAGAACTTTGCACTCTCAACTTACTATTTTCATTATTTTGAGGGATTTTTGTGTTCTAATGGCCATGACCATAGCATTTTGGGTATTTTTCTTTTTGTTCATTTTCTCTTCCTCATGGCTATGTAGTAGCGATCAAATACTCAATAAAACAAACTTTTGTATACTTGACATTTCCACAAAGGAAACTCCAAAAATTATATAAATGGCATGCCCTGAAATTCTTTTTTTAATTTTCTTTTATGTTCTTCATCAAGTAAAGTGTCTGATTGTGAATGGGATGAATGACATATTGGACAGGAGTAGCCAAAGTGTGTCTGAATTCCCAGAGAGCGAGAGAATTATTATATTTATTGGAAATCTTGATTTTAATAAAGGGCTTTGTTTCAGCTTCTTTCCACTTAATATCACAACTTTTGGCATTTCCTAAAATCTCTGGCCTATTTTCATTCATTTTCAGATTTTGTTCTTGAAGAAGATTTTGTAAATAATCTAGACTTGTATTCTTGAACCCATTTTATTCTCACCATGCTTTCAATAATTTTGAGCACATTCATAGCTTCATAGTGTATCTTCCATTCATGGTTGCAGACATTTAAGTTTTTTTGAAGTTTTTAGTTTTTCTTAAATAATTTTGTTACAATATAATTTTATTTATCAAGAGACATTCTAATAATTTTTTTAATTTTCTTAAATAATTTTATTACTAGCTTTGTTCTTTTAAGCAATCTTTCTTTTTTAGTTTTTCTTTTTCATTAGAAAAGAAAAACTAAAAAAGGAAGGTTGCTTTTATATCTAAATTAGTAATTGTTAAATTAGAAATTTAAATTTAATTTAAATTTAGAATGAAATTTAAGTTTTTATTTTTTCTTAAATAATTTTATTACTAGCTTAGTTTTTTTGAAGCATTCTTTCTTTTTTAGTTTTTCTTTTCATTAGAAAGAAACTAAAAAAAAGGTTGCTATATCTAAATTAGTAATTGTTAAATTAGAAATTAGAATTTAATTTAAATTTAGAATGAAATTCAAATTTTTAGTTTTTCTTAAATAATTTTATTACTAGCTTAGTTTTTTTGAAGCAATCTTTCTTTTTAGTTTTTCTTTTTCATTAGAAAAGAAAAACTTAAAAAAGGTTTTATATCTAAATTAGTAATTGTTAAATTAGAAATTAGAATTTAATTTAAATTTACAATGAAATTTAAGTTTTCAAGATATTGTGGTGATTCAATGTAAAGAATAATACAATAATTGAATCCAAAATAGAAAAATTAGAGATTATTTCTTTTGCAAATACATTTCTTTTGCAATATCACTAATTTTATGCATTTTTTATTTATTAGACTTACTTTGATAATCTAGTAATATATTTAAGATATTACTTTGATATTTATTCTTCTGCAATATCATTAATTATATGCGTTTTTATTTATTAGAATTAGTCTAATGCTTATGAGTATCTGCATTTAAGATATTCATTGTTTACAACTATTTAGTTATATGTTTATGGATAGTACATAGCAAGGAGATATTGCTCTAACAAGCTAGTAATATTTAAGATATTACTCCGATATTAATTCTTTTGCAAATGCATTTATTTTGTAATATCATTAATTCTATGCATTTTTATATATTAGACTTACTCTAATGCTTATGGGTATATGCTTTTAAGATATTTTTTGTTTATGCTACATAGTAATATGTTTATTTTTTTATTGTGGATAGGTACAGGGCAAGGAGAAAATGCAAAACAGTGCCTTACTAGATGCATTTACTGCCCATCTCATGTGCAATAGTGGCATCACTGAAGAAATACATTCACACCATTTAGTTTTAGTTTTTTTTCAATTTTAAAAGTATAATAAATCAATAATTTGCATACTGCAAAAGATTTTGTATTTAAAACTCTATATATAGAGTTCTTTGTAACATATTTTATATACAGTTTGAATATATAGAGAATTATTTTCTAATATTATTTCAATCCCAAATTTGTTGAAGTTTTAATAACATAAGAGATTTAAAGTTTTATATTATTCAATCACAATTTTTTTTTCTATTGGTTTGCAATTTCATAGACTAGTTATTGTAATAGTATTCTCCAAACATAAGAGTTTTCATACACATCTAAAAGCATTAGTTCATAAATGACTAAATAAATGATTAACATGACTAAATAAATGACTAAACCATGACTAAATAAATGACTATAATGACTACCATGACTAAATAAATGACTAGTTAACAATAATCAATGAATAAATTAATGACTAAATATATGAATGAATTAATGACTAAATATATGACTAAATAAATCACTACCATGACTAAATAAATGACCAACTAATAATAATCAATGACTAAATTAATGACTAAATCAATAATTAAATCAATGACCAAATCAATGACCAAATCAATAACTAGATAAATGACTAAAATAGTTTATTCATAAATTTGGTCGTGTTATAAATGACTGGCAATAAACTACTAATGGTCACGTGACAAAAATTAGTCATTTATATGCAATTTTTAGTAGTTTATTTAGTCATCTATTGTTATTTTTGCACTAGTGCTCTATATCTGTCCCTCTACCCTTAACCCTTAAACCTTGTACCCTCTATCTCTCTCTCCCTCTCTCCCTCTCTCTCTCTAGTCTCTCCCTCACACCCCATCTCACTCTCTCAGGTCTCTCTCTTACTCACTCACTCCATATATCTCTCTCCCTTATACCCTTAACCCTTATAAACCTGTACCCTAAACCCTATACTATAAACCTTTAGTTACCCTTAACCTTAAACCCTTAACCCTTAAACGCTCTACCCTCTACCATTAACCCTTACGTCTACGTGTGCACAAAGAAGATATCCAAATTGAATTGGATATCAATTTTTAGCCTTAAAATCATACTGTTACAAAATATTTTAAAATGATTTTCAAATCAGATATCATATTTTATCAAATATCAAATTTTTGGGTCATAGAAAAACCCCATGTGGGTCATTTTGTGCATTCCAATAGACCCTACATTTTTTTTGTAGGCTTTGCAGGTAGCAAATGTGTGGTTTTAGATAGGAAGTGGAAAATATCAACTTTTTCGAGCATCTTCTACTCAAATTTGTCCTAAGCAATTATTTTTTAGCCTCTTTTATGAAGTACAACGAGGAGCAATAGTCATCAGAAGCAAAAATGTAAGAGAAAGCTTACAAAAGAAAAAATTGAAGCATATAGACAAAGAGATAGAGGTCATAGGAAGAGAAGACAAAGTATGTTAAATATTGGTGAACCTGAGCCCTATGTCTTTCAAGTGAAGAGGAAATTCAATATGTTCAAGGTGAAAATGTTGAACATGATATTGAAATTGGGAATAAAAATGTTTAAATTGATATTGAAAATGTTCAAGGTGAAAATGTTGGAATTGAAGATGTTGAACATGATATTCAAATTAGGAATGAAAATATTGAAATTGATAATGAAAATGTTCAAGGTGAAAATGTTGGAATTGAAGATGTTGAACATGATATTCAAATTAGGAATGAAAATATTGAAATTAATAATGAAAATGTTCAAGGTGAAAATGTTGGAATTGAAGATGTTGAACATGATATTGAAATTGGGAATGAAATTATTCAAATTGATATTGAAAATGTTCAAGGTGAAAATGTTGGAATTGAAGATGTTGAACATAATATTGGAGCAAGTGTAAATTATGTTTCACTAGATTACATGAGAAATGAAGAAACTTGTGTGGAAGAAAGACAAGAAAGACATTCCAAATTCAAGACCTTCAAGAACCCCTAAATGGTTACTTGAAATTGATGAGAACATTATAAACAATTTTGAAGGTAGGTGAACATGAACTATTTGGTTGTGGGCTACAAGAATTTTCAACCAATATTTTAGCAATAAGACATTGACCGAGCAATGCCAACTTTTTGTACAACTAGTAAAGATGCAAAAGATGAGACCTTTGCTAGCCAAATTGAAGATTCATGTGAACAAGAAGACTGAAAAAATTCTATTATTGTTAAAAATATTTTTAATGCTCTCAAGTGTATTGCAAAAAAAAAAGGAAAAATATAAGAGAGCTACTCAGAGAGTCATTACAGCTTCCCTAATAAGCCATCAATTGAAAATGGCTCGCTTTATGAGACCAAATTGTATTGATTTTAACATAAATTGTAAAAATTTGGGTACAACACTTGCAAGAAGAGAAAGAATAGATAATCCTGTTCAAAATAATACATGGGATTTTGTTTGGAGGCTTCCACAAGTTGATAAGAAGCTAACCGATAATGTAAAGTAGGTAATTCAACAATTTTGGCATGATAACTCTATAGTATCACCCAATGCAAATGATGTTTTAAAGTTAAGGATTGGTAATCGAGACTGTACACCACATCCTAAAAATTTCTTGGAATCAAGCCAAACAATGCTATTCAAAAAAATTATTGAAACACATCCAAATATGAAAATCTTGCAAAGGACTTTTGAAGGTTTGAAGCCATTTTATTTTGTGCCTCATAAGATTTATAATACTTGTTGAAAATACCATGTGGGGTTTTCAATGTACCGTGAACTATTATGCTATATCCATTCTACTTTGCATAATAATAAAATTTATGGAAGTGTGGTGTAATGTATCTTCCGAAAATATCAAGGGACTTGCTAGATCTATTTATATGTTCTAGAGATGATGGTTCCTTTTTCTATAGAAATGATTGTTTAAATACGAAATGCTCACAATGTGGTGGCTTGAAAAAGTTTGTTCAATTTTTTCATGAGGGTTCTAAACATGAATTTGAAAAGAAGCTTCTTGAGAAAAAGAGATATGAGATAGTCAAATATACTTTGAAAAGTGGAGGTGAAGGTTCTAGATGCAAGTTGTTTACAAAAGAATGCGGTGTTACTGATTTTATTTCATATTTTAAGGACAATCTTTTCTACAAGTATGCAAGGCATAGTCCTAGGGCTCAGTGGTTGGATCAACAATTCAAGATGTGTAAGGACTCTTTTCTGATTGCCACTATTATATAAGTGGTTGATTTTGTAGAAAACTACACATTGTAACCATAAATTAGGTACAATATTAGTATTATAATTCCATTTAGATTGCTATTTTTGTCCACATAACGTTTAGACATGCACCTATTAGTACAGAGGAGGATCGAAAGATAATTAGAGAGTATCATATTTATATGAGTGATGATAGATCTCACTCATCCAAGTATATCCAACATTGTTTTAAGATTTCTTTTAGTTCTTGTAGGAGCATGATATAGCACTAGGCCAACATCTCATTTAGTCAGATAATTGTACAAGTCAATTCAAGAATTTTCATATGTTTTATTGGTTGAGTAGAATGCATGTAAAGAGAGGTGTACCTCCTATTTGGATTTTTTTTAGGTTGCACATGGGAAAGGGGGGCATGATGGAGTAGGTGCATGTGTAAAGAGAGCTCTAGTTACACATTCTATTGTTGATTGGTATAGTTCAATATTGTCACAGGGAATGTGTAAAGATAACTAAAGATTTCAAGAGATAAATTTAGTGATCCACATTCTATTGTTGATTGGTGTAGTTCAACATTGTCACATCGAGGGACACTTGATTCAATAGTGCACATATTCTTTTGGTTTTTTGAGGAGGGCACAGTGGGAAGTAGATTGGATTGTCATACAATCAAAAATTCTTCAAAGATGCATTCATTTTGAAGCTCAGATGCAATCACATGGACCATTTGGACATGACAGTTGGCTTTTTTTTTAGATTTGTATTCAATGTGAGTGGGATCAATGTGATTCAAGTGAGTGAGTGGATACATGGGTTCCATAGTATCTAGCTCCTTTATCTCAAACTATATCCATGAAAATTGACACAATGGAAAGTTCACTTGATTATGACCGGCTTTCAGATCTACTAACACTAGGACATGTTTTCGCAGTTGTTGCACCACAAGGGAATCAAGAGAGATCATAATATTGGTTGGATCAATGTGTGTGGGTAAAGAAAAATATAACACAACTGATGGAAGATGATGATGGGTTCATTTATCCTATAGGTTCAGTTGTGGTTATAGGAACTTTCTTGTGAACATACATGATTAGAAAGAATGGCATACCTACATTTGAAGACTATGAGAAACACAAAACCATTCTCATTTATTCACACCTTGTTATAGCAACAAATGTTAAGTTGTTGAAGCATCATTCCAAACCAAAGACAAAAAAGCTATGGGCACTTAGTAATGTTGATCATGAAACAATATTGGTACTCTTAACCAAAGAGATGACGCTTCAAGAACACTTGAATAGAATATTCAAGAATGGAAGGTACAATGCTTAGGTTCAATATGCTTAATTTCATTAGTGTTCTTTATTTAATATTGATATTTTCTATACTATTGCAATGCAAGTGTCTTTAATAGTGATATTTTTTATGTACTTTTGTGATATTTTTGGCATGATTGATCATGGACCTATTGCAACAATATCCAGCTCTAATCCTTTCAGAGAGGTATGCGACATATTGCAATAATATAGATTGGTTATTCATCTTTTATAGTTTACATTGCCAATTCATCATCATTCAAGTTGTTTAGATTAATATAGATTTATTAGTCTAAGAATCTTTTCTATTGTGACAATATAGATTTATCATTTGAAAATTTTTGTGATATTTTTGGCACAATTGATCATGGACCTATGGCAACAATAGCCAGCTCTAATCCTTTTAGAGAGGTATGCCATAGATTACAATAATATAGATTGGTTAGTTAGAGCATATTTTATAGTTTTCATTACCAATTCATCATCATTCAGGTTTTTTAGATTAATATCGATTTGTTATTATAAGCATCTTTTATATTGTGACAATATAGATTTATCATTTGACAACTTTTGCAATATTTTTGGCACGATTGATCATGGACATGATGCTACAAAAGCCATCTCTGATGCTTTAGAGAGGTATTCCACAAATTACAATAATATAGATTGGTTATTCTAAGCATCTTTTATAGTTTACATTACCATCTCATCATCAATTAGGCCATTTAGAATAATATAGATTAGTTATTCTAAGCATCTTTTATAGTTTGCATTACCTACTCAACATCATTCAAGTTATTTAGATTAATATAGATTTGTTAGTCTAAGCATATTTTCTATTGTGACAATATAGATTTCTCATTTAACAACTTTTTCAATATTCCTGGAACAATTGATCATGGACCTATTGAAGCAATAGGTAGCTCTAATCCTTTTGGAGAGGTATGCAATAGATTACAATAATATAGATTGGTTATTCTAAGCATCTTTTATTCTAAACATCTTTTCTATTGTACGTAATTTAACTTCAACCTTGATGGTTTGTATAGGTGCTTTTCACTTCAGAACATCAACATACTACTCTTGTGGAATATTGTGCCTTGAATGCCTTCAATAGGAAAATTTTGTAAAATTTTAATTTTGAAATGTGAAACAATGTAAAAAGGTCATAATTGTGTATGGGCATAATCTATATCTAGTGATAGTTTTTGAAATATGGGTAAAATGTATGGAATTGTATAAAGGGAATGTTTATAATGTAAAGGAGTCCGTATTTTGGAAACTCATAGGTTGAAATAGTCATACAGGCACGTATTCTTTGTTACTATTATTGGGACAATTTTGTAAGAGCTTTTTGTACTTAATTGAGCTACAACCAGAGGTTTTCTTCCTAGTTCTTTCCCATTGGTATGCTTGTTTGAACTAGATTTTGTAAATTCTCCTATTTATATATAATAAATTATAGTGGCTTGCCACTTTTTCCAAAAACAAAAATATAAACAGGTCATGTGAAGGTCATTTCCAATGTAATTAAGTGGAAATAAGGTATTTGGGTGTGCATGATATTCAACTTGATTGGGTAAGAGTTTTCTAATGCAAGAGCTAGGTGGATTTAAACAACACAATTACAATTAAAGATGATTCAAACTCTAATTTGATCCTCAAACCCAAACTTGGGTGAAACTTCACTAAAATAGGCCCATTTTACAGAAAGACTCATATTTAAACACTTCCCAAAACTTTTCACACCCTATAAACTCATCAAAAACATCTATTAGGACTTGCAGAAGCTTGATCCAACCTTAGATCTTTATGCCCCTACATTTCATTGACATTAACATGTTGTAACCACCATTTTTCACCTAATTTCACTCATTTTTTCCATGCATGGCAACTCACCAACTCAACTATAGACCTTTCTAGCTCTTTAAACCCACATATTCACCTTATATAGTCCTAATAACATCTACCATGGCCGTACCATTAAGCTATGGAGTGATTCAACCGGTCTAATGTAGCTTAGAGTGATTCAACATATTTGGGTGCAAAAGAGGATCATCCCTTGCATAAATGTACCCATCCAGATG
This sequence comes from Sequoia sempervirens, assembly GCA_007258455.2. NCBI lineage: Eukaryota > Viridiplantae > Streptophyta > Pinopsida > Cupressales > Cupressaceae > Sequoia > Sequoia sempervirens. The sequence continues at coordinate 509,584,096 of VDFB02193867.1, read as the reverse complement.
TTTTGGAACAGTCCATTCAATCGTACAAATTGTAGAATGAAAGTTGCACCACTTTGCAACTTTACACTTCTTGCATTTGATAACTTTTCCCTCAACTGAAAACTCGTCACCATTAGAAAATGCCACCAAGATAGAAAAAATTGAGAGATGTTATTGTAGATGGTCCCAACACAATCCCATATCCTTAGAAAGAGAGTCTATAAGCATCACGGTTTCCAAGAAATAGCCCTTCAAAAATTGTTACTTTTTAGCACTTTGGACTCTTACGGGAAATCATTGGTCCAATGTAGCTTAGAGTGATTCAACATATTTGGGTGAAAAAGAGGACAATATCTAGGGTAAACGTACCCATCCGGACATGTTGGAATAGTCTATTTGGTTGTATGAGTTAGACAATGAAAGTTGCACTACTTTGCAACTTTACACTGCTTGCATTTGACAACTTTTCCCTCAACTAAAAATTCATCACCAAGAGAAAATTCCTCTGAGATAGAAAAAAATTGAGAGAGGTTATTGTAGATGGTCCCAATATGATCCCATAGCCTTAGAAGAAGAGTCTGAAGAATCACATTTTTTGAGAAATAGCCCTTCAAAGATTGCTTCTTTTTAGCACTTTGGACTCTTAAGGGAAATCATTAGTCCAATGTAGCTCAGAGTGATTCAACATATTTGGATGCAAAAAAGGACCATCCCTAGCTTAAACGTACCCATCCAGACATGTTTGAATAGTTTTTTTGGTCGTACAAGTTGGAGAATGAAAGATGTACCACTTTGCAACTTTACACTACTTGCATTTGGCAACTTTTCCCTCAACTAAAAATTCATCACCATGGGAAAACACCTCCGAGATAGCAAAAACTGAGAGAGGTTATTATAGATATTCCCAACACAATCCCATAGCCTTAGATGAAGAGTCTATAATCATCATGATTTTTGATAAATAGCCCTTCAAAGATTGCTACTTTTTAGCATTTTGGACTCTATAGGGAAATTGTTAGTCCAATGTAGTTTGAGGTGATTCAGCGTATTTAGGTGCAAAAGAGGACCATCCCTAGCACAAAAATACCCATACAAATGTGTTGGAACAGTCTATTTGGTTGTATGAGTTTGCGAATGAAATTTGCACCACTTTGTAACTTTACACTACTTGCATTTGACAACTTTTCCCTCAACTAAAAAGTCATCACCATGGGAAAACGCCTCCGAGATAGCAAAAAAAAAAGAGAGGATATTGTAGATGGTCCCAACATGATCCCACATCCTTATATAGAGAGTCTATTAAGTTTCATGGTTTCTGACTAAAAATTCGTGAAAGATTGCTACCCTTATGCACTTTGGAGTCTTAAGTGATTTCATCAATTGAATGTAGCTCATACTGCTTTAGATTGTTTGGGTGCAAAAGGGGACCATACCTAACCTAAACATACCCATCTGGATGTGAAGGAATAGTCAGTTTGGTCATACGAGTTGTAGACAAAGATTTATGCATGCCCTGACAAGTAGTTTTCAACCTCCAACCGAACTCCAACATTGATTTCCATGTGAAAAAAAGCCATGAAACCATAGCTTGTTGGGAAAAACCAATAATTTTTTGGAAATAAATGTTTCTTTTGTATTGAAATTCATAAAATTAGCTTCAACCAACCTATTTTTGAATGTTGAAGAGATTTATATACATGTTTTGAATTCAAATAGACTCCCCAAACTTCAACTTAATACACCTTATATGGTCTTGATTGACCCTATTTACATAAATAATCACACCTAACCTCTCAACCTATCAACCTTCAAATGTGTAATCTTGCAAATAATAGATTAAGTGGGAAACTAGAGAGGAAGAGTTGAATGTGAGTGGCCTAGTGAAGGCTAGAGAAGAAGAGTTTGAGGAATATGGTGTTAGGATAGGGGATTATCCTTGGTTGTCATATTTGGTTGTGTGGGAGATGTATGCTACTATGGGGATGGTTCTAACCAAAAAAAACCTAAGAAATATTGTGAAGAGAAGAGTTCAAGGGTAGAGATATATGTGTAGTTAGCAAAAGCTCATGAAAGAGCATGAAACTGAGATACTAATATATGGATGTTTAACTTTGTATACTGAATTTTTGTGTGCAAGTGTCATTTAAGACAAAAAGTAGTAAGAAGATCCATTTGAGAAGGATCAAGCATGACAAGACCAAGACAATGCAAAGCATGAAGGGTACAAATCCCTTGGAGGAAGATTTCCATGCAAGTGACTTGGAGTAGGTTTGAAGGGATTGTGAAGAAGCTAAGAGTAGACCTATGGAGTGATTTATGGGGCATAAATCTTTTGTACCTAGGGAGTATGGTGCAAGAGCACCTAAAATATGCAAGCTTTGATGAATTGACAAGGCCATTCCTCCTTCTATATAGGTTGTACCTTAGAGGAATAGGCCCAAATTAGATAGGGGTAGGTGTAGGAACACTTTTTAGGTGTGATAAAGGGATTAGAGTGGTTTGAGAACACTGCCCTATTAAGAAACACATATTTGTGTGCCTTTTGAGTAAGGCTAGAGAGTGAGTTTTTGAGAAGTTGAATGAAAATAGGTTGGAAATTATTGGAAATTGTTGGAATAGGTGTATTTAATGGTGTTTAAGAGGTTTAAGTTATTAAGAGTATCCCAAGAAGAGTAAAAGTTTGAAAACCTAGTTGGAAGTGGTAAAAACAAGGGAAAATTGGCGATTTTACAAAGAAAGTGTAAACAAAATTATGGGGTAGCATAGTACAATGATGTTTTAAGTTTAAGAAAAAAAAAAAAAGAGGGAATGAAGTGGTTTTATGATTGAGTGAGGCCAGAGCATACAAGTTTCAATAATCCCTAGTTAAGAAGAAGAAAAGTGAGGGTTTGGCACATGAGGTTCTTAAAGAGAAAATGGAAACCTACAAGTTACAAAATACTCTATTTTGAAAGTAGTTTGAAGACTCTTTCAAGGTTGGTTGCTTTGAAAAAGAGGCCTAATTGAGACCTATTTCAATGCTAGGAGCCATACTTGGTCAAGTTGTTCCAAATGAGTGTACATTAAGTTTTGAGTATGTGAAAGAGGACCCTAATGGGTGTCTAGATTAGTGAATAGTAGAGAAGGTTGTTTTGAAAGTCTATCAGTTAAGTAGGGTAAAGTGGTCGTCCTGACCTACAAGAAAGATCTAGTGAATAGTTGTAGAAACTAGCAAAGAATGGTATAGTGAGAAAATAATGAATTGAAACTCATTGAATGGTGAAGACAAGTTGTTTTACTACCCTATTATACATCAAATGTTTTGATATAAATGTATGAAAAATGTGGTAGCATAGACAAGGTAGTGAACTATTTGAAAAAATGCCTCAATGAAATGAGGTCTCATGGTGATGGAATGTCATGACAATAATACAAGGAAGTCGACTGTTTGAAAAAATACCTCAAAGAAATGAGGTCTCATGGTGATGGAATGTCGTGAGAATAAAAAAAAAAATGATTGTCATGGTATTCCATCACCATGAGACCTCATTTCTTTGAGGAATTTTTTCAAATAGCTCATTGCCTTGTCTATTCAATTGCTTAATATTATGCTTTGATAGAATTTTTCCAAGCATCCATAGCTTGTTTGAAAGCACTTATTTTGGGATTTTAGCCATAGCAACAAGCCACTGACATATTTGATAAAAAGCTTTGGTAGACATATATGAAAAATGTGGTCACATAGACAAGGAAATGGACTATTTGAAAAAAATTGTGTATTTGTAGGATGATGATGGGCCAAAAAATGCGATATGATGGTATTTGTAGGGTATGTGGCTAACGACTTTTTTTTAACCCAAAATTGATGAAATGAAAAGGGTTTTTAATGGAGATTCTCAGTTTTCCACTAATATAAATCATGTTTTACTTTGAATTTAATAAATAAATATTATTCATTTTCTATTTGAATTATTACTAAATTATTGATTGATAGGCTGATTGAAAAACATCTATAGCTTTCAGATAGTGGGTATGTGCAGGATCATCATGGAAAAATTAGGCCCTTAACGTAAAAATTTGAATAAGTTATCTATATTATTTCAAAAAAATATAACAATAGAATTTGTAGAAAATTGAATGTAGTTTCTAAAGTACTAGGTTTATTTAAAAATAAATAAAATCTATTTGGTGAAAATTTAAAATTTTAATGTAGTAGTACTTAAATTTTAGGGAAAAAATAAGAAGTAGGTGTCTATGTGACCACCTTAACCATAATAAAATGATAATATTTTTTTATAAGATTTTATATATAAGTAGAGGACTCATGTCCAAATGTGATGCCTATTTTTTCGTAATTTGTTTCCAAGTAAATAATTAATTATGAATTTTTTATTACAACTTTTAAAATATATAAAAACTTGTATGTTTGACCACCTTAACTTGGTCAAAACTTCATGAAATTTAATTTTTTGGTAATCCTATAGTATGTGAAGCATAGAATGTGATTCATGTTTCGGATTCAAAAAATGTTTTACCATTTGAAAGTTATAGATGTTTTTCAATCAACCTATCGACTAGGACTTTAGTCATAATTCTAATAGAAAATGAATAATAATTATTTATTAAATTCAAATTAAAGCATAATTTATATTGGTTGAAAGCTAAGAATCTCCTCTAAAAACCCTTTTCATTTCATCAATTTTGGGTAAAAAAATGTCGTCAGCCACATACCCTACAAATACCTATAATATTGCCACTTTTTGGCCCATCATGATCCTACACATACCCTGGTATCACATTTTTTGTAATCCAAAGCATGCATCACATTATATGCTTCACATAATATAGGATTAAAAAAGGAAAAAATGAATTTCATTAAGTTTTGACCAAGTTAAGGTGATCAGACATAGGATTTTTATATTTTTTAAAAGTTATAATTAAAAATTATAATTAATTATTTACTTGGAAAAAAATTACAAGAAAATATGCATCACATCCAGAAATGAGTCCTCTACTTATTTATAAAATCTTATAAAAAAATATTTTCATTTTATTGTGGTTAGGGTGGTTAGACAAACACTTACTTCTTATTTTTTCCTTGAAATTTAAGTACTACTACATTGAAATTTCAAATTTTCACCAAATAGATTTTAAAAAATAAAAATACAACTAGTATTTTAGAAACTAAATTCAATTTTCTACATATTATATTCTTACATATTTTTGAAATAATATAGATAACTTATTCAAATTTTTATGTCAAGTTGCCTAACTTTGAGACTTTTGAATTTTTTGCCACTTAATGGCCTATTTTTTCCATGATGATTTTGCACATACCCAAGCCTTCAAGAAATGTGGCCTCATATAATTCTATGGAAAGCAAATGTAATTGAAAATTGCTCCTAGTTATTAGTTATGCAATGTGAAGTAATTGCATAACTACTTAGTGTTGTGACCTTTTCACACATCGCCCCATTCAAAATGGGGAGCCCCCTAATTTTTGCTCCATTCTGGCCTTTTGGCTTGGGTTTGTCTATCTATCTTGCTCTGCCTCTTTTCTGTCAGCCTTTCGAGGATTGCACCCATAATTGAGCTTCAACATGGAGATTTGGCCAAGTCTAAAAGCTAGGGTTTCATCTTTCCTGGTCAGTCTGAAGTTGAATAGGATGAATATATTGAAAATTGAGCTTAACATTGTTCTCAGCATGTTTCCAGCAGTCTCTCAACAAGTTTTTATCGGATTTGGAGGTACTTACTATTTTTAGTAAGTGTGAAATTACAGGCAATTCGTCAGCACTTTTGAGATTTCGATAGTCACACGACATTCAGAGCACATCAAGCTACTTGCATGAAAAATTTGAGCGAAAATAGACAACTTACTATTTTTAGTAGTCCAACTTCTGAGACAAATTTTGGGGCTCAGATGCAGAGTTTTTCTTTGCATGTTGGCATATTCCTTCTGGGTTTTTTGAGACCTTCGCAATGATGTAATATGCAAGACGAGACATATTTTAGAATTTAGTCTGCCGAGGCTATTTTTAGGGTTTGCATGTTAGGGTTTCTTTTGCATGTCAGATGATTCCTGATGGGTTTTTTGAGAGCTTCGCAGTGGTGTGACATGCAAATGGAGATAATAACTCAGTAAGGAACTTACTATTTTTAGTAGGTATGTCCCAGCAGCCGCTTTCCAGCAGTTCAAAATCACAAGCTGATCGCAGTGCCATAGAAACGAGAGCAAACAAAGATCATTTGATACGCATGCAGAGCAAATTAGGATTTCCAACTTCAGAGCCTGAAAAGAGGGGTAAAAAGTCAAAAATTTTGAAAACCGGTGTAAACCACCGCGATCAGCATTCTTTAGGCTATCTGCTGGTAAAATTTCAAGTCGAATGGAGCACTTACTTTTTATAGTAAATCAATTTGGAAATAGGCTAAAAATAGTAAGTCAAGTGCATGCGTCAATGTCAATAGATAGGTCATGTGGTGAGGAGCACCTCATTCAAATTTCAAGTCAATCGGAGCAGTGGATCTATCAGAAGCGAGCAATTACTATTTATAGTAAATCATCTCCATAAATAGGCTAAAAATAGTAGGGTGACTAAAAATGGCAGTGTCGACAGAATAACAAGGTCATGAGGATGCAGTGTTCAAAATTTCAAACCATTCTGAGCTTCAGAAATGCAAAATCAAAGGGCTTACTATAAATAGCAGGGCATGAAAATTGGTGAAAATTAGGAAAAATCCTAAGTCTGTAACTTCATCCAGTAGCCATGGCAGAATGTGCCCAGGTAAATGAGGAGGCATGGAAAATTTTTAAGAGTGAAGCTCGTCGTCCACCATGTCCAAAATGTGCACATCTAGCAACAAAGTCAAAGAGGGTCAACACTTTTCATCCTTCTGCCTAGCCTAAATGCACCTTCAAGGCAATGCCAAGCACAAAAAAATTCTAAGTGTGAGAGTTCATCCCTCACCTAGGCTGAAATGCGCCCAAGGAGAAGATGGTCAAAGAAAAGTCAACAATGTTCGTCCAGTACCTAGGCCAAAATGCGCCCACCTTGAAGCATGAGATCCAGAAAATTTTCTAAGTATGAATATCCTCCTCACCCCTCCAAATGCGCCCAAAAGAAAATAGGTCAAAAGAAGTCAAACAAGTTTCATCCTCCTCCTAGGTGAAAATGTACCCAAAAGCATGCATGTAAAAACAAAACGAGGGAGGTGAAAGGTCACAAAGGACGTGGTAAGAGTTTCATCCACCAGCTATACCAAAATGCGCACAAGAAGGAGATAAGTCAAAGGAGTCAAAGGAATTCATCCTCCTCACCCTCCTAAATGCGCCCAAAACAAGCCATGTCAAGACAAAAATGAGAAGTTGGAGGGTCATCCTCTAGCCAAGCTCAAATGCGCCCAAGTTGAGGTGGTAAAAGTAAGTGCAAGGTGGTAAATGGAGTAAAAAGTGTTGAAAATACCTCAAGGCGTGGTCAATACAAGGGTAAATGTTGGGTGTGATTTTGAATTTCCTCTCCAAGTCTCATATATGCCTAAGGTGATAGGTGTTAGAGAATTTTTCTAAGGTGTGTGAAGTGTGAAAACAAGATGTTAGGCGTGGTTTCAAATTACCTCTTCTAGTGATATGCACCCAAGGTGATTTATGTTAGAGAATATTGCAAGGTGATTTGTGGATTTGTTGCCTAGGCGTTGGAAGTGAAGACTTCTAAGCACAAGATGAATATCCTCCTTCAGACACAATATGCGCCTAAGATGTTGAGTAAAAAAATAATAAAATATGGCTAAGGCGTTGGAGCTTCAAATGAATATTTTCCTAGTGTGAAGTAAAATGCAAAGTGGTGAGTGAGAATAAAATGTGCTAGGCGCCTTTATGAATAAAATCTTTCTAAGTGAAGTTGATGAAATTTCCACCATTGGCAAACGAATAAAATTTTCTAAGGAAGATTTCCTAAGTGCAAGATGATTTAAAATTTTCTAAGGAAAAAATATTTTCTCCCTTAGAAAATACGCCTAAAGCTCAAGGTGGTGAAATCTTTCTTCGTGGAGCACAAGCAAATTTTCTCAGTAGTGAAGTTAGAGATGGATGATAACATAGGTGGATTGATAAAATTTCTCAAGCAAGTGCAACACAGGATGATCACGGGTGAAGAATGGATTTAATTTGACAGAATAACATTTTCTAAGGTTCAAAATTTTAAAATTAAATGAACCCGTTCCTTAGGTACCCATGGATTCAAAGCATTCTGAAGAAAATTCTCTTCTGGGTACTGAACATTTAAAATGATAGATGGATTTCCAAGTCTTCAGCACTTTGCCAACACTTTTTCAGTGAAAAATTTAATCAGTGCTCAAATTGTGAATTTTCCTAAGGGGAAAATTTAAAATTCTCTAAGGCAAGATGAATAAAATGTGTTTTCAAAATGAATTTCTCCAAATGATGAATTCGAAATGAGTTTCCTAGATGATTTTGATTGAATTCTTCAAAGATGAACATTCCAGAGCTGAGGAGGAGTTAAAATTGAATTCAAGTGATAGAGCTCCAGCTAGCGAATTTAAAAGATGGACTTAAATCAAATTTTTTTGAAAGCAAATTCAAAGATGCTAGTCAAAGTTGAGCTTCTAGAAGATCAAGATTCTTGATGTCGAGAGACAAGTGTCAGAAATACCAGAGAGGGAAAATTTGAATTCCTGAAGTGGAGTAGTGGAATTAAATGTACTGGCTATAATTGGCTCCTTTTAGAATTCAATTTTAGGCTATAAAATGAAGAAGTTTCTCACTTATTTTTCACAGTTGAAGAAGTCAAATTTTCTCTAAAGCTTGTTGCTAGGAATTGTTGAAGCTTGAAAAGTTCAAATTTTTGCTGAGGACTGGAGTTTGCTGAAGTTCAAAATTAAAATTTTTGAGACTTCTAGAGAGGGACGCCTTGAGTTTCCAGTGCAAGAGTTGGAGAATTGCTATTGCTGAAGTCAAAAGGGGCGCACTTGCTGATTGCTAGAGTTTGATTTGTTGCTGATTGAAATTTGAAGTTGCTAGAGCTAAGAGGGGCGCACTTGCAAATTGCTGGAGGTATTCAAATCTGTAGTTGGAGAAGGACGCCTTGAGGTGAGAAGTTTCAAAGAATTTAAAAGGTGCAAAGTTCGAATTTGCTATTGCTGATGCCAAGAAGGATGCCTTGAAGTGAGGATATTGCTGAGAGTTTTAAAAGTGCAAACTTGCTAATTGCTAATTGTTGGTGTGAAATACGAATTTATAGAAGTTCAAGTTGCAGATTGAAGTTGCTAAGGCTGAAGCTTACTTAGAAATTTTTATAAGTGTTGAGGCTCGAATTTATTGGAGAAGAAGCTGAGATGGCTGAGGCAAGGGTGACTAGCAAAGACAACAACGGTGCATCCAGACAGGCAGTGATAAAAAAACTAAGTAAGACATTCATGCCAAAATCAAAATTTATTTCAAAGTTGGGCAAGTTGACAGACACCAACTTGGGCTCCGTCAACCTTGAGACCTTCAAAAACAGGATGTTGGGGATTGGAAGTCATCGGCCTTCGACCACTTCACACAATATCCTTCGAAGCGGGTTATATGCAGCTACTGGTTTCCCACCAGCCATTCAATGCTCAGAGCTGATTATGGAGTTCGCCAATTATTATGAGGAGCACAGATCGATCATGTCACCTGATGGCCAAGTGCTAGCCAATCTTACTCCAGTAGCCATCGGTGAAGCTTTCGGTATCCTGGTGTAGAGAAATATGGTTTACAAATCCAGAGAGCGAGTTGAATGGATGTATGCTTCTGCATTCGAGAGATGCATAGAGACAATTAACACTCACTGGATGAGCACTCTCAAGCCTTCTCATAGAAAAGCTGCTGAAGCAAATCATAACAAATGACTTGAAGCAAGAATATGTGACCTCATTATGATGCTGAGTAGAGTTGGTGGATGTGCACAATCATTCATTTTTGAGCCTTGGATGTTTTACTACATCAACCTCGTGCTAGAAGGGAAAGATTATGTCAATTGGGCCGAGATGATCATTGATAATTTGCATGAGCAACTCCTGAGCCTAAGAAGGATGAAGACATTTTACATGAGATCTTACATCATCTATATGTTGGCATGTATGATGAAGTATAGAGGGATTTCTTACAAAGATCCTGTCAGTTGTGGCTCTCATCAATTCAGGATCCATGAGGCTTGTCCATAGTTGCATTTGGTGAGCACAACTCACTACAAGCATGTCAATGATTCCTTCACCATGTACATCACGAGATTGCTTCAAGAGCGGTTGCATTACAAAATCTCAAGGGAAACCCAAGAGTTGATTGAAAGGTATGGGTTCTGGTTCATACAATTTATGAAATTTTCTTACATAAGGCTGCAAGGTTTTTCATCGTACCCATATAGGCTGCCTAAGTACCCAACAGATAGAATTTTAATGCTAGAAATATCTAGGCAATTGCTCACCTATGATAAAATTCAAAAGAAAAAGAAGAAGGGAGAAGTAGAATTCCCAATTGTCATGGGCAACTCGGATGAAGTGTGTCCCTCAATACAGGCAGCCAGAGAAGCCGAGAGAAAGCTTCAATTTTATCACTTTTCATATCACACCAGCCGACAACACTATGATCCACATCATAACATCAAATGGGTACTGTCAGAAGAATTTAAACATAAGGCAAACATTGAAGATTATTGGGTTGATGCATGAGATGAGATTGAAGTAAGGAAAAGAATGTTCTCTCGGTTGCCGATTACTTTAATCAGGGAGTGTGAAGTTGTGCCGGTTCCAGACCAGGTGAAGGAGGATATGGATATTTTCCATCCGGATTATGCAATAGTGAGAGATACTCCACTTCCACCTCCAGATTGGTCAAAACCTGAGGTTGCAGATTTGGACACACTTTCTATTCTGGTCCTAACATTTACTAGAGCATGGGTTGATAGGCGTGTAAGCAGGTTGGAGAGTAGGTCAATTGCTTTGACTTACAATTTGATGGGAGATCACAAGACACCCACCATTGGCAGGAAGAAATAGATCACACGAGGTGCACAATCCTGAAAGAAAGAGCTAGTTTGACAGGAGCCCACTCAGCCAGAGCCTCCATGAGTTGAGTCACCCATGCCATTGGAGACATGTTCTCCAAGTATATAGGAGGTTTCCTTATTTGTTGATAAGAGGAATGCACTGAATCAGGTGCAAGTAGTGCGAGAAGATAATCAACCTCCACAAAGAGAATCGGTTGGCCAGAGTGTCAACGCACGTGGTAGGGTTGATCAGCAGGATGATGAGGGGACTATTACTCACCCTCAGTTTCAGTAGGAGTTAGAGGTGGCTATGAATGATGATGATGATATAGTTTCAGGAGACACTCAGCCACTTGAGGATGATGAGCCTCACCAGAATGATATAGAGGTTGAGCAAGTTTGAGAAGTAGAGGCACAGGAACAACAGCCCTTTGATATATAGTACGATGTACCTGATTGGCTTAAGGATACAATGAGAAGAAGCCCTAGTGAGGAGTTTGATCCAGCAGTGGAGATGGAAATTTTTTTTAACAAGATCAGTGCACCTCCACAAAAGAAGAAAGCAAGAAAGTTTTCGAAGATATCCACTGAAGAGGATGGCTCTCGCACCCTTCATGTAGTTGTGCCACAGGTTGATTGTGACCAAAATGAAGAAGTGCCTGAGAACTATGTGGTCACGACTTTGGAATTGGGATGCCCCGCTAGTGCGCAGATTGTAGAGGAGTGTGATAACTCCTATCTTGCCCTCAAGGATAGGTTATTCAAGAAAGAAGGGAAGTATAAGAAGTTGAAAAAAGAACATAAAGCTTTAATTAGATATGTGCAGCAATTGTCTCATTCTCGTGGGTAGGGGATCCCAGTAATAGAACCTCCAGTAGAGATACCTAGAGAGTCCATCAGTGGCTTGATGGAGTTAGGAAAGATGGCACAGGAAGCAGACAAGTGGGTCATAGGGGTTCGTGTTGAGACAAAGAAGTTTATGGAGGACATTTCCTTTCCTTTTCAACAGGCTTCCAGTATTTTGGCACGGATGGAGGTGATTGATCATGCTTGGGGCGATGCTTCTGTCTATCAGAGTAAAGTAATTCAGCATCTTGAGGCATTGAGGCATGTTCCATTGTGATCGTTGATTGATGGAGGGGTCATTCAGGAGAATAACAGGTATGAATTCTCTAGATGGTATTCTTCAGCGATCATGAGACGCAGTTTCTTCGACGCTACACATGAAGATTCAGCCAGGATACATAAGGCTATGACCAATATCATAGATGGAGTTCAAAATACTTTTGAGGCCATATTTGCTAGGTGGCTAAATCCGAATGAGGTTAATGTTGATAATTTGAGGGGTAGGCTGGTACCTTTCTTCTCAGAGGTGAAGAACTTCACACAGGATGACTTTGAGAACACCTCCACTTTCTCCAGTTTGATTCAGAGCACGCAGGATTCCTTAGCTGCTTGGAGGAAGTCATGTGCATGGCATGAGACATCAGTCATGGTGCTTGAGTTTCAGCTAGATTATGTTCCACCTATTTCAGTTTAGGAGGTTGAGGCTGTACTTCACAAATTCGTGGAGTTTGTAGCCAGAGAGAAAGAGAAGGGGAACACACTCCTAGATGAGGATCTTCTAGAAGACTGATTATGGGCATTTATTGCCTTTACTATTTTGGAAGTGAGTGGGAATCTTTGATTCATTTAATGTACCACTCCCTATTCTGGCAGTTTTTAGGGTTAGGGCTAAGGTAGCACGATTCTAGCCACTCTATTGATTGTAACCCTAGCCGTCTTTTGGACTGGGCTAGCTATAAAAGGGGGAGTCCCCCTCATTTGTATTTCATTAGAGATTAGACTAGCATTAGATTTGGAGATCAGAATAGAGAGAGTAGAGCATTGTAGACATTTTGTGGAGAAGAAAGAAAGTTTTCCCTTTGAAAACTTTTGTGGAGATTGTTGTGTAACACTTTCATGATAATAGATCTTTTCATTGATGGTGGAATTCATCTTTGTCATGAAGAGCTAGCATGGTCTCTTCTTCCTTTCGGATCCAAGTAGCTTAATTTTCATCTCATGCAAGTAGTTTACTTTGATGTGTGGTGTTTTTTCGAGGTAGCTTCTTTCATTCCATACCACTAGCATCTTGTTGATGATAAGTTCGTCTTGCGTGGTCAACTAGAAATTATCTTGAGTTTAACTTCGATTGTGATTTGTATACTTATATGCATCGTTCTGATGGTGTATGTATGCTAAATTATGATTTGAACATCTTTTGCTATCCCTTTGAAGATTGCACTAATTTCACTAAAGCTGTCTGACGAGAGGCTAAGTGAAATTTGGTTGAAGTCTGCCAAAATCAAGCCCTACATATCCTACATTTAGAATAGAGTATAAGTTTCTTAGGCCCTATACTCTTTTACTTTCTGCACATTTCTGATTAGATTTAGGAAAACATATTATATTGCCAAATCATACATGCAAGAATCCCCTTGAAATCACATACCAGTTGTTAACTACAAGAAGTTTGAACAATTGTGTAAGTCCCCTCGTAAGAACATAGCAATACACATAAACCAAGTGAGGGTATTCTAAGTATTTGGAACCTTGGATTTGAATGTGCGAACTTTCTCGCAATCTTAGCACACGGAATACTTTGATCAAGAGAGAATGGAGTAGCCTTCAAATTATTTTGTTCTTCGGCTAATTAGTGAGGTCACAAAAATCATATCAACGGAGAAAAACTGGCACTAGAAGGAGGGCCTTCCAAGAGTTCCTATAGTTAGCAATCATATTCAAATAAGAAGGGATTTTCATTCAAAGTAAATTCATTGGAGAAGGATTATCATGAGTCAAAATGGTGCTACCGCATAGAGAGATATTTCCAATGTTGCAGCCTAATTTGGGATTCAATGACGACCAAGAAGACATTCTTTCAGGACTGAACAATCTTGCTTGGAAAACAAAGGAGAGCTACGCCCAGTACATGAGAACTTGCTTTGTGTTGGAGGAAGAAGAAGAGAAGGCTATTAAAATTCAATTTGCAATTGAAAGAAAATTGCTGAATCAAAGACAACCACTCGCTCCTCTTCCTCGCCGATAGTAATCAGCTACATCCTAGATTGCATTAGTTCCTTCTCACCTGATAAGTTGAAAAGAATCTTGAGGTCCACGCCAAGTTCATCCAAAGACTTTGTGGAGTTGGAGTTGCCTACTCGAGCAGGGAAGAAGAAAGAAGTCTGTACAAGTAAAGAAGTTGAGTCAAGTGAAGAAAGCAGAGAGTAAATTTCAAGTTTGTTCCGAACTCCACCAAGTGTCTCAAGGTTTGCTCAGCCCAAAGCAGTTCAAGTTGCCACACCAGTGTTTGTTCAGCAACCAGTTCAGGCCACAACCCAATAATTGTATATCAAAGGTGGCAGCCAATTCAATCAATGGCTCAACTAGGAGGTCAACAAGGGGGTCAACCAGCTCCTAATGGTGCTACTTGGCTAGTTACTAATCCATCTTCGCTTGAGTTTGCAGATTATCATGACATGCCGAAGAACCCAGAACACTTCTGCACCAAGTATCAAGTTAATGATCCAAACCGTTCTGCTGAGGATCACATCAAGATTTTCAAAGATCATTTATGAAATAGACAAATTGCATATGCAGATGTAGCTTGCAGACTCTTCCCGTACTCCTTGGGGGAAGAAGTGCACTTTTGGTTTATACATTTGCCAGTTGGGTCTATAAGGACATGGGAGTAGATGAAAGAAGCCTTCATTAGAAAGTTTGGAATTCCTATTACCCCAGTAGAGCTCTTCCACCAATTCATAGAAGTGAGGAGACAAGACAAAGAGCCTATTCATGCCTTCAACAACAGATTCTAGAAGGCTCTCACAAGGCTACGTGCTCCATACATTGTTCCAGACGCAAGGGAAAATTACTATGCAACCTTGGACCCATTGACTGCGATGTTTGTAAGACAAGCTCATCCCATTCTAGCAGATATGAACCAAGCATACGCGAAGGCTATAGAAGTAAGTCAAAATATGGGACAAAACACAACTGGGCCTCTTTGTACATAGGTTTGATGACGGTGAACAATCAAATGCAAACACTTAGTCCAACATGGAATCAGAAAATTTCATCATTAAATCCAACTTCAGCACCATCTAATCAATTGGTTCTCCATCCTGGGGTGCCTTTATCCCAAACTCCAGCAACATAGCCTGTCTATCTTCAGAACACAGTGCCACCAGCAAGAACACAAGAAGAGAAAGATGAAATGAAAGAACTAGTAGAATAAATGAAGAGGTTGTCATCCGAGGTGACTCACCTCAGAAATCAAAATAATCAAATGCAATCTATGTTGAAGAATTATCAGGCACATCCAGGTGCCAATCGAGGATATCAGAATAATCCTCAACACCATCAAGATGCCCATCAAGGACATGGACATGACAACAACCATGGGTATCAAAATAATAACCAAGGATATCAAAAGAGGTCCTGGAATACTGGACCTAACAACATAGGAGTTTCATCCCCGCTAGAAAATCCACCACCTCCAGAGAATCATCCCACAGATAGAGTATTTTTGGTAGAAGCTGCTATGTCCGGATGGTGTAGACCTCATAATACAAGTCAACATTAAGAGTTACAGTGCCATGAATTTCAAGTAGCGGCTGATATTTTTAAAGGAGAAGTAAAAAGCATGGAGGGTACTGAGAATCCTCTGACCACCAGGTATGAGATTGTCCCAGTACAAAGATATGGGCAGGCACTAATCATAGAAAATGTGAATTTTTTGTTTGAATATCAAAGTTACATGCCACCAAAAGTCAATCACAGGTTTCCACCAGCTTCGGGAAATGGTCCCGTGGATGTACCAGACACTCAAGTTTACGAAGAAGCTCAAGTTTATTCGGAGGCTCAAATGTATTCAGAGGTTCAAGATAGTTACTCAAAGGAGCCACTTGAGCAAGGTAACTACACTTTTCCACCTCTCAACAATAGTGTGTTGGTAGAAGGGAGAAGAGAGGTGCATGCATTTCAAACTTTCGGAGGAGCAACACCTAAAGTGTACTAGAGGACCTATCATCAAAAGGAGCCTTTGACGTCCTCAATTCCTTTGAATAATTTTGTGACTCCGCCAAATCTCAATGCGAGCAATAATCCAACTGTGCCTCAGGATTCCCCAGAATATAGACAGCAGAATGTGATGCAAATAGAAATGGACAGCAAACTGTCCAACAACCCATTCACATGATGGAGTGTCCTCAAAAGGACAATCTTCCAAGAGACGATATGAGAAGGTTAAGTTCCTATGTGCTAGAAGAAGTTAAGAAAATCAAAGTCAGTCTTCCTCTATATGAATTAATGAAGATCTCAGAGGTTAGAGACACAATTCTGGGAAGCCTATACGAGACACCAGCTGTAAAGAATACATCTCAAGAAACACCTAGTTCATCTAGAAATCCTCTAGTCAACACATAGTCATGTCCTGTGTAGAGCGCAAACATGGTAGAAGAGGTGCCTCACGCGCCATTCAACACTTGGGAGACTCCGCAAAAGTCCCATGGTTTTGTGGGGATGGTACAAGGATCTTCAAGTGAGCCTAAAAGGCCGAGGACTGAAGATAAAAGAAGAGTTAAATTCAATTTTCCTACAGAGCAAAAGCAAGAGCAGACACAGAAGGTGGCCCAGAGCAATAAAATTCCATTGGATAAGAGGAATGAAAAGAAGAATACTCCTATTGAAGAAAAGAAGAAACCAGTAGTATTCTATCAGGGAAAAGATGAACCAGCCCCATTCCTGGTGTCGGTTAGAATTTTTAGAAAATTACTACACAATTGTTTAATTGATTCTGTGCCTCGAGCAACGTTATGCCATTAAGGGTGTGTCAAAGGTTGGGTATAGTCCTATTGCAGACCACAAAGAAGGTGACCCAGCTAGACAAGACTAAAGTTCCAGTTGTTGGAGAGTTGAATAATATTCATATATAGTTATTAGCTGACCCCCGAATTTAGAGTTGTATTGACATATCAGTATTTGATATACCAAATGGGTATGGCATGTTGCTAAGCAGAGACTAGGCCAGAAAGTTGAATGGATATATTGCGACTAATTTTTCTCACATGTGGCTTCCATGGAAGGGAGTCCCAAATCAAATCAAGATCGAGAGTACACCAAGGCTTAAATTGATGATCATTGAGTATGGTGAGGATAATGAGATAATGTTCATAGAGACTGATTTAGGCTCATATAGGCCTATCAAGCAAGAAGTATTGATGCTACAAAGCTCAAATGAAGCAAATATTTTAGAAGACACCACCACTTCCACTGAAGTTTTGATTGAAAGTGACTCAAGTGATAGTGAAGGTGGAGGAACATTTGAAAACTTCAGGGACTTTGTCCTTAAGAGTGTGAAACAAGAAACAGAGTTGGGTAAGGACACCTCAATCAAGAATTTGTTGCTCCCCAACTGGTGTAGAATACATGAAGCATTTCATTCTGAGATCACTTGTGCTATGTGCAAAGTAGCATTAGAGAAAGTTGCAAGGCTCGTCCCACAAACTTCATCGCAAGAAAAGGATTGGAAGAAGAGTGAAGAAAATAGTGTCTCAATAAAGGAGCTTATAGAAGATGATACAGCTCAGTCAAAGATTGAAGAAAAGGTTCCAGAGGTGTGCAATCAAGAAGAAACACGTGTTTGGTCTCCTAGCAATCCTACACAGGATCAAGTATGGACTTTGAGGTTCAATGGATCAAAGTCAAAGAAAGGAAATGGAGCAGGATTTGAATTAGTTAGCCCAACAGGAGAAGCTTATTTGGGTGCTTACAGGCTTCAGTTTTCATGCACCAATAATGTTACTGAATATGAATCCTTGATCCATGGATTGCTCCTTGCAATTCAGAAGGCAGCCAAGATTGTACATGCCATTAGGGATTCTGACATTGTGGTCTGCCAAGTAAGGAAGCAGTTCACCTGTCACAACAAGAGATTGAACTACTATTGCAATAGAGTTTGGGATTTGATAGAAAGCTTTGATGCGTTCAATATAAAGAAAGTTTACAGATCCAAGAATACCGTTGCAAACTCTTTGGCACAAGCTGCTAGTTCCTTGGAGCCACTGGCAATGGAAGGATTGAAGAAGTTTATAGTAGAGTTGGTTTCAACCCTGGCAATCCCTGATAACATAAAGAATTTCCAAGTGTTCGATGACGATAAATAGATTCTGGATTTTCTCACATGCTCAAGAGTGTTTGAAGCACAAATCATCGATGAAGAAGAGACTGAGGAAGCTGAATACGACACAAAAGGGATTCTAAATTTAAAGACGAATGTCATTCCAAGAGGAATGGTTGAATTAGAGAGATTATTTGATATTGATAAATTGAGTAGAAATCAAAGCACTCAAGGTAATGATTGTGAAGCTTTCAATCTAGGAATAGACAAACAAGTGAGGAATGTTTTTATTAGAAAATTTTGCACACCTAAAGAGAGGGAAGGCATCTTGAAGATCATGAAAGAATTTCCAGAGGTGATAGCTTGGGGATACGAAGATCTCAAGACATATGATACCTCATTGATTACACATACAATACCACTGAAGCCAGGAAATAAACCATTCAGACAGAGGTAGAGGCCCATGAATCCATTGTTAGAGCCATTGATCTATCAGGAAGTCAAGAAGCTGCTTTCGGCCAGGATTATTTTTCCAGTGAGGCACCCTACATGGGTTGCCAATCTCGTACCTTTCAAAAAAAAGAATGGAGAAATAAGATTGTGTGTAGACTTCTGCAATCTGAACAGGGCCTCCGAGAAAGATAATTATCCCTTGCCTTCGTTAGATGAAGTATTGCAAATAGTGAATGGTTCACAAATGATGTCCTTCTTGGAGGATATTCAGGATATAATCAAGTGATGGTTGAACAAGAAGATAGATTGAAGATAGAATTCACCACTAAATGGGGAACCTTTGCGTACAAAAGAATGCCTTTCAGCTTGATCAATGCAGGGGCCACTTTCTAGTGAGCAATGGACATCGCCTTTCAAGACCTTGTCAGAAAGTGCATAATTATTTACATGGATGACCTAACTGTGTTCTCAAAGAAAATAGGAGATCACATTGAAGATTTAAGAAAGATATTTTAGAGATGTAGAAGATTTGGTGTCTCTCTAAACGCTAAGAAATGCATATTTGGTGTCACCGAAGGTAAACTGTTGGGTCATGTCATTTCAGAGAGGGGCATATTAATTGACCCCGAACGTATTGAAGCTATTTCAAAGATTGGTTTGCCAAGTAGTCAGAAAGAATTGAGATCATTCTTTGGCAAGATCAATTTTGTTAGAAAATTTATTACTGGGTTTGCCGAGATAGTAAGACCACTAAATGAGATGCTCAAGAAGGATGCAAAAGTTGAGTGGACTCCACATACTAGGAGGGCTTTTGATGAGATCAAGCAAGCTATAATGGTGCCCCAGTGTTGGTTAGTCCAGACTACACAAATCCTTTCTATCTATATTCATTTGCTTCAGAGCACACCTGCGCAGCAGTGCTGACCCAAAGGATTGAAGAAAAGGATGAGCATCCAATTGCTTTTATGAGTGCCCCCTTGAAAGAAGTAGAGTTAAGATATCCGAGCATTGAGAAGCAAGCATATGATTTAGTAAAAGATTTCAAGAAATTCAGATATTATATCTTGAGAAGCAAGGTTCATGCGATAGTTCCTGACGCCATAGTAAAGACCTTGCTGATGCAAAATGAGTTAGGAGAAAGAAGAGGTAAGTGGGTCGCCACTTTGCAAGAGTATGATATAGAGATAAAGCCAATGAAATTGGTTCGAGGACAAGCTTTGGCTCAGACAATTGCAATGGTTGGCCCAAAATTGGTTCAACAAACTTATGTATTGGAGGAGGTGTCTCCTGGAGAATGGTACGATGACATAGTTTATTACTTGCTAAATCACAGATACCCTCACCATTTGAATCCAGTCCAATGAAGAGCTTTAAGAATGAAAAGTCAAATATTTATGCTCCAAGGATCGGTTCTCTATAGGAGGAATTATGAAGGAATCTATTTGAGATGTGTAGGGAAACAAGAAGCCAAACAGTTAATGGAACACTTTCACGAGAAGTTTGGAACCGGGCATGGAGGAAGTCTAGCCACAGCCCATCAGATCGTGAGAGCCAGATACTATTGGCCCACACTTTTTAAAGACACGTATGAACATGTGAAAGCTTGTCACATCTATCAGATAGCAAAAAATAGAGGGAGGTACCCCGCTATGCCCTTACAACCAGTGATTGAGGTCAGACCTTTTGCAAAGTGGGGATTAGATTTTATTGGTATGATCAATCCGCCATCATCAGGACAACATAGGTATATTTTGATAGTGACAGATTACTACACCAAATGGATAGAAGCTCAGGCCTTGAAGTAGTGCACATCAGATGTGGTTATCAGGTTTCTTGAGGAGAACATTGTGACAAGATTTGGATGCCCCCATGTCCTGGTCAGCGACAACAGTTCAGCTTTCTCATCGCTGAAGTTTTCTAATTGGGCTTTCGAGTATGGAATCACATTAAAGTTTTCCTCCAATTACTATCCACAAGGGAATGGACTAGTAGAGTCCACAAATAAGAATTTGTTGAACGCTATTAAGAAGTTGTTGGATAAGAATCTGAAAGATTGGCACACGCAATTGAGGTTTTCTCTATGGGCAGATAGGATTAGAACCAAGAGTTCATTAGGAACATCTCCATACCACTTGGTCTACAGACAGGATCCAGTTTTTCCAGTACAATTGAGGATACCAACCCTCCAGTTCATTCAAGAATACCTCGAAGGAGAAGATCAAGTTCAAACAAGATTGTCTGAGTTGATGCATCTAGAGGAGAAACAGGATGAAGCACTTGAAAATTTGGCAAAACACCAAGCAGTGGTGAAGAGATGGTTTGATAAGCAAGCTAAGATCAAGTCATCTAGGATTTCTGACTTGGTTTTATACTAGGACAAGGCCCATGAGAAGAAAGGTGATCACGAAAAGTTTAACAAATTGTGGTTGGGTCCATATCAGATTTCTAAAATCCTAGGAGATAATGCATTTAGATTGCGTATATTGACAGGGGAGGATGTCCCGTTGCCCATCAACGGACAGTTCCTCAAGCATTATTTCCAATCCTAGGTTCTCTCTGAGAGCCTGCTTTGTAACATAGTTAGATTAGGGTTTGCTTTCCCATTCGTTTGCTTTCCATTTGCTTTCCTATTCTTCTTTTGATTTTGGTTTGTTACCTTCTGGGTTTTTGGTTTGGCATTTTCATCCCTTGAGTTGTCCGCTCAAGTGGTTTTGGTTTGGAATGGGCAAGCATTTTAGGGTTTCCCATTACGAAGGGGGTGATGATGGTTTTAACTTTCACAATGTGGCTTCCTCCACTAGAATTTGTGCAAATTTTTGAAAAGACTAAGATTGTTTTCCTCTTGTCATCATCTGGTTAGCGATTGAACTCGTCTCGAGAGGTTAACCCATTATTGTGTCTTAACACACGAGTCTAAAGACCTTAAAAATCTTACCTATCTCCATTCTGATTCATTTCAGTTTCTTGGGAAAGGTCTTGGCAGGAGAAAATCTTACATCTTGCTTTATTGCCACTACAATTCTCAAACCCATTGGAGGCTTCATTGCCTGCCGACCAATCAAGGAATTGATGGAGAAATCAAATGAAGAAAGGAAAATGTGCTCAAAAGAAATATCTGAAAACAAAAGGAATAAAAAATGAAAAAATAAAAACATTATGAAATATTGGTTTTGGGAACATACGAGTAACTCCACTGGGGCTATGGACACCCGACCGACAGTGGAGCAATATTCATGGGAATTGTAGCGACAACCTCGTCGAGGCTATGGATGCCTGACTAGCAGTGATGAAATGTCCAGGATGCTTTTGAAGTGAAGATATTTATATAACCTATGGTGAACGATTCTGAAAGTCGATATGGTTTGGAGACGGAACAAATGCACACACTCACAGGGTTTTAGATGAAAGTGTTCTGATCCAATGTCAGATTCTCCTCCCCTTTTGAGTAAGTATTCATTCTGTATGATGGTTTGAGGAAGATTAATCGAGGTTCAATTCTTAAAGTGTTTTTCAACACTTTCCTGTGGAGTCGCCAGATGTTATGACCTTTTCACACATCGCCTCATTCAAAATGGGGACCCCCCTAGTTTTTACTCCATTATGGTCTTTTGGCTTGGGTTTTTCTCTCTGTCTCGCTCTGCCTCTTTTCTATCAGACTTTTGAGGATTGCACCCATCATTGAGCTTAAACATGGAGATTTGGCCAAGTCTAAAAGCTAGGGTTTCATCTTTCCTAGTCAGTCTGAAGTCGAATAGGGTGAATATATTGAAAATTGAGCTTAACATTGTTGTCAGCATGTTTCCAACAGTCTCTCAACAAGTTTTTATCATATTCTGAGGTACATACTATTTTTAGTAAATTTGAAATTACAGGCAATTCGTCAGCACTTTTGAGATTTCGGCAGTCACACGGCATTCAGAGCACATCAAGCTACTTGCATGCAAAATTTTAGCGAAAACAGACAACTTACTATTTTTAGCAGTCCAGCTTCTGGGACAAATTTTGGGGCTCAAATGCAGAGTTTTTCTTTGCATGTCGACATATTCCTTCTCGGTTTTTTGAGACCTTCGCAATGATGTAACATGCAAGACAAGACGACAACTTTTAGAATTTAGTCTTCTAAGGCTATTTTTAGTGTTTGCATGTCAGGGTTTCTTTTGCATGTTGGATGATTCCTGATGGGTTTTTCGAGAGCTTCGCAGTGGTGTGACATGTAAATGGAGATAATCAGTCAGTAAGGAACTTACTATTTTTAGCAGGTATGTCCCAGCAGCCACTTCCTAGCAGTTCAGAATCATAAGCTGATCGCAGTGCCACAGAAACAAGAGCAAACAAAGATCATTTGATACGCATGTAGAGCGAATTAGGGTTTCCAACTTTGGAGCCTGAAAAGAGGGGTAAAAAGTCAAAAATTTTGAAAACCAGCGTAAACCACCGTGGTCAGCATTCTTCAAGCTATCTGCTAGTAAAATTTCAAGTCGAACGAAGCACTTACTATTTATAGTAAGTCAATTTGGAAACTGGCTAAAAATAGCAAGTCAAGTGTATGTGTCAATGTCAACAGACAGGTCACGTGGTGAGGAGCGCCTCATTCAAATTTCAATTCAATCGGAGCAGTGGAGCTATCATAATTGAGAAATTACTATTTATAGTAAATCACCTCCAGAAATGGGCTAAAAATAGCATGGTGACTAAAAATGGCAGTGTCCACAGAATAACAAGGTCATGAGGATGCAGTGTTCAAAATTTCAAACCGTTCTGAGCTTCAGAAATGAAAAATCAAAGGGCTTACTATTAATAGCAGGGCATGAAAATTGGTGAAAATTAGGAAAAATCCTAAGTCTGGAACTTCATCCAGTAGCCATGGCAGAATGCGCCCAAGTAAATGAGGAGGCATGGAAAATTTTTAAGAGTGAAGCTCGTCCTCCACCATGTCCAAAATGCGCACATCTAGCAACAAAGTCAAAGAGGGTCAACACTTTTCATCCTTTTGCCTAGCATAAATGCACCTTCAAGGCAATGCCAAGCACAAAAAAATTCTAAGTGTGAGAGTTCATCCCTCACCTAGGCCGAAATGTGCCCAAGGAGAAGATGGTCAAAGAAAAGTCAACAATGTTCATCCAGTACCTAGGCCAAAATGCGCCCACCTTGAAGCATGAGAGCCAGAAAATTTTCTAAGTATGAATATCCTCCTCACCCCTCCAAATGCGCCCAAAAGCAAATAGGTCAAAAGAAGTCAAACAAGTTTCATCCTCCTCCTAGGTGAAAATGCGCCCAAAATCATGCATGTAAAGACGAAATGAGGGAGGTGAAAGGTCACAAAGGATGTGGTAAGATTTTCATCCACCAGCTATACCAAAATGCACCCAAGAAGGAGATAAGTCAAAGGAGTCAAAGGAATTCATCCTCCTCACCCTCCTAAATGAGCCCAAAACAAGCCATGTCAAGACAAAAATGAGAAGTCGAAGGGTTTTCCTCTAGCCAAGCTCAAATGCGCCCAAGTTGAGGTGGTAAAAGTAAGTGCAAGGTGGTAAATGGAGTAAAAAGTGTTGAAAATACCTCAAGGTGTGGTCAATACAAGGGTAAATGTTGGGCGTGATTTTGAATTTCCTCTCCAAGTCTCATATACGCCTAAGGTGATAGGTGTTAGAGAATTTTTCTAAGGTGTGTGAAGTGTGAAAACAAGATGTTAGGCATGGTTTCAAATTCCCTCTTCTAGTGATATGCGCCCATGGTGATATATGTTAGAGAATATTGCAAGGTGATTTGTGGATGTGTTGCCTAGGCGTTGGAAGTGAAGACTTCTAAGCACAAGATGAATATCCTCCTTCAGACACAATATGCGCCTAAGATGTTGAGTAAAAAAATAATAAAATATGGCTAAGGTGTTGGAGCTTCAAATGAATATTTTCCTAATGTGAAGTAAAATGCAAAGTGGTGAGTGAGAATAAAATGTGCTAGGCGCCTTTATGAATAAAATATTTCTAAGTGAAGTTGATGAAAGTTCCACCATTGGAAAACGAATAAAATTTTCTAAGGAAATTTTCCTAAGTGCAAGATGATTTAAAATTTTCTAAGGCAAAAATATTTTCTCCCTTAGAAAATATGCCTAAAGCTCAAGGTGGTGAAATCTTTCTTCGTGGAGCACAAGCAAATTTTCTCAGTAGTGAAGTCAGAGATGGATGATAATGCAGGTGGATTGATAAAATTTCTCAAGCAAGTGCAACACAAGATGATCACGGGCGAAGAATGGATTTAATTTGATAGAATAACATTTTCTAAGGTCCAAAATTTAGAAATTAAATGAACCTGTTTGTTGGGTACCCATGGATTCAAAGCATTATAAAGAAAATTCTCTTATGGGTACTAAACATTTGTAATAATAGATGGATTTCCAAGTCTTCCGCACTTCGCCAACACTTTTTCAGTGAAGAATTTAATCAGTGCTCAAATTGTGAATTTTTCTAAGGGGAAAATTTAAAATTCTCTAAGGCAAGATGAATAAAATGTGTTTTCAAAATGAGTTGCCTAGATGATTTTGATTGAATTCTTCAAAGATAACTTTCCAGAGCTAAGGAGCTAAAATTGAATTCAAGTGACAGAGCTCCAGCTGGTGAATTTAAAATATGGACTTAAATCAAATTTTTTGAAAGAAAATTCAAAGATGCCAGTCAAAGGTGAGCTTCTAGAAGAGCAAGATTCTTGACATTGAGAGACAAGTGTCAGAAATACCAGAGAGGGAAAATTCAAATTCTTGAAGTGGAGTAGTGGAACTTAAATGTACTGGCTATAATTCACTCCTAGAATTTAATTTTAGGCTATAAAATGAAGAAGTTTCTCACTTATTTTTCACAGTTGAAGAAGTCGAATTTGCTCTGAAGCTTGTTGCTAGAAATTGTTGAAGCTTGAAGAGTTTGAATTTTTGTTGAGGATAGGAGTATGTTGAAGTTCAAAATTAAAATTGCTGAGACTTCTGGAGAGGGACGCCTTGAGTTGCCAGTGCAAGTATTGGAGAATTGCTATTGTTGAAGTCAAAAGGGGCGCACTTGCTGATTGCTAGAGTTTGATTTGTTGCTAATTGAAATTTGAAGTTGCTAGAGCTAAGAGGGGCGCACTTTCAAATTGCTGGAGGTATTCAAATCTATAGTTGGAGAAGGACGCCTTGAGGTGAGAAGTTTCAAAGAATTTAAAAGGTGCAAAGTTTGAATTTTCTATTGCTGATGCCAAGAAGGATGCCTTGAAGTGAGGATATTGCTGAGAGTTTTAAAAGTGCAAACTTGCTAATTGCTAATTGCTGGTGTGAAATACGAATTTATAGAAGTTCAAGTTGTAGATTGAAGTTGCTAAGGCTGAAGCTTACTTAGAAATTTTTCTAAGTGTTGAGGCTCAAATTTATTGGGGAAGAAGCTGAGATGGCTGAGGCAAGAGCGACTGGCAAAGACAACAACGGTGCATCTGGATAGGCAGTGATCAAGAAACTGAGTAAGACATTCATACCAGAATCAAAATTTATTTCAAAGTTGGGCAAGTTGACAAACACCAACTTGGGCTCCGTCAACCTTGAGACCTTCAAAAATAGGATGTTGGGGATTGGAAGTCATCGGCCTTCGACCACTTCACACAATATCGTTCGAAGCGGGTTATATGCAGCTGCTAGTTTCCCTCCAGCCATTCAATGCTTGGAGCTGATGATTGAGTGCACCAAATTTTATGAGGAGCACAGATCGATCATGTCCTCTGATGGCCAAGTGCTAGCCAATCTTACTCCAGCAGCCATCGGTGAAGCTTTCGGGATCCTGGTGCATAGAAATATGGTTTACAAATCCAGAGAGTGGGCTGAATGGATGTATATTTCTGCATTCAAGAGATGCACGAAGACAATTAACACTCACTGGATGAGCACTCCCAAGCCTTCTCGTACAAAGCTGTCGAAGCAAATCATAGCATATGACTTGAAGCAAGAATATTGTGACCTCATTATGATGCTGAGCAGAGTTGGTGGATGTACACAATCATTCATTTTTGAGCCTTGGATGTTTTACTACATCAACCTTGTGCTAGAAGGGAAAGAATATGTCAATTGGGCTGAGATGATCAATGATAATTTGCATGAGTAGCTCCTGAGCCTGAGAAGGACGAAGACATTTTACATGAGCTCTTACATCATCTATATGTTGGTGCGTATGATGAAGTACAGAGGGATTTCTTATAAAGAACCTGTCGGTTATGGCTCTCATCAATCCAAGATCCATGAGGCTTGTCCACAGTTGCATTTGGTGAGCACAACTCACTATAATCATGTCAACGATGCCTTCACCATGTACATCACGAGATTGCTTCAGGAGCGGTTGCATCACAGAATCTCGAGGGAAGCCCAAGAGTTGATTGAAAGGTATGGGTGCTAGTTCATACAATTTCTGAAATTTTCTTACATAAGGCTACAAGGTTTTTCATCATACCCATATAGGCTACCTAAGTACCCAACAGATAGAATTTTCATGCTAGAAATATCTAGGAAATTTCTCACCTATGATAAATTCAAAAGAAAAAGAAGAAGGGAGGAGTAGAATTCCCAATTGTCATGGGCAACTCAGATGAAGTGTGTCCCTCAATACAGGCAGCCAGAGAAGCCGAGAGCGAGCTTCAATTTTATCACTTTTCATATCACACCATTCGACAACACTATGATCCACATCATAACATCAAATGGGTACTGTCAGAAGAATTTAAGCATAAGGAAAACATTGAGGATTATTGGGTTGACGCATCAGATGAGATTGAAGTAAGGAAAAGAATGTTCTCTCGGTTGCTGATTACTTTAATTAGGGAGTGTGAAGTTGTGCCAGTTCCAGACCAGGTGAACGAGGATATGGACGTTGTCCATCTGGATGATGCATCAATGAGAGATACTCTACTTCCATCTCCAGATTGGTCAGAACCTGAGGTTGCAGATTTGGACACACTTTCTATTCCAGTGCTGACATTTACTAGAGCATGGGTTGATAGACGTATAAATAGGTTGAAGAGTAGGTCAATTTCTTTAAGTTACAATTTTATGGGAGATCACAGGACACCCACCACTGGTAGGAAGAAATAGATCACACAAGGTCTGGAATCCAGAAAGAAAGAGCTAGTTCGACAGGAGCCCGCTCAGCCAGAGCCTCCATGAGTTGAGTCACCCACACCATTGGAGACACATTCTCCAAGTATACAGGAGATTTCCTTGTTTGTTGATCAGAGGAATGCATTGAATCAGGTGCAAGTAGTGCGAGAAGATAATCAGCCTCCACAGAGAGAATCGGTTGGCTAGAGTGTCAACGCACCTGGTAGGGTTGATTAGGAGGATGATGAGGGGACTATTACTGACCCTCTGTTTCTGTAGGAGTTAGAGGCAGCTATGAATGATGATGATGATATAGTTTCAAGAGACACTCAGCCACTTCAGGATGATGAGCCTTGCTAGAATGATATAGAGGTTGAGCAAGTTTGAGAAGTAGAGGCACAGGAACAACAACACTTTGATATACAGTACGATGTACCTGATTGGCTTAAGGATAGAATGAGAAGAAGCCCCAGTGAGGATTTTGATCCAGCAGTTGAGATGGAAGAATTTTTGAACAGGATCAGTGCACCTCCACAAAAGAAGAAAGCAAGAATTTTTTTGAAGATATCCACTGAAGAGGATGGCTCTCGCACCCTTCATGTAGTTGTGCCACGGGTTGATTGTGATCGAAATGAAGGAGTGCCTGAGAACTATGTGGTCACGACTTTGGAATTGGGATGCCCCACTAGTGCGCAGATTGTAGGGGAGTGTGATAACTCCTATCTTGCCCTCAAGGATAGGTTATTCAATAAAGAAGGGAAGAGAAGTTGAAAAGAGAACATAAAGCTTTAATTGGATATGTGCAGCAATTGTCTCAATCTCATGGGCAAGGGATCCCAGTAATAGAACCTCCAACAGAGATACCTAGAGAGTCCATTAGTGGCTTGATGGAGTTAGGAAAGATGGCGCAGGAAGCAGACAAGTGGGTCACAGGGGATCGTGTTGAGACAAAGAAGTTTATGGAGGACCTTGCTTTTGCTTTTTAGTAGGCTTCCAGTATTTTGGCACGGATGGAGGCAATTGATCATGCTCGGGGCAATGCTTCTATCTATCAGAGTAAAGTAAGTCAGTGTCTTGAGGCATTGAGGCATGTTCCATTGCAATCGCTGATTGATGGAGGGGTCATTCAGGAGAATGACAGGTATGACTTCTCTAGATGGTATTCTTCAGCAATCACGGGACGTGGTTTCTTTGACGCTGCACATGCAGATTCAGCCAGGATACATAAGGCTATGGCCAATATCATAGATGGAGTTCAAAATACTTTTGAGGCCATATTTGCTAGGCAGCCGAATCTAGATGAGTTTAATGTTGATAATTTGAGTGGTAGGCTATTACCTTTCTTCTCGGAGGTGAAGAACTTCACACAGGATGACTTTGAGAACACCTCCACTTTCTCCAGTTTGATTCAGAGCACGCAGGATTCCTTAGCTGCTTGGAGGAATTCATGTGCATGGCATGAGACATTAGTCATGGTGCTTGAGTTTCAACTAGATTTTGTTCCACCTATTTCAGTTCAGGAGGTTAAGGCTGTACTTAGCAGATTCATGGAGTTTGCAGCCAAAGAGAAAGAGAATAGGAACACACTGTTGGACGAGGATCTGCTAGAAGACTGATCGTGGGAATTTATTGCCTTTACTATTTTGGGAGTGAGTGGGAATCTTTGATTCATTTAATGTACCACTCCCTATTCTAGCAGTTTTTAGGGTTAGGGCTGAGGTGGCACGATTCTAGCCACTCTATTGATTGTAACCCTAGCCGTCTTTTGGACTGGGCTAGCTATAAAAGGGGGAGTCCCCCTCATTTGTATTTCATTAGAGATTAGACTAGCATTAGATTTGGAGATCAAACTAGAGAGAGTAGAGCATTGTAGACATTTTGTGGAGAAGAAAGAAAGTTTTCCCTTTGAAAACTTTTGTGGAGATTGTTGTGTAACACTTTCATGATAATAGATCTTTTCATTGATGGTGGAATTTATCTTTTTCATGAATAGCTAGCATGGTCTCTTCTTCCTTTCAGATCCAAGTAGCTTAATTTTTATCTCATGTGAGTAGTTTACTTTGATGTGTGGTTTTTTTTTGAGGTAGCTTCTTTCATTCCATACCACTAGCAGCTTGTTGATGATAAGTTCGCCTTGCATGGTCGACTAGAAATTATCTTGAGTTTAACTTCGATTGAGATTTTTATACTTATATGCATCATTCTGATGGTGTTTGTATGCTAAATTATGATTTGAACATCTTTTTCTATCCCTTTGAAGATTGCACTGATTTTGCTAAAGCTGTCCGACGAGAGGCTAGGTGAAATTTGGTTGAAGTCTACCAAAATCAAGCCCTACATATCCTGCATTTAGAATAGAGTATAAGTTTCTTAGGCCCTATACTCTTTTACTTTCCACAGATTTCTAATTAGATTTAGGAAAACATACTATATTGCCAAATCATACATGCAAGAATCCCCTTCAAATCACATACCAGCTGTTAACTGCAAGAAGTCTTAACAATTGTGTAAGTCCCCTCGTAAGAACACAACAATACACATCAACCAACTAAGGGTATTCTAAGTATTCAGAACCATGGAGTTGAACATGCGAACTTTCTCACAATCTTAGCGCACGTAATACTTTGATCAAGAGAGAATGGAGCAGCCTTCAAACTATTTTGTTCTTCGGCTGATTGGTGAGGTCACAAAAAACGCATCAACACTTAGGTTCACTTTGTAAAAACTATATTGTAATTGAAATTTTTTTATCTATCAACATCTAGTTGTTAGTTATGTAATGTGAAGTAGTGCTTTGAGTTTGAAAGATGTGCAATGCAATGTAATCAGTGATATGAATATAAACTACATAATATATAACCATTCTTTTTTATTCTATTGTACATTGATATTTAACCATTGCTCAAGATTAATTTTTCAAAGAGTTTAATCATGCACATGAGGAAAAAATGAAATTTCGATTGTCAACTTATATATATCAAATTATCCAATAATCAAGTGTACATCATATACAAAAATGGCATCGACGCCAACTCAAACAAATTTTTACAAAATGTGGCATATGCCATCTCAATATATATTCAAAATTTAAATGCCAAAATGTCTATCTCATCCTAAACTACTAGTGGATCATCAAAATGGAGCATCTTTGAAGCACTATTTGGCTTTGAAGGTAGATTCACAAGAAAATTCGAACCACAATTGATATTAGTTATACTATATAATTTAAAATAGAATAATTAACATCAAAGTCAATATACATTAAATTTTAATTAAACTCTAAAATTGAAATCTTGATTACTTGAAATATACATCTCTTCAAAGGGTCAAGAATCCTAGAATATTCCCCTCTCAAAGAACCAACCAAACCAACTTTTGAAATTTCAATCTATATATGTGAACAAAAGCATAAAATTTATCCAAGTTAGTATACAATTGTCAATAATAGGAACATGTTTACCAAAGACAAAATAAAATAAACACATACCTCTTTAGGTTGATCTTTTTCTTTATTTCCTTCAGGTGTTTCAACACCTTCTCCTTGAGGTGTTTCAACACCTACTCCTTTAGGTGTTCCAATACCTACTCCTTTAGGTGTTGTGACACTTTTCAACAATGAGATATAGCTCACAAGTGCCTATACATAAAAATGACAAGTACATATGAAACTACCAATCTATGTCGATGTATCATGTATAATCAATATAAGATCTTAAAAATCTTAATTCAATCGAATTTGAGTTCAATTACCTTCCCCTTATCTAACATTATGCCTCCATGGTATGGAAAAGGTTGCACCTCACTTGCACTAGGTGTTTCCTACAAGAGGAAAATAAGATAAAAAAATATAAGTTATAATATAATTTCATTAATGACAATTCAAACGACAAGCAAGTATATAATAAAAAAATGTAAATGAGTGCAACAATATATACTGTGTGCATGTCAAGGCCAAATGAAATGTCTCTAAGGGTGTTGTTAGTCACCTATGTGAGCTCCTCCTCAAACATCAACTATTAAATAGACCATGTAAATAAATATTAGTACTTTATACTATCTCTTATTAATATTCATTTAAAGACAAATGCAAGTTATGAATTTACAACTTAAATCTTACTCATGTCACTATTCCAACATCTCCCTCTCTAGTAGGAGAGGACTCTATAGGGTGCACTCCACAACCTTACATTTTATCTATAATGTACACATCATGGAGGTCATAATCAGAAGTGTCCAAGGGATGCTTAATGGGTTGTACAAGAGAACCCAAACATATCGGATGGCACATGGTGCTAGTATGTGGCACACAAATATGTGGACCTGAGTAGGATGATGCAAAAACACTTGAGCCATTTCCAACATCAACAAAATGTGGCTAAGCTACTATAGAAGCATGAAAAACAAAAAGAACACTCAAAGAGTGAATAGCCTAGATAGTCTATATGGCTATATCCTCGATAGTATCTAGATGATATACTAGAGATGGTAGAGGAAGGGGTGGAGGGGGAACATATGGGCATGGGACTACTCTAACTGCCCCTGGTCTATACTAGGGCATACCTCCACTGACACCCTAGAAGGGTTTAATGTCAAAGTAATTGACATGATACCCTAACACAAACTCAGTGCATAATTTTTTAATAAAGTAAAATGGTATATCACAATTTTTGTTTGGTGGTTTATCAAAAACCATACACCAATGATCCCAAAAGTTATCTACAATGTCCCTATTCATGCACCATTTTATAGAAAGTTTTTGTTTATTAACATTAACTATAAAAATAGTGTGGGGGTTAACGAATAAAGAGGCTATTTGGGCTTTTGTTATTTGGAGATCTTTCACATCATTGTAAGACAATCGACATGCATAATACTCCATCATGTCTTCTCACCATGAATGGAAGGCATTATGTTGTGTGAAGAGGGTTTCTATATTTTTAATTATTTTCTTCAATGTATTTTTCATCTTGGATAATCAAGGGATTGTCTTGTAAACATCACAAATTCCCCTCAATTGCTCTATTTTTTCACCAATTAAGTCTTCAACTGATGGGCACAGAGGTGGTGGATCATTTGGAATTTCTACATTTTCATTCTTAGCTAGTGGGTCATTTGGAATTTGTGCATTTTCATTCTCCATTGGTGGGTTATTTAGTATTTATGCATTTTCATTCTCAGCCATACTACATGATTAAAGTTAAAAACTAATTAATCTAATTGAAATTACACAATATAAATGAAATTATAGTAGAAAACCCTAGTTTTTAATAAAAATCCAAAAAAACCCTACTTTTTAACAAAAATCTATAACAAACTCTAGTTTTTAATAAAAATACATAAGCAACACTAATTTTTAATCAAAATCCATAAAAAACATTAATTTTTAATAAAAATCCATTGTAAACTCTAGTTTTTAATAAAAATCAATCAAAAACCCTACTTTTAAAAAAAATCCATCAAAAACTACTTAAAATTATACAGATCTAATTGAAAAATTGATTAAAATAAAAAAAATCCAAAACTTACCTTTGAAATCAAATATCTATTGAAATCAGATATCTAATATCTAGAAGTCGTTCTCACTGTGCGCCAACAACCTCTTCAAAATGAATAAAATGATTGTAAAAGCTTGTTTTATGGTATTTATAGGCAGCTCAAATCAAACATCTAATCCAAATCGAATATCCAATATGTAAATGTTGGTTTGGGCATTGGGTATTTGCAGGATCATCATGGAAAAAATAGGCCCTTAATTGGCAAAAAAATCATAAAAATTAGTGTTAGGCAACTTGACGTAAATATTTGGTGAAAATTTGAAATTTCAATTGAGTAGTACTTAAATTTTAGGGAAAAAATAAGAAGCAGATGTTTGTCTGACCACCCTAACCATAATAAAATGATAATTTTTTTTATAAGATTCTATATATAAGTAGATGACTCATGTTTGGATGTGATGCCTATTTTTTGTAATTATTTTCCAAGTAAATAATTAATTATAATTTTTTATTACAACTTTTAAAATATATTAAAAATCGTATGTTTGACCACCTTAACTTGGTCAAAACTTCATGAAATTTATTTTTTCTTTTTTTAATCCTATAGTATGTGAAGCATAGAATGCAACACATGTTTCAAATTCAAAAAAATGTGATACCGTTTGAAAGTTATAGATGTTTTTCAATCATCCTATCTATTAGGACTTTAGTTG
Source organism: Sequoia sempervirens (assembly GCA_007258455.2). Taxonomy (NCBI): domain Eukaryota; kingdom Viridiplantae; phylum Streptophyta; class Pinopsida; order Cupressales; family Cupressaceae; genus Sequoia; species Sequoia sempervirens. The sequence goes on along the minus strand of VDFB02193867.1, from coordinate 509,550,182 downwards.
TAATTATAATAGAAAATGAATAATAATTATTTATGAAATTCAAATTAAAGCATAATTTATATTGGTGGAATGCTGAGAATCTCCTCCAAAAACCCTTTTCATTTCATCAATTTTGGGTAAAAAAATGTCGTCAACCACATACCCTACAAATACCCATAATATTGCCACTTTTTGGCCCATCATGATCCTGTGCATACCACATTGCTTTGGAGCAATGTACTAACACCCAAGCCAAAAAAAAGTCAACTCAAGATTTTCACATTTTTGGGTTGATGCAAAACTTAATTTTTTTCCCATTACCACTTTTTGGCCCATCCTGATTCTACACATATCCTACCACTATAATTCCCAACATAATAGTGGGCTTCATTACCTACAAGTTGAAGCAACTGAGATTACAAAGAAATATCAAAAGAAATTTCAAAAGAGAAAATATCAACTCTTTAGGCTATTCAAATATCTATATCGGGGCTATGGATGCTTGACTGGTAGTAGAACTATGTTTGGGGAAATGATAGAGATAACCATACTAAGGCAATGGATGCTTGACTGGAAGCAAGGCTCTATCTATGGTCTAATTTACTATAGAAAAATAAATCAAGTTCACACACGTGAGCTCACTAAAATTTAATCTTGTATGCTAGCTAAAGTAAAGATGGATTGCTACAATGAGGATCTAACCATTTATAATTTAAGGACTATAGAAATTTGAAGTATGGTTATTAGTTATGGAATTGTCTTTCTATTTTTTTGTTTTGTTTTTTTGGTTGATAGCTATTTGATTTTAAAAAATGCCCCATTTTTATCCTTGGAAAAATGTGGATCTCTTTTTTCTACTACTTTCCTTTCCCTTCATTTCTTTTTTCTTGCTTTGTTGTGTTGCTTTTGGAGGAAATGGTTAAATGGAAGTTTTTGATTCAACATGTTTAGTCCTTGCCTAAGTTCTTGTCTTTATGAGACTTGAGGTGTTGTAATATCTTTTCCCTAGTCTTATCAATTTACCAGATGCTCGGGTCCTAGAGTTGATGTGGTTACATTAAGGACATTGTAACTTTTCCAAGTTTTCACTTTCTACCTAGTTGGTATGTCAAGCCTGGTGAATTGAAACCTAGATAAATCATTTTGGTGCATGTATTTCCCTTTTCTTTTCTGGTTATCTTCGCCATGACTTTTTATTTCTTTGATCATAGACCAAAAATTGAAGGTTCCTCTCTAAATATGTTTTAAATCAATTTGGTATTGTTTGAACCTAGTTTTGGGTCTCTCTTCACACCCAATTCTCATGAACCTAGTAAGTCAAGTCTCAGTCCTTGGTAATCTTTTCAAGGTCCAGTGTTAGAGGCCTCAATCCAATTTTGATCAAAATTGTTAAGTATCCAAAGTGGATTTTCTCATAAATCCTTTTCCTAGTAAGAATTAAAGTGGCACATAAGTGTGTCACGTAAACCTTCTATGCTATCTTCTTTTCTAATGGTGGCACCTAAGTAGAAATCTAGGTGTTCATGATTTGAACCCTAATTCACCATGATTACACCTTTATTCAAGAAAATTAATGCATTGTAGTAGGTAATTAATGAAGGTGGTGAACAACACATGTACTTGGCACCACCTCGAGCATGCAATTGCTTTGATAATGCTCCACCTTGTGCCATATTACTAAAGTATAAGTAAATTGAAGACTCAAAATATAGATTGTGTAACACAAAGAAAGGTAAACCTTGAGAAGCTAAAGAACATAGCTACCAAGGGTTTGAAGTCACATTCTAAAAGAAAATCATATCACTAGCAAAATCAGGTATGCTTTGAATAGCTTAAATCTTATTAGTTGTTTTATGCATGCATGTATCAAGATAAATTATGTTTCTCATCAAGATAAATTATGTTTCTCCTAGTTTTTTAATGAAAATGTTGATTATTTTGAAGTAAATATAACCTAAGCAAAGATTGAATTTTTTTATGAATTATTTAAAAAATGAATGGTTAAATCTAACCCTAACTCGCACACAAGGCACACATCTATTAATAATGTAGGAAATCTATGAAAACATGAGCACTTCCAAAAGGATCCTAGATGAGGAATTTGTATACTTTGTTTCACAAGCTACACCAATTAGTGGGATGATTAATAGCACTCGTCTAGGATTCTTTTGTGATACTGAATTAATTACGTAGGTTCAACATGAAAATGCTTCGTAGTTTTCAAAGAATGTTATAGAAAGTGGGTTATATTTCAAAGGTGGGTTTCCGCACACAATGGAGGCTCCTAAATTGGTAATGGAATGTATTAATTGGTACAACCCAAACAAGAGGGTCATTAAGAAATAAGGGAGAATCTATGGAGACCTATCTATAAAGGGAATTGTATATATGTTTTGGATCCTCACATCTCACCAGATGAATCCATTGGATATGAAAACCTAGGCCAGAATATATCTAAGTACAAAATAGCATTATAGAAAAACTATGACTATAAAATGGTGCCAGATAGTGATTACTAAGAAAATAAAGCCAATTCCAAGGTCCACTTTTAACCAAGATGTTCAAGACATAATAGCACTATGAAGCAAGATTGTTGGATGAAGAGACACCAGTAAGTTTGAACCATGGATGTTCATACTCATAGCAAAAATAATGGAAGGCTCCATGAAAATTTCTTCAGGAAGTTTCATTAGTGATAAGATGCATGAAAAGATAAAGACATTCCCAGAGTCCTAGTGGTTTTCTATGTCTTGTTATATTTTTTATTCCTATGCCTTAAGGGAAAGCATTCAAGGATTGAATAGAATTGGAACCATGGGTAGAGAACCAAGGAATAATTTAATATATGCCCATTTACCCCAAATCACCATCTGCAAGTACCTAAAGGATCACTAAAGGATTAATGATGTGTTATCTATGAAGTTAGTGAGAATAATGGAGGCTGACAAAGTGAAAAGGTTGTCTCTAGAAGCATAAAGTGTCATTTAGCAGGTTGGGGGTTGGTACATTCAATTTACCACTTTCACCTACATCATGGTGGAAGGATTTGAAGGCTACCCTTTCATGTTACCTAGGTATCCAATAGACAAAATGTTATTATTATAATTAGTGAGATAGATGAAGCCTCCCCATACTCTTTTCTTAGCATCATGCAAAACAAGTTTTGTTAGATTCCCTATCAAAATTGGGAATTACAAATGTAATGTGACTAAGTGGGATGATATGTGCGAAGAGGAATTGAATATGTATAACATAGAGCTCATTACACTCAAAAGAAAGAATTATGATCCAAAGGGAAACCTTGCCATGGAAATAGGTGAAAAGTATTCCCATGTGTATGATTTAGAATATTTTTCGTTTAATTGTGATGAAAAGAACCAATTAAGGAATCAATCATATCAAAGGTTATCATTACAATCAACAAGGATTCCAAGACTCCTTGATATTCTAAAGTAGGTGGATAAAGATGATGGAGAGGTTTCAAATCTAATTTATAATTTAGAGAAAATTTATCATGAACCTATCTCAGATCTAGACTATGAAAAGGAAGAAATAGCAACTATTGAAGAAATTTCTGAGAAAATGTTGAATTTATACACTCAACACTAGATTGATAACTATAAGAAAGCACTAAGGAAAGATGGGATAAAGCTCACATACATGATAAATATAAGGGAAAAAAAAAAGAGTAGAGGATAATTCCAAGTATGAGGAGCTTGCTAAAAAGAATAGAAAAGTTAAGAAAATAGAGGCAGATTGACATGCTAAGGAGAGAACCCCTGAGGCTTCAAGCTAGAAAATTTCAATGACACTAGCTAGCCAACATGAAGAAGTTGTGGCCAGTAAGGCTAAGGAGAAGTAAGGCCGAAAGCAATATTTTCATCAACAACAAGAAGTAGGCCTTTCTTTTGTAGAGAAAAGTTTGAATTCTCAGAAGAAGAAGACATGAAGATAGCTAATAATGGTGGATGAATCAATTCAAGAGAATGAGGTTGAGTGAAAATCATGTCAACATTCAAGCATGGTTTCCATTTAGATTGTTCATTCGAGCAACCAATCCATAAATTATGCTTATGAGCTACACATTTTATAAGGACCTGAGTTCCTTATTCATTACATGCACAACCTTCATTCCCATATACATATTTAGAGACAAGTTTAAATCTAGGGCCATAACATGTTTTCAAATCTTGAGGAGGAGAATCTTCATAGAGAGCATTATTCTAGCAATTTAGATTATGCTCCTCTATAAGATCACCATCAACCTTCTTGAAAATACTACTAGTATTAGCCTCTTTAACATAAGTGTGATCATCTTCCTCGAAAGGGGGAGGATCAAAATTAAGAACATTACAATTTGTGTTCACATTACCCCACAATGTAGAAGAATAATCATCTTTGGTATCAAGTTTGGATGATTTTATCAGAAGGTCTAAGTGGATTTGGTTGACTTTATACTCTCCAATGACAGATGATGTAAATTCTAAAGAACCCAAATCATCACCAAGACATGCATTTTCTTGAGGAGTAAACTTATAATCATTTGCTTCAGAAGGATCTTCTTCAGGTACATCTACCTCAAGCATATCCTTTGTAATAGATACTGCTAGAGTAGACATTAACAAATTGGAAGATGTTGAAGGGATAAGAGTAGGCACAACCAAAGCTTGACCAACAACTGGGCCATCTCACATAAGTGTACAAGAATAGGGCCATCTCTGAATGTGACTACCTAATTATTATGAATAAATTTAATAGATTCATGCAAGGTAGATAGGACTACATTCATAGCATGAATCCATAGTCTACCAAGGAGAAGGTTATATGGTATTTTTTCAAACAAACATATACAAAGGTGGGTATGGTAATAGACCACAACCTCAAAGGAAATACTATCATGCCTAGGGCTTTCCAACCAACATTATTGAACCCACAAATAACAAGAGAAGAAGCAATAAGTGAAGATGAATCAATTTTAATTTTAGGAAAGAGATCAATGATACATACATTGAGCATCAAACTACATCAATGAGAGTATGTCTAATGTTGATATTAGTAATGTTAACTATGATCATTAGAGGGTCCACTTGCTCTTGTATTTCTAGAGGTAGGAATTCCTATGGATAGAATGTAATATTTGATGAATCCACATGAATATGAGCTATCAATGCATTAGCATCTGGTGACTTGGTAAAAGAAGGTAAGATGATATTTTGCAAGGATTCTTGAAGAATACCTTGATAAGTTGGATCAGACTGAATCAAATCCCATAGTGAGATCTTGGCCAAAGCAACATGGATTTTCTCAATGAGATCATAATCACTAGGTGCTTTACTTGTAGGTTTAGGTGTTGAAGGAAGACTTGGTTGGGAAGGTAGTAAAAAGGTAGGTTGGTTAATATTTTGTTTATTCCTTCTAGTATTATAAGTATGGGCTACTACTCTATAAGAGGGATCCTTAGAAAGATCAAGGGAATCATTATCAAATGGAACACCATTAATAGATCAAATCCTTTTAGGAGGACTAGTCAAAGTTAGATAAATGACGGGTATCTTAGGCCTCTGAGGGGTGGTAGAGATACATTATATTTATAGACTCATTACAACTTTTTGAAGAATTATTTTAGTAAATATGTTCAAAATCTATCCCTAGAGGATCCTATGTGGGAGGATCTTCATCATTCACTATTGCATCATCTCTAGAAAGGATTGAATTGGAATAAAGAGAATATTCATCATTCAATAATGCATCATCTCTAGAAGAGAGTGTGTTGGAATGAATAGAAGGTAGAGTAATTTTAAGAAAAGCATCAATTATTTCATCCTCTTGAACTGAAATATCCTTACAAGGAATTTCAAGAGAGGGATACACACAAAACAATAAGAAAGGAGAAAAGAACTTTATTTCACATGATTGTAAGAGAACTTCTTGAAGTTTCTTAACAAAGATGGAAAGAGATAAATGGAAGGAAAATAGAAAGAAAATTTTTAAATAGAGATATAGACAAGTCGGCTAAAGGTCAGCATATCACCTTGATAGTACAAAATGGGGTTCGAGGGATCACCTCAAAATTTTTAGGGAATGTGTTTTCAAGTTGAGTTCACAAAAATGTAGAGAAGGAAGATTCACTGCTCCCAAGTCTCTTTATTATCAAGAGAGTCCCAAGAACATAGATAACAACATGACACCCTAGAGTCACAAATGTGTGTTAGTGTCTCATATAGACTAAAACCTGATATTATCACATAAAACAACAGAGTGACAAATTCTACTTTGACAACTAAGATGATGAGGGTGTAGCTTGAGACATAGAAAATAACCCACAAACAAGAGAATAATTTTATTATTCATAAAATTGAGCTTCTTACATGCAGAGGATCTCAAATCCCCAAGTTCTACAACACATGCAAGTTACAGAAAGCTACAAAATAACCCTTTCACAATATGCGAGCTTGTCCCCAAAAAGCTACCCAAAAATTAGAATCCTGCCCATAAATATAGCTCCTTTTTAGTTTAGAGCCAAAACAACATTCAAATTTGAGTTAAGGTAGTTTGGCGCCGAAAATTACAACTTGAAGTTCAAATTTCAAAAGAACATTTGCATTTGTATCTTCTAGAAAGTGCACCAACTTCCCGGGGCCATAACTTTTGATCCGGGACTCTGATTCACGAACCATTTGAACTGTTAGAAAGGTCTTGAAATTAATAATGTGCTAAAAAATTTCTATGTCAATTTCAGCAAGTTTCGGGGCTGTTCTAGGAAATCTAAGTGCCTCAAATCTAACTCGGAAGGTTTTCAGGTGCAAATCTAAGAAACTAAAACTGCAATATCTTTCAACCTAGGAATAGAAAATAAAAATCATAAATTGGGAATTTCATTATGACGAGAAGGGTATCCAAAAATGTAAAACATCTAAAAATTGAGAAACTTGAAATTTAACTATTTTTGGGTGATCGAAAGATTGCCCTTACACCATTGGATGCTCTTGCATTAGACACCTAGGGTAATTTGAGAAGTGACCCCATCATGTCTCAGATGGTTGAGGAAAACCCAACCGGTCAACCACTGCCTTAGATAGCCAGGATGAATCTTCCATAGGCCTTCCTCTCCATTTCACTAGATATTCTTCATACTGCATGTTTCTGGTACTCCTTCCCACATGACTATCCAAGATTGCTTCAATCTCCTCCCTTTCTGAAGTAGGTGCTAGAATGCCATACTACCCTATTGCTAGTGCTTCCTCCATTCCACCTTCATGATACTCTATCAAATCTAAAATGTTGAACACAGGGGAAATGTTGATTCCATCAGGCAACTCTACCTCATATGCATTCCTTAAATCATGCTTCTTCAAAATCTTACAGGGACTGAATTTGTTCATCTTCAATTTATTATAGGTTCCCATAGGAAACCTTTCTTTCCTCAAGTGGACCATTACTTCATCGCTAATTTGAAACTCCTTATTCCTCCTTTTCTAATCTTCCTTAGCCTTATATTGCATATTCATCTTATTAATGTGTTCTCGTAACTTCTCATGTATATTCTTGATGTTCTTTGCAAAATCTTTGGCTTCAGCACTTATTTTCTTCTTTTGGTCCATATTCCTCAATTTTGGAGTTGTTCTAAGGTTTGCTCCATACACAATCTAGAATGGTGATCTACTAGTGCTTCTATTGACAAAATTGTTGTAAGAAAATTCTGCATGGGGTAATATCAAGTCCCATCCCTTGGGTTTATCTCCTACCAAACATCTCAGTAGGTTACCCAGACTCTTGTTAACAACCTTTATCTACCCATCTATTTGTGGATGGTGTGCAGAACTAAACTTTAGCTCTATCTTTAGCTTCTTCCACAAGGTCCTCCAAAAGTACCCCACAAATTTGGTGTCACAATCTAAAACAACACTCTTTGGAAGACCATGTAGCCTCACCACCTATTTGAACAACAAGTCAACAATGTGGACTGCATCATGGGTCTTTTGACATGGAATGAAATGCGCCATCTTCGAAAACCTATCAACCACCACAAAGATTGAATCATTCCCTTGTTGTGTCCTTGGCAAACTAAGAACAAAGTCCATAATTATATCCTCCCATGGCCTTTCTGGTACAGGTAAGGGCTGATATAAGCCTATATTTTGGCTCACTCCCTTAGCCATCTGACATACCCTACAACTTTGTACAAACTTCTTCACATCCTATGACAACTAAGGCCAATAATAATGCTCACTGATAATGGCAATGGTCTTATCCCAACCAAACTGTTCTATCATTTCTGCACTATGCTTCTCCTTTATCAGGTTCTCCCTCATGGAACTCCTCGAGATACATAATTGACTTCCCTTAGATAACATTCCATCCTAGATTATGAAATCTATCCACCTTGTCCTATCCATGGTAACATGTTCCTTGCAAGCCTTCCAAGCCTCTACAAAATCAGGATCTTCTACATATAGTGTTTTGAGTTCATTGAACCCAACCACTTCAATCTGCATCTTTGTCATCAATGTATGCCTCCTACTTAAGGCATCTGCAACCCCATTTGACTTCTCACTCCTATGTTTAAAAAAAAAGGTATAACTTTGCAAAAAATCTACCCATTTCATATGCCTTTGATTTAATTTTCCCTGACTATTTAGGTACTGCAAGGCCTGATGATCATTATATAGAAAAAAATTCATTTAGCAACAAATAATGTCTCCATTTCTTTAATGCTTGAACTATTGAATAAAATTCTTGATCATATACAAAATACTTTCTCTTGGCATCATTTAACTTTTCACTTAAATAGGCAATGGGCTTACCTTCTTGGCTCAACACTACTCCAATGGCACAACCACTGGCATCACAATCCACCTGAAACACCTTGTTGAAATCTGAGAGAGCTAGAACAGGTTGCTCTGTCACCTTTTGCTTCAATAGTTCAAAATTTTTTGCTGCTCTAGTGCTCCACTTGAATTCTTTTCTATCCCCTCTCATTGTTTCAGTCAGGGGTCCACAAATACTACTGAATTTTCTAATGAACTTTCTATAAAACTAGCCAAACCATGGAAAGATCTCACTTCGGTAGTAGTTCTTGGGGTAGGCTCTTCTAGAATAGCCTTCACCTTCTCTGGGTCCATCTTGATACCTTCTATTGAGACAACAAACCCAAAGTACACTAACTCCCTCTTCACAAAACTGCACTTCTTCAGATTAATCAACAATTTCTCTTCTCTTAACTTCTTAAAGGCTTTCTGAATATGCATCAGATGCTTATCCAATGTCTTACTGAAAATAAAAATATCATCTAGATACACAATAACAAAACTTCCTAGAAATTCTTTTAGTACCTCATTCATGAGCCACATGAATGTGCTTAGTGCATTGGTTAGCCCATAAAGCATGAATAACCACTCGTATAGGCTCTCTTTGGTCTTGAAGGCAGTCTTCCATTCATCTCCCTCTCGAATCTGGATCTGGTGATACCCACTCTTCAGATCAATCTTTGTGAAGTATTGAGCTCCACTCAAACAATCCATCAGGTCATCCATCCTTGGTAGGGGAAATTTGTACTTAATTGTTATCTTTTTTATGTCTTGGGAATCTATACACATCCTCCACTCCCCATCCTTCTTTGGTGCTAGTACTGCAGGCATTGCACATGGACTCAAACTCTCTCGTATCAAACCCTTTCTCAACAACTCTTGAACTTGTCTGTTCAACTCCTCATTTTCTGTTGGAGTCATTCTATGAGCTGCCTTATTTGGCAAACTGGCTCCAAGAATCAAGTCAATCTGATGACTGATCTTCCTTATTGGTGGTAAACCCTTAGGTACATTATCAGAAACAATATCCTTTAACTCATCCAACATCCCAGAAACTTCTTCTGGAACCTTCTCACTATCCTCCCTACTCACTCTAGGAATCAATGCATAACACACATGCTCATGCTTCATACCTTCTAAAAAATTTCTTCCATTTACATAACAAATTCTAGCACTACTGCATACCTTTTTTTCGATCTCCTTTAGGGGTTTCAACTTGTAACGAACCCCATCCTTTTTCAAGGAATAAGTGTTTGCATGGCCATCATGTATAGCTCGCCTATCAAACTGCCATGGCTCCCCAACAACATGTGACATGCATCCATGGGGATGATATTACAGAGTACTTCATCATGGTAGCTCCTAATCTTGAACTTTACTAGGAATTGCTCATTGACCAAAACTTTGTGGTCTTCCTGCAACCAGGCAATCCAATACGGATGTGAGTGCCTTTCCCTCTTTAGCTTCAACTTTGTGACCATCTCCTCTAACACTAGATTATCAGTGCTCACACCATCAATAATGACATCACAACATCTTCCTTCACACTTGCACCTTGTGTGAAATAGATTCTTCCTCTATTCTAGTTCTTTTTCCTTAGTCACCAGGGCTCTCCTAATCACTAGGGCTTCTCCCCTTTTAGCATCATCTAAATGTTCTGATTGGCCCTCCTCATCTGCATGTGCAACCCTTCCATGACCTTCTGGCCTTTTGTCTACCCTTCCTTCGTGTTGTGGAAATTCATAGGCTCGATGCGCTTCTTCACCACACTAGAAACATGTTCCTCTAAAACCACCTCTTACAGATCCTTGTCCATATCTCCCTCATCCTCTACCTCTTTGAGCACCACTGTTTTGATCATGAGGATGGTAGATGTCATTCCTTTGGCTTCGACTGGTACCCACATCCTCACCTTTCTTTTCATCATCATTTCGAATTCCTAAAGGTATTCCATTGCCCCTTCCACTTTGACCTCCTCATCCCTTTTGCTTGCCATCAAATCTCTTATTCAACTTCTCTTCCACCTTCAGAGAAAACTGATATACATCCTTAATGGTGGTCATTTTGACTAGGCTTAACTCCTCCTGAATGCTCGGTGGTAACCCATTAAGATATCAAACTACCTTCTCCTTATTGGCCTCTGTGTAGCCTATTCTGATGATTATCTTATGAAAATATTCAGTATATTCTTTCATAGATCTGCTTCCTTTCTTCAACCCTTGCAATTTCTTCAATAGATCTAACTCGTAGTCCACTGGTATGAACTTCTTCTTCAATTTCTCTACCATGTGATCCCATCTAGTGGTGATCTTTGCTTTTCCTCTTCGATTTCTTTCCAACTGGACCTCTTTCCACCAAATACTGGCATCGCCCTTTAGCTTCATTTTTACAAACTTAACCCAATCTGGGTCCTCTATTTCCTCATACTCAAAATATTCTTCTAGCTCATTGATCCAGTCGATCAACTCTTCCAGGTTAAGACTTTCAGAATAACTGGGGACTTCTGCTCTGGGTCTTTTCCTGATCTTCGAAATGGCCCTTATTAGCTGTACTTGGTCTTGATCAATTACTTCTTCTTCCTCTTCTTCATCCTCACTTTCATCCCTTAGGTTTAACCCTCTTCTCAACTTCTCTTGTAATGCATCAATCTGTCTCTGGAGGGCTGCCAGTGCATCTCTTCCACCTGAATTTCTGCCACCTCACCACCTCTGGCACCACCACGCCTACCAGGCATCACTCTTGGATGCATCTTTCTTGACCTTGACCCACAACCACAGTCTTGGTGTGAAATACCTCACAATCGGCGATCTCTCCACACACTCAAGAAAACCTCGCTTTGATACCACTTGATGAGGGCGCAGCCCGAGACATAAAAAATAACCCATAAACAAGAGAATAATTTTATTATTCAAAAAATGGAGCTTCTTACATATAGAGGATCTCAAATCCCCAAGTTCTACAACACATGCAAGTTACAGAAAGCTATAGAATAACCCTTTCGCAATATGCGAGCTTGTCCCCAAAAAGCTACCCAAAAATTAGAATCCCGCCCATAAATAGAGCTCGTCTTTAGTTTGGAGCCAAAACAACATTCAAATTTGAGTTTAGGCAGTTCAGCACCAAAAATTACAACTTGAAGCTCAAATTTCAAAAGAACATTTGCAATTGAATCTTCTAGAAAGTATGCCAACTTCTCAGGGTGATAACTTTTGATCCAGGACTCCAATTTGCAAATCGTTTGAACCGTTGGAAAGGTCTCGGAAGTCAATAACATGCTAGAAATTAGCTATGCCAATTTTGACAAGTTTTGGGGCCATTCCAGGAACTCTAAGTGCCTCAAATCTAACTCAAAAGGTTTTTAGGTGCAAATTTGGGAAAGTAAAACTACAATATCTTTCAACCCAGGAATAGAAAATAAAAACCATAAATTGAGAATTTCATTATGACGAAAAGGGTATCCAAAAATGTAAAAACATCTAAAAACTAAGAAACTTGAAATTTAACTATTTTTGGGTGATGCAAGATTGCCCTTACACCACTAGATGCTCCTGCATCATAAGAGCTCTTAGAATGCAAGAAAGTAACAAAGAATAAAAAAATTTGAAGTAAAGTAAACTAAGTGAAATATAAATGATAAAGCTAAGGTGAATAAATAACATGCTTACAATAACCCAAGTAATGAAGCCTCTAACAAGTATATATCTTTAACACCTGTGCACATAAGACCAAGGGAAAATTTTAGGGCTATTTAGGGGCTTGCCACAATCAAACCCCTATTTTTTTATTCCCACCTCCATAGAAAGCTGGATAGATAGAGATAAATAAAAGCAAAAGTGAAATGAACACAAGAGTGATAAAAGAAATCCCTACTCAAGGAGTGTAACTCATATCACAAAATAGATATGCAAGAGATAGAGGGTGTGAGAGAGCCCACGATTCTTAAATATACAAGGTAATAAAGATATCACCTACAAGGCTTAGACAAACCAAAGAGAGAAAGAGACAAATGTGAGATCCAAAAGAGTTGCAAAGAGTGTTGCAAGAATGTGAGAGTGTTGTTTTATAAAGCTATAGAGAGCCATGTAAACAATAGAGAAAAAGATAAAGACAAGAGATAATTTCCAAGAGAGAATCCAAGAAGCTAGAAAGAAGCTAGAAGAAAAAATGAATTGAAAAGATAGCATTTAAAGAGAGAATAAGAAGGAAAAGAATGTTCCCAGGTGAGTTGTTACAAGGCATTCCTGAGCTATTACCACTGACAAAATTAGTTAACAAGTGGCAAGGCACTAAAAAATGTTCATTTGAAAATTGAAATGTCATATCACTTGTGTGGCGTACATTTGTGCAACATGCTAGTGTTTAGAAAAAGCATGTTGCAAAATGATAGGAATAAGAAAAGCATAAGTTTTGACTCAAAGCTGACACACAAGGGTAGTTGTTGAAATGGGGTCATGAGCATCTTCAAAGGGGAAAAAAGTTGATGTAGTTGCTAAAATGATACTAGACAAGTTCTAATGGAGTGGACACAAAACTGGATACAAGAATGTATGTGAAATTACAAAGGGTGCAATTTTACAACATTACAAAACCATTATCAATGAGAGTACACTTAATTCCAAACTTATTAATGATAATTTGTATAATCAAGGAAACATTTTATTCTTATATTTCAAAGGGGTTAATTCAATTTGATGAAACATAATGTCCAAATTATGTGAATTCATATTTTCAATCATATCCACCACATCATTTTGTTGTGCATTAGGAGGGATAATAAATTATGGAAAATCATTTTGAAGCATTCCATGGTAAAGGGGTGATTCTTGAATCAAATCGAAAAGGGAGATCTTAGCAAAACTGTTATGAAGTTTTTCCACAAGATCATACCACTTTCCACTATGTGAGTAAATGAGGGGCACTAGGTAAAATGGGTTGCAAAATGGGTATTCATGTAGGAATGGTTTGTGGTTGTTTATTATTCATTATCTTATATGTATGAGAAAATATATGATACTTAGATTGTTGTGAAACATTGTTACTAGTGAGTTTCCTTGCAAAATTAAAGATATGTCCTAGAGTTTTGGGAGGTCCTATACTAAGAAGTAGTTTAGAAGGTCCAATAACTAAGGGTATCTTAGGAGATTCTAGAGGAATATTCAGAGGCCCAATGATTAGAGGAATATTAGGAGGTCTAAAAGGAGTTTTTGGAGGCCTTATAATCAACAAGATTTAAGGGATACTTTTGTGTTTATAACCTCAATGAATGTGACTTCTTGTTGATGATTTTCTAATGAGGGGGGGGAAAAGGTTGAATTAGCCTCTACATATATAATATATTTTCAAATAAATGTATCTATGATATTGTCTTCATTTGGCACAAAATCTTCTTAAATGGGAGAAGAATTGGGAGAGTAAAAAACAAAATTCTCATGATTCTCAATTATTGTATCTCCTTTTAGCAAGATACCTTCATCACAAGTAGGAGAGGTATCGAGAGAGCAACAACTATGATTTTCATTATTATCCATTATTTCATCTCTTGCACTAAAAAATTCTCACAAGTGGGAGAGAAGTTGGGAGATGAATGTAAACAAGGCAAAGTGATATTAGGAAATGTGTTAATCATCTCAACCTCTTGCACTATAATGTCCTCCCAAGTGGGGGAAGGGGAGAGGGACAAACAATATTCTCATGATACTCAATGATTGTATCTTCTAACACCAAAATAGGGTGAAGCCACAATAGTGGTTTACAATTTGATGAAGGAAAACTCACAAAAAATGAGGCCATGGAAAAAAATTTTGTTTTAGGGGTTTGAACGAACCTACAGGTTCAAGTGAACCCACTTAAATGCTTTCTCCAATTTTCCTCCCAAAAAACCAAAGGGAAATGTACTTTAAAAGGTGGTTCACTCGAACCCCTAGGGTTTCATTCAAACCCCCCTTATCCCTCATCCTCCCCCTTAGACACAAAAAAATCTAATTTTTTGCACCTCAAAGCTAGGGTTGAAGATGAAAAATGGCAGATACTTCACAAAACCAACTACAATCAGGTAGTCCTTAGAATGAGCTATCCAAAAAATATAAGTTTAATATGTTTTGGTTTTATTATGTATTTATTTTTTTAGTTTTATTAAACATAGGTTTTTCATCAAAAATCAAGCTCTTTGTTCTGCACAAGTGGAAAAATAGTAGATTATCAATTTTTTTTTGAAAAATATTAGTGCACTAGATATTGAAGTCCTTGATTCAAAAATAAATAAATGAATTTGATACATACAAAAAAAGTTATGCAATATAGGGTCACGCTATGTTCGAATTGTAATTGGTTTGAATTTGAAACTTGATTAAAAAATATATTTAATAAAAAACTATCTTACCAAGTGGAAGAACTAAATATTGGAGTTATAAATCTAAATTTGAAAGAATTAGAATTTTATCCTTCATGGAAAAAAAAGTTATGCATTATATGGTGAGTGTAACTTTTTAAAAATGTTTTTTTTTGTAAAAAAACTAGTTTCCAGGGAGATGGAAAAAGAAGTGCAAATTGATTCCAAAAATTTTCAAAAAAATATATTTAGAATCTACAAAAAAAAAATCATGAAACTCTAGTTTGCATCATATTCAAATTCCTCGCGGTTTAGCCATTATAGGTGCCCAAAAGTGAAGATTTAGTTAAAAAAATTATTTTAGTGTCCAGTTTGGCCAAAAATTGTAAACCACTATTGTGGGATCACCCAATACCTTTGTCACAAGTAGGAGATGTATTAGGAGAAGAACAACCATTATTGTCATGATTGTCTATGGTTACATCATCATGTGTTATGACATTCTTACAAATCTAAAAGTTATTAGGAGGGTAACTAATATGCTTGTCAGAGGTTTAATTTTGTTTTCCTAGATTTTTCCCATGAGTAGGGAAAATAGAACCATGAAATCCATGTGATACTCTATGAAAACCATATGTTTGAAAAGGAAACATGCTTCTATTTATGTAAAAATGAGAACTAATCAATCTAAAATAAGGAATGCTTTAGAAAATAAATGTAATTATCCTCTAGATCTGATGATTTTCAATATGGAAATGTAAAAAAAAATCATGTATTTGTGCAAAAAATGAAGCAAAATGACACTTTTTCTTGCACATTAAAAACCAATTATTTAGAATTTTGAAATAGACTTAGGAAATTTGGATTAAACTAATATTACAAAGAAACAACAATGTGCAGAAGTTGTTTGATCCACCTATATGAGGAAAGGCTCATTCAAGGGAAATGAGTCCTTATACAAGGTTTTGAAAAGTGAAAAATTGAATTTTTACATTGTTGTTGTTTGATGTTTCTTTCTCTAGTTGCAAATTGGTTAACCAATGAATGTTTTTCTAGATTTTGCTTAATTTAAGATAGTGTAATGCAAGATGCAATTGTGAAACAAAGGTAAAAGTTTTTTTACATGTTTTGAATGCAAATTTTAGAACTGAAATACAATAATTAAGTAATTCTTAGTTTCCATAACCTAAAAATGCAATTTTGAAATCAAACAATGCAATGTTTTTCAATTTGAGATAATGTGATCTACATACAAAAATGGAAAAACAAAGGAAATTTTTTAATGTAATTTTGAAATCTACTATGCAATACTTAACTATTTTGAAAATGAAAATTTATAAACATAATGATTTGATACAAATTTGAAACAAAAATATGAAAATTTTCACTTGTTTATGAGATGAAATGAAAGATGTAATGAACATGCAATGAATTTTTTTTGAATAATGAATGTAATATCAATACAAATATGATCTAAATATGACTAAATAAAACCTTAATGCAACCTATGATGCAATATTAAATGTAATATTTTTGAATTTTTATGACTTTTAGAATGCAAAGATGAAATCCTAACTAAGAAATGAAAACTAATGTAATGCAAAACCTAGATCTAGGTGAATTATGGAAAATTTTAGAAGGTATGTAATGTTAACATGTTGGGTTTACCAAAATGAAAAAAAGAAAAAGGGAGTGATCCTATTTCCCAAGCATCTGTAAACAATAGGATCTAGGTGTCTTTCCCTAAAATTTCATGAGGAAAGAGATCACAGGGGGTTAAGATTGACTTTCAACCTTGAGGTGAGCCCATCCAACCTTGGATCTCAATTCCTTAGGACACTAGGAAATATTTGTGATGAATTTTAAATAATTCAAATTTCTCAAACTAAATGAACAATAGAACCAAATGCATAACACAAAAAATCCCTAAAAGCTGGTAGACCAAAACAACCATGTTCTAAAACATATGGAAAGTGTAGAGAATGGAAAACCTACCTAGAAAAGTTGGTTTTGAGGTTCCTACAAGGACTCATTCTCCCATGGGTGAATTGGTCTTTGTACAGGGTTTTTAACCAATTTCTAGGGTCCTCTAGTGCAAGATATGAGCTTCAGATTGGTGCAAGTCCCACTATTAGAAAGTCAAAAATAAATTTTTTGAGTGGGTTTTCGTGTCTTGACAATAATGAATGCAACAAACACAACTTCAAAAAATTTCTCCTTTGATCAACTTTCAATCCTTCTTCACCTATAAATCTACACATACAAAGAGAGAATCAAAAATGTTTGTTCTTGGGTGAATAGGGGTTTTCCTTGGTCAAACCTTGGTTTGGTAGTTAAACCTTGATAATGAAATAAAGACAAAATCAAGGAATTGGGGAATGAACAAAGGTTTTTACAACTCACCAAACCCTTAATGGCTACCCTCAAAGGACTAAATTTAAACACATAACTCTAAGGCTTGGATCATTCATGAATTAGCTTGATTGATTGATTGATGCTCAAAAGCTTGAAAGATACATCACAATGTTAGCTCCAAAACATGACAAGAACACACATGAAATTAAATGACATGATGATAGGATCTTGATTGCTATTGTAGATGACTAATAAATCTTCTCTTTAATTCTCTTAATAATAATATAAACTCATGTGAATGTTGCCTTAATTATAGATAATGTTTCTTAGATTTGAAATAATGAAATAAATATGTATTTATAGGTGTTTATCTAATTTCCTAAAAAATTACATTCCAAAAGTTAACACTTGAAACATGAATTTGAATTATTAAAATTCCACCAAAAAATATTAAAAATTGGGTCGTAGGACATGAAAGGGACCCATTCGCCCTTTGGGAAATGGGTCCTAGGACCTAAATCTTGGACACTCAATTTCCAAGGTGATTGAATTAATGTTGGTAATTGTTTAATATAGGTTTCCCTTTAGGAAAACAAGAATATTAAGGCTTTGCAATGCATAATTTGGCAAATTGGAAGCTTAATTAAGTCCAATTAATTAAGGGGATGCAAACATAGTGTGAAATTGTAAAGATATACAATTTCCTACACTATTGTATGCATTCTCCATCATGTCATAATAGACTCCATAATTTATGATTATTTTACATTCATATTCTAACCATAAGAGGTTTCTTTAGTCAATAGTTGCACCTCATTATTCTTGATGGTCTTCTTTGCAGGGATGCTACCTACATGCTAAGCCATATTTTACATAAATTTCCTCCATCATGATCTAGTAGGGTTTGTCTAAGTACATAAACTTGTCATGAACTTGAATCAATACAATTATTACACATGTGTGTACATCACAAAAAATTAGATAGTCTTTCTAGCTATCCAAATATTTTTGACCAATCTCCATATATTGTACTTTATATGTCTTCTTGTCCTCTTGGAGGAGTGTTCTATGGAGCTCCTCAAACTTAGTGTGATCAAATTTTTCAATTTTTTCATGAATGTATTATGACCAACATTGAGGTATACCACATTGGTTGGTATATAAGAGAATGTCCCATCCTTATCTATTTCTAAGCCTTGTATGGATACTTTTGATACTTTGGATGAGGGTTCTTAGATATTTTAACTACAGTTGGGGTGGCCATTATTTTAGCAAAAAATTTTGTAGAGTGCAAAAAGCTTCTAGGTTTTAGCTAAATTAGCACAAACCATTAAATACATAGGATACAAATAAGTGTTTGAAGTTGGGTTTGAGGTGTTAAATAGGTGAATATGTAGTAGTTTATTTAATGTTGTTTCTTCTTACATGGTTTTTTCTAGCCATTTTATTTATTTGATGTGATGGGTTTCTTATTGGGTGTTCAATTTTTTGTTTGTTTTTATGATTTTTAACTATAGTACATAATTTACACTATGATTTTGTTTCCTTTATTTTAATTTTTTAGTCTTTTGACATGTGATAATGTTTGAGGTGTGCACCATTTATGTATCTAGTCATAAGAGTGTCATTCACATGTTTAATTTTCACTGCTCTAGAATCATTTATGTCATGGATATAGTATGGTTCTAGCCATATAATCTTCAATTTCCCTTGTTTCTTAAACTTGTTGTCATAAAGTAACAGTAGATCCCTTGTTTGAATGTTTTCAATCTTAAGTTCTGATCACACCATG
The DNA here is from genome assembly GCA_007258455.2 of Sequoia sempervirens. Classification (NCBI taxonomy): domain Eukaryota; kingdom Viridiplantae; phylum Streptophyta; class Pinopsida; order Cupressales; family Cupressaceae; genus Sequoia; species Sequoia sempervirens. The sequence continues at coordinate 509,530,921 of VDFB02193867.1, read as the reverse complement.
TTTTTTTTGTCTCTAATGCTCAATTTGGTGATTATACATTATAATTTTTATATACTCGTTTGATTTATTTAAATCTTGTAATAACTATTTGAGGGATTGGTAATCTTCGAACCACAAACTAAGTGTGGTACATAGGTTGGGGACTATAAATTTCATATGTACTATATCATCAATTCCATAGACTAATTGAGACAAAGTGAGTTTATTGGTTCCTTTATATGATGCGAGGAAATTCCTAGGGTACCACAAGTACTTTATATTCCAATATATCCTATTCCCATCACACATCTTGAGAAGGGGTTTTCCAATTATCTTGTTCAATGCTTCACATACACCATTAGTCTATCGTTGATATGTGGAGCTTTTGGTGTGTGTTATATCATAAAAGTTTGCAATAATTTTTTTATCACTTTTTTTTACAAAATATTTCCCTTGGTCATTCACTATACAAAGTGGACATCCATATCTTGTAATTATGTTCTCATACAAAATTCCTACAACACTCTTTGGAGTGCAATCCTTTGTGTGTTCTCACTCTTCCCATTTTGTGAGATATTCTACTACAATTACAATGAACATTTATTTAGAATGTTTTTCAATAGATCAATAAGTTCAATGAACTCTATGGCCCATTTTTCAAAGTGGTTATGTGCTAGTATTTCTCTTAATGTAATTTCATTTGTTGTAGTATATTTCCTTACCCTTTGAAAATCACATCCTTTTGTATATTCCCTAGCATCTTTATGAAGAGTTTGAAACATATTCCTACAAGTTGCAGCCTTTTGGATGTAGTTTCACCATAGTTATGGACCTCTACAACTCTTTCATGTGCTTCCTTTAGTATTGAATACCCTTCATTCTTATACACCACTCTTCTCAATATATCATCCATACCTAAATGGTGTAACTCTCCTTCAACTAAAGTGTATGGGGAATATCTCTACATAAGGGATTGCTTCTCTTGCAATGAGATATCTTTGGGGAATTCACTTGTATAAAGTAAGATGGTGATATCCTATAACTCATATTGTACTACTTTAATGTGAAACAAATGTGCACTAGGAAGATCTTCTCCATGGGCATTTGGTTCCTCTCTAGTCTCAATCTGAGATAATTAGTTCAGTTCTTTCTTATTTTTACCTGGTTTCTCCATAATTTTGAATTCAATTTCTTGAAGTAGTAGCAACCATCTACATATTCATCCATGTGTTATCAATTTATTAAGTAAAAACTTAAAAGGTTCATGATTAGCAAGGAAAGTGAATGGGGTGGATACTATGTAGTGTCTATATTTTTAACCTTTACTTGGTAAAGGTTATTCTTTAATTGTAATTATTTATTGACTTGTAGGAATATTCTATAGGAATCCATACAATTATTTTTTATTTTTTCTCTCCTCACACATGTGTGAGGATGAATCATTTTATTTAATTCCTTTATTAAGGAAAATTAGCTACACTAATGAGGTTCACAACATTTTGCACACACATAGCATGAATGGTGGAATTCATAGTGGTGTGAGTTACATTGTGACTACTCTTCTCACCTCAATTTATTGAAGTGATTTTCCTCTCATTATTCAAGAAGTAAGTCTAAGACTTAATTCATCTCTCTCTCCCTCTCTCTCTCTCTTTGTATCATTCTTAGGAATTTTCCTCATTCATAATATTGAGCTTTTTTATTGTTTTCCCCCTTATTAAATTATTGTATCCACTTCATATGGTGGTGGTGGTGGGATTATATTCTCTCATTTTTGGTAATATTTTTCCCTCAAACAATGTTCATTAATTAGTACTTCCATTGATTAATTTTATTTTCCTTTCATGGTATCAGATCTTTGGTATTATAATATTTTGTGAGCTAAATTGTTGAAGGTTTACCAAGTTCAAAAAGCACACCATTGGAGGTAATCTAGAGAGCAAGAGAAGAGCCAAAATTATAATTTTATTCTCTTTTGATTAGTTTGAATTTAATAGTTTCCTAACCCCTGTGAAGCATATATTATCTAAAAAAATTTAAGTTTGTTTTAAATTATCAATATAAAACAATAAAAGTTTCATTATTTCTACTTTTTTTTAAATTCATTTTTTTTAGGGCTCTAGCCCTAGTTTATAAATTTAATAAAACTAAAATAAAAAATTAAGGGCTTTAGCCCTGGTTCTAGTTTAGAAATTATTTAGAATGCAAAAATATAGTTTTATATTTTTTGAAAAAAAATATCCCTATTCTTTCATTACTTCTCTTTAAAAAAAATAATCTCAACTCCTCTTTTCAAGGGTTTCATGGGTATGTGCAAAATCATCATGGAAAAAACAGGCCCTTAAGTGGCAAAATTTTTAGAAAAATCAAAGTTAGGCAACTTTCTATAAAAATTTAAATAAGTTATATATATTATTTCAAAAATATGTAACAATAGAATCTATAGAAAATTGAATATAGTTTCTAAACTAATAGGTTTATATTTTTTTAAAAAAAATCTATTTGGTGAAAATTTGAAATTTCAATGTAGTAGTACTTAAATTTTAGGAAAAAAATAAGTAGGTGTCTATCTGACCACCCTAACCACAATAAAATGATAATAACTTTTTATAATAATTTAGATATAAGTAGAGGACTCATTTCCAAATGTGACATATATTTTTTTGTAATTTTTTTCCAAGTAAATAATTAATTATGAATTTTTTATTACAAATTTTTAACAATATAAAAAATTGTATGTTTGACCACCTTAACTTGGTAAAAAATTCATGAAATTCAATCTTTCTTTTGTAATCCTATAGTATGAGAAGCATATAATGTGACACATGTTTCAAATTCAAAAAATGTGACACCGTTTGAAAGCTATAAATGTTTTGCAATCAGCCTATCAATCAAGACTTTAGTCATAATTAAAATAGAAAATTATTCATAATTATTAATTTAATTCAAAGTAAAACATAATTTATATTGGTGGAATGTTGAGAATCTCCTTTAAAAACCCTTTTTCATTTCATCAATTTTGCGTAAAAAAATCATCAGCCACATACCCTACACATACCCATCATATCACCACTTTTTGTCCCATCATGATCCTGGACATACCCTCATATTTCTTTTTAAATATAAATAAAAAATATGTCTTCATTTATTTCCTTTTAGAACTTAGTTTTTTATTTTTTGGATCTATATAATTTTTTAAAAATGAATAATAATATTAAAGTAAAAAATTCCCCTTATTTTTTATAGGGCTTCGACCATCTGCTACACTCCTATCCCTAATCTCTTTTATATAAAATAATTCTATTTTTTTTAAATATTTTTTAATCCTATTTTAGCATTTCATTGGCCAAGTAGGCCTTGACCCTCCTTGCAAGTCTTCCTACCTCTTTAAAAAAGCATAAATAAATAAATAAATAAATAAATAACATTTTAATGCTTTTGGGCCCATACAACCATGGATTGCTTCATTGTTTATTCCCCCATTGCTAGTCATTAGTACCTAGCTACCCTTTGCGACCCTTTTCTACCACCCCCATATGGCCTCTAACTATATAAATAATTTTCTTACATAATTTTTTAATCTCAAATTTATATAGTTTTTGATAATATAATATGCATTTACAAGCTATAGAACCCTTAACACAAAGAGACCAAAGGGCTAGAGTTCATCAAATAAAAACAATAAAAATTATCAAGTTACAACATATAGACTGGTCAAAAACAACACAACAACAAAATAAAAACCCACCAAAAAGAAAATAGAAACCACCCCATCACCTAGCAATACCCTCCCATTCCTCCATGAGGACTTTAAACACATCTTCACTAGCCAAACTATTTCTAGGGTCAAAATCAATAGCCTCCTTGTTGGCTTCATCCTTCAACACCACTGATAGAGTGAGAGTTGAGTGATAAATGACCTTGATGTTGAATTGGGTTAATCTGTTAAGATTTCTCTCTAAGGTGCAAACAAGAGAAAGTAAGCCATTGGATTTTTCATCATTTACAACATTTGACCTAATAGTATCTGTAGACATCCAAATTTGGACACTTAATTTATCCAAATTTATCACTTTTCGTCTAAACATCCTCTTATCCTAGTTAATTAAATAATATTACTATTATTTAATTAATATCTTTAATTCTGCCAAATCCCTAAGGTATTTAATTAATAATTAAATACCTTACTCTCCTAAATGCTTTTCATCAAAAAATTAAATAAATATTACATTTATTTAATTCCTCACATGTCATTTTCATCTAATCCTAATCCATCTCCTAATTTCTTCATTAGGGATGTGCACATGCCTAATCCTTGATTAGGATGTGTCACATCCTCCAACTTTTGCAAGTTGGCTTTTAATCCTAATTAGCCCCTAATTATTCTCTAATTACTGATTAATTAAGCCTAATCATTCTCCAAGGAATTTTTAATTCCTTTTTATTCTTCCTAGATTTCCCTCTTTTATATGTGAATTTTTAATTCACATTCCATCATTCCAAGGCTTCTAGAACCTTGGACTTGTCACAATCTCCACATGTGACCAACCTTGGACTTGTCACAATCTCCACATGTGACCAAGTCCCACCTTTTTGGAGCCCACCTTTTATCCTCTAGATCATCTTATGAATGTGAATTTTTAATTCACATTTATATCCCCAACCACCTTTCCTTTTTCCATGTAGATTTTTGAGGAATTCCAAAATTCCTCAAATATCCTTTTCACTCCCACTTGGAGACAAGAAATCCCTTTTTGTGGAAATCTCCCCACTCCCCAAGGTGCATGTCCTTTTCCACCTCATGTACCTTCTTAACAACTCATCTCCATCTCATATCCACTTATCCACTTCACCCTCCACATGTCAAGATGTGAGGGCTTGTGGGTTCTCGACCCACCATAGCCCTTCATCTTGGCCTTGTTGGAGCAATCTTGACCGTTGAATTCTCTTATAAATACCCCCCCTCTCAAGGGCATTTTCAACACTTTTGATTTGAGCAACTATATGCTGCCCATTTTCCTTCTCAACACTTTGTATTCTCATAACTACATGCTGTCAATTTGAATCCTCAATCATTTACCATCATCTAGCTATCTTTTTAATCATTTGCACCTCCAATCTTGCATTTAGACATTCAAGCAATTATCTAAGGAGCACACAATCCATTCCAAGCAAGGGCCAATCAAAGAGATATCAACAACAAGGGAGGTAAAAATTGTTTGTGTTTCATTTTGTTTACATTCCTTTTCCTTGTATCAATCTTTTGGCTAATCTTGAGGTGTCCTTGGTATTTTGTCATTCCCATTTCTTAGTTAGTTTGCACATTTAGATCGGTAGAAATTCCAAGGTATCACATTTCTAGCATGCCTGGTGGGACCCACACACGGGTCTTGCATTTAACATCTCTTTAAGTTAAGAATTTTGTAGGAAAAGCTCGCAGAAACGCGGTAGTGCCCTATGCAGAAACGCGGCAGCGCCCATGCAGAAACGCTGTAGCGCCCTACGTAGAAACGTGGTAGCGCCCCCGCAGAAACGTGGTAGCGCCCTATGCAGAAGCGCGGTAGCGCCCTCACAGAAACGTGGAAGCGCCCCGCAGAAGAGCGGTAGCGCCCCCGCAGAAGCGCGGTAGCGCCCTACACAGAAGCACAGTAGCGCCCCCGCAGAAACGCGGCAGCGCCCTATGTAGAAACACGGTAGCACCCTATACAGAAGGGCGGTAGCACCCTACACAGAAGCGTGGTAGCGCCCCCGCAGAAACACGGCAGCGCCCTACGCAGAAACGCGGTAGCGCCCCAAAAACAACACAGTTTGGAAGGTAAAATAGGCGTTTTGACTTCATTTTTGTTCTAGTTTTTTTGCTATTTTCACGTGATAACTCTCTAACGTTGTTCTGGCAAGAATATTGATGTTTTTTGCTAACGTTTTGCAACATATTGTGGAAAAATTTGAACAAAGATGAAAAAGAGGACAACTAACATTTGTTTGCAGGGTCATCTACATAATCAGACTTTCAAAAATTATCTTTGCTGTTTTCAAACATAGTCTAATTAGGGGGATTAAACCTCATTGTTTGCTGTGGTTGCTTACTTTTGTGTTACCCAAGGGGGCATTGATTTGTTTTCACTTTCCCCTTGCACTTCGTGTGAGCCTGGCGAGTAGTTGGAAATAGTTAGTGTCTTCCTTTTAGTGGGACCTGCTTGGGGATTTCATCACCCCAAGGGACGATTCCAACCACGTGTACCGGCGGGGTATATAAAGGGGGGAGAACGAAAGTTGTACCCCAATCTAGTTGCGTCATAATTGGTGGAGCGTCGAAGCTAGGGTGATACCTAGATAGACATGAAGAGTTGGTCCGAGTCCTTTAGTATCTCGTTGGGGTTCCTGACTCACGCTTGTAATGGACTGGTGTTCACGGTTGTACCTCATGTACCGAGAGTATATCAAGGACTCCCTAGAAGCCTTATGCATCCTAGATTAAGACTTTGCCTTGCCATACCTGTAATATTAATCATTGGATTGTGCTTGCTTAAGGTGTTTTCTTGTAAAAAATCTGTTAAATTTTGATACTTTGGACTGGTTTTATCATTTTGTGTCTTTGCCATAGACTTTTCCATCAAAAACCAAACTTTGTCCCCACAGAAACGCTGTAGCACCCCCGCAGAAATGCGGCAGCGCCCATGTAGAAACACGGTAGCGCCCTATGTAGAAACACAGTAGCGCCCTATGCAGAAACGCGGTAGCACCCCCGCAGAAACGCGGTAGTGCCCTATGCAGAAACGCGGCAGTGCCCACACAGAAAGGCGGTAGCGCCCTACGCAGAAATGTGGTAGCGCCCCTGCAGAAATGTGGTAGCGCCCTTGATTTACTGCAGAAGGCTGTCTACGCCCCTGATTTACTGTAGAATGCTGGCTACGCCCCTTTAACTTCCTGGGGCTGTCATTTACAAACTGTACATTGGATCAACTTCATTCAAAAACCAAAATTGCTCAGTTTTTTGAGCTCTATCTAGTGGTACCTTTTTTTTCTTCCTATCTAATCAAACCAATCCATTCCTCTTATCATCTAATCAATCTAAGCACACCAATCTGATCAAGTTCATCCAATCACAATTATCTAATCAACATCATCTAATCATTTGATCCTATCCCATCAAACTGATCTAGTACTTTAATCAAATTCATCCAATCACCTACCCGATCCAATCATCCGTCTACCAAATCCCATCAAAATCAAAAGCAATCCCACCCAATCATCCTAATCTAAGCTTTTGTCCAATCCTGATCTGAGCGTGACCAAAATCCCAATTTGAGCTTTAATCTATTCCCATTCAAAATCTTTTATTCATCCTCTTTATCCTTTCACCATCATGAATCCTCATCCTCCATCAATAGTAGTCAAGGGAAACCCTAATTACGTGGACGACAATAACGAAAGTCTTGTCGATCAAGAAGAATATGACATAGATCCCCTTGACACTATCATCTCTAGTAAGTTTTCTCCACCCACTTTCCAAAATCCAATTACTCCTATGAGCCATCCCGTTATATCTTCATCCATGCCTAATCATGCTCCTTATGCCACCTTTGACAATGGATATCCAGTATCTTCTTCATCCCCATATTTGTCATTTCCATCTACATCATCCTCTTATACAACATCTACATCCTCTTATCCTAATTTTCCATCACAATATTCCTATTACAACTCCCCGTCCATGTCCCCCTATCGTAATCCTCTTTCCCAATCTTCCCATACTAATCCTACATCCACACCCTTTTACCTTAATCCTACATCCATGTCTCCTCATCCTAATCCATCATCCCAATACCTTTATTATAATCCATCCCCCACATCCTCTTGTCCCACTACACCACCTATGTCTTCTTGTCCTAATCTACAATCCATGTCCCCCTATCTTAATTCACCACTCCAATATCCTTACCTTAACCCTCCACCCAATCCTAACCCCCCATCTATTCATAGTCCTACATTCGATCCCATTCATCCATCTACTCCTAGTCCTCCATACAATCCTAATCCCCCATCTACTCATAGTTCTACATTCGATCCCATTCCTCCATCTAACCCTAGTCAACCAATCCATAATCCCTCATCCATTTCTACCACCCTAGCCAAGCCAACCATATGCAAGTCTCTCATTTCAGAAGTTCTCCAAGGACTAATTAAAAAGAAGCCATCCCCAACTCCACATCTTGAAGTCGTGGAACCATGCCATTTAGATCCATCATCCACGGTCACTAGTGATAAGACCCTTCTCCATACCACACCTATTATTGATGTTGCCACCGCTAGCACTGATCAAACCATTGAAACCATTGAACCCACTAAATCCATTAAACCCCCATCTCCTACTCCAAGAACCACCGAATCCATCGAAGACACCCAATTCCAATCCACTCCCTCTACTCCTAGATCCACCCAAATCCAATCCGCTCCTCCCACTCCTAGTAGCACCAAAAACCATCCCAATGAACCTCATGGATCTTCCGCCCCTCCATCTTCCCCACTTGAAGAGTCCCAACAAGACTCCATTATCATGCTTCTCACACACGATGAGTCATGCCAAGAGTCTAATCCAAAGCATTCCAGCATATCCCCTTCTCCAGATCAAGATCCTACCATCCCATCTAGTTCACCTCAAAATCACAGTCCCCCATCCATTCCATCCCATGATCCCCTTGTCATTCAAGCTTCCACTGCTCCATCTCCATCTCCATCGCATGAGCCTACTACCACAAATCCAGATCCTATCATGGCCCTTACTCCCTCTCCTGATGTTGCTATCCCATCATCTCCTTCTCATGATCCCCCATCATTGCCTAAAAATGCTATCCCCACACCGCTTGCATATCCCCTTGGTCCTCTCACATTCCTCCATGGTGGTCTCCTCGCAGAAGAAAAACAAAGTATATACACCAACCCTCCTCTTCCACCTAATAATGAACTCGCATCATTCTTCCAGAATAACAAAAATCTTGTCCTAGATCGAATGCTCAAGAGAATGAACTATCAAGGAAAAGGTTTAGGCCTTCATGAGCAAGGTATTATAGAGCCCATCCAAGCTAAAGAACATTTGTATCCACAAGGTCTTGGATGTACTACTCATGAGTCACAATCCAAAAATGTTGGTACAACCTCTAGATGTCCTCAACGAGCCTTTTCCAAAAGAAATATCGGCTCTTCCCATCACCCCACCAGATCATATGTGGCCATCCCTCCTCCTCTATTGTATCACCTCAAAACAACCGTCCATCTTCCTCCTTCATCTGCTCCATCCATTTTGGGTCCCTACATCCCTCCATCTACCATCTCCAATCCTCCATCTACCATGCCCTTGTTTCCCCTAGGTCCTACATCTATTTTGGGCCCCTATATCCCAAAATCACCTCCTCCATCTCATCCTATTTATCCTTTCATCCATCCAACACTTATCCATCTCATCCATCATAAACATTCTTCTCACATACCCCATAGTCAGGATCAACAAAGGCACATACCTACACATTCTCCATCTACACATAATCCTCGTAATCCTACCCCCATCATTCCACATCATCCATCTTCTCACACCCATGCCATTGATACTAAAAGCACTTTGGCTATTAAAGAAAAAATGCATCAATCTAAACATCCACATGAATCAAAAGCTTCCCATGTCCCCTCTAAAAGACATGTTAAAGCAAATAAAAATCAAATCCAAAATCCAAATCAAATCTGTAGGTCACAAAGGCCCACCGAAGCAAAGATCAAAACCATGTGGATCCCAAAGAAAAAAGATGCAATACCATCACATGAAAAATCAGTAAGAACATCCAAAGTCGCTAATCCAAAAGCTCATCATACACCCCTTTCATCTCCTAAGTCTATTTTGGGTCCTTATGACCCGAAATTCACCATTCCATCTCCTCCATTATCCCCACATTCTCCATCCCTTAATCCTATTATCTTTCCACATCCACCACCACATGTGCCAATGTTGGTCCTGAACACATCTCCCCATTACATAGCCACCCCATCATTCTATCCATTTCCTTTCCAGCATCCCATCCATTATCCCATGTATCAACCCCATCAAATCCCTCTAATTCATCCTCTTTCATAATCTATTTATCCTAATACGGTTGTACCAACATCCAACAGTCACTTCAAACATGGGCTCATAACACCTTGATCCTTATCACATGTCTTCTAAATTTTCTTATCCACTTCTTTATCCTTACCCATCTCCTTCTGCATGACATCCAAAAAGTCAAATATCCAAAAAGTCAAAAAAAAAAAAATAGTAAAGAGAAATAATTCGTCCAATGGTGAAAACTTGGAAAACAAGCACCTTGGATAAGTACCATGATGAAAACCTGGCAAACAGGCGTCATGCATAAATCCCCATCTGCACTTGGCGGCAACTTCCTGATATGCATTCCCTCCATCCGCTATGCTTCTAGCTATGCACCCGTCTTCCTGTTATCCGTCCTCTTCAGAAATCCCCCCATCCCATCTATCTTCCGCATCCTACCATCATATCTCATTTATCTCCCATCCCTCCATCCTTCTTGTGATCTTGATCAAAATAGGGGCACCTATCTATGCATGCTTTGGACACCTCTTGGTATACATTTCCTTCATCCATGATCTGTTGTATTCCTTGGTCACCCATCGTATCCTCCTCTAGTTATCTCCTTTATTTTCCCACCCACTTGTCTTCTATCCCTCATGCCTCCTCATATATGACATATCTCGAGTGGGGGCATCTGCTTCTTTTGTGACATAATCCTTGGAGACATCATCTATCCTAGCATCCCTTTCATTTCCCAATCCTTCTGTCCCTATCCATCTATCATAGCATCCCTTCCATCTCCCCATCTATATATTCGTATCCATCTATCCTAGCATCCCTTTCATCTCCCAATCCTTCTGTCCCTATCCATCTATCATTGCATCCCTTTTATCTCCCCATCTATATCTTTGTATCCATCTATCCTAACATCCCTTTCATCTCTCAATCCTTCTGTCCCTATCCATCTATCACAACATCCCTTCCATCTCCCCATCAGTATCATCATATCCATCTATCCTAGCATCCCTTTTATCTCCCAATCCTTAAATTCCCACCCATCCAAACAATCTCTCCCATCCCCCATCCCTATATCTCTATCCATTATTTCATCTTTATCCTCATCCCATCTCATAATCCCTTGTCATTAGTATCTGGCTATAGGCCTTCCCCCCATGCAACCCAATGCCATTTATCTCCCCTGCTTCTTTTGCACATCTTTCCAATCCCCTATCACTTTTCATCACTCATCTATCTAGCATATCATCCTCCCAAGTCATTTACTGCTTTGGATAGCTATCCCATCCCTGAGCTTTATGTGATCGTCATCATCCTATCCAATCCAACAAGTTTATCCTATCTTGTCATGTCGATCCCATCTTTTTATCCACATCCTATCCTCTTATCATCCTTTATCCATTGTTTGCCTTTGGTCTTATCGAACTACATTGCCCCTGCGCTTTCACATAGGCAAGGTCGATCATTTGATCCGCCCTCGGAGTTCCATCATCAATCTTCATGGTCCACTTTTCTCTTTTATCATCTATCATCGGTCTTTCTCCTTCTGTCCATCCTATCTTTACCATCCATCAAGGTCTCCATATTGGTCAATCATCCACCTTTTAGTGAACTATGAGGGCTCTGCGCTTTTACGTAGGCAAGGCTAGTCTTTGATCAGCCCCCGAGCCTCTAGGTCTTTAGGCTGTGTTAGTCCCATGCCTGGTCTTCCATGTGTCGTGTCATCAAGCTATGCCCTTATCTAGCTGGTTCTTAACAAACAAGATCCACTTGTATCATAAGATCCAATCAATTTTGAACATCCTGCACCATAACGATTTTTTAGTTTCGTATCCATCATCTTTGGTCTCAACAAGATGCATCCTTCCTAACAGACCTCATCAACCCATCCATCATTTTTGATCCTATGGCAAAGGATGTTTGACATTGATTGCGATCTTTTGATGCTTTTGGCTTTTGTTTATCATTTGAGCTCCCTATCATCACTTGTCAAGGCCGCCATAATCCATCGTATTATGGTGTGTTTTGATTGGTCAACATAGGGGCATATCTTGCTTTTTTATTTGTTTGTGTTTTCTTGGTTGTCCCACGTAGTACCCACCAAGATCCTTGAGGTCTTGTGTTATGCTGGGGCATCCTTTTGTGCTTGTGGTTATCTCAATACCTAGCCCGACCAAGGTCTTCGTGACTTTGGGGTATTGGGATAGCCTTCTTGTTTGTTGTGTTTGTTTCATGCATTAGACACTGATCCACCTTGGTTCCACATACCCTGGCACTTAGTGTCTTCTGCTATAGCAAAAACCAGTGCTCCAAAGATGATAACTTGCATTAGGATTGCATTTCATTTTCCATTCTCATCATCTTGCATTTATCCCCTATCCCTTCATCCTTCTTCACCAATTCCCCCCATCCCCCCATCCTCTTTTATTTCTTCCCCTCGTCTGCCCCTGCCCCGCTTGGTGGCTGTGTCTGGCTGCGGAATACCTGCAGAACGCGTAGGGCGGCGCCAATGTGCCCAAGCCGCAGGGGCGGTGCCCCAGAAGGGCAGCGCCCCCCTGCCAACCTTTCCCCCCCCCCAAATGCACCTTTTTACTCTCTTTTTCAAAAATCTGATCCCGACCCATTTCCTAATTTTTCTCTGCGAACAAAACCCTTGTCTTCAAATTTTTAAAATTCGTTTTTGATTTTTACCCCGACACTTCTAGAGGCCATAACTTTTGACTCGGGTGTCCGTTTGAGCTGAAATTTGACGGGTAGTTGCGTTATGCGATAACAAGTGGATTTCCAATAAATTTTTTGAAAAGCTATTGGAACAACGTTTTGACCCATTTTCGGGGCCTCAAAGTTTCATCTTGACCCTCAAAATCCCAATTTAGTGTTTTTTCCAACATTTTAAAAAATTGTTTTCCCTCATAACTCAAAGTGCATATCTCGAATCTGGGATGTTAGTTGGCAATTCATCCTATCTCACCAATGGGTATTTCTTGGAAAAAATTGGGACTCTCAACCATACGGCCATGAGATTTCCTAAAATGGCAAAATTTGACAATTTTTGAAAATTGCCAAAATTGGAAAAATCTGATTGTCAACACCTTACGCCCATTTAAACCCCAGAACTCGGTGTAGAATCAATCCAATCACATCCTTCCATCATTCTGGTCTTCAATCCAATCCTCATCTGAGCCTCAATCTTATCCCAACCTGAGCTTAACCAAACCCCTAATCTGAGCTTTAGTCCATCTGTAGTCCAAATCTTTGGATATCAAACCAAATCTTAAGATCCTTCTCTCCATCTCACATATCAATCTTCTCCTCATCTGTTCAATCTTGCACAAATCACCTAATCAAATCCTTGGTCTTGTCCCTAGTCTCGTTACTAGCCTTGACCCATCATCATCATCATCTATCAATATCCTTCCCTATCTCTTTGGTGTTGTTTTGGGATGTATCCTTCCCTCATCAACAACAATTTCATCATCATCATCGGGAGGTATTCTTCCCTATCCCTTTGGTGTTGTTTTGGGATGTATCCTTTCCTCATCAACAACACTTTCGTCATCATCATCGAGAGGTATTCTTCCCTATCCTTTAGTGGTGTTTTGGGATGTATCCTTCCCATATCAATACCACTCGGTGGGATGTATCCTTCCCTATCCTTGTGTTGTTTTGGGATCTTTAATTCCCTCATTGACAACACTCCATCCATCATCAACCCATTTTGGCTTGTACCTTAACTGGGGCAACATCACCTTTTGTCCTCAAATCCATTTGTGCTTCATCCATCTCCTATCGCTTCTCCTTCTCTCTTACCCATCACCTTGCATCATCTTCCTCATCTCCCCTTGCATCACATCATCTATTTCGAGAGCACACACGTGTTCTCTTCAAACCGCATGTCCTCTCGAGGGGGCATTCTTCATCCCTAACTCTTCATCTTCACCCCCATCATCTTTCTTCCTAGTCATCCTTTTGATGACTGGGGCATCTTTTCCAATCTAACCACCTTCTTCTAAGTTCTATATTTTAATATTCTTTGAAATGATGATACTTCGTAACACCATCTCAAAGAGGGGCAAAATGTAAACATCCAAATTTGGACACTTAATTTATCCAAATTTATCACTTTTCGTCTAAACATCCTCTTATCCTAGTTAATTAAATAATATTACTATTATTTAATTAATATCTTTAATTCTGCCAAATCCCTATGGTATTTAATTAATAATTAAATACCTTACTCTCCTTAATCCCCTTTTCATCAAAAAATTAAATAAATATTACATTTATTTAATTCCTCACATGTCATTTTCATCTAATCCTAATCCATCTCCTAATTTCTTCATTAGGGATGTGCACATGCCTAATCCTTGATTAGGATGTGTCACATCCTCCAACTTTTGCAAGTTGGCTTTTAATCCTAATTAGCCCCTAATTATCCTCTAATTACTGATTAATTAAGCCTAATCATTCTCCAAGGAATTTTTAATTCCTTTTTATTCTTCCTAGATTTCCCTCTTTTATATGTGAATTTTTAATTCACATTCCATCCTTCCAAGGCTTCTAGAACCTTGGACTTGTCACAATCTCCACATGTGACCAACCTTGGACTTGTCACAATCTCCACATGTGACCAAGTCCCACCTTTTTGGAGCCCACCTTTTATCCTCTAGATCATCTTATGAATGTGAATTTTTAATTCACATTTATATCCCCAACCACCTTTCTTTTTCCCATGTAGATTTTTGAGGAATTCCAAAATTCCTCAAATGTCCTTTTCACTCCCACTTGGGGACAAGAAATCCCTTTTTGTGGAAATCTCCTCACTCCCCAAGGTGCATGTCCTTGTCCACCTCATGTACCTTCTTGACAACTCATCTCCATCTCATATCCCCTTATCCACTTCACCCTCCACATGTCAAGATGTGAGGGTTTGTGGGTTCTCGACCCACCATAGCCCTTCATCTTGGCCTTGTTGGAGCAATCTTGACTGTTGAATTCTCTAGAGAATTCAAATTCTCTTATAAATACCCCCCCCTCAAGGGAATTTTCAACACTTTTGATTTGAGCAACTACATGCTGCCCATTTGCCTTCTCAACACTTTGTATTCTCATTACTACATGCTGTCAATTTGAATCCTCAATCATTTACCATCATCTAGCTATCTTTTTAATCATTTGCACCTCCAATCTTGCATTTAGACATTCAAGCAATCATCTAAGGAGCACACAATCCATTCCAAGCAAGGGCCAATCAAAGAGATATCAACAACAAGGGAGGTAAAAAAAATTTGTGTTTCATTTTGTTTACATTCATTTTCCTTGTATCAATCTTTTGGCTAATCTTGAGGTGTCCTTGGTATTTTGTCATTCCCATTTCTTAGTTAGTTTGCACATTTAGAGTGGTAGAAATTCCAAGGTATCATAGTATCTTTATCCTAAGCCTGATGATTGGATTAATCTAATGTGAAATCTTCTAGAATCATCAAGATCAACTCCAATAAGTGGCAGGGTCTCTCCATATACTCCTTTGTTTCCTTGATTGTGCCATGCTTGTTATTGTACCATCCTTTTCCATACTTCAAGCTGCTAAAGATGTCATCGACTAGGACCTCTGGCTTTTGTTTAGCCAACCTATTAGACCTCTAAATACTAGACTGTTCCACCTTCATTTCCACACTCACAACCGCCATAGTTTCCTCCTCAAAATTTTTAGACCCAGTGGCATCCTCATCATTTTCTATGGGTGGCTCCTTGACATGAAGGTTATGCCCATTTTTACCTTTTTTTATTTATCTTTGGTTTTGGAAGACATTTTACCCCATTTCTTAGTTGGCATTTTTTTAGTTCTAAAAGATTGAAAATTGTTTGCTTTCTCCACCCTTAGAGGTTTAGGATTTATAAAGGACAACTTTCACTAATTTTCACTCAATAACAAACCCTTGAGATCTCTTTGCAAAGGAGAAAGAGATCTTGTAAGAGGGCTATCCTAGAGGCTGAATAAGATCTAGTGATGGGTTCACCACCAAGTGTAAACTGGGAAAAAGAAATGAAATCCAAGGTGAAATGAAAAACCTTAATTGAATGTAAACTAACTCTAAATGACCTAGAAAAGTGAATGAAACAACATAAAAAATTATAAAATAGAAAGTGTGTGCAAATGAGAATCCAAAGAAGGATAAATGGAGGTATAAATCACTAAAATTTCTACTTTCAAGGCTAAATAGGACTATTTTCCAAGTTGGGTGAATCATTCTTGTTTATGGGAAATTGTACAAGAACAAAAATTTACCAAAAGGGTATCCAAATCTACAAAATCTTGAAAACTAATTGGAACTGGGACTCATTCACCAGAAGTCATGAATTTTTCTAGTTTGGATTTTTTAAAACTTGAAAATATGAGCCCACTCTTCTCTTTCTACTTTTTCCTTCTTGACTAGTTTCTAGATCTAAATCTTCAATTTGCAACATGTAGGTCTTCTCCTATGCTCTCCAAGGCTTGATGAAAATTTTGAAAACTTTGAATGATTTTTAACTTTTCTGCAATCTTGCTTCTTAGGAAATATGTAACTTAAAACCTACAAATCATACACAAAGGAGAGGGGCAAATGTTGTGGGGTTAGTGGATAGGATTTTTCCTTGGTCAAACCCCTTGTTGCTAACTAAACCTTGAAATGAAAGCAAATATGAATGGAGAATGATGAATGAACAAATAGCAATGTTGTAACTCACCAAACACTAGCAATAAGGTGTTTTAAATATGCTAGAAATGGCTACAATGGATGTGGTTCTTGGACCTTGATTGAATGATGTTGATCGCTCTTGAAACACTTACTCGAATCACAAAACCCTACACCACAATTGTTAACACAATAACAAACATGATGCATGAAATCTTTGACATGATGATTAGTGCTTGGAGAATTCTCTAAAATGGTTGATAATCTACCCTTGAATGCTAGGTGTGAATGAGTGAAATAAACTTGTATATATACTCAATTATGCAAGAATTGCCAAAATTACAACACTACAAGCTGACATTAGATCTAGGAGAATAAAATCCCTCTATAAATTTGAATTAAATTTTATTTTGGGCCACATGGGACTTGTTCACCCAAGGTGGTGAATGAGTCCCATCAGACATAATGTATGGGACCAAAAACCAAAAGTTCTTATAAATATATAAATTCAGTTCATGACCCAAAAATCTAGGTGGGACCTATTCATCCAAGTTGGTCAATGAGTCTTAGATCTCTAAATCTGGGCCACACAAACCAGAAACACTTGAATTATGATTAGTTAATGATTGGTGTTAGGATTATCCTCAAAAATATGTAATAAATGAGGGCTTTAGATGTAAAATAGGTCCAATTAAAGCATAACAAATCCCAATTATTAATGATAATCCTAGAAAAACGTGAAAGTGTGTTACAACATATTGTAGGAGCACCATGTCTACTCATGTCTCTATAATGCAACTTTTGGATTTTCTTCTTCAATTTTGTTGTCTCCAAAATGTAACAAGGTCATATTGATAATTTTTTATGCGTCTAGGTCACTAAGATGGTTAATATTTAATGTTTTTTGTCCATTTTGCAAAGATGTAAAAAGTTGTCATACAAAATGTAAAACTGCAAAAGATGTAAAATAGAGGGAAGGTGAAGAGTCACCTTGTTCCAATTCATTGGAAAGTAGTTGGAAGTGGATTAGACATGTTTGAAATTCCTTTAAAAGTCCTTGTAATCATTTATAAAGGTGTGGGTGATTGGAATAAAAAATATGCATAAAGAAAACCACTATTTCTTGTATAATTCTTTAGAAGTTTGATGGTTTTAGTTGTTGTACGGCCCTGTACAGGAAGAAATGCATGTATAAATGTTTGTAAGTGATAGTATGTTCACTAATATTCTTTATGCAATTTGTCTCATGGAATTTGGTGCTATTTAGAGTTAGATATTGTGATATTTCAAAAACTTGTCAAAACCCTGATTTAGGGTAAATAGTGACATAAAAATTTGTGTTTCTCCCATATTAACCATTGAAAATATCTATATTTTGGTGAAAACAATCCTTGTGGCATTTACTTTATATTTCAATGCTATAGATTCAAAGGATCAATGGTGCTATGCAAATAGTTATTGTTTAGGACTATAACAGTCTGGAAAAATAGAGTTTGATGCAATCATGAAGCCTAATACTTAGGGTTGGATAAAATACTGATGAAATTGGTCTTGTGATTATTTGTAAAGAATGTACAACCTAAAATAAATGTGTTCCAAGAAATGGTTAAGATGAATTGAGGTTGGAGTTAGTAAAATCAATAAGCCTTGTTTGTACCAAGCCTAATTTTGGCCTAATTCCGACTAAGACAACATGATTTGATGCATATGTTATAAAAGAATTGATAACCATTTTTTAATATGTTTTAGACCAGAAACAAGGTCATTTAAAATTTTTGATAGGTTTGGGTTATAGTGCATAGATCTAGAGAATAAAGTTCTAACAAACCATTAAGGTGAACTACTGGCATGGAAATTAAGTTATGAAGGAATGAGAACCAGTATGAGAAATATGATTTCTTAGGGTGTAAGATAAGTTTGGTCATGTTGTGTCAACTCTAGTAAAATGGTCCCAAGTGTTGAGTTGGTTTTTGGTGTCTTAAAAGGAAAAATTCAGGGTTGTGGTTAAAAAGTGTCTCATTTGCACATTGAAGGTAGCCTGAAAGGAGTAACCATAAATGAGTGCATGAAGGTCCTTAAAAGGAGTTGGTTTATTGAGTTGGAATCTTTGAAGAGTGAATATAACTTGTTTTAGAGTTTTGGGATTGAGAAACCAAAGTTTCCTTGTGAATTTAAGAGTGAAACCTATTGTTAAAGAAATTTGTAATTTTGAACCCCTACATTACATCAATTTGGTATTAGAGCTCAGAAGGTCTAGGCAGAGAGTTTTGTGGTTGTGTGAAAGTTGGTGGCCAAAAGACTAGGTAGAACAAAAGTGGAAAAACCTAGGTGAGGCAAAGCAGTTGAGAAGCAAGGTTAAAGGGGATTGCTTAGAAAATAAGATGGATTTACTGAGAAGAAATTTGTAGGCCCAAAGGGTTCACAGAGAGAGAGGAAGAGAAAAGAGAAAAAGATGAGGAAAGAAGAGTTTGAGAAAGAGCTAGTACAATTGAAGCAAGCCATAAAAAAATTATATTTGGAGTTTTAGAAGTTCTAGTTGAGGATGAAACAACAAATGAAAAGTTGGAACTTGACAGTAAAAAGGAAAGTAGCTAGAAGGAAAAATGAAGAAGGGATGTGGATAGAGTTGAAAGAAGAATATGAGATGTTGATGACAAGATCCAAGACAAAGATAATTAAGGAAGAATTCCTTGAGGGAGCAGAGAAATTGATTGATATGAAGATTGAGAATGACGAAACCATTGTTTCATGGCAAAGACAAAAAGTTAAAGAGGTCATCTATCATTTAATTTCTATTATGATAATCTTTATGGGATACAAGCCAAGGTTAAAATTGAAGGGAGAAAGACAAGATGCTGATATGGAAATTGAGATACATAAAAGTATGAAGAGAGTTAAGACAAGGAGAAGACTAATTTTCATCGAGAAGATGAAGCCAAAGGTGAAAATGAAGATAACTAGGAGTTGTTTTAATGTGGAAAAGAGGTGGAACTTAGAAGACATCAAAAACATGAATATACAAAGGATGAAGATTCAAATCCAAGAGGACTTGGAATGTATTTAACTAGAGTTTGGTGCAAGAGCACCATTTCTACTCATATCTCCAAAATGCAACTTTTGGATTTTTGCTTGGATTTTTCTCTCTCCACATTATAAAGAGGTCATATTGATCATTTTTTATGTTTCTATGTCACTAGGAGGGGTAATATTTAATTTTTTGTGTCCATTTTGCAAATATGTAAAAAGTTGTCATATAAAATGTAAAATTGCAAAAGATGTAAAAATGAGGGAAGGTGAAGAGTCACCTTATTCCAATTCATTGGAAAGTATTTGGAAGTGGATTAGACATGTTTTAAACTCCTTTAAAATTCCTTTCAATCATTTGTAAAGGTGTGAGTGATTGGAATACAAAATGTGAATAAAGAAAACCACTATTTCTTGTATAATTCTTCAAACAAATTCTAATTTCAATTGGTGTATAGCCAGGCTATATGGGAATAAATGCATGTCTAAATGTTTGTAAGTGATAGTATGTTCAATCACCTTTTTTATTCAATTTTTCTCATGTAATTTGGTGCTATTTAGAGTTAGATATTGTGATGTTTTAGAAACTTGTTAAAACCCTAATTTAGGGTAAACAATGAGATTAAAATTTGTGTTTCTCCCATGTTAACCATTGAATTTTTTTTTGTTTTTGGTGAAAAGACTCCTTGTGGCATTTACTTTTATATTCCAACGCTTCAGATTCAAAGGACCAATGGTGCTATGCAAATAGTTAGTGTTTAGGACTATAATAGTTTAGAAAAATAGAGTTTGAGGTACTCGTGAAGCCTAATACTTAGGGTTGGATAAAATCCTAATGAAATTGTTCTTGTAATAATTTTTAAATCATGTACAACCTAAAATAAATGTGTTCCAAGCATTTGTTAAGAGGAATTGAGGTTGGAGTTAGTAAAATCAATAAGCCCAACTTGTACCAAGCCTAGTTTAGGCCTAATTTTGATTGAGACAACAAGATTTGATGCAAGTTTTATAAAATAATTGATGCCCATTTTTTAATATGTTTTAGACCAGAAATAAGGGAATTAAAAAGTGTGGAAAGGTTTTGGTTATAGTCCATATCTATAGAATAAATTTATGATAGACCGTTAAGGTGAAGTACTAGCATGGAAATCAAGTTATGAAGGTGCACCATAGAAAATGTGACCCTCTTGAGAAAAGAGACAATTTCACATGCTATTTGACCAGCTTTTGAGTCCCTTTGCAATATTTATCCTTTAAAACAACATTTATAGGCCCCTAAGACCCATTATTTTTATCTAAAGGGTCGTTTTACTTGAGAAATCACCTAAAACCTAACAAATAGCACATATTTCTTTCATACCCCGAAAACCCACCTTCAAAATTTAGTAGTGGGACCCATTCACCACCTTGGGTGAATGAGTCCCCTCTAGTGGGACCCATTCACCAAGGGTTGCAAATGAGTCCCCTTTGAGGGAAAATTCAATTTTGAGCAGGAATTTGATTAATTTATCTTAAATTTCCAATGAATGTCTACCTCTTAGGTCTCAATAATGGGAAAATTAGGTGTCATTGCTTATAAATATTCATTTCAAGTCATTTCATACATATTTTAGTCATTTTTCAAAATCAATTTCTACAATCAAATCTTCTACCACAAGTCTCATTAGAAAAAGTTGATGTTTTAAGGTAGCAAACTAGGGTTTTTATAGGTCTTGAAGCTCACTCTTCTTGTTAAGATTCAACATTTCAAAGTGTTATTTATCGATGCATATGGTGAATCATGAAGAAATCTAGGTTGAGGAGGTACAAATAGCCATCAAATCACACCTAAGGACTTGGTTTCATATTGTTTCCATCTTCCATTTTCACTCTATCTTCAGATTAAGGTTTTCATTTTGTTTTTTTTTCATTTGCATGTCATTTCATTTGCATTTTTCATTTGTTTCAAGGTTTCTATGGTTGAGATATTTCATCATACAAATCATTCATGCATTTCTTATTCTAGAACAATAGAATAGGGCTTTTGTTATACTTTAGACTTTCCTAGTCTTTAACACATCTAAGGCTAGGGTTTTTTGCTAATTTTCTCCATTCAAGGTTTAATTACCCAACTATGGGTTTGAAAAAGGAAATACCCCCATTAGAAAAACAATTTTAAGTTGTTTTGTAAGAATTCTCTGAGATCTTGAGTCAGGTTTCCATCAAAAATTGTTGTACAGGTGTCAAGGTGTAGAACAAATATTTGAAGTTGTAGAAATTTAAAAGTGGATTGATTTTCCATGCATTGTGAATGAGTCCCTCTTGAGGTGCATATTTGAGTTAGATGTAGATCCTGATTCCTGGTTGACAGAAAAAAACTTGTGTAAAAAAACCCAAAACTAGGATTGATTTTCCCAAGGTACTGAATGAGTCCTAGTCAGCTAAAAATTAGACGTCATGAATTTTCTAGATTCTTTCTTAGGCTTCTTCAGTTTCCCAGGTGCATGCATTCTAACAAATAGCCTTCTGTTTGGTTTAGTTTTCCTTTTTGTTCATCCTTTTTAGCTTTTTGCAAACAACACTGTATTTTCAAACATAATATAGATCCTAGATTTCGCATTGAAATTTAGTCATATAGATTACTTGACTACATTTAGCTCATATAACATCACACATAACATAATTTGAATTAACCCTTTAGCATTTTTGGCCTACCTCTCTCCTTTTAGGTGAAAAACCCTAGAAGAGTTAGGGGGTCTTGTGGTGCCAGAAATCTATGGTTCATTTTGGTGAACCTACATTTTGAACATTCTATCATTTTGATTTGCATTTCTATTTTCATCTTAGGACTTAAGGACTCTATCATTTTTCATTGTTTTGCATCTTAGGTATTCTTAAATATTGCATTAGTAAAAGTATCATTTAGACTTTGTTATTGCATAGATTTCATTCAATCATTCCAACATTCTACATTTGCATTATGTTTCTACATTGTATAGACCTTAAAATATCCAAAAAAGACAAAAAAATCAGAAAACACTTAAAAAAATTCATCCCTTGGGTGAATCAGTCCCACTACAATTTCTAAATTAGCATTTCCAAATTTCAGTTCCTTGCATTGCATCTTTATTTTTTCTATAATTACCTTTCTATTATAGTTTAGTTTTTTTTATTTTCTTAGCATAAATTTTCTTTCTTTTCATGGCATTCATGGATAATTTTATATCTTTGAAATTTTATTTTTCCATACTCATTCCTAGTTCTTTTAGATCGTATTAATCAACACATAAATACACAAAAATGAAATATCAAACCATCCCTTCAAACAAATGATTCAAATTAGAAACAACATCTCCTATAAGCCTCTTGGTAGTGATGATGTTGACAAGTTAGATGAAGTTCTTCGGGACTTCCTCTCACTCACTTCATCCTCTAGTGCTTGCAATGCGACACCTAAGCCCCTTAATGATAAAGTCTCCTTCAAACCTTTTTCTTGTGATAAATTTGATTTTTTAGATGAAGCCCTCCAAAACTTCATCTAACCTAAGTCATCCACTAAGGGTTGTTGTGAGAAACTCATGATATCAAACTTTAACAACTCTAATTCTTCTCTTGAACACCTTAAACCAATTGACGATAATTAACATCTTAAACCTTTTCACTAGATAGATGAGTCTCTTCAGGAATATATCTCACCCAAATCATCTACTTTGGTTTGTTGTGAGGAATCTAAAACTAAGGGTGTTAATGCAATTCAACCTCAACTTATTCTTTATCCACCCTCACATAAGATTCATCCCTCTCACCAACCCTGGTACACCCTCTATCCCCCTAAAACCCATGTGTTGTAGCATTCTATTAATGATACTATTGCTCATACATATAACACTTGAAACAACCCGCAACCACTGCAACCAATCCCACCCTCTACCCTTACCTAATCTTCCTATTTCCCCTTGCTATAGCCCATAGACAAAGGAGTATGATCTTGTTGAATAATTAAAGAATACTCATGCTAAGATTTCCCTTTGGGATTTGCTTCAAAACTCACCAAATTATCACAACATTCTTCAAACAACCTTAAAAAAAATCATAGTTCCTCCTAGTACCACTGCTAATGATGTGGTAGCTCTCATCCAAAAAATGAATATTGACATTACTTTCCATCAACATGAGCTCCCTCCTTTAGAGTTGCATAAACGAAATGGTGCCTTTATGATAATTTATCAATTCCATCACATAGGTATCAAATGAATTCTCATTGATAATGGTTATGCCCTTAATGTGTGTAGTGTGGCTCTCCTTCATCAATTAGATGTTGACAAGTCACAAATAATACCTAATTTCGTCACCATTCAAGGATTTGAAAACACAACAAAGCAACCGCTTGGGATAAATACTTTTCCTATTAGGGTTGGTGTGACTACTTTTTAGACTCCTATCCATGTCAAGCCTTATGATCTTTCGTATAATATTCTTTTAGGCCAACCATGGATTCATGAGATGAATGCAGTACCTTCGACAATTCATTGTATCATGAAATACATCTATAATGATCATATTTATCAAGTTGAAATAGACCCTGAGCCTGAAAGTTGCTTGTACCTTGAAAAAGGAGTTACAAGTCCTCTAAAAACATTAATTCCAACATCTAACATTGATCCTCTTGAAATTGAACAAAACAATGAGGAATATGAATCTAAATTATTTGGAGATGATTGGGGATCCTTAGAATTCACACACTTGTTTATGGGCAAATACATACTCACACAAAAGAAATATGAGAAACAAGACCAACCAACAATCATGTCAATTCAAAATTCTGAACAATCCTCTCAAACATCTATCTCCTATAATCTAGATGACAATGCAATATACACAAGAAATTTTGATGAGATAGATTATCAATCCCTGTCTTATCCATGAGAAATGTAAATTGTTTATGGAAATGGCTATGAATTGATAAAACAATTAGGATGTACTAGAAAAGGGTGTGTAACACATGAGCAAGATATTTGTGTCCCTATTGAACCTAATACACAAGAAACAAAAACTGTATTGGGATATTATTTTTCTAGAATGAAAAAAGCTACTCATCGACCAGATTTGAACATTAACACTATTACATATCATCCAAAACACAAAATCACAATCAAGCATCTTGAATTGCTTGATATAAACCTACCACCTTCATGCAAGTATGTTGATAGCGATGAAACTTTGCAATGAATGTTAGGAGTTTATGATAACATATCCTCTCTCACTTCCATGAAAAACATTCCTCATGCCATGACTATTACCAAGCAAGAAGCAAGTGATATCACTAAAGAACTCGATGAATCTAAAGGTCATAAATCCAATGCACTCCCTTTAGGAGATACAATTTATGTACCAATGGAAATTAATGATGAATATAAAGTTATTAAGATTGGGAAGCTCCTTGAAAATGAAGAACAAGAAGACACTACTACTTTAGTTCATGATTTTCCTAAAAAAAATTCTTGGAAATATTCTGACAGGCCAAGAGTTGACCCAAAAATTGTGACACATAACATTGTCCTTGTTGAAAATGCTAAACCCGTTTGTCAAAAGATAAGAAAAATGTACCCTAACATAGCCTTGCATGTTAAAGAAGAGTTTGAAAAACTCCTTTATGTAGGATTTATTAGAGATATTGATTACTCCCCTTGGATCTCAAATATTGTCTCAGTTGTAAAACATAATAATCATAGTAGGATATGTATGGAGTTTTGTGAATTGAATAAAGCATCTTTAAAAGAAAAATTTCCACTTCTAAATATAGACATGGTCATGGATTCAACTACTACACATGCTTTGTTTTCATTCATGGATATATTTTCTAGTTATAATGAAATCCTTATTAACCCTCAAGATCAATACAAAACTACCTTTACAACTATTTGGGGAACATTTTGTTGGGTTGTAATTCCATTTGGTCTAAAGAATGTTTGTAAAAATTATCAACATACAATGACATTAATATTTTATGATTACATTCACAAAATTTTGGAAGATTATGTCAACAATATCCTAGCTAAATCTTTAACCTGACAATAAAATGTAAATGTCCTTCAAAAAATCTTTGAATGAATACATAAATACAATATGTGATTGAATCCAAAAAAGTGTGCCTTTGGCGTAGATAGTGGCAAGGTTTTTGGGTTTTTCATATCCCATAGAGGCATTGAGGTAGACACAAAGAGAATCAATGCTATCATTAACATGCCACCTCCTAGTAATATTTCTTAGTTGCACACATTACAAGAGTGAATTCAAGCTATTCATCGTTTCATTCCATCTTTAGTAGATCACACATTTCCCGTTATGCATCTCCTTAAAAAGGGTATACCTTTTGAGTGGAATGAGGATTGTAAATATGATTTTGAGAGTTTAAAAGAGTACTTAGCCACTCTACTTGTTTTACAACCCTTGTGCCAAATAGACCATTTATCTTGTACATCACCACATCTTCCCACACTCTTACAACATTTTTGGCTCAACACGACGATCATGACAAAGAGCATCATGTTTATTTCATAAGTCAAACCTTAATTGATTATGAAACTAGATATTCACTAATTGAAAAACAATGTTTGGCTCTAGTATTCGCTACTAGTAAGTTGCGACATTATTTACTAAATGCTAAAATACAATTCATCACAAAATTTGATCCTCTTAAACATATTTTCAATAAAATAGATCTTTCAGGACACTTAGCTAAGTGGGTAATGTTAACTAAGTTTGACCTTAAATTTGTTTCAAAAAAAAAAATTAAAGGAAAATCCTTAACCAATCACTTAGCTAATGCTCCTTATCCTTTCACTTTACCTACTAATGACTCATTTCCTGATGATTGTGTCTTAACCACTAACATTAAACCATGGGAATTATTTTTTTATGGATCTTAATGTAGAATAGGTTATGATGCTGGAGTGGTACTAATTCCACTTGACGAAAAACCTATTCCCTTGTCTTATTGATTAAATTTCCTATGCACAAATAATATAGCTAAGTACGAGGCATTGATCGTAGGCTTGTGAGTTGCTTTAACAGTGAACGCTAAACATATCAAGATTTTTGGTGACTCACAATTGGTCATTGAAAAAATCAATGGTACATATCACACTAAACATGACAAATTATCAAAATACAAGGATCTTATAATGAAACTATTAGAAATATTTGACTCGTTCACCATTGACAACATCCCATGAAAAGGAAATAAGCATGCAGATGCAATGGTGAGCACAACTTCTCTTATATCCCCACACAATTCTACCACATATTTCACCTTTGTTATTCATCCCATCATGAAACCTTCGATTGATACTCCGCTAGACAACATTTTGGAAATAACTCAAGATGACTCATACGAATGGTATGATACTATATACAACTATTTACAAGATGGTACCATTCCTAAGTCTACCACAATGAATACCAGAAAATGTTTATGCAAGCAAGTAGCTAAATATGTAATCCTCGCAAATGCGTTGTATAGAAGATCTTTCAATGGTCTCTTATTACGATGTCTTAAAGCTTTTGAAATCCCCATAGCACTTCAAGAAGCCCATGCTAATGCTTGTGGAGGTCATTTTGGAGGTCGATCATTGGTGCAATAACTTATCCATATGAGTTATTATTGGAAACATATGGAAAAATATTGCTTCACTTATGTAAAAAAATGTCAAAAATGTCAAGAACATAACCATTTGATCCATGCTTCTACTACTAAATCTTGTGCTCAAGTTCCCATTTGGCCATTTTTAGAGTGAGGATTGGATATAATTGGTAAAATTTCACCTCCCTCTTTTGCTGGCCATATGTTTGTCATAACCGCTATAGACTATTTCACGAAATGGGTCGAAGTTGTCCCTCTTCGTTCTACAACTGTTGAAGCAATTTGTTGTTCCATATTGGAACACATAATTTATCACTTTGGACTCCCTTCTATAATCATTTCAGATCATGGAAGTTCATTTAAAATTAACAAAGTTAATAAGTTTCTTGAAACATTCCATATTCAACATAATTTTTCTACACCATATTATCCATAATCCAATGGACAAGCTAAAAATACTAATCAAATTCTGAAACAAATCCTCAAGAAAACTATCAACAAACATCATAAGGTTGGCATACACAATTATATTGTGTTCTTTGGGCTAATTGAAAAAGTGTTAGATCATCCACAGGAACTACACCTTATAACCTACACCTTATAACCTTGTTTATGTAACTGACGCGATCATGCCCTTGGAGTTAGAAATTCCTACCCTACAAGTTTCTCTCCAAGACCTTATTGATGAGGACACTTATAAATATGAACAATTGTACATCAAGTTGAGATGCTTGAAGAACAATGTATTAATGCTTTTGAACATCTTCATACTCACATAAAACAATTACAATGAAGAGACAACACATAGGTCATCCCTCAATCATTTTCTAAGGGAGATTTTGTTCTTATTGAAAATAAATGCATTACTAGTGCTGACATTGAAGATAAAGATAAATTCAGCCCAAATTGGTTAGGACTTTACAAAGTTGATACTAATTATGGGTTTGGTGCTTATCTCTTAATGCAACTTGACAGAACACCCATTAAGGAACCTATTAATTCAACACATTTGCATCAATAATATCTTTGACCTCTTTAAATAGTGTAATTGATAAACAAGTGTTGTTTAAATTTATTTGATATTACTCTAAATAACTGTCACATTGCTTCATTCTTGACAACTAATTTTGTGTTTGTCTTGAACACTAAGGTAATTATTTAAGTTCATTTTATAATTACTTTAGGCTTCATACTATTCACCTTTGTGTTATGTTAAGTTAAATCCTTATATGATTTTTGGGTGCATTTAATTTAACATATTCCTTTTCTAATAACCAATGTAATATCTACTATAAAACTAAAATATGTTTTAAACTAGATCACATTAATCATGTTAATTCATGTAGAAATTAATTAAATTCCTTTACCACAAGTCATTTAATTAATCACATTGCATTTAACATTTCAACCACAAAGAGCTACATCATAATAACACTAATTGTGT
Source organism: Sequoia sempervirens (assembly GCA_007258455.2). Lineage (NCBI taxonomy): Eukaryota > Viridiplantae > Streptophyta > Pinopsida > Cupressales > Cupressaceae > Sequoia > Sequoia sempervirens. Next base: position 509,502,086 of record VDFB02193867.1, on the reverse strand, counting down.
ATGTCTATATATATATCAAAGTTTTCTATACATCTCAATATCATATCCAAAGTCATAGAGGTTTGTGAGAGCTAAACCCCTTAGGATCTGGTGCTCATGATCCAGTCCCCAGATGTCGTGAGATGGTCATGTGTGATCATGATTTCAAATTGATGAGTCTAAGTGTATACTCCAAACTCTATACTTGACCAACAACTACAAGTCACTCGTCTTCCATTTGATCCCTCTTTGGTTGTGTCTTTATTAGCTCTCCATGAATTCTTTCAATCTCTACTAAGCTATGTGATGTTTGTACTACACTCTTAGCTCGATAGAGTTTCCTCCTAACACTCTCTTATGCTGCATGTAGCCTCATGAATGGTTTGAGAAACTTTGGCACCTCCTCCACAATTAGTGGGGGTACATAATCAGGATCCATCTCCTCCTTTCCAATCAATGCAAATACTATCTTTGTGGTAGCCTAATGATAAAACTTTTGCTAGTCTCTTGTCACTCCTACAAGATAGACAATGTACACAATTAGTAACACATCATATATATATATATATAAAGTAGATAATACTCAAGTGCATGCGTAAAATATAATATCATTACCTATGTCTCCAATTAGATGAGGAATGTCAACCTCATCCTCTCTGGGGGGCATCGAGGATGTGCTAGCCTCTCTCTGACTCTGAACTTGTCAATGTCTATTGTAGCTACTACACAAGATATACTCCTATAAGTATGTGAGGACTCTCCATGCTCATACCAATCCTCAATATTTTCCTCATAATCCTCACTTAGGGGTGGCTCCTCATCATAATAATAATCCTTCTCATAATCCTCCTCCTCATCATCCTCTCCTCCATCCTGGTCCTCATAATTAGGATCTATATCATACTAGTACTCCTCATCAATCACATATGTCAAAATATCTATTGGCCTATATCATACCTCCTCTAATCTCTCCTTTCACTCATCCCCCTCATCTAGTGTTGATCCCACGTCACCTGTATGGAAATCCATGGGGAACACAGGAGCTAGTTGTTCATATGACCACCACTCCTCTTGCTTATCTATGCTTCCAACATCATCAATGTTCAATTGTGGTGGTTGGTTGTGACCTAGATCAATGGAATCACTCTCACAAACATGATCTATAGTTAGTTGAATAGTATCACCCAACCTCTGGGCACTCCACACTATTTGTCTATTGAAGGGGCACACCCTTGATGGTGTCTGCACCTGTCCAAACCACCTCATGACTCATCAATAATAGACTGGTCATACAACATAGTCATGCCTCCCATCTAGATACCTATCCATTTGCATCCTCTGTAGTTTCCCTATGGGATCTAGCCACTGTAAAGTGAGTAGATAAGGTCTCCATAGGATCTCATCCTCCTCTAGCTAGTCAAATCTCACCCTCCAAAAGTGTAAATCCCCATATTGCCAAGGTGTCACAAAGGATAGCTGAATGCTCATGGATATCTTGCAACTATAGCACAAGGGAATCTGACAGGCCTAGTACATGTGATATGCTCAAGGTACCATACCTGTAGAAGCATACAATGGACCATACTATCGATCTCAAAATAAAAACCAACCAAGATCATAATACAAGTGTGCTAAAATGTAGTGACCCCAAGCATAACTATCCTTTGCTCATACATCCCTCATATCAAGTGTACCATCCCTCCATCCAAGTGTGTTGCTCCTCCATCTAGATTGAGAACCAGATCCAATGTGTGCATCATAATCTGTCTGACCACAAGAGCTTGTGAATACAATAGCATAGGAAGCTCGATCAACACTCTAACTCACTCATCATGTACTGGCCCACCTATAGAATACTACATATCTCTCTTCTTCTCTCGGAATGACTAATCCCCCCATAAATACACCTGCTCTCCCCAAATGGGAACTTAGAGAATGTGGTGTATGTCCTTGAGTGTGATAGTCATTTCCCTAGTGGGAAGATGAAAGGTACAAGTATTAGCATCCCAATGCTCACATAGAGCCATAAGTATGGCATCATGGTATCTCATAGGTGGGCATAAGATATGCCCAATAGATACCCAGTGACTGTAAATGATCTATCTCTTCTACCAATAGTGCTAGCGCATGATCTCCCAGAAATGTAAGTTTCCTTCACCCTAGTTGCTATCGCCACCAGTTGGGGACCTATCAAAATCATTAAAAGATGCTCTAAATTTCAACTAATTTCTTCAATTTTCACATATTTCATCAAGAAAGTGTGCTAAATTCAATCTAGTGTGCTTTTCTAATGGCCCTAGATGCTTTAGAACCCTTTTGGGACATATCACAAAGAAATGAGACACTTGATGAACAAAAGGGGACACTTTGTGAACTTTTTTTTTCCAAGACCCTAAATTAACCTATCCATGTATTAAAATCATTAAAATATTACAAAAATCACAAAGCGAACATTGTAGAATCAACTCACCTCATAATACAACTCCATGTGTGCCACCTACTATCGAAGATCATCCAGCCGCAAAGGAGTGTAATCTTGTCTGTTTGGCATGTTCTTCCTTCACCTATCACTCTCAAGCTACACAAAGGTAAAATAAATAGTAAGTAATACATTATTTTCTTCTACTTCTTTAACTCATTTTCACCTCTTTTTTACTCTTATGCATTAACTTAGAGTTTTCTTATCTTAAAAGTTCATAAAGTATATATTCTTCAAAAAAACATAATAGGCACTAGGGTAACCCATTTCTTGTGTTGTTTGATACATTGGAATCATGATTATTCACCTGACATCATCATCCCACTATCGTTATGTGGCATGGTACATGGAAATTCCCTATGATATGAAGTTTCTTATTCAATGTGGCTAGATTGCTACCTTGATTTCACCTCTATAAAGTAAGTAGAATCAAGAGGGGACATGCATCTACCCTCGAATTAGATTCCTAAAAGTTAAATAAAAGGACTTTTGGATAATTAACAAGTGTGTCTTGTAGGATGCGGTTCCTAATGGGTATGTACAGGATCCTGATGGGCCAAAAAGTGGCAATATGATGGGTATGTGGCTAACGACATTTCTTTTACCCAAAATTGATGAAACAAAAAGGATTTAAAAGGAGATTCCCAGCTTTCCACCAATATAAATTATTTTTTACTTTGAATTTAATAAGTAATTTTTATTCATTTTCTATTTGAATTACGAATAAAGTCCTAATTGATACCCGCTAATTGAAAAAAATTTATAGCTTTCAAACGGTATCACATTTTTTGAATCCAAAACATGCATCACATTCTATGCTTTGCATAATATAGGATTAAAAAAAAAAATTGAATTTCATGAATTTTTGACCAAGTTAAGGTGGCAGACATACAAGTTTTTAATATTTTTTAAAAGTTGTAATAAAAAAATCATAATTAATTATTTACTTGGAAAAAAGTTACAAAAAAAAATGCATCACATCGAGACATGATTCTTGTACTTATATCTAAAATATTATCATTTTATTGTGATTAGGGTGGTCAGACAAACACCTACTTATTTTTTCCCTGAAATTTAAATACTACTGCATTGAAATTTCAAATTTTCACCAAATAGATTTTTGTTTTAAACAAGCCTAGTAGTTTAGAAACTAAATGAAATTTTCTACAGATTATATTCTTACATATTTTTTAAATAATATGGATAAGTTATTCAAATTTTTGCGTAAAGTTGCCTAACTCTGATTTTTCTAAATTTTTTGCCACTTAAGGGCCTGTTTTTTCCATGATGATCCTGCACATACCCTAATGTTATGGTTTTGCATAAAATTACATTGAGGGCTTTGTTCCCCTACCTTTTGAATAAGTTTTGTTTTATATAATTATGTCCATGGTTTAGATTCCTTTAGCTTACATGTGTACATAGAGTCATATGGGTGCTAATGTGGGGGCTAAATGCACCATAGAAAATTGGACCTTCTTGAGAAAAGAGACAATTTCATGTGTAATTTGACCCACTTTTGAGTCCCTTTGCATTAATTATCCTTTAAAAAAACATTTATAGCCTACCCCTAAGACCCATTATTTTTTATCTAGAGGCCCATTTTACTTGAGAAATCACCTAAAACCCAACGAATAGCACATAATTCTTTCATATCATGAAAACCCACCTTCAAAATTTAGTAGTGGGACCCATTCTCCACCTTGGGAAAATGAGTCCCCTTTAGTGGGATCCTTTTGCAAAGGGTGGCAAATGAGTCCCCTTTGAGGGAAAATTCAATTTTGAGTGGAAATTTGATTAATTTAACTTAAATTTTCAGTGAATGTCAACCTCTTAGGTCTAAATAATGGGAAAATTACTTTTTTTATTATAAATATTTATTTCAAGTCATTTCACACATCTTTTAGTCATTTTTCAAAAGCAATTTCTAAAGTTAAACCTTCTACAACAAGTCTCATTAGCAAAAGTTGAAGTTTTAGGGAAACAAACTAGGGTTTTTGTAGGTCTTGAAGCTCACTCTTTTTGTCAAGAATCAAAATTGAAAAGGATTGTTGATGGATGCCTATGGTGAATCATGAAGAAATCTAGGTTGAGGAGGTGGAACTAGCCACCAAATCACACCTAAGGACTTGGTTTCATATTGATTCCATCTTCCATTTTCACTCTATCTTCAAATTAAGGTTTGCATTTTGTTTGTTTGTCATTTGCATGTCATTTCAATGTCATTTCATTTCCATTTTTAATATGTTGTAAGGTTTCTAGGGTTTAGATCTTTCATCATACAAATCATTCATGCATTGCTTATTCTAGAACAATAGAATAGGGTTTTTGTTACAATAGAATAATAGAACAAAACAAATCTTTCCTAGTCTTTAACACATCTAAGGCTAGGGTTTTATGCATATTTTCTCCATTCAAGGTTTAATAACTGAACTATGTGTTTTACAAAGGAAAACCCCCATTAGACAAATAATTTTAAGTTTTTTTTGGCAAGAATTCTCTAAGATCAGGAGTTGGGTTTCAGTCAAAAATTGTTGTATAGGTGTCAAGGTGCAGAACAAAGATTTGAAGTTACAGAAATTTGAAAGTGGACTGATTCACCATGTATGGCGAATGAGTCTCCCTTGAGGTGAAAATTTGAGTCAAATACAGATCCTAGTTTTTGGTTGACATAAAACAACTTCTTTGCAGAAAAACCTAGAATTGGGATTGATTCACCCAAGTTGGTGAATAAGTCCTAGTCAGCTAAAAATCAGACATCATCAATTTTCCAAATTTTTTTCTAGGCTTCTTCAATTTCCCAAGTGCACACATTCTAAAAAAAAACCTTTTGTTTGGTTTAGTTTGCATTTCCTTTTTAGCCTTTTGCAAACAACACTGTGTTTTCGAGCATAGTATAGATCCTATATTTCACATTCAAATTTAGTCATATAGATCACTTGACTACATTTAGTTCATATACGATCACACATAACATAATTTTGAATGAAACCTTTAGCATTTTTTGCCTATCTCTCTCCTTTTAGATGAAAAACCCCAGAAGAGTTAAGGAGTCTTGTGGTGCCAAAAATCTACTGTTCAAAAGGAATGAGAACCAATATGGGAAATATGAGTTCTTGGGTTGTAAGATAAGTTTGGTTGTGTTGTGTCAACCCTAGTAAAATGGTCCCAAGCAATGAGTTGCTTGTTTGTGTCTTGAAAGGAAAAATTGGGGGTTGTGGTTAAAAAGTGTCTTAGTTGCACATTGAAGGTAGCTTGGAAGGGTTAACCATAAATGAGTGCATGAAGGTCCTTGAAAGGAGTTGGTTGAGTGAGATAGAGTCTTCTAAGTGAAAGAAGAGTGTGTATAGCCTTGTTTTTGTCTTTGATATTGAGAATTAGAAGTGTCTAGTGAATGAAAGTTGTCTAGAAGGATGATTGCCTAGAAGGGTGAGATGAGTGAAACCCATCTTTGTGAAATATGTCTCCATGAAAGTGAGTAAGATTCCTTTGCAGTACATGAAAACACTTAAAAAAAGGAAAGATTAATGTTTAAAAGTGGTGCAATTAGATAATAAGACCTTAGAAAAGAGTGAAAGTGAGTTACAACACTTCACAACATTTTAGTAAGGTACCATTTAAATTCATTAGTTCACAAGGGACCAAGACCTAATGTGAATGTGTAAACCACATTACAACACTAAATCAAGGAAATATTAAGCCTAAATCCACTGTAATGAGAGCCAGAATAAGTGTGAAAATGTCCCCGACGACATTTTTTGACACTACAAGTTCATAGAACCCAACACTTCCCTTATTATTTTTATTAGGAGGCTTGGGTTTAGTATCTTTAGCTGATTCATTGACCATGGGAGGGAGCTTCATCTTAGAGCCCACAAAAGTAGTTGAGGATGGTTGCGAAGTAGAAGGATCAAAAGCCTTAGTTTCCTCAACTCTAACAATAGATATCTAGGTTTTAGAGGGCAAAGGGATAAGTGAAAATGGTAAAGGAAAAGGATAAGCCCTTGGTGTAGAGGTAAAGGGGGGGTTTATTAAGATTGTTAGCTATGAATTCCAAGTTTTTCTTGACAAATCTTTCAATGGATAAAAGTAGAAAATATGGGAAACTAATAAGTAGCCTATGGAAGAGATGATTCAACAACAAGTGATACAAATAAAATACTTTAAAATGACCTTCTAAGGTGATATATTTCATTAGGACTAGGAAAAGTTGATCCCATGGTGCAAGAAATTTTCTTTAGTCAAAAGTTGCATGGATTTTAGTGGGTCATTTGTTCTCCTTGAATAAGGTTTATAAACTATTCATGTATTTCAGCTTAGTGTGCTTCTTAAGCTACTACCTAGAGTAGGAAAGTTTTGTGGCTTTGGCGATAACATCTTTATTTACCTCAAAAGAAATACCTCCCATAGTAACCCTCATATGGCACCAACTATTAGCAAACTAAGCTCTAAGTTTCTCATCATGGCCTTTTTTATGCCAAAGGCATATCCAATTTGAAAGTGTTGGAGCCAATTTTTATAACCTATAGTGTAAGAGAACTCGAGAGACAATTACTTCAATCGCACCCGTTCATGTCCTTTGTCCCCAACAAATTAATGCTCTATCTACTTTCCATTTTTCATTCATATCTACTTAGGTGTTCCCTTTATGAAATGAACTGGGCTGATTTTTTCAATCAACAACATGAATTGTTGGAGAATAGCTGCAAGAAAATGAGATGGATCTCATTCCATCATACAAACTTTGCACGAAGGAGACATCATGGTGAAGTATAGCTGGCAGGAACAATGCAAAGATCAAGCTTAAAGTCAGAATGAATGAATCCTTTCACTCTCCAGCTCAAGTTCACATTTAAGAATGTTGTGGATTTGGAGAAGACCTTGAGCACCTTGAGACCTAAAGAAAAGAAACTTATATGAGCTTCCTTTCAGTTTGTCTACTCTAATATTCTTCTCTTTCCTCAACAACATTGTCTTAATGTTGATGTACCTCTCCATTAAGTAGGAGAATTAGTTGAAGATTGCCAAAATACATTTCCAAACAATTCCATGTCCTTTTCATTGTGTGTGAATGTTTATGGGAAAGGCCATGGTGGAGGATGTTTTGTGCCTAAAGAGGCAGACAAAATGTGCTATGAAATTAAAGGAAAACAAGAACAATTCCTTGTATTGTCTCTATACAAGTGCGCTACTAATAAGGTGTAATTTTAGCCCAACTTAACTAACATCCACTCCAAAACAGTTATGCAACATATATTTGCTTTATTGTACCCAAATTTTTGAACCATATGTCTCTATAGGTTATGTATATTCAATTATCAATAATAGATTTTGAAGCTCTAATGTTTTTATCTTCTTTGTATAGATTATATAATTTATAATCTAATATTTTGGTTCATATATTTATCTTCATGTCTAAAGTGTGAGTCTTTCTAATTCACGAATTAGTGATATCATCCAATTTAGCTATGATAAAATACTAAATTTCATCAATAATATCAAAACTACCCAAAAAACTCACTACCCATCACATGTAAAAAATCTTTGCTCCTCAACATTTGCTACAATTATCCCTTCCTGTGCAATATGGGGGCTTTGTAATAGGGTATGGAAATCCATTAGAGAATAAAGGATAGAGGATTTTTTTCAGATGTAGTTGCAACTACCCTGGGAGACATGTTTGAAAAATGTGGATACATAGATAAGGAATGTGAACTGTTTAAAAAATGCCTCAAAGAGATGTGGTCTTGTGGACTGCAATGCTTGCAGGATATGCACAAAATGGATTTGTTGTAAAGGCTTTAGAAATTTCCAAGAAAATGCATTTGTTAGATTTAAATCCAAATTCTACAACTTTTGCTAGCATCCTCCCTACCCATGCCAAAATGGGAGATTTGAAATGGTATGTACATCCATCAAAGTATAAAGGATAGAGGAACTTTGTCAAATATTATAGTAGCAATTTCCCTAGTAGACATGCATGCAAAAAGTGGAAGCATTAACAAGGCACATGAATTGTTTGACAAAATACTTGAAAAATATATCATGTCATGGAATGAAATGATTGCAGGATACGCACAAAATGAATTTGTTCAGAAGGCTTCAGAAAATTTTAGGCAAATGTAATTGGTAGGTGTAAATCCAAATTCCACAACCTTCACTACTATCCTCCCTACCTATGCCAAAATGGGAGCTTTGGAATAAGGTATGGACATCCATCAAAGCATCATGGAAGGAGGAAATTTTTTATATATTATAGCTGGAAATGCTTTGGTAGACATAGAAAAGGCACATGAACTATTTTACAAAATGTCTCAAAGAGAGGTTATCTCATGGAATGCAAAGATTGTATGATATGCACAAAATGGATTTTTAAAAAAAAGATTTAGAAACTTTCAAGTAAATGCAATTGGTAGAAGCCACACTCCACAACTTATTCCAAAATTTTCCCTTCTTGTGCAAAAATAGGAGCATTGGAACAAGGTATGTACATCCATCAAAGCATAAATAATATAGGCATTTTATTAGACAGTGAATACTTTAAGCATCCTCTTTGGTAAAATCTGACTTGTGTATACTACCATGCATAGTGTTGTATGAAATAAAAATAACCACGTCAATGGTCATGGAGATCTAGTGTCACATATTAACTAGAACCTCTAAGCCCTTGACCCAAGGGGCAAATGATCTTTACATAGGGCTCGTGATGATCAATTCTAGAAAACTTCACTTATGAATAAGTTGGTAAATTCTTTCAATAATGACATGACTGGATTAACCAAAACAATGGAGATAGAAATGAAAGAAATTTTTAGTATATAGGGGATATTGGGATGGAGAGGAAAGCAGGTGGGAAAGGTGTAGGAGATCTACAACAAGAAAATATTTCAATATATTGCAAGGAGAGGGAATCTATAGGCTAATTGTTTGCCATAAAATTTACATTGACAACAACCATTTGAAAACTTGGCTTTATCGGGGCCAAGGTAAAATTAATGCTTGTCACAATAATTATTATTCCTATTATAGATTTGAGACTGCTAGAACATTTTTCCAATTGTGAATTATAGATGTACTATTGGACCTGTGGAATATGGAAGGCTCCATATTAGTATATGTAGGAGTAGATACAAATTTTTTAGGAGTATTTGGTGTGGCAGATTGCATCGAGCCCCAGGAAGTTAACAAACTTAAGGTTAGTTGTTAATATTTTTTTTGTTTTTAAGATGCATTCAATTTTTGAACTTTATTTTTCATTTTTTAGTTTGGTGATTTCTTTGTCATTATTTTTGTTATTTTTTCATGGATTAAGTTTTTTTTTTAGTTTCTTACTAATTTCAAAAATTTAGTAGCAATTTATCCATTTCATTTTCCATTATTTTGTGGCTTTGCTTTGTGGAAAGTGATGTCTACAAGCTTAAATGATATTTTTTTACAAATGAAACTTGCATAAAATTGATAAGACACAAACTATGACTTGTAAAATAGATGTAAACTATATAAAGGTACATAAATGAGATTGAAAATAAAGGAAAATCATTTTTATCACAAAATAAGATCAATCATTTTATGATAATACACAATACATGGTTCTAGAAAACTAAAAATGGATTTTTTTTTAAATAAACAATATGTTCTCTTCAAAATTTATACCCTATTACATTAGAACCTCTATCTATGAATGATCTCCAGGAATCTTCTTTTTTTATATCTAATATTATGAGGGAATTTAGGGCACATTCTCTTTAGACTAAATATGAATATATATTTAAACCACTTGTTCATCTCTCTTTGGGTGCTTGAGGAATTAATCTCCTAGTTTGAATCCTTATACTGCTCTAGCAAGATGTTGAGGGGATGAATCCTTGATAATTCAAGATTCTCCTCTTTGCATGCTCAAATGATAGTAATGCAAATCATAGAATGGTGCTTGAGTAGGGATCTGATAGCACATCAGTGTGATTAGGGTGCTACCCCACTTGCACTTGTGTTCATGCCACTAGGGAATGGGGATTCTTGTTGAGAGGTAACAATCTTAAATAACAAATGTTATTCCATTGTATACAGTCATAAATCATAGCAAATGTATGTCAGTACAAAGAATTCTTAGTTTCAAGATGTAGACCGCTCGCTACAAGGACATAACTTCATCCTTGGGTATAGTGCTAGGGTAGGGTCAACTACTCAGAGGCAAACCAAATATGCTCTAGATTAGTTTCAGGGCTCCCCTATATTGACCCCAATGATTGATCTTGGAGAGAATATATTAGAAACTTAAAGAGAACATATGAAACTAATCTTAATTTTCAAGTTTCATAATCTCTTGCTAATCTCAAAAAATATAAATTAGTGGATTAGGAGACATGGATGTCTCAATGGAAAGAGGATGTTTTATTTTCTAGTGTGCAAAAGTGTTTTTTATTATTATTTTGCTTCTTGATGTAGATTGTGTTTTTCTACTAGGAATATGCTTAAACTTAGCTACTAGTAATATGCTTAAACTCATCCACTGAGACTAAAAGGATCAAAGCTTCAAAATAGGCCACAAGGTGGACATGCAAATCTAAGCTATATTTTTTTTACTCCTTATCATCTTTGTATACCAATTTTTCCTCTTCTACTGCAAAGGATTATTCTATTTGAATGGTAGAGATGACCTCTTTGGTTTCAAAGATGAAGGCTCCAAGGAGTTATGTGAGATGGTGTATTCCTCTACACCTAAGGAGGACCCCCACTCTTCATGAAAAATAAAATGGCTTCTACCATCAAGGTTGTTGTTTCGAGCTCTATGACTCTTCACTCTCATGGCAAGATAGGCTAACAAGGGCGTGGTTCTGGATAAGGTTGTATGATATTTTTGGTAGGTTGATTATGGTTATGGATAAGTATTATTTTATATAAAGCAAAATTTTCATCTCTTGTATAATTTGAAAAAGAGTTACATTCCTTAAATGGCTCTCACTCATCTAATTGGAGAAAGAGGAGTGAGAGCCATTTAAAAAGAGATATTGGAGAGCTAAAGTAATAGCAATAGATGTGGGAATAGTCATGGGTGTGGAAGGCTCTATGATATCCATGGAATCTACAAATGCATATCTCATGTCTAATGGCATAAGGAATATTTTTAGTGCAATGAAATTAGATTGGAGATAAATGAGGGCAATATACATAAAAATTGCAGTCTCCCTATTGACTAAGGTAGCCTTGGTTTTGCTTACTTTCATGGGTTTTATCTACTTGTGGTTGGTTGCTCTAGTAGACACAAGTACTTGCCTAATTGTGAAATTTTGTAATATGCTTCTCTTGAAGGGAGAGAAATTTGGCCATGCTCATGCTCATCATCATCATCATCATCATCATCAATAGGTGTTACAATGGATTAGATGTAAATGGATATGCAAATCATCTTCACATTCTTGATCTTGATCATGGCATTTGCAGAGAGAACCATAGCCATGAGTACAATCACAATCATAACCATAACCACAACCGTGATCATGATCATGAACATCACCATTACCATAAAAAAATGAGCATTATTTTTATGTGGTGAAATGTAGTGCATGCATCCATCATGTAGTAATTTACATAGAGTTTGGCTGCCTCAAGCCTAGAAATTAGTCATACAACACTACTAGCAAAACTGAGCACATTCAAATTTGACCAAGTAGTTCCTACAACAAAGCCAATTTACCCTTCCAATAAGGTTCTCAACCAAAAACAAGTTGTTAATGTGGTCAAATTTCAAATTGTTGATTATTTGCTTGAAGTGGTAAATAATAAATAATAATTTACCATAGTTCTCACAAAATTCCTCAACAACAAGCATGACCAAAAAAATAGAATTTTGAAAAGAATCAGGGAGTTAAAATGTTTTATATAATTCCTTAAACAATTTTTTCCCCATGACCTACCATAATTGCACAATATGAATTTGTTAACAATATTCTAAAATAAGTGTAAAGCCAAATCTCATTATTTTTGTTAGCACTCTACTTGTGTGTGCAAAAAATGGGAACTTTGTAATAGAGTATGGATATTTACAAAAAAAAGGTAAGTACATTATTTTAAAGCTAGACATTACCATGTCCTTGTTTCTTATTTTTTGTTAGGGTACATATAAGTTGAAATAGTCTCATTTTAGAAAGTCACTACATGAGGATTTTTTGTTGTTTGTTGTTGTGATGTGTGTTTTGAATAATTTTTCCCTCTTTATTTGAACTCTTGTTGGTTGGTATTGTTGACAACATCACAATTGACAATTAAATTAATCAAAATTTTAAAAAATTTAAACTACACATCAATAATGACAGACCTAACAAGGGAAGTTTACAATGATAAAATAGTAAAATCAAATAAAATGGACCTATCCATGTAGATATTTATGGTAAAGGAGCTTGATTATTTTCTTGATTCATAGGTTTTGTTTCAATCATGTTTGGATCTTATAAATGGATGCAAATCACTTTTCCAATAAGATCTTTATTTCACCAATGAACTCAAAAAAAAAAAATCAAATTGACCTTCCACACCTCTTTGGCATACCCATTGCACACCAAGGTGCAATTGATAGTAAATACTCCATTAGAGGGGCTATACCACCTTCCATGCAAATGTGCCAAACACAAGCATCACAATGGAGTTCCTTGTAGTGGCCTAGTTCATTTTTTAGATGATAACCACCCATATTCAAACATAGAGAGGAGTCAATAGTAACAAAGGTATGAAAGTATTTTTTTTCAAATTGCAGAAGGCAAGTCCAAATTATAATCTTATCAAAGGAATAATCATCATAAAAAATCTACATATCTTTCCTAATTAAGGTGATGAGATCCTCCCACATATGATTAGGAATTTCCAAGGAACTTAGGGTAGTGAAGCAATTACAATCAGTGATGATGTATTTCAAGGTAGAGTGAAAATCCATCATGACATTAGAAGCAATAATCATCAGGCCATAGTCAAACAAAGGATTGAAATGCTTAATAAAAATTTAGTAGCCCACACATTCGAAATAAATAATAAACTCTTATTAATGGGAGAATACTTGTACAAATGATAAGAAAGTACATTAATCCTATGGAGAATCTACCTAGGTATAAAATGCAACTTAAACCACATTCTAGTCACCCAAACTTACCTATCCATCTCATCATACATTCTCCACATCATACCAATAACAAGGGTGAAAAGGCAGGTTGTCCAACTTTTCGAGGAGGTATTGTTCTTCATCATAAAGGGTTAAGTTTCCTTTGCTCCTCAAGGATAAATACTTGAACATTTAAGAGAAGGGCCATAATATTTCTTGAACATTTTGAAGAGTCTCTGGTGTTGAAGTGAGTGTTGCACACACACATCAACAGGTAGATAAATTTTCATGAAATAACATGGGAACCTACCTTTACTTGAAAGATCGACTAGGAAAACCTAAATCTAAGGTAATCTCATTTTAATCCCAAGGCTTGGGAATGTCAATTCTTAACGCACTAGGTTCACTCAAGGTTTGTTGTGTAAATGTTTTTTAATCAAGAGGGGTCTATGACTTCTTAGGCTAACTGGTATCCAAATGATCATAATATAAGCTCGATTTGATCACACTTGTGACACTTCACAACTTCATGAAACTTAAATATTTTCAATAATACTTCATGAATTCAGATTACTTGCATATATTCAAGAATATTTAGCATAAATAACTACACAATTTCATGGAAATGAAATATTTACAATAATACTCCATGCATTCATCATTTTGAAATATTGTTTGAAAATATTATACATCTATTCTAAAATAAAGCATTAAAATCCTAAAATTTAAAGATTATCCCAAGTATTATCCATGCATTCCCCAAGAAACAAACTAAATTAAAGCAAAACACTCTGTAATTCACTAGATTGCTTCACTGCCAGACATAGAATGATGCAAGGATTTAAAGAAACATTGGATTATTTATCATCAGATAGTGTCAGTTTGCACCCAAATCTGACACAACAAAAAAAAAAATCGATAGGAACAAACAATCAATTGCGCATGATTTTGTATATTAAATTGATATTGTAAAATATGCAATATACGTACATATATATGGATACATATATGAGTATACATTCTCAATTAGATAAATTTCATTACCATATTATCTCCTATCCAACTATCATGAGGGACATGTTTGATAAATTCAAGAACAAGCATTACCTTTCTTACATGGGTAAACATAGTCATCAATTCATGAAGTAGGGGATTCTATTTTTAGAATGAATCTTCAAATAAATGCAACCAACAATACCCACATGTATGATGGCTCATTTGGAAAACTATCATATAATAATTCTCCTAATTTAACCCTTAATATTCATTTCACTACTATAACTTGATTTGAAAGATTATAAAAAGAGTGTTAAGGTTTATTAATCTAATGTATTTCACCTTAAGCCAATCCAAATCACCCTAACTTGATTGTGTGGATAATAATATCTAGTTAGATAGACACCTCTTGAACATTTAATAATAACTCACAATACCATTAAAAATTATATTTTTATTTAATACTATTCACTAATCTATGTTTTTGCGTTTTCAATCCATTTACTATCAACAAAACTAATTGAATGTTTTAATTGATATCGAATACTCTAATAACAAGAATCATCTAGATACACGTACTAACACAATTACCCCATATTTCCTTCAAACATTCTATGTTCCGGTTTTAAATTCTGTCTTTTACACTAGTTTCTTTTTATGATTAGTTAACAAGAATGAGAACATTTCCTTTGAATCTAAGGGTGATAAAAGTGGACCTAAATAATGTTTAAATGGACTAAATCTAGACAAATATCGACTCACCACCTATGAAAAAAACTATTCTTTAATTCCAGGTGAGGGGAACAAAAAACAAAACAGATTTTCTCAACTGGCTATAACTTAGAAGATGGCCCACAAACCAGGCATCAAATTATAGAAACGACTATCGATGTATGATAGGTTATTAGCAACAGTCGGGATTGTCATGAGAATCAAATTAAGACAAGAGAAATTGACTGTACGTCCACGCCTGATAGATTTATTTAAGGCATCGAATGCCGAATGATGATTAGTAAGCCATGAGACACTGTCAAGGAAAACGGGCAATGACTATTTGGAGGCTTAAGTGTCTTACAGTGAAAACATTGAGTGAGTGTGAATCCAAGTATCATGACCCTTCCAACAACCCTATTGTGCCTTAACGTGTGCTTGGAACAGAGTGTGAACTCCCACCTAAGCATGAAGGTAACGAAGCTTGTAAGCCTCCAAAGGGAAAATAGCATACGCACTTGGATGTGAAACAACTAAACTCCATCAACCTCTAAGACTAGAGGTCTCCTTCAATGGTTCTTATTTGTGAAAACTGGGGCTGCTCAAGTATCATAATGCTAATTCTACTGGGAATGGTATTAATGATGATATCAACGGGGTGGTTCTTCTTTCAGAAACTCGCAGATGATACCATTTCTATGTCTTGCTACTTCCCTCTTATTGTATGAAATTGTGATGTTTGCTCGGCATTCAAATAGTTGTCAATATAAATGACATAAGCCTCTTTTTCTCTTTGTTATGTCGCGTTCACCAGTGATAACATGTAATCAATCTATTCCATGTTTTGACTATTTTAGCAGTTCTTATGAGTTACAAAATAATACAAACATGGGATTCCGATTCCTACTAGGAAACGTTATCTTTTATACTATGTCTATACTTGATTAAATCAAGTTAAATATGCGAGATTCTCATGCCAGGCTAAAAGCGAGTTATCATGCTTGAAAATTTACTGCTACCTAGAAGGTAAAATAAAAAGAAATGGTGTAAGGGTTACCTTGTAAATGCATTAAAAAAGTACCATTGCACAAGAATGTCCTGCTATCCAGAAATAGTGTTGGCCTTTACGGCATGTCAGGAAATCTGAGCTGATACCACCTCCTAAGTTTGTATTTCTCTTATTGAGATTTATTACAGAGTGTCGATAACTATTGTGTCCGGTAAATGTGTATATGCGACCACCATAATGAGAGACTTTGCAAGAATCTCAGCGACCACGACTCTTGCCTATAGTCAATTGTGTGTTTCCAACCACATTCAATCTGCTGGGTATTTGACGACAGCGACTCAAAAGGTAGCCCAACAAATCCAAGGTACACATCAATGAACTTTTCAAGTCTGCCAGATGGAGATCAGTTGCTTTTCATTCGTGAGAAGCAACCCACACCATGAAGACTAAATCACAAACTTACACCATCAATCCCACTAAGCCTCCATTAATAGTGTTGAGAGCCATATGGATGGTTAACGACACTCACTATCCTAGGGCAAGGATTGTTCCTTGAAAATATCATGCTCGTGGTGATCATGCTGGAATCATCTTGATGTTGCTTAGACCTCGTGGAGAAGACTCACTTTTGGGCACCAATGATGAGAAAGGGTAAGGAGCATATCTTGTTTGGGATGTAAATTTTTTTAAATAAATGAAAGTACAGATCTGCTGCTCTGTTTTCCAGTCAAAATGTGGAAGCACAAGGAGACATACAACTTTCTTTGTATTCATTAGACTGGAAATGACAATACATAAAAGAGAAAAACATAAAAAACTCATAAACTAAACTCTAAGCTATGAACTACAAGTTGTTGGGAGCTTTCATGAGTTGCTCAACCAGATAGACAAACTTTATGAGCTGCTAGGAGCTCACTACTAGGAGCTATGTAGAGTTTTTCAGATGCAATCACTACTCACATACAAAATAAACACAACTACTGTTGTATAGACTTCTCTAAATCACACAAAGAACAAAACATAAAACATTCCCCTCAGACTATTGCTACTCAGGAACTCTTCTTCCAACTTTCTTTCAGTTGCCAACATTCATTCTTTTTGTCTCTTCAACATTCCCTCTCAAAAATTTGAATTTACTTACCAACATTAATTGAGAATTTTTAAAAATAGCTACCATATTTACTTATGGAGCTGTCAGGAGCTACATGGATGAAGATCCCAAAAACTACCGTTGAAGACTCCTAACGGGTAGGTGAAATAGGGGGATGACATGAGAGTAGGCTTAGGAGAAATAAATTCCAACACTCCCCCTTTGTCCTGAGTGGATGAAATAGGATCAATCTTGATCCAAATCAACAACGTCCAATATGTTCCTTAGACACTCGAAACTATCCTTACTCAAAGGCTTGGTTAATATGTCTACTAGCTACTGCTCAAACCTACAAAATGTCATTTTAATTTCACAATTTTCAACTAATTCTTTGATAAAATGATACATGATTTCAATGTACTTGCTTCTTCTATGAAACACAATATTTTTTTGTCTAAGCTATCAATGAAACATTGTCACAAAAGATTGTTGTTCTATCTTCTTGTTCTTCTCCCAAATCTGCCAAGATTCTTCTCAGCCAAATAGCTTGACACACTACTTCATTTGCTGCTATACTCAGCCTCTATTGTAGATAGGGAAACTATGGGTTATTTTTTTGGAAGCCCATGAGATAGCTCCCAAACCCAAATGAAACATGTAGCCCAATGTGCTTTTTCTATCATCCAAACTTCCTACCCAATCACTATCTTTGTATCCAACTAGCTCAAAATTATTTCTTGTTGTGTAGAAAATACCATATCCTTTGGTGCCATTCACATACCTCAGGATTCTTTTACTCGCTTGCTAATGGGTATCCCTTGGAGTCTCCATAAATTTGGAAATAAGACTCACACTGTGCATTATATTAGACCTAGTTGCATTTAAATACATCAAACTTCCAATCCAAATTTTATACCTAGTCGGATCTACATTGCTGGTGCAATCTTCTTTGCTCAAATTTAAACCTATGGTTGTTGGTGTGGGGGCAGGCTTGCTTTCAAGCATCCTAAATCTCTTCAAGATCTTATTTGCATATTTTTATTGAGAGATAGATATACCATCATGCATTTGTTTTACTTCTATGCCTAGAAAATATCTCAAGAGACTTAAATATGTCATTTCAAACTCTCTTTTCATGACCTCTTTAAAATCAACAATGAGGAAATCATCCCTAGTAAAAACTAGATCATCTAAATGCAAGACAAGAATCAAAACCTCACCATTTGTTGCCTTGATGTAAAGAGTGGGATCACCATCACTTTTGCTAAAGCCATTTTTCATCAAATATGAGTTAATCCTATTGTACCATGTCCGTTGAACTTGTTTTAGCCCATAAAAAACTTTCTTTAGCCTATACACCTTGTGTTTTTGACCCAAAACTTCATATCCAAATGGTTGCTCCACATAAACCTCTTCTTTCAACACTCCATTTAGGAAGGTGGACTTCACATCCATTTGAAATACCTTCCACTTGTGTTGGGCTGCAATTACTATGACTGCTCACATGGTTTCCTTCCTTACAACAAGGGAAAATATCTTGCCTTATGCCTCTTTATTCTTCCTTCAACATTGCACTTGATTTTGTAGACCCATTTCACCCCAATAACTTGCTTGTTGGGAGGAAAATAAGTTAACTCCCATGCATTGTTCCTCTCTATTGTATCTATCTCCTCATCCATGGCCTCACACCATTTCTCCTTTTTCAAAGCTTCCTCAAAATAAATTGGATCACAATGAGAAAACAATGCAAAATTCATACTCTCATCAAATTCTTCATCATAATTTCATTTTGATAGATCTCCCTTATACTCTTGTTCTTTTTGGCATTAGGGTGGTGAGAGTGGGGTTTGAACTTTCACTACTGTTGTTTCTTTGTTGAATAGGTAGGTTTAGGAGCCGTCGGGAGCTCTCAAAAGCTCTTCTGGAGCTTTCAAGAGCCAATCTTCTAGTTGTCTTTGGCTACTTGCTTTTCTATCTGCTCACTTTAGGAGCTTTTAGGAGCTGTTGGGAGCTTTCAAAAGCTCAACCGTTACTTTCAGGAGCCAATCTTATGGTTGTTTATGGTTGTCTTCTTGGCTATCTATGTGCTTTAGGAGCTATCAAGAGCTATCAAAAGCTTTCAGGAGCTCTTTCAAAGCTTTTAGGAGCTCATCTAATGCTTTTAGAAGTGACTATTGGATCATCTTGCTAAACTTCTTGTTGTGTTTTTGCTTCTTTAGGAGCTATCAGGAGCAGATATGAGCTGTCAAAAACTATCACTCCATCCAATGATTCTTCCTCTAGGAACTCCACATCTCTGCTAATGACAATTTTCTTGGTGACTAGGTTGTATAGCCTATAGGCTTTGGACTCCTCACTGTAGCCCATTAAAATACACTTCTCACCCTTGTCATCCAATTTTTTCCTCTTTTCTTTAGGCATGTGAGCATATGCCACTCACTCGAATACTCTTAAGTGCTCAATCATCTACTTGTGTTTTGTCCATGCCTCTTGAGGGATTTTGTCATGGACCACCTTTGTAAGACTTCTATTAATCAAATATATAGTTGTTGCTACAGCCTCTCCCCAATATTCAATCGAGAGTCTCTTTGCTTTCATCATGCTCTTTGTCATTTCCACAATGGTCCTATTCTTTCTCTCAAGCATTCCATTTTGTTGTGGAGTATAACTCGTTGTTAGCCCCTCCTTGATGCCATTTTGCTTGCAAAAATTTACAAACAGATTAGAGGTATACTCTCTTCATCAATCTTAATTTAAGACCCTGATCATGTGTTCACTCTCCTTTTCATCCTGTTCCTTAAACAACAAAAACTTATCAAATTCTTCAGAATTATGTTGCAAAAAGAAGACCCATGTCTTATGGTTGTAATCATCAATGAAGGTCATAAAAAATATGCTTTTACCAATAAATATGATTTTCATAGGGCCTACCAAATCCATGTGTGCCAACTCCAATGGTGCTCTTTCCCTTGTAGAGTTGTTTGATTGAAAGGTTTTCCTATGTTGCTTGCCCAAAATGCAAGCCTCACACCTAACATTAGGCTCTACTATTCTTGGAAAACCATCAATCATTTTGTTCTTGGACAAAAGACTTAAGCGAACATAGCCTAAATATCCATACCTGAGATGCCATAGCTTGGAGGGATACTTGTTGTACTACTGTATATTTTCCATTCATGAGAGGTACAACAATGGACTGAGATGAGAAATACGTTCAATCTTCAAAGGAAACACATGGTTCTTTTCTTTTGAACTGTTGCAAGCACCTTTTTCCTCTCATTCTTGTCATAAATAATGCATTGACCCTTCTCCATTAGAACTTTATATCCATTTTGGATTAGTTGTCCAACACTCACGAGGTTATGCTTTAGTCTAGGAGCAAGAAATACATTTTGTCTCCTTTTTACCTTTCTTTATGCGGATCATGATAGATTCTCTCTCCACAACTAGAACTAATCCATTATTCCCCATTCTAATTTTTTATTTAACATTTTTATCAATAAAAGAAAATAAACTTTCATTACCATTCATGTGGTTGCTACAACCATTATCCAAATACCAGACTTCAAAGCTACCTTCTTCACCAATGTTCCACATGATGAAGGTTGTGGACTGATTTCTTTCACCCACATTTGAATCAACCACATTTGCATTTTGTTTTGACTAATTACATTGCTTTGTCCAACATTAACTTGCATAATGGCCAAATTTATGATAGTAGTAGCATTCAACATTGCTTTTGTCATTTTTCTGATTTGAACTGTTATTCTTCTTTCCTTGTTAGGAGTTGGTCTGAGAGCTGCTCTCTCCCTCTTGGTTGTTTTCTTTTTCCAAGCTATCTCCTCCAACATTTATTTTTTCAGAGTTGTCACAACCTCTACCTCTTGAACTCCTTCCACCATTTTTTCTTCTTCCCCTTCCTCTTGCATTTGACTAAGCTTTAAAAGCTTGCTCTTGGGAAGAAGTAGTAGACCTATTTAGGTACTGCTCATGAGTTTGTAAAGAATCCATCAACTCATCAACATACAACATTGTGAGATCCTTTGCCTCCTTAATGAGATTCACCACTGCATCAAACTTCGTGGGTAAGCTTCTAATTATTTTCTCCACAATCCTCTGATCATCCATATCTTCAACATTCACTCTTAACTGGTTTATCAAACTTGAGAGTCTTGTGTGAAAAACTAAGATTGACTCATTTTCCTTCTTTTCAATAGTCTAAAACTCTTTTCAAAGCATATGGAGCTTCACCAATCTAACTTTATCAGCACCTTTGTTACTAGTTTGGAGGATTTCACAAGTTTCAATCATACTTAATGCTTTAGCATCTTTCCTCCTTAACTCTTTCAACCGGATCTTTTGGTTATTTGAGAGTGCAACATATGTTGATAGGTCAGTCACATCCATGAACCCATTGACCACAAACTCCTAGAAATCATTGGAGACCATAATGGTCTTCATATTCTTTTCTCAAACATCATAGTTTTTTCTATTAAAGGATGGTGATTGCTGCCAACTCTTTCCTTCATCTCCAGCCATGTCTCCTACATAAAAAAATTAGCACCTAGAAAAAAAAAATTCCCTAACTCACAAGGAAATGGGGCTTATGGCTCTGATACCATGTCAATTTTTTTAGATAAATGAAAGCACAAAACTATTACTCTATTTTCTAGCCAAACTAGAAATGCCCAAATCAAAATGTAGAAGCACAAGGAGACATGCAACTTTCTTTGTATTCATTAAACTAGAAATGACAATACATAAAAGGGAAAAACATAAAAGCTTAGAAACTAAACTCTAAACTATGAACTACAAGTTGTTGGGAGCTTTCATGAGCTACTCAACTAGACAAAGAAACTTCAGGAGTTACATAGAGATCTTCAACAGTAATCGCTAATTACATATAAAACAAACACAACTGTTGTTGTATATACTTCTTTAAATCACACAAAGAACAAAACATAAAAAATGTCTCTCAAATTTTTATTTCTTAGGAACTCTTCTTACAACGTTTTTTAAGCTATCAACATTCATTCCTTTTGTCTCTTCAACATTTCCTCTCAAAAATTCAAATTTACCTACCAACATCAATTGGGAATTCAAAATAACTACCATATTTACTTCTGGAGCTGTCAGAAGCTGCAGGGATGAAGATCCCAAAAACCTTCATTGAAGACTCCTAATAGGTAGGTGAAACAAGGGGTTGACATGAGAGCAAGATCAAGAGAAATAAATTCCAAAATGGGAGATATTGATGAGAGTTGTAAGCGAGAATGTTATACAAGACAAGGTCAAGCAAGAATTTTAGAAAAGGGAATGGTAATGCAACAAAAGGAGTAGCTAAACATTTCCCACCTTTTCCCCTCCTATTGCATTGTTGAGCTCCCTTATTGATTGACCAAAAATATTAAACAACCCAAAAGTAACAACTCCCATAAAAAGAATATGAGAAAAATTGGAGCAGATAAGTTTTATTTAAGGAAGTAAAGTTTATGAAATTTTATTCTATCTTTAATATCTTATGTGACTCCATAAATATACACCTAAATGTGGTGTATGTCCCCTACTCTATACTATTTATTTACTTCTTCAATAACAATTATACACACACACACACACACACACACACACACACACACACATATAATTCATTCACATACCTTCTTTCACAAATGATACTCTTTGTGCATCTATAGATCATCTTCACACCTTCTCAAATCATTAAAGGTATATTGTCCTTACAAATTATTCTCATATAGAGACTAATTTGCGATCCAAGATCATCAGTGTACATGAGTCAAAACTAACAATAATTGAATTAGTAGATATAATCACAAGATAAGAAATATTGGCGTACATGTTATATCTCCACATGTGTAAGTGCATCATTCATATGTTAGTATATTTACAAAAGAAAAAAAACTTATACCAATGATAATGCATCATACAACCAATAATAAAGTAATGGTATGCAAAACATAATCTATGAAGTCTCTGACTATCAATCCACACATGGCTAGTCAAAGTCCCTAAATTCCAATCCACACATTGCTAGTCAACTCTCTGACTTTCAATGCACACATGGCTAGTTGAAGTCTCTGACTTTCAATCCACCCATTTACTAGTCCAAGTAAAAAACATGATTTGGGTTATTTTTCCACCTAATAATGAGGTTTATACTTCCACCAAGAACTTCCTACCTAAAGATCTACTAACCTTGCAAGTGGCTAGATATCTCAAAACAATTTGAGGAAGGGGCAATCTAGTGCATGCCTATAACATCTACATGCATATATACATCTACAATATATAAATTTCTTATTTATAGGATGTGGAAAAGAATTATATCGATAATTTTTGCTAGGATAACTATCTTTTTCAATGGTCTTGGCTTTGGCCAAAGCACTTGGAAATATTGGGATCTTCCCAAAATGAGGAATCCCTTCTTTGTTGTTCCATATTTTACACCTTCTAGAGAGTAAAAACCTTCCTCATTCATATTCAAGCATTTCACACATATACAAGAAGGAAATTTTTAGAACATCTTGCATAAATGGAAAGAATACATTAATTCCTAGGGTATGTGTAGGATCATCATGGAAAAAACAGGCCCTTATGGGGCAAAAAATTCAAAAAAATCAGAGTTAGGCAACTTGACGTAAAAATTTGAATAATTATCTATATTATTTCAAAAATATATAAGAATAGAATCTATAGAAAATTGAATGTACTTTTAAAACTACTAGGTTTATTTTTAAAAAAGGAAATCTATTTGGTGAAAATTTGAAATTTCGATGTAGTACTTAAATTTTAGAGAAAAAATAAGTAGACCTGTGTCTGTCTAACCACCCTAACCACAATAAAAGGATAATATTTTTTTTATAAAATTTTAGATATAAATAGAGGATTCAGGTCTCGATGTGATGCATATTTTTTTGTAATTTTTTTCTATGTAAATAATTAATTATGATTTTTTTATTACAACTTTTAAAAAATATAAAAACTCGTGTGTCTAACCACCTTAACTTGGTCAAAACTTCATGAAATTCTTTTTTTATTTTTTTAATCCTATAGTATGTGAAGCATAGAATGTGATGCATGTTTCAAATTCAAAAAATGTGATACTGGATGTTTGAAAGCTATATATGTGTTTCAATCAACCTATCAATTAGGACATTAGTAATAATTCAAATAGAAAATGAATAATAATTAATTATTAAATTCAAAGTAAATGATAATTTATATTGGTGGAAAGCTAATAATCTCCTTTAAAAACCCTTTTTGTTTCATCAATTTTGGGTTAGAAAAATGTTGTCAGCCACATACCCTATACATACCCATCATATTGCCAATTTTTGGTCCATCATGATTCTACACATACCCCCTATCACTTAATAAAATATAAGTCTTATTAATACATATCATACAATGCATTTTATTTCATTTATCATATGTAGCAACATACATTACATTCATCACAAGGTTGTAAAACAGAATTTACTCATAAAATTATTTAAAGATCAATATGTTCTCAGATTATTTACTCAAATTTACTCCATCAAATGTTTTATCATTGTTCATGGTGAACTTGATAGGTTACAAAACATAAAATGATATGGGACCAACAATTTCAAACATTTGGAATAGTCACTAGAAGATTCAAAAATAAACTCAATAGAGAATTTCAGAAAATCTCAACAATTCCAACAATAAATCAAGTATGACCAAGGGTCATGAAATCGATCATCAAAGGGTTGGTGATTAGTCCAATCATAAGAAAAACTAAAGTACAAAGGCTGGTCCTTACAACATAAGAAATATTTTCATCAATGAAATCAAATAAGTCATCAATTTGAAACACATCACATAATTGAGTCTCCACACTAGTTAATCACATAGAGGGAGTAAATAGCTACATGAAACCTTCCATCCAAGGTGTTCTATAGAACATATGGGTATGTGTAGGATCATCATGGAAAAAACAAGCCCTTAAGTGGCAAAATTTTTTAAAAAATTAGAGTTAGGAAACTTGACGTAAAAATTTGAATAAGTTATCAATATTATTTCAAAAATATGTAATAAGAAAATTTGTAGAAAATTGAATGTAGTTTCTAAACTACTAGGTTTATTTAAAAAAAAAAATTGTTTGGTGAAATTTTGAAATTCCAATGTAGTAGTACTTAAATTTAAGGGAAAAATAAGTAGGTGTTTGTCTGATCACCCTAACCACAATGAAATGATAATATTTTTTTATAATATTTTAAATATAAGTAGAGAACTCATGTCTAAATGTGATGCATATTTTTTTGTAATTTTTTTCCAAGTAAATAATTAATTATGAAAATTTTATTACAAATTTTTAAAAATATAAAAAACTCGTATGTCTAACCATCTTAACTTGGTAAAACATTCATAAAATTCAAATTTTCTTTTTTTAATCCTATAGTATGTGAAGCATAGAATGTGACACATATTTTGGATTCAAAAAATGTGATCATACGATTTGAAAGTTATAGATGTTTTTCAATCAGCCTCTCAATCAGGACTTTAGTTGTAATTCAAATAGAAAATGAATAATAATTATTTATTAAATTCAAAGTAGAGCATAATTTATATTGCTAGAAATTTGAGAATCTTCTTTAAAAACCCTTTTCATTTCATCAATTTTGGGTAAAAAAAAAGTCATCAGCCACATACCCTATACATACCCATCATATTGCCACTTTTTGGCCCATCATGATATTGCAAATACCCATATCCACTCACATTCACAAATAAAATAATTTCTAGTTGCACATTCATGCAATGATTTAGATATCAATACATGCTTCCATGCATTTCCATACTTAATATTTTTCATTTCAATGTAATCCAAGAAGGCATATGAAAGAGAAATTCACATTATATGCAAGAGTAAAGCAATTATGACATTATGAATAATAAATTAAAGAACATCATTCAAATAGATATTTTCTATTATAGCACATCATTTTGAAATTCCAAGTTGATCAATTTACCTAGTTTTACTAGACTAACATTGCCTCTTAGTCAACTCAAATTTTACATCAAGTTGTACAAAGTACAATAATCAAAGATGGAATTCCAAGACTTATAACATATGATCACTTTGATTACATGTTCAGAAGACAAGCCATGCAATGGTACTAAGACTTCCAACAATAACACATTATCATATGCAAGAGATGACATTTCATACAGTCATGCAAGAAATACCCACTTAAGGGTCTATACAATCTATATCTCAAGTCACTATTAGAATCTTGATACCATACCATCTACATGCTTATGTAGGTCAACATGTTGAAGCCATCAATGATCTTCAATTTAAATTATAGCATAGTAACCTCCACTTTGCAATGTAGGATTATTTAATCATCACATTCCACATTAGAAAATTACATATGAGGCAGGATCCTTTCTACCACTCTCTATCTCATTAAGGAAGATAGGCTAACCATCTATAGCCATAGGTGAAAAATAACTCATTGGACCCATATAACTTCTCCAAGATACTACAAGGCACAAACAATATAGTTTTAACAAAACTATTATGGATAATATAATTCTAGAGACATAAGTCTGCATTCCCAATGATCTACTTGATCATCTTCTCGTATATTAATGCAATAATGCATTCTTACAAGAGTGAGGTACCATGCACATCTAATAAGTACAATAATAATAATAATAATAATAATAAAAATAATAATAATATTCTAATCATGACATGAATTTTTTTCATCATGCAACACAAGACTCATATCATTTAGGTTTACCTTCAATATATCAATATGCACTAATAAAAAAGTTGGAACAACTCTAGAATTTCAATGCATATTTAGTATGACATGCAAACACTCTTTCATCTAATTCTTTACTTTTCATGCAACAATTCTACTTAAACATAGCCTTGAAGACCAAGCTATACCAAGCTCTTTAATTTTAGTTTCTCTAGTTTTCAACATATAATTTTAACATGGTTTTCAATATGTCTTCTACTTAAAGGGAAATGTCACAATGCAAGAATCTATGAACATCTCTTATGATGTATTCAAATAATGTATCAAGGAACATCTTAGAAAGATTTTAAATAGTCATGCAAGGAATGTTCCACATTTCTTCCAAAAGTACATCCCTATCTCATAAGGTCTTGGCTATTTATATTCATAAATCTCATAAAATTCTAAGTAGGTGGGCTAATGCTAGAAGTTCGGTCCAAAAAAGCTCAAAAAGTGGAAGCATTTTTTCTGTTTCTTAGAATTTATCACACTTGGACTAAAAATTTGAGGCACTTACACAATGAATCTTAAAAAATTCCAAGAACGCGAAAATTCTCATTTTGAATCTAGTTTTCAAATATGTAATTTATTCAAATACCCAGATGATAGAAATTAAATTTTGATAGGGATGCATAAAAACCACTTTTTACAAGTCCTTGTTCTTTTACCATACCATGCACATGTACGGACACCACTTTTTGACCCAAATAAAATTATTTTTCTAATTCCTTTTGGGGAAAGAGAGCTACCAACATGAAAATTGATGAGGAAATTTTTTTGTGATTTTTTTAATTGAATTTTATTGGCCTTAATTGTTGTTTTTAAAAATCAATGTGTACAAACAACATAATTAGACCTAAACTAAAATTTTGAATCTTTTTTTCTTCATTGTGTAGAGAATTGTCTAAATCTTAATGTCATATAATTCTTTTACAAAAAACTTAACCAAAAAAAGTTATTAAAAAACAAAAAAAGTCTAATATTTCAAGTTTGAGGACTAGTTTCCTTTGAAATTAATTAAAAAATAATAAATATAATCCAATATTAATAAAAAATTATATATTTGGAAAGTAGAAATTTTGTTAATGGGTTTTAATTTTATAGATTGATTAAAAAAAAAGTCCATCAACCATATTGCCAAACTTGGACATTCTTCTTCAATTTTTCTTAGTTTTTTAGTTGCAGGTCAAAGTCTAAAGGTTGGGTTGCCAAGCCTTTCCTGACCCTAAAACTAAGGTAGCATGTGGGTTGGGAATTAAAAATTTTAAAAATATGTACACGTTTTTAAAAATGCATACGCATTACAAAACACATATGCATTCTTTTTTTTCTTGATTATTTAAAAAAAATACTTTGTAGAAATGAGTACACATTTTAAACTCTTATGTGTTTCTAAAAGGTATTTAATTTTTTAAATAAATGACTTGTACATGTTATAAAATGTGTGTGTTATATTGCGCATACAAGTTTTTGAGTGCATTCACATTTTTTTAGGCTCGGGTACCCAAAGCATAGAACATACACATTTATTTAATAACACGTACACTTTTTCTACAAGGATTTTTTTTTGGCTGAAACTTCCCCTCTTCATGAACCCAACTTCTTGGTTTTACCCAAGTAGGGCTTTCATTCATGGAATCTTTTACATACCATTCTATTTGCCATCTCATCATTAATTGCATTTTTTCTCCAACCTAATCAACAAATGAATAGACCTTCATGAATCTTAATGATTTCAAATTATACTTACTCAATTAAAGACATCATTCATAATAACTTCTCTTATAGGTATTCATGATAATATAGTTAATGGGTCCTAGCATTTTAGAAAGGACCAAAGCTTGCACTAATAGAGCTTATCAAGAGAGATCAACATATACAAGGCAACAACCACCAAAAAAAACTTGAAAGAAATGAAGGAAAATGAATAAGGATAGAGCATCAAACATGTAGGTCAAACAGATGGATAAGATACAAAATCATTTATCAAAACTACCCAAGTGATGTTGTCTAAGATACACAAGGACTTAGGTCATGCACACAAAAATTGAGGATGTTGCTAGCTCAAACATTGATCAAAACTGTTCTTTCCAATGACAAGTCTATGTGCCAAAGGCATTATCCTGAGAGTGACTAACTTTGCTTCCAAGAACTCTAAGACAAGGGATATCATCCCTTCTCATTCCAGGTGTGAAAAAATCAAATAGACCCTAGTACACAAATACACTTATCAATTTTATTATGAATATATGCGAAGCACTTCTTCAAAGGTTCATGTGATCAAGTTTCACAACTAAGAAAGGTGAACTCAAGGCCCTAGTACTAAACCTTAAGCTTTGATACCAAATGTAATGACCTCCATAGATTAAACTCAAATAAATACACAAAATACTCATCACCACACATATAAAATGACATGTGTCCAATGTATAATAGAAATATAAGGATGTATATTGATTAAATAAGTTTGGAGTACATGTGATGAAATACAAGGAAAAAAATGTTGGTGTTTTTTTCAGTACACCTAAGGAATCTCTAAAGAGTAGCCAACTCCTATACTCAAGACCCTTAAAATGAATGGCCATGTGACAAGATTTAGTCAAAGATTGAAATCTTCTACACTTTAGGCTCTATGGGACCTAGGATGGTGTTCCTAATATATTCATTTTGGTTCATACATTGTAGAACACATTGATTCATAGATCAATTCCTATGAGGATCAAATATACATGAATTACTAAAAGATTGGCTTATCTTTGAGCAAATTGTGACCCACTCATTTTGAACCAAGGGTTATTTCAAAATACTTCACACACATGCCTCATGATTGATGAATTTTAAAATGAATTTTTATTTTGATTTCAAATTAGTGACTAGACAGAAAAATAATACACTTCTGATCTAAATATTTAACAAATAGACAAGTGTCTTGTCAAATAGGGCATGAAAGTCACATATACAATAACCAATAATATAGAAACGACTTAATTTTGATAATAATGGACAACTATCACAATATATTGCATCATGGAGCTCGCAGTTTCTAAGACATGACTACTTACTAAATCCTTTGTAAATTATCACAAATTTATGGCTCTATTTAAGAATTTTAATTGCTTCATTGAGCCAAAGAATAAACATTTGAAGATGAACAAAGATATGCTTGATATTTCATTCAAAAGTCGTAGCCACCTAAAAAAGGAGAGTACATGCCTTAAAATTATAGATTTATTTTGATACCGGTCATTACTATAAAACCATTGAAGATCACTACATAAATGCCTCAGAGCAAGAACAAGTCATTTTCTTTATTCATTAATACCTTTCTATACTCAGTTTTCTACCTAGACATATACCCAACTAAAAACTTAAAATCAGAATCCCTTTGAAAATGAGCCATGAATTTCTTTTATAGCACAAGGAGAAAACAAGCTTCTAGCTCAAAATGCAATTAAGATTCAGATGTATCATTTCATAATAATTTTCATTTCATTTCAAAATTTCCCCAAAACACAATCTACAATCATTTTCCCAAGGGAAAGGAAAAATGTGTAAGCATAAAAAATTTGCAAATACCACCAAAGTAGCCATTAACCAATGAATTAACCCATCAATCCACATTTGTGGTTAACACAATCATCACAAAAACCAACTTCAATTTTCCACATTTAGTGTAAACTCACCAACACCAAAATGCAATAATATCCAACACATAATTTAATCTTCATATCAAAATTCAACAACCTAGAAATAAATTCCATTACACAGGACCAACACTAGCACTGGCCATGGTATACATGCTCGTTACGTGTTGTGGCAATAGCAAGAGAGGAAAATTCATCTCCTTCCTAGTTGTTTTCCTTTCCTAGAAGAGAGGCATCATGCCCACTAGGAGTCTGCATAGATATCAGATTGACTGACAACACCTTCATTCTTGGATAATCAATTGGAGTCTACTTCATGAGATACTACTAATAGATAGAGGCCATCTCTATAGTGCTCTCCAAAGAACTATCTATGACTGTGACGGGAGAATTTTGTTGCCCATATGAACCATTTCCATACCTCACCCTCCTAGAAACTCTAAATGCGAATAGGGCAAGCTCATTTCCCTTTTCTCCTATCTCCCTAGTGGCAACACTTTGGCGCAATATCTTCCTACTACACCTGAGAGGGACAAGAAAAGGTTTATCGGTAGGAACCTTCTCCTCTCCAATCAAAGCATGTTTAGGTACATTGCATTCCTGCTCATTGACATTATCCTACTCTTTCTCCACACTGAACCTTAGCAACCTCCTAATTTGGACTCTACCCGCAACAAACTTACTCATTGTGATTCTTGGTTGCTTCCTAAGGTTACAATCAAACTCTATTCACTTAGCTCCAATCTAGAAAATTACTAACTACTAAATGCAAATGGTTAAACTAGTAGTCACTCATATATTTATTAAGAAATGTGATGATAACAACCATCAATTCAAAAAAAATAAACATGCGTGAAATGGATGAAATTCATTGGCACATGTATTATCACCATTTATTTCCCAAGTGCATGGAAATTTGCACATCATACTTCATGATTACTGGCAATTAAGTCTCCACACACACAAACATCAATTTGGTTGCACCTATAAAGAGCATACCATTAATACTTGATGGTGTTAGAACTAAATGGCTACCATGTGTTTGTCTATTGATTTTGAATGTTAGTCATCGATCCTTTGATTAGATGATAGATCAAATGATTCATGTTCAGCTAACTAAGTTTGAATTTCACCAATTATTTTCTCGTTTGGCTCTAGCCAATAACATTTGTCTAAATCGGATGAAACCTCACCCATCAACGAGTCTCACTCATTTCACTAGCTAGTGGATTAGTCCACATGTCAATATCTTGCGACTCTTGTAGCCTTTAATGAGCATTCACCTTTTCTCTGCAAGCCAGTGGGAAATGATAGAGATTATCCTTTGCACTTGATCTTCACCATCAGTTTGGAACCATGGGCAATGAGCCTGATAGTGGAGACTAGGTCCCACATCCATATAAGGACACACATCCTGATCTCATGATCCTCTCACAATGTAACCAACCGACATTTAACACTCATGAGTTGATAGGGTACAACCAGGGTTATTTCCCATGAATATAGATCCCTAAACCTGCATATACAACAAGGTTAACAATAAATAAGGGGCCATTGTTAGGAAAATGATGGTTTAACCCTCAACGATGAATGACTTAACCTTAAGTCATTAAGGAGAAAAATATTAAAGCTCAAGATTAGGAAAATATTAAAATGAGCAACAAACTAAATGTCTAGTGCTCTAGACCAAAGGGGTTGGTGGCCGAACGAATATGATGCCTCAAATGAAAAGTTGGGAAATAGGGAACTGACAGGGCGAGTCAATGTGAAATTAGGACAGAGGGTTTTCTAAGCCAAAACCCTATCCAAACCATGGGGAGAAGGGATTTACATGTTGATTAAGTCCATGGGATACTCTAAAATTGCAAAGTTTTTGGGGAGCTCCATCAGTGGCTCATGCTCAGGGATGTATACCCCTAACATGTATAGTGAGAATCCAGATCCCGGGTTGAAACAAACCAAGGTAGAAAACAAAACCCAAGAGCTTTCCCATACAAGGCAAGTAGACATAGTAGAAAGCAAACACACTAGACCAACCTATATACATTATTTACAAAATATACAATGCAATTTTTTCCCCTAAGGATCCTTTTCACACCATTGGCTCCACTCCTCAAATTGGAGGCCCTTGGACCCCATAACTCAGGCCTACTTCTTTCCTTTGTAAAATATTTTGTCTTGCTCTACTAGTAGTGGATCTATCATTGCACCAAGTACCTCTACACCATCAACATTATTACAGCCAACCTGACCCATCATTCTTTTGGAACAGTCTTTCCCACAATCCCATTTTGACATGGTCTCCTTTGGTTGCATTGGAAAAATGAAATATCCACATTCTATTTCTTTGTCTTTATCATGAATCTTGTCTTGATACCCCTCTTGCATTTCTAGTTGCAAGCTAGTGTAGCTATTCTGACCAACATTATGTAGGAAATCCTTAATTATATCAAACTAAAAAGACTCAAATTCAAGAATTTGCATGAGTTGGAAATCAAAACCCAAGATTGAGTCTACATTTTTTTGCTCAAATGAATCAACATTTAATTTTCTTGCAATAATAGGGTTATATCCACTTAATGGAAACATTTCCAAGATCAAATCAAGAAGAGATGGGGAATTAGCAAAGTAACTCTTGAAGCCCTCCTCATACTAATCATTAGCACATTCACTACTGTTTATATCATCTAATAACTCTCTATACTAGTCAAAAGATTCTACACTACCCATATGGTTTGAGCATTCTTCAAATTGTTTCTCCTTATGATCAAGAACTAAGCCTTCACCTTCACTAATATGTGCTTCATTTTCCTTTGCAATTGTAGATATTACTTTAGTGGCCTCCTTACCACAATCACCATAAGCTATAGGGATGTGCATGTATTCATCAATCCATGTTTCATCATAATGAACAACCTCTAGCTTGTGCTTAAGATTTTCATCAATAGTGGTATTGTATCTGCAATTGTCATGTTGGGAAATAATGGTCCCAATTTCAAACCTACCATTACGTGCATCACCACCCTACTCAAAAAAATTTATACCATTATTTTCTCTAGGTGAATGGGGTATCAATGCTTCAACATTACCATCTCTAAAGAGAAGATCAGAAACCTCAATGTCATCCAAGCATTCACCCCTTCCTGTTTAACTTGCATCAATTCCAGTATGTCCACAAGTAGTGTCTACCAGAGACTCATCAAGATTTTCCATCCCAAGGAAGAAAATTAGGTACTATTTTCTTATCCTCACACTTCATCTCTTCATCTTTGTCACTACTGTCTAAGCCTATATCTAGATTACTTGTGAAATGACAATAGTCATCAACTAACTATCCACATTCTGATGCATTTTCTTGATCTGTCAACCTTAGCCTTCAATTCTCCTCACTATGAAAATTATTTCCCATATTTTGGGAAACAACATGTGGCATATAACTATGCTCAATGTCTTCCAAAGGCGATATGATGGGTATGTGTAGGGTATGTGGCTGACAAATTATTTTACTCAAATTTGATGAAACGAAAAGGGGTTTTAAAGGAAATTCTCAACTTTCCACCAATATAAATTATGCTTTACTTTGAATTTAATAAATTATTATTATTCATTTTCTATTTGAATCAGAACTAAAGTCCTAATTGATAGGTTGATTGAAAATCATCTATAGCTTTCAAACGTTATCACATTTTTTGAATCCAAAACATGTGTCACATTCTATGCTTCACATACTATAGAATTAAAAATAAATTGAATATCATGAAGTTTTAACCAAGTTAAGGTGGTTAGACATACGAGTTTTAATATTTTTTAAAAAATTGTAACAAAAAAACATAATTAATTATTTGCTTGAAAAAAATTACAAAAAAAAATGCATCACATCCAGACATGAGTCTTCTACTTATATCTAAAATCTTATAAAAAAAAAATCATTCTATTGTGGTTAGAGTGGTCAGACAAAGATGTATTATTCTTTCCCTAAAATTTAAGTACTACTACATTGAAATTTCAAATTTTCACTAAATAGATTTTTAAAAAAAATAAACCTAGTAGTTTAGAAACTATGTTCAATTTTCTACAAATTCTATTCTTACGTATTTTTAAAATAATATAGATAACTTATTCAAATTTTTTATGTCAAGTTGTCTAACTCTTATTTTTCTGAATTTTTTGCCACTTAAGGGCCTATTTTTTTCATGATGATCCTGCACATACCTTGAAATTTCAATGCAATAGTACTTTAATTCTAGGGGAAAAATAAGAAGTAGGTGTATGTCTGACCACCCTAACCACAATAAAATGATAATATTTTTTTATAAGATTTTAGATATAAGTAGAGAATTCATGTCTAGATGTGATGCATATTTTTTGTAATTTTTTTCAAGTAAACAATTAATTATGAATTTTTTATTACAAATTTTAAAAAATATTAAAAAAATGTATTTCTAACCACCTTAAATTGGTCAAAACATCATGAAATTCATTTCTTTTAATCCTATAGTATACAAATCATAGAATGTGATGCATGTTTTAGATTCAAAAAATGTTATACCATTTGAAAGTTATAGATGTTTTTCAATTAGCCTATCAATCAGGACTTTAGTCATAATTCAAATAGAAAATGAATAATAATTATTTATTAAATCCAAATTAAAGCATAATTTATATTGGTGGAAAGCTAAGAATATCTTTTAAAAACTCTTTTTGTTTCATCAATTTTGGGTTAAAATTTCTTTTCAGCCACATACCCATCATATCGCCACTTTTTGGCCCATCATGATCCTGTACATACCTTGAAGTTTCAAATTTTCACCAAATGGATTTAAAAAAAATAATAATAATAAACCTAGTAGTTTAGAAACTACATCTAGTTTGCTATAGATTTTATTGTTACATATTTTTGAAATAATATAGCTAACTTATTCAAATTTTTACATCAAGTTTCCTAACTCTGATTTTTCAGAAATTTTCAGCACTTAAGGGCCTATTTTTTCCTTGATGATCCTATACATACCCAAATATACTCCAATACGGGATGTAAACACTATGTTTTTTCATGAATTCATGTATCCTTTTATCTTTTGATGTTGTTTCTTGAATTCTATAATAGCTTAGCTTCATTTCTTAAGTGCAAGAAGAGATCTTAGATTAGTGTTCTTGATTATAGGTTAGATTCTATTTCAATTACATTTATCTTATTTATGTCTATGATTTTCCCCCTCACACAATTTCAAATCCCCTCTAGTTCTAGATCAAGCTACTATGTACAAGTGGATGGATCTTCATGGATGGCCTCCAAGGGGTTCTTTGGAATATCGATAGGAGCTGGCTACTATTTTTGCTAGATAGGTTTGTAATTCTCTTCTGGAGAGGGTTGCTCTAGCTTGGGGTCTTGAATTGAATGAAAAATTCTCTCTTTCCTCTTTGTTGAAAAAGTAGACTTTTGAGTATTTGGAGGTCTCTTGGTGGAAATAGGTTTTGAATAGATTCTCTTGGCCTAAGTGCAATTTCTATTCTAGGCTAGTGGCTAAAAAAAAATGCCTCACTTGGGATAATCTTAGGAAGTGGGGATTTTAGGGTCACTCTATGTGTTTCATGTGCACCGATAATGAAGAGTGTACTTATCATCTATTTTTTTTTGTCCCTTTGCTAGATTTATTTGGCACTTCTGGTGGGGAGTCAGGAACTAACTATGTAGATATGTCTCCTCCTTGGTTGACTTCTGGTATGGCTTAGGGAACTCTCTAGTTAGGGCTTCTTTCCTTCAAATTGCTTGGAAAATTGGTCCCAATTTGATTATCTAGCATATTTGGTTGGAATGCAACTACAAAATATTTTTGAATAAGAATCTTTTGGTGGGATTGTTGGTGTAATTAATTATTTAATTACACTTTAGCATAAGTTTACTTAGGTAATTATTTATTTCCTAGGATAATTATTATTTAATTCTTATCTTATCTTATTGAGTTGTATTTTTTCTCAAGATAAGATTAGGGTTGTCTTTTCCTGTTTTATTTCATCATTAACTTTTTGAAGGCTTTTGTAATATTTGTAAAACAATTACATTCAATAATCAATAATTCTATTTTTTTCTTGCACACATTGGCTCTAAGGGTTTATAGAACTTCTGTTGTTTTTTGTTCTGAATATCTTTGCATGTGAGAGGTGATTACTTGCAGGTGTTCTTGGGGACTGTGAAGTTTGTTTTTCAACTTCTACATGGTATCAGAGCTCGAGACCTATTGCTTCCTATTCATGATCTGAAGATATTCTCTCACAACATCTTTTTTTGTGCAAGGGTTTCAAGTCAAATTGTTTTTTTGTAGATCTAGGGGTAGCCTAATTTTTAGACCATTTTGGGCTCAAACGGACTATGCCATCCACATCAGAGCATGTAAAAATCACAAAAACACCTTTCGTTTTGTCAATTTGGGAAAATTTTGAAAAAAAGACAAAAATAATTTAGCCAGAGAGGTCGTACAGCCTCCCCAGCATGTAAATCGATGCAAATTGTTTTTTTTTTAAAATCAAATAAAAAAATCTTTTGATATTTTGTGCCTCTTGTTCTAAAGGAAAGCACCACCAAAGCTCAATCAAGTGGCTACCCGTGGGCCACCCACACATTGCTCTATTGCCATCATCACTAGACGCTTATGTCCTCCACTGAGCTCACCGCTTCGCACCACTAATCTCGCCTCCACACTTCCGCTTCATTAGGGTTAGCCCCCGTGGGCTTAGCAGAAGTAGCTTGAGGTCATTCAGGGGATCAGGAGCCCTACCTATGCCCACGGATAGACTCAGTGCCCACACTAGAGCCTTTATTATAGACCGGAAGCCAAGGCCTCAGCCCCCCACCAGACTTCAACCCCAGTCAGGGTCCTATTAGGGACCAACAGCTGTGCCAACCAAGCTGGCGATTTTTTTTTCTCTCAGCCCTGTAGCCAGTGATCCTATGTGCGACTAGGAACTAAAGGAGAAGGGGCCTGTCTTTTTCACTTGCTTAGTTTGGAAGTGCCCTTTTATAGGGCTTTTTTTCAATTTTCCATAACTTTTGCAAACAGAGCCATTTTTTAAAAAAATAAATAGTCACCAGAAAGCTAATTCAATGACGGATCTAATGGTGGTGGTTTGATTTCCTAATTGTTTAATTTTGATGCCTTTTTCTCTTGTCAAAGCCAGAAATTGTTGTTTTCACTCTGAGAGGCGTAACTTTTGCATTCTAGCTTCATTTTTCGAAAACAAATACGCATTGGAAAGCTAGTTCAATGCTCTACATAGATTTTAGACCTATCTTTCCAGATTATTTTACCAAGTATCTCATATTTTTGTTTGATCTCAGCCTTTACCTTTTTCATTTATTTTCTTGGGAAGCATGTAATCAGTCTATTTTTTTTTAGATCAGCGAGCATTTTTTTTCTATTTGAGAGTATATATTGTTGTTTTCTATCATGGATTTACATAAAATTGCACCCCTTACTCCATTCAACTATTTTGGTTGGAGAAAACAAATGGAGATTCACTTGAAACATAAAGGGTTGTATAGGGTAACCATGGGTACAAAAATTGAACCTACAGGTACTACTGGAAAGAGAAATTGGTTTAATAGTTGTGATGAAGCTTATGATACATTATGTCTTTCTCTTTCATATGACCTTGTTTTTCACATTGAGTCTTGCACTACACCAAATGAGATATGAGCTACTTTGGAGTGTTTGTTTGGGAAGCAGGATACTATGAGAGGGTTTTAGTTAGAGAATGAGCTTATTGGTTTAAATCCTAGGGATTTTGACAACATCAAGGAGTTTTTCACCAAACTCAAGTCTCTTAGATTGCAGTTGTTATGGTGTGGTGTTCAAAAAGAAGACTCTCACTTGATATTGTCCATTCTTTCTAAGCTTGGACCAAATTATTGAGTGTTTGTATCTACCTTTTATGCCACTATGGATGCACTTGGTACAAGATTCACTATTCCATCTCTTGATGACTTTGCTTCATCTCTCACTTGAGAGAAAGCTAAGTTAGCTAGCATGGGTGTGGTGAAAACTTCTTCCTCATCATAGGAACTTATTGCATCATAGGAACCCAAAGATTAGAAGGCTTCTATAGGAAAAGGAAAGAAATAGAAACAAAAGGATTCCAAACCTCATGAGCAGCAAAAGGAGTCCTCAAATTCATACTCCTCTTCTAAGGGGAAATTATCCAGGAAGGAGAAGGGTCCATGTTCATATTGCAAGAGGGAAGGACTGTAGAAAATAATTGTTACAAGGACATTGATGAGCTGAAACATCTTCTTGAGAAACATCAGATTCATTTTCCTTCTAGGATGTCTGCATCATCTTCTTCTCCTCATTCTTCCTCTTCCGAGAAGCATAACATAGGCACAACTAGTTTACATACTTCATCAGATATGAAGGGACATGCTCTTTGTGCTTCTTTAGGTATTGGATCAGGGAGATGGCTTCTAGATTTAGGAGCATCTCATCATATGGCATCTTTGCAGTCTATGTTCACTTCCTTTGAGCCTTACACTATGTCTCCCATTTTGATGGGAAACAACACTAACATGAGTGTTATAGGGAAAGGGTCTATTAGTTTTGGGGACCACTCCTTTTAGGATGTCTTGTGTTTCCCTCACTTGAAAAATAACCTTCTTTCCATCTATCAGATAACACATGGGGGCAATGGAAGTTTTGTAGAGTTCACACCTAATTTGGTTATCATTAGAGACTTGGAGAGTAGAGTATTTATTGCTACTAGGATAGTGGATCACTCATCTTGATTGTATTCCTTCATTGATTTTTCTACTAGTGGTGCTTTCGTTCCTACAACTATTCCTCACACTTTGAGTGTGCATCATCATTCAAAGGAGAGATTTGGATTCTTGAACATTGGTTTTCTCACTTCGGATCCTATTCTCAAGCCTTCCATTACATCTCCTCCACCTCTTGTTGCTTCTTTTTTTTTAGTGCAGCAAGATCCAATTGATCATACATCTTTGGAGGCTTATACTGAGTCTTCACCTACTTTGTCTTCTTCATTGGTTGAGGTCACGCCTGCTTCTATGGACACATCTTGGGCTACACCTATTCCACCTTTAGAGATTTCTTTCATTTAGCCTCTTCCCTCTCACTTCTTTCAGGAGATGCAGTTTCTTCACTTCTTTTGGAGTTACTTCATTCTGGGGGGAATTTGTGGTCTCTTTCTTCCTCTCTTATGGGGGGATTCATTTATGTATCTTTGTGATGGATGGTCTCCTTGGGGGGTCTTATAGAGTCCTCCATATTTCATCACTTAGTTTGTATTCTATTTTGGGGAGGATTTTTGTTCCCATGTGGTTTTCTCCTTTACCCTGCTTGATTTAGTTTCCATTGCACTTGTAAATGAGTACATGATCAGGCCTTGTTATCAGAACTCATCTTTGCATAATAATCTGCTTCTCCCTAAGTTGCACTTATGGGGGTGTTGGTGTAATTAATTATTTAATTACACTTTAGCATAAGTTTACTTAGGTAATTATTTATTTCCTAGGATAATTATTATTTAATTCTTATCTTATTGAGTTGTCTTTTTTGCTTTATTGCATCATTTCCTTTTTGAAGGCTTTTGTAATATTTGTAAAAAAATTACATTCAATAATCAACAATTATGTTTTTTGCTTGCACACATTGGCTTTGACGATTTACAAAACTTTTGTAGTTTTTGTTTTGAATATCTTTGCATGTGATAGGTGATTGTGTGCAGGTGTTCTTGGGGACTGTGAAGTTGGTTTTTCAACTTCTATAGGGACAAATATGGTTGAGAATCTTGGGGGTTATCTTAGGAGACTCTATCATCTAAATGTGATTTGTATGTTCATGTGGATCCTAGAGCTTTAGGTGTTGTTCAAAATTTCAAGCATCCTATTGGTGAAAGGAGTGACCCCCTACCTAGGTAGGGCCAATGCAATAGAGGGAAGATTTCAAGAGATGGTCATTGTAAACCCCCTCCTTCTTGGAATCTTGAAAATTAACATTGATGGATATTCCAAAGGCAATTTTGAGCATGTTGAGGTTGGCAGTATTGACAGAGACAACTCATGGGGTGGTGGAGTTCTCCTTTTCAATGTACAAAGGCCAACAAACCAACAAATTTTATGGAGGACTTATCTATTATCTTGGCACTGAAACGGGCTTGTGCCTATGGTTGGAGAAATATTATTTGTGATTCAAATTCCCAGGTTGTGATGAAATTGGCATGTTGAATAAATGTCACTTAAATTATGTGAATTGGTAGTTGGTTATTGTTTTCAAACAAATCATTTCTCTCGGTTAGGTTTTTGATTCTATCACCTTTTTTCATATCCCATGTGAATGGAATAAGGTGGCTGATGGCTTGGCTAAAGGGTAAAAGCACAAAGTTGTGTCACAATTTATGGAAGAAGTGGCCAACACTAATCCAACTATTAAACATGAATTGCTAAAAAGTGGCATATATTTTTTGAATTTTCAAATGATGTAAACTAGTAAAATATGTATCTTTTAGTATGTCTTATTTTTTTTATTTTTTTTTAAAGAAAGTTATTTTAAACAAGTTTTTAATAAATTAACACTATAATTTAGTTATTGATAAAATTCTAAAAGATGAAGTTCCATGAAATGTCAAACCTTTTATAGTAATTTTTTTTTCTTTCAAATTTTTTATGTGTATCTATAACTTGAAAGTTTAGTGCATGGATATTATTTTTTCCAATTTTGATTAATATATATTTTTAAATAAATATTAAAAGGTGCATGAATCAAAAAATTGTTGTTTCCATTGGATGTGAACTTTCATATTAAATATTTATTTAAAATGAAAAAAAAGTTATACCATCTTGAAAAAGATTATTTTATCTAGTGCATCGTATTTTCTAAATTTTTTAAAATAATTTTTAGTATTTCCCCTTGGCATGGTAATCAATCTAATATTCTGTGCTCATAACCTACTTTTAGTAAAAATAAAAAATAAAATATAAATAATAATTAAACTATTAAAATAAATAAATTTTTGAAAACTACACTTATGGATCTACAAAAGGGTAATTTTATATTTTAAAAAAAAAAACATTATTAGGAGTTATTGAAACTTCAATTTTTTCAAATAATTTTTTTTTTTTGGTAAATTGGACTGAAAGTGGTGCTCCATATATTTTTAGCCAACAATTTTAGTTGAAAAAGTTGTAGAAGTATCTAACTTAG
Source organism: Sequoia sempervirens (assembly GCA_007258455.2). NCBI lineage: Eukaryota > Viridiplantae > Streptophyta > Pinopsida > Cupressales > Cupressaceae > Sequoia > Sequoia sempervirens. The sequence goes on along the minus strand of VDFB02193867.1, from coordinate 509,460,076 downwards.
CTAGAATGATTCTTACTAGATCATATGTTTGACCAAGATTGTTTTTTAGTTAGAAATACTTAAATTCAATTTTGTTGATAAGTTGGCTGAAAGTGTAACATGACTTTGTGCTTTTACCCTAAATGGGTGTTTGAGCAGATGGAGACCTAGAATGTGGAAGACTGGAGCAACCTTCTTGAGGATCTTTCATAGGTTTTCGAATATCTTGTAATGGAAGATATGAGATGTTTCTTGGGAGTATCTTGTTGACTCTAGTTTAGGTTCTTGGCCCTTGATGGGTCTATTGTTCTCCTTTGTTTTGTACTATTTTCTAGCTTAATAAAGATTTTACCCATTTCATTTAAAAAAATACCATATAATAATATTCCATGTGTTATAATCTTCCTCCATATTTTCCTCAAAATATAGTAAACAAAAATGAATTTTCATCCAACATCATAAAGATTAAAACTACCCTTTAAAAGATGAAATATTAACCCCTTTTGTTAAAAAAAGGGCTACCCACTTCTTGCCTTTAGTCAAATATGTTTTATTACACCTCATACACTTTCATAAATAGTTCTTACACCACTATAAATGATGAGATTCTCCTCCACTTCTTGGTAATTGTCTCAACATCCACCAAAATATGAATTCAAATTATTAATTTAATTCTCACTCTAGAAATTCATTAAAAAATATTTATTCATTTCCCTTTTATTTTTATACTTTAATTCTATATATTATATTGGATGGTATAAATATTTATTTATTTTATTTTATATCACCTTAGTCATTTTTGACTTAATTTATTAACCTTATAATATTACAATCTAATTGAATTTAATTATATTGAATCACTTAAATATTTTTCATACTTACTATTTATCATATTAAACTAATCAAATTAAAAATTAATTATTCGTCATAAATAGTAGAGTCTAAAAAGTGGGTTATGACTTTCTCAAAGACAAGTTTGTGTGATATGCTTCTATGTCCTTGCATTTTTAGGCATTGAATTAATTTGTCCTAATAACGCATAATCTACAAATAATTTTAATTATCATTCGTATTTGCACATTCTAATTGATGCACCAAAAGAAATCTAGTTACACACACACTTTCTATAGGCATTTGCATGATTGGATATTGTTATATCAAATCATTATTCAATTTCTAAGTATTGATCTAGGAAACCTTTGATGCAAGAACATTTTTAAGGCATTACGATTCTCATTTACAACAACAAAAAAATTATCAAAATAGATGTTATAGTAAGGAATCACTTAGTAATCAGTAACTAATAGTTCTTCTATGCACCACCTAATATAAATTTGTGTGATATAATTTATACTATTTTTCAAGTATTATTTGAGCTACACTTCAATGATGAGCTATTGATTCTTCCTAACTTCAATGTCACTAAATGAATAGAATATAAATTCAAGAACATTACAAAACTTATTTAACAACAATATAGATTTATTCCTCCATAAAATAAAACAAATTTTATTATTGTAATATTTCAAAGATAGATACTAATCACTATGTGACACTCATTACCAATATAATTTGTGATGCTAGACCTTTGACCTTGGAGATCAACTCTTCTTATTGTTTAGTACGGTTCAAGTTAATGTTCAAGTTCATTTTCATGAGTATAGAGAATACATATAATATATAAAATAATGGAGTTTTTTATATGCATCGTTTAATGGATTGTTAGTTTCATTTGCTATAGGGTATACTACTAACTAAATCATTTTACCTATGGGTGCCATTTTCGAATAGGAAAATGTGCTTTGATATTTTTTGTTTTAGAAAATAATTTGATTAATGTTAAACGCCAATTAATGTAATGTGTAATAATTTTAGTACTTATGATATATTTTTGTATGTTAATTAGGTGAGTGCAAGCTAGTGAGTATTAATAATGATATAAAAAGAAATAATTATTTTCTAAATATTTAGATTTAGATGTATTTAGATAACACTTCAAAGGGATTCTATGTAGAATTTTTCGATGTGCTTAAATAACAAGTCTGAGGAATTCTATGCACAATATGAGGATCGTGTATGATGTTAAAACATACAATCACAAATCACAGTAGAATAGGGCATTAAATTTTTTACATCAGTTTCCACTAGTGTGACTACTTCTTGGAGTTAAATTAGGTCTCTTTTTTTATTTAACTAAAATTATTAGTTAGGTTTTGATTTGAAATATTTTATTTTTTTATAATGATCTTTAAGTGTATTATAAAAATATCTTCAAAATTAATTATTTTAAAAAATTATGGTAAAATATTTTTTCCATCAAGTTAACTATTTTTTGTGTATTTGTAGTAGTTAAAATCAATAAAACTTATTTTGAAAAGTTAAGTAAATTTTTTATGTGTTTATATATATATATAATATATATAATATATTTTTTAATAAAAAATTTGCATTATTGTTGTGGTTATGTATTTAAGATATGAAGATATGAAATAAATATATTATTTAAATTGTAGATGAAAAATATTAAATGCATCTATCTAATAAACACAAAATACCAAGAAATATATCTCAATATCTTATAGATAAATGTATATAAGATATTTATATTAATTTTATAATTTAATTATTTATAAAATAAAATAATAAAATATATCAACTTTATCTTAATTTCTATGTACATGATCTATACCTTGCAACTAATATAAAATTCTTATAACTTATTATATAAGTCAATTCTGTAACGCCCCGTCGTGCGAACCCCAAAGGACAATAAACAGCAATTACAGCAATTTTTTTTTTTTTTTTAAAGTAAACATAGCATACATGTGATAAACATTAAGTCATGACATGAAGTAGATTCATTAACATATACATCCCTTGGGGTACACGAGGAGTCATTACGAGACTGAGATCCACACAATGACAATAAAGAATAAAATCCAAAGATATAATCCATAACAAAATAAACATTAACAAATATAACACATACATGATAATCATTGAAAAGAAACCATCTAAGTACATAAATACAACATATGCATAATTAACTTAACACATTGAATAACAATTGCCACGACCAATATCAACACCGAGTTAGCATTACATTACAGTACAATGTTCTAGAGGTACAATGATACAATAGTGTTTCCAATCATGAATGGAAACCATACAACAAGATAACATGATGCACAATATCATAACTAGCTCCAAGACAGATACAATTATGGAGTCGCCGCAATAGCACCAATCCGCACCTCTCGATCCTTGGCTGGGGACCCAATGGGGTGCTTATCACGTTCCACCTGACCATGTGAGTCCAAAACCCACCCCCCGTGCTAGGAGCTGATAAGAAAGAGACCACAACCAAGAACATCCAAACATGGAACCACAAGACTCAACATCATACAAAAGTATCATAAAACTCAAGGATTACAAGAGTCAACATAATAACTTAAAGTCACAAATCCCATCACATAAATCAAAGCAATGACCAATAAACAAGTAACCAAAGGATGGTCATGAAATACTTCCAAATTAAACTGAATTAATAAACATAATACAATCCCAAATTGCAATTAAATAATATAATAACATCATAACACAGTACCATAAAAATACAAGATCATAAATCAAATATAAATGAGATCATACAAAACCACAAAGTATACTAAAGATGTATTAAAACAATAATCAATTTAAATCAATACAAACAACAATCTAAACCAACTCCCATAACCTACTTCCAAAGGAACACAATAAAGTAAAACACATGGGCAACTAGGGGAGAGTGTCATCGCATAGCCTACATGGGTTATCCTGGCCCTTCCTCCAAACTGAGGCGCCGACCCCCATCTATGGATATCCTGGCCCTTCCTCCTACTTGAGGTGCCGACACCATAAGGTAGCTCATGCGGAGCCGTAGACCTCTTATGAAGATGAGGTCATGACCTTGCCAACCACGGCCTTCTCGGCCTTCCATTAGTCTGTGAAAGCACTAATGAAGACAAGGCATCCATTTTTTTAAAATCTTATAATTATATTACTACCCAACCCTCCTAAGTTAATTATTAGGTTTTCACTTGATTACCAACTCACTCATGGGTTATCCTGTGCCCTTCCCCTTACACGGGGCACCGGCCCCCACGAGGAGCCACTCTCCCTAGAGACCCAACAACATAAAAACCAAGGGTTGTACCATCATAATTGAACAAAGAATCACAACATAAAAGTGTGCAAGGCATTACCCATCTCGCTAACAAGTACAAAATCAGAGTCTCACAAAGTTCATACAACCCTTTCAAAATAAGGATACCAATATCTTGCCATGCCAAGAGCATATAAAAAGAGAGACATTGACCCACAATAAAACAAGCCTCTGGAAGAATCTCAAAAATTTTACACTAGGTTTTTCCCCATCAAAGAACTGACAACAATAATTACAAGGCCACAAGAACTATTTTCAATCCCAATATAAGGAGTGAATACATCAAAATAAGATCAACAACTCCATTCAAACAACATTAACAACTTCGATTACGAACTAAATTGGAAATCCAAGGGAAACCTCTATTTTCTCCCCTCAGAATATCCATAACTCAAAGAACTTTTCAATTGACTCATTAACAACTCAAGTAGAACCATCAATCATGACAATGATAACATTAACCAATTTACCACTTAGGGTAAAGAACAAAAGAAAACATATGGAACTCTCCTCAACCAAAAGGACTCAAACGGGCGACCAAAATAATAAAGATCCATCAACTCATTCATTAATCAAATGCAAACTCAATGAATAAAATCACCTCTAAAACCAAACAACTCAAGAGATAGGTAGACACATCAAAATGAATTCATCATAACAATCGTTAAACATATGAATACACTTAATGAACAGACAATAAACAAACAACACATTCTATCCATCCGTTTACGAAAGAGAAATTTTAAGTAACTAAGGATGCTAAGTAATCACATTTTATAATCATCTCAAGACATATTTTCATATTCTTAATAAGATTATATCAGTAATTCAACTTTTTCACAAAAACATTATCTACATAGTATTTATAACGAATTATTCTTGTTTTAGCATCTCAAATTAAATTAAAAGATCATCTCTATCCAATAATCATTTTGCAACAATCATAATGTAATTTCCTAGTTAATTAACTCACATAAAAAAAAAACCTTACAATTCAACTATAAAGGTTGTATAACTCATGCTACTCACTTAGGAATTAATGAAGCATTGTCCCCTTTGAATTCAAGGTCATTTGATAACCATATAACAACATTAAAATGGTACCCATTATATGTATTACTACTAGACTTATAGATGTATAAATATTTATTTATCTTTCAAAGAAACATTCCCAATCGAATTACGATACAAATGTGCTTAGGTAAGTTGTAATCGAAATCTATACATTGTTCAAAAGTCTTATAACAACTCAATTTACATATTTAATTCTTTTATCATCGTCCTCCAATTTAAATTCCATATATTATGTACATATATAAGACTAGAATAAATTTAATATAATTAATATCTTCCTTTAATCTTAATTAATTCACTCTCTTAATTAACTAATTCTTTTTTAGAAGTAATTACTAAATTTTACAAAAGAAGAAAAAACATAAAGATATTTATTATTCTAAAGTTACTCATATAAGAACTAAATATTATCAATAAATGAATATGCATCCCTCTCATATTAATTTCCTTATAAATATTCTCTTAAAAGAGAAATTGTGATAAAACAAAAGCATCTTAAAAGGTGAGATAAAGTCTTATTTTTATTTTTATTTTTCCTATAAAGAATTAAGATATATTTTCTCTTTTAAGAAGTTTTTTGATTTTTTTATTTCCTAGGCCCTAGATCTAAAAAGGAAACTTGCTTTATTAAAAAAAACATTAGACTGAAACAGTGACTATATCTAAGAATAATGGAATGAAATCATAACTTAATAATTATAAATCCAAGGGTTATAATGGAACCGAACTCATATATCACTCGCATAAATTTTAAGTCCCCTAGTCCAATTTTCTATTAAGCATAAAGAGAGAATATAAGTCTTTGAAAATTTGCGTCCTTTTCTATATATGTGTCTTAATCTATTCAAGTTTAAACAAAGCTAAAACAATTATGAGAAAACACTAAATAAGCTAAAACTACAGTCTACTGGATTATCAAACTAAGGCAGCAAGCTTGCAAGGTAGAGAGGGTGCAACAAAGAGTTAGTCATTATTGCTCTTGACTCAACCGTCACCCTTCCATGGGTTCTCATTCCCATCACAGTCTAGTATAAATTTATAGTACCAAAGGTAGAGGAAGAGGTGGCATGTGGCTGAGACAGATTGACAATAAAAAAAAAAAGAGATTATTTAAACTTTTTAACTTCCTAATATGTTCAAGTGTGTGGCAGAGATAGGTGGACGAATGAAATCAGAGAAATTATTTAATTTACTACCCCTATGCAAGTCTAAGAGTTGCAGTTGTGACGGGTTGCCAATTATATAAATTTAGATTACCAGACTATGAGAAGGAGCTCAACTAAACACTATATCCAATAACATCAATTTCTCCCAGCTTCGACTAAATGGAGGTAATTGGAAAAGGCTTGAAACATTGTGCAGACCAAGAGAATTAAATAATCTACTCATTGGTCCTCAATTTCTTCACTTGAACAAACTGCTCATTGACGGCATCAGAGAAGACACACGAACCAAGATTCCTCCAAGTTTGAGATGGTTACGGTTGTAAAAACGTGAAAAGCCATTTTCTTTCAGTTTTGCGGATAACATTTGGGATTTGATAATAAAATCAGTGAGTTTATGTAAATCTATACACCCTACCATGTTCAAGTGAGTCGCTGTGACAGGTTGATAATGTATTTAGAGAGATTATTTATAATTTCAAACTTCCTCTGCAGCTGAAACAGGTCGAAAATGAAAAAAGAGGGAGATGTCTGAGGGAAGAGGTTTGGAAGGCCTATAAAGCAAGAATTAACAAAGTGAATTGCTATTTACAAAAAAAATACTACAGAAACATCAGAGGCCCCCAAGGAGTGTCGCTTTGCAATACCAACAATTGTTTGAATGAGGAGATTCGACATAAACCAACAGAAGAGACAACGGCTTGAAATATAGCAAAGAATTCAATTCAAGAAAATTATAAATATATAAATTAGATTAAGCATATGCAGCAAGCATTCAAAATGAAATGAATTGTGGATTGCTACTAAAGGACAACATAGGAAAAAGCTGCAAGAAGAAGATGCATATCCTTTATAGGGTTAAGAAACTTTCAAGCAATAACATGCAACATACATTCATTTTCTTTTAAAAACATAGAGATAAAAATTCAGAAGAATAAAGAAACCTGGTACAAATTGTTTGTCTAAACCAGAGCTTTGATGCTGAGAGCTCTCCACCGATGCACCCACAACTTCCTTCAACCTCCAACTGTCGAACGAAGAAGCACCCATACTACAAAGGGATTTGCATAACTTCTTTTATGCCACCATGATTCTCCAAAGTCTACTAACTTGGCATCGATCCGCACTTCTTCTTCCCATATTTTGATCTGGAAGCTGATGAGACAAAGGAAGATAAAGCATATACCATTTTTTTCAGCTTCTCTTGCTTTTTACTCCTTTCCAAAAATGATGCTTTATTATTATTTATTTAGTTAGCAATAAACTATTCACCTTCCCTTTTCCAATTTCTTTCCTTGCATTAAAACACTTCAGCTTCCTATCTATTTAAATTCCTTATTATAATAATGATCTTTGAACAACTAATGACTTATTAATTATTATTGAATATCATTAAAGAATACTTTTACAAAACAATTAATTTATTTATTTATTAATAACTCTTTACTTATTATTTTATAAAACTAATTTATTTAATTTTCATCTTAATTTCTAGTTTTATTTACTCAATGCTATTTTAATTAATTGAGTACAAATTCCATCAAATATTATGTTAACACTAATCATACACAAAACAACAATAACGCAATTAAACACTTACACAAAATCTGGAAAGGTCACAACGAAGGGCACTACAAATTCGTAAACACTCTCTTAATATAATAATTCCAAATTATACCATTGCTTTTTAGCATTTCAAATTTAATTTTAATAAAACTAAATGCACATTAAACAAATAATTAGGATTAAATATAACAAGTGTAAGGTAGTTGTGAGTACTTGTCTTTAGATTTTTAATAAAAAGGAGAATTCTTTTCCTTAATAATTAAATTTATCTTAAATTCTATCATAGGATTTAATTTTATTTTTTCATTCTAAGCTCTCTTATTTAATGGATTATATTCCTTATCCTAATGGCCAAAGATAATTATATAAAAAATAGAATTAGAAGCTTAGTTGTATATAATTTCTCTAGGTATTCATTAGACATTAATATAATTGTAAATTACAAGCTTAATGTTACCTAACTTATTTATGGATCTTATTTAATAACTTTTAATTTTTCAAATTTGATGAATTCTTAGGAAGAAATTTATGTAAACTCGCATGGCATATTCATGCGATTTGTATTTTTTTCATTAGGCATTTACAATTGCATCTAAAATGGAATGTCAACCTAATTTTTTTGCTTTAGATTTAGCTACCAAGCTTAGTGAATATATTTTAGGTATTTTAAATGGTATTCTAATTCTTCTCATCCCTTTAGCCATCTCCCCTTTTGTTCTTTTTTTGGCCTAATCATGGACTGATTAAAATCAATTTAAATAGTAATCTTTATTTATATCCACTAAAATATATAGTCTTGATGATGTTGAGCTTTCTTATTTCTTGATCATTGTACTAGATTTTGATTAGCTTGTTAATTATAGGAATAGTTTCATTTCTCCTTTATGATTTTTTTAGCAAAATAAATGATACCGATTATCTTTAGGAATTTATTCATTTTAAGGGAGGATTCATGTTCTCAATCTATTGGTGTGTTTTTCTACCCATCAGAAACAACAATTTATCAAAGTAGTCAATGTTGCATAAAGGAGAATTATTTTAAGCATAGATGATTGTTCTCTCACCATATTTGTAAGTGGTGTCCATTGACAATATAAATTTCAAATAATTTTTTCATACTTAATAAATAGATATCAAAATTTTAGAAATATAATTTATCACTCAATCTAGCAATAAATTTATTTATTTTCTATGGAAATTGGTTTTGAAAGCAGAGAGTGATCACATGACATAGTTTTTTGGGCATATTTTGATGAGACAAATATCATGTATAAAAATTATAGTTTCAATCCATTATGCAAGACATTGAAATTTATGGGTATGGTTTCAAAGGTGGATAATACACTCATTGAAACCATAGCATGATTCACACAAACTATAAATTGACATATTGTGTGACTACATACATGATTATAGGAGTAAATTGTACTAGTAATTAAATTTATTTCTTTGAAATTCATATTCTAAGATAGTACCATTGACAATAATTCTCAAATTACCAAGACTATAGAAATTCTCAACTTCTTGGGTTTGTATGTAGAGACATTTGTGTGACAATATTAACTATCTCACCTTTAGGAAACATGTAATTGAGAACCTTCAATGATGATTATTTTCAATTCCTTTTATTCCACAACATCCAAAAAATGAAGTATTGTCTAGGTTGAAAGACAATAAAACTCTTATGGACAACAGACTTTGGATAAAGACAAATTTCTCTAATCTAATAGAAGTTATGAGTATTTGTAGAGAGTTTCGATGACTCTTTATCGATTATGTCATCATATTTCATCATGCAATTCACTACATTCCATAGTAGATGATGGGCTCATCAGTTCCAACAATCATGTCATTATGAAAAGAGAGACCCATACTTGTGCACTAAAAAAGTGAGACCTATAATTATATACTAAATCATACTTGTACACTAGAAAAATGAGACCCATAATCATACACTAAACCATACCTTTTTCAATGTGTCCTCTCTCCCATTGACCTCCTTTTTCAAGCAAAATTCATAGTATTATTGAGTTGGAGCCATGGAGCACATGCCTAGAATTTGATAAAATAATGTTTATGATAAAAATATAAATTAGTTTATAATTGGAAATTGCAATAATTCTTTCTAATTTCACTTTATATTAATATATATGATTTATTATAAATATATTTATTAATTCAAAATCTATTGAGAAAAAAATCTTTTCAATATTAAATATAGTTCTTCCCAATTTTTTAAAGATTTTGAATTTTTAACTAATAATCATCATTGCTTTATATTAATATATATGATTTATAATATTTATTATAAAAATATATATTAATTGAAAATATTTTCAAAATAGAATATAATTGATTTTTAACTTTTTGAATATTTTAACAAGATTTATTTTCTACATAATTTAGAAACTTCTTGTTACAATTAACAATAAATTTAAGATTTAAGATTTATTTCTAATTATCAATATTTTCTAATTTTACAGTTTTTTAATATATATATATAGGATATTCTTATGAATAACAACATAGCACAAACTTTCATTGTATTTTCAAAGCATTTATTTTATAGCATTTTGTGTACAGTGATTCTTAGCTTTGATTTTCTTCAATAGATCATTTGGTTTTATTGGTGAGATGTTGAAATTTTGTTTGCCTTTTACAAGTAGTTTATGTTTTTAGATAAATGAATTTAATATTAAACTATAAAAAAAAATGAACAATAGGAGCTAATTTCACTTTATAGCATTGTTTTTTCAACAACATTTATTTTAAGTGATTCAGATTTGATTTTTTTCAAAGAGTAGTTGTGTTTTATTGGTGAGCATTTTGAAATTTTAGCTAATGAGTTGAATAAGGATTAAACTATTTTTAATTTTATATAATTATTTCTGGATAGGTTTGAAATTGATATTTAAATATGATTTTAGATAGATCAATTTGCCGATTGAACTATTTTTAATTTTATATAATTATTTCTTACTAGATTTGATTTGAAATTGATATTTAAATGTGTTTTTAGATAGACCAATTCAAGCATTAAATTAATTTTAATTTTATTTAACAATTTCTTGGTAGGTTTGAAATTGATATTTAAATGTGTTTTTATGATATTTACACATATGAAATCAATAGATTAATTTATAGTCAAAATCGTAATACAATTTTACAAATTAGAGAATAAATATATGGAAAAAACAATCATATTGTGCAATATAATTATTCTTAATCTAATACTCTATGCATTGTCAAAATGTAGATTGCATATATATAATTATTTAATTATCAATAAAATTTATTATATGCAATTGGATTTACTAATTGAGTGCATGCATAGTTTCTAAAATTTCTAAATTTTCTAACATAATTATTTTATAAAATAATATTTCATAGATTACTAATATATTGATTTTTTTAGATACTTCAAATATTTTTTTTGACAGTTAAATTTTTTCATAAAACGTAAAATGATAGGTATTTAAATGAACAGACAGGCAAGGGTAACCGTCAAATTCCAGGCCGGATGGAGCATCATGGCTTTAGGCAGCGTTTCTATCGTGCCACAGGGCTCCAACACTGCCTTTTCCCTAGTGGTGCAGCAGGCCACGCGTTTTTGCTGTAATGGACAAGGGAAAAAATCTGTAGACAAGATAAAAATGCCAGCTAGAAAATCTGTAGGCATATTACAAGTGCGGATAAATTAAAAGCTCCATGCAGCACGTGACAGGTCACTTTCACATTCCGGCATCTATCTGACGTGCTTGTCACGTGTACCAAAAATATTTACTATTTAAAATTAAAATGATTTTTATTTAAAATATTTGTATACTTATATTTAACAATAGTTTTATGGCAGATTCATATCACTACATTCATATTATATATTTTAAAAGTTAATTTTGTTTCTTCAGTTCAATTGTTATTATTAGTTTTAGAGAAATTTAAAATAAAAAATAAAAAAATCATCTTAATAAGTTTATGTTTAATTTTTGATCTAGAGTATTATTAGTTGACTCTCGTCAATTAAATGTACATGTAGCTATTTAAACATCTTATTAATGACTTTGTTTTGTTTTTTATTTATATTTAGAATTAAAATGACAAAATATATCTATTTAGAAAAATATTAATATTGGGTTATTTTATTTCTCTAAAAGCTATTTTATTTTATTTACTTAAAAAATTATTTTAGTTTACTTTGAGAGTATTCATGAATTGTTTTAGAGAAAATATTTAAGAAATATAGCCAAAAAAAATCCAAATAAGAAATCATAATATGTTACAAGACAATGATTTTCAAATTACTAGAGCCATAAGCAAGGCAAGAAACCATAAAACCTTCAAGAGTTTTCCACAATCCCATTTCCATGAAAAATATAGAGATCCCACCAAACTACCACAAACATGGAATAAAGGGAGCCACTTTTTAGCAATGCTAGTAAGACAAACATATCAAGCATTAGAAGCCAAAAAAAAAATTATAAGAGAAATAAAAAAAAGGATTTGTGGAAGAGTTTCATAGAGAGTGACAATCTTCAAGCTTGCTTTGCATTAGAAAAGAAATGGGGAGTTCAAAATGATCATTTGAACAAGATGGAGAATCTAAGATGCATTTTTATGTGGTAAAAACTCCCACTTAGAGAAAATGATAATACTTTATGTGTTAGTAAAGTAAAGCTCAAGTATTTTTAAAATATGAATATCAAAGGGAGCTAATCTTTCATCCATAAAACACTGACCACCAATTTCCTCCTTAACTAAAACCAAAGCCTGTCATATTTATGTGATAAGATACTAATGACCTTGAAAAATATGATCATTCAATTCAATCCATGACTACTAGAGGATGTAAATATGACCCATCCCCTGGGCCACCTTCAAAGGATAGCCATAGAGGGTGGCCAACCTATAGATTAGACAGGTAGCATGGATAATGAGTCAATTTTAGATCTTCTAGAATTATTCCCAAATAGCTAGATTGAAAAAGCACTAGAAGAAGAGCTGAGAAATACATTCTTTCTCAATAGTATATAGAACATATTTTTATGGGCCTTGAAATCCTCACTTTTTAATATTATCTAGGTGAGAATTTTATTGTGAAAAAGAAGCTACATGGAGAAGATGCATTTAGGCTATCTACATTTGTCATAGGTTTTACTCCAAGTAGGAAATTATCTATCCTCACCATTTTTCCTATCAAGGATAGAGCATCCAAGAGTCGTGATATAATTTCATCTAGAATCATGGATGGATGTAAGAGCATTATAATCTGCAAGATAGAAACATGGTTGATGTTGAAGAATAGAATATAGGGCCCCAATCTTTGGAAGATACCCATTCAAGACAACTATTAGGATCTTTCCAATTATAGTTCAAGGAACTCCCCACCTCAAGAGTTCTCTTAATAAATTAAAAAAATATAGACTATACTATTGCTATAATGGATTGGATCAAAGGATAAAGATAAGAAAATTAAGAGAGGATTGAGGGGTGAAGATCTTAGTATCTTTTCAATAGAGAGCTCTTTGAACAATTCTAAAAAATATAGAAGATACCATCCTTTATTATCAAAAGCTCCATTATTAATTATATTCCAATCTACCAAACCACTTAAAAAAAATATGTTCTTCATAGCTTTGGATTGTTGGTGTGAATAAATGTCTTGTACCTAGTTAATTTCCTTACTAGGGACTTAGGAGACATATTCACATGTTAAGTTTACTTAGGATTATAAGATTCCTTCTATAAGTATTAGTTGTCATTTCTAGATCTCATCTTATCCTAGGTTGTTATGAGTTAGTTGTCTCATGTGATAGGATTAATATACTTGTCACAATCTTGAGTAATCCTTCTTCTCACCTTGCCTATATAAGCAAGGAATTTCATGTATATTAGCATATTCAATATTGTAATATTGTATCCATTATCATAGCAATATATTCTTACCATTTTATCTCTTGTGGAAGATATTTTGGTCTAGCCAACTATTAATGGGGGTGTTGAGGAGTCCCCTTTCACTCCTACATCCAGTGTGAGACCTCTAGTGTTGCATATTCCTTCCCATATCTAAGGGTTTTGTGTTGGCTTGAAGATTTATTTGGGTGTATGATGGGGTTTCAAGGACATCATAGTTGAATCCAAAGAATTAAAAAAATTCATATTTTCCCTTTGGTTTGTCAAATTTGATTATGTTCTTCCTAATATATGAAGGTTTTATTTTGAGGGTTACATTTGCAAGATCTAGGGTAGCTGAAATTTTAGGGAACTTAGGGAAAAATCTGGCCCTGCCATTGTGATCAAAATGTTTAGGAAATGAATTTTGATATAAAATTTTCCAACATTCAATGTTAGGGGTTTTTGAGGCAATTTTTTTTACTCGAGTAGGCCCTACAGCCTCTTGACTAGGCGATAAAAAAATTATTTTCGTAGGAAAATTTAATATTAAAAATATACAATTTTATTAAAATTTTAGGAAATAAATTTTTCATTCAAGCACTACTTAAAATTTTGTTCAATTTTTTTATATTTTTGGGTAGAAAAATTTATTTACTTTGTAGTGAGTCATACCTAACACTTGTTGGTTTGTAAGCCTTTGTCAACATGTCAAATCAGTCAGCTCCCCAAGCCTCAATCACATCATAGCACTAGGGGCTATAGTGCAGTGGTGGCATGTGAGGAGTCGCCACCTATCCCATCGCCTGCCTCCCAAACCCTATGTCACTCATCAGCATCAATTTAATTTTTTGGAAATTTTTCACCCGTAGTCACATTGGTGACTAGGCATTAGCCTCTAAGGGCTAATATTTTGTGCCTAATTAGTTTGCACATGCCTAAAACAATCCCTTTTCATTTTGCTATAACTTTCAACCCCAGAGGCCCTTTTTTTCAAATGAGATATTTTTGGAAAGCTAGTTCTCTCAATTTTCCAATGGTGTAGGCTATTTTGAAAAAAAAAAGAATTATTTGATCATACTTATTGTCAATTGAAGTTAGATATTTTGTTTGGCTCCCAAGCTCATAACCTTTTGTCACGTTCTCCAATTTTCACGATGCTTGCATCATTGGAAAGGTATTGAGGAGCTCTATCTAGCCATCATTGTACTTTTTCCTATTTTTATCCTAGTTATATTGTGATTTTAGTTTTTTCTCAATGGGTATATATTGGAGACTATTTAGATATTTTGATTATTAGGAGGGTTTTTTTTTATCTTTGTACTTCATTTTAGCTATATTTTATGTATTGATCTTATATTTTGTTATTAGAGAAGATTACCATCATTTTAATCATGTGTTATATACAACTCATCCTTCTATAATAATTCTAACTTAGGAAAACTATGATTCATTGAAAAAGTCATAATAACACATTGTAGGTGGCTAAATATTTTGCCTCACATTTGTGGACTCATACCTGAGCCAGAAACAACATATAAGAAACACGTTTGAGGTAATAAGAATGATCATATCATAGGATTGATTGGTTGTAGTTTTAGTCCAAGCATTGTTTGAGAGACCTAGGATAAGATTTCAAGAATCCTGTGCCCATGAACATGTTGGACCAAATTTTGGGATCTTTTTGGAGATCCACATAATCCTCCATTCTCAAATGATCCTACATCAAATTGCCTCATTCTAATTGATGATATTGACAATATAACCTATGATGATAATAAATTAGAGGAGTTTCAATATGATTCAAAACTTTGGTGTCTTGATGATCCAAAGACTTCTCATACATCTCTTACTTGTCCAAGTGAGATCACACATTTTCCTTTGTTGATGATTCATTGAGTACTTCAAGTAACTCATTACAATAGGTCTCAAATTGTATTCTTGATTGGGATTCCTACTTATCACACATTACATCTTTATTTTTTTAGTCTCGCATTTTATACTTAGGGTATGTGCAGGATCATAATGGGCCACAAAGTGGCAATATGATCGGTATGTGTAGGGTATGTGGCTGACGACTTTTTTTTACTCAAAATTGATGAAACAAAAAGGGTTTTTAAAGGAGATTCGCATCTTTCCACGAATATAAATTATGCTTTACTTTCAATTTAATAAATAATTATTATTAATTTTATATTTGAATTACGACTAGAAAGTTCTAATTGATAGGATGAATGAAAACATCTATAGTTTTCAAATGGTATCACATGTTTTGAATCTAAAACATGCATCACATTCTATGCTTCCTATACTAAAGGATTAAAAAAACAAAAAATTGAATTTCATGAAGTTTTGACCAAGTTAAGGTGGTTAGACATATGAGTTTTTATATTTTTTAAAATTTGTAATAAAAAAATCATAATTAATTATTTACTTGGAAACAAATTACAAAAAAATATGCATTACATCAAGACATGAGTCATCTACTTATATCTAAAATATTATAAAAGAATCTTATCATTTTATTATGGTTAGGGTTGTTAGACAAACACCTACTTCTTATTTTTTCCCTCAAATTTAATTACTACTGCATTGAAATTTCAAATTTTCACCAAATATTTTTGTTTTTTTTTAAATAAGGCTAGTAGTCTAGAAACTAAATTCAATTTTCTATAGATTCTATTCTTACATATTTTTGAAATAGTATAGATAACTTATTCAAATTTTTACATCAAGTTTCCTAACTCTGATTTTTCTAAAAATTTTGCCACTTAAAGGCTTGGTTTTTCCATGATGATCCTGCACATACCCTTTAGAGGAAAAATTTGAGGTTTTACCTCTCTTATTTGATGATATTCATGGATCAACTATTGCCACTTCATTTTTATCTTTGGAAATTGTCCACGATCAATTTCCATTTGTTCCTAATTTTTCACTTTTTTTTGTGATTGGTCATGTACCTAATTGGATTGTGGCATCACCATCATCATCTAAGAATTTGGTAACACAAGAGAAACTTTCAGAGACACAATATAAATGGGTTCATCTTCCTACCAAATCCTATTCAAAATAGGAAGCATTCCTACATTTGTACTTGGTGTATCTTCTTCCCAAGGGGAGAAACATTGTTTGTTGGCATTGGATTATGTTTTCCCTTCAGAACACTTATCATATTTGCAAGAGATTACACATTATGGGGGGGATATCTTGTCTTTGTATTTCCCTTTTATAGGAGTTTATTGATTGTATATACATGATGGATAAAGTCCTTTGGGGTTATCATTGATTCCTCCATACATCATCTTGTTTGTTTTTTTTATCTCTTTTAGAGAAGAGTTCTTTTCCCATTGAGTTTTCTCCTTTTATCTATTTTTGATAGATTTCATTTATTTCATGTTCATTGTAAATGGGTACCTAACATGGAATTGTAGTTAATACCCATCTTAATTTTTGAATAGTTTGAATAATAATCTTCTCCCTAAGTTTCACTTAAGGGGGGTGTTGGTGTGAATAAATATCGTGTACCTAGTTAATTTCCTTACTAGGGACTTATGGTACATATTCAAATGTTAAGTTTACTTAGGATTATAAGATTCCTTCTAGAATTCTTAGTTGTCACATCTATATATTATTGTATATAATAGGTGGTAGCTTGAAGAATACCTTTGTGCAGTTGGTTGTATAATAGGTCATCTCTTCAAATCTTTCAAGTCTAATTTCAGATTTGTTTGACAATCTTCTTTGTGTGATTCTTCTTTTTAGCATTATTTGGAGTTTGATTTATCTTTGAACTCTCTCCTTTCTCAAACTCTAATCCTTCTTTATCTTTAGAAGCCTTCTGACTTGTAATCATCTCATAAAGCAAGGTGGATCTCTTATTGAATTTTTCCTCTTGATTATTCACTTTCTCTAGATCTATTCTTAAGGTCACAATCTCTAGTTCAAGATTTGAGCATTGTTTAGTTTTTTCTTTCAATTCAGCCTTCAAGCAATCTTCAATCCTTTTACCTTCTTCAACTTGCAATTTTAGACTAGGGATTATTTCATTTGATTGCTTAAGCTACTCATTTACTTCCTTGTATCTTTCTTTAAGCTTCTTGTTCTTCTCCCTCAACTTCTTGATGCACTCATCTACTTTAAGCTTCTTGTTCTTCTCCCTCAACTTCTTGATGCACTCGTCTACATTCTTAATATTTTCTTTTAGATCTTTGTTCTCACATTTTGTTTTATCTAGATCATCCAAGGGTAATTTGAGTTCTCCTTTCATATCAAATTTACAATCTTCTTCAGTAAATCCCACCATAGAAATTTATTACGAAGGGATAGGATACTTCCTAGATACCATGTGTTCAATCTCTAAAATCTACCTCAATTATCAAGCCAATTAAAGGA
This sequence comes from Sequoia sempervirens, assembly GCA_007258455.2. Classification (NCBI taxonomy): domain Eukaryota; kingdom Viridiplantae; phylum Streptophyta; class Pinopsida; order Cupressales; family Cupressaceae; genus Sequoia; species Sequoia sempervirens. The sequence goes on along the minus strand of VDFB02193867.1, from coordinate 509,441,809 downwards.
ACCAAGCTCTAATACCAATTATTGAACACTTGGAATACTAAGAGGGGGATTGAATTAGTATTCCCTTCAATTAATTAACTTAAAATTCATTTGAAAAAAAAATCATTAAGTTTGAAGTTATGGAAGGAAATGTTAAAAGAATGCATCACATCAATGCAAACATGAACACCAAATTTTATATGGAAAACCCAAAAAAGGGAAAAACCACAGTGAGGATTAGCTCACAATATATAATACTAGTTACAAGATATTGTAGAATGGCTCACTACCAAGTGGAATCACTGTTTGGAGGACTCACTATCTATAGAATAGAAGAAATGACTTCCTAAATTAGAAAAGAGGGTGGCTCACTACTAGATATTGAATTGATTATAATGCATCTATAACATATGCTAAATACAATTTTCTAATTAGGCTTAGAAAATTGAATTAACACACTTCATACTTCACTACTTATCAACCTATTCACAATTTACACTATTACACTTCACATTACATTCGCATGATACTCATATCTCATACATTCAATATTCAATTGAAAAATTATATTTATATCTACAATATCCACAAACACTTGGAACATCAATTAGGTTGGCCTAATTAGATGAAATGTGCAACACCATATAATCTGTTAGTTAAAATTATTAACACACACACACACACACACACACACACACACACACCTTGTAGGGGGAATAAAAACATGTAACACATTAAAATAGGTTGACATAAAATAATACACTATGGCAATATTGTTCTTGGGGATTGGTTGGAAGGTGTACAAGCTCTGCTAGGGTTTTCTTGTGTCTGTGGTCATTCTTGGCCCCTCTTACATCACACTACACTCTTTGCAGAAGAATTTTCTTATTTCCTGTGTGTACAACTACATTTACTATGGTTTTTTAGTTTTAATATGCCTTCAACTAGCTCTAACCTATCATTTCATGTTGGTGTTGGAAGTTCAATGAATCTACTTAATGTCTCCTCCTTTGAATAAATGACCTTGAAATTTTGTTTAGAAAGTATTTCACAAGGTAATTATTTTGACTCCCTAGTTGATGTGGTGTTACCTTTGCTTGATTTTGATTTTGATTGTCAATGGCTTGAGAAACATACCCTTGTTGGATTTTTTTTGGGAGGATTCCCCCTCAAAGTGTGTTTAAAGAATGGTTCAACAAGGCCTAAGCCCCTCATGGGGTCCACCTTGATATGATCCAAAATTTAACCAAGGGTTTTTTCTTGTTCCATTTTGTGGAGGTCAATCATGTCCAAGCAATCCAGACACATGGTCCCTAGTATGTTGGGCCTTCTTTGTTGATCTTTAAAGCATGGACCAAGGACTTCATTGTCTCAGATGACACCATGTTGCAAGTCCAAGTCTGGATTGAATTTCTAGGTTTACATTTGCCTTGTGTTCATGTTTTGAATCATATTGCATCATCTCTAGGGAGAGTCATTTATATTGAGCTAGAGAGGTTTTTTTAGGCCTGACCCTGAAACGGGTCTATGTTGAATTAGACCTTTCACAAGATTTAAAGGACTCCATTGACATTAAAATTGGAGCTCTTTGGCATACCCATAAGGTCACATATTTTAATTTTCCTAACATGTGTTATAGGTGTCAATCCATAGACCACAAGATCAAGGACTACCCTTTGGCAGTGCCTTGTACTCCTCTACCATGAGAATCTGAAAAGCCTCGTCAGGTGGATAATTCTATTGCCAAACTTGATGAGAAATGGACCACAGTTAGAAACCATAAAAAATAAGTCCAATGGCTCTAGGTTAGCTTCCAAAGTCCCTCATCTAGCAAAAAATGTTTCAAACCCTTTAGAAAAGGGGAAAGAGGCTCTCATCAGGGCTGATAATGTTCTAGTGCAACCTAGGAAAAAGGATATACCTTAGCCTACTTCTGTTATGATAGCGTAGTTGAACATTTCTCTTATGATGTCAAGAGCTCAAAGGTAGCCTCACAGTCCCTACCCACCATTGGAAGAAGGTGAATAGGTGGAAGAGAAATGGAGATTTTCTTCTCCAACTATTCAAATTGGGTGAGTTCCGCTAGAGTTTTTGCAAAATCGCTTCTCTTCTCTAGATGAAGAGGAGTCAGACTTAGACAACATTGTGTTTCACTCATGAATTTCCTCTCTTGGAATGTTAGAGGTCTAACAAACCAATCCAGAACGCATTCTATTAAGGATAGTTTGAAGAAATATTCTAGTATTGAAGTGTTTTGTCTCCAAGAAGTTTAAATTTTTGGTTTTTTTCTCACATCGGCTTGTCTCTCTATTTGGCTAGCTAGTCAAATGTTTTGTATTGATCATGAAGCTAGGCATGGTAGAGCTATCACCCTTTTCAACCATGATGACATGCTTGTGTGGTTGACCACGGGTCTGACCCCACACATCAACTCATTTGAATCATTCTCAACATTGATAATCATTTGTTTGGGATAATTAATGTTAATGCTTCCAATGATGTGATGGAATTCTCTATGCTTTGGCATTGGATTGTCAATTCATTTCCAGTTCCTACTTGGTTATTGTGTGGGGATTTCAATATGTTTGAGATGTCCTATGATAAAGATGACACTTTTCCATTCAGATGGGCAACTAGCGAAAGGGAGATGTGGTTTTACATGTGTAATAAATTGGGGCTCTTTGATCCCTATATTGGTCACCGCCATTCTCATTCCCTCTGGCACACTTGGTGTAATTATAGGGCTGGCTCTAATAGGATATTTAAATGTCTTGATCATGCTATGATCTTGGCTCAATATTTTTTCTCTTTTCTAGTTCTTCACTCATGGTTAAGCCATTAGTGGATGTTACTTTGTTAGATCATTTCCCCATTTCTTTTCACATTGAATTGGAGACAAGATAGCCTTAGGCTTGCAAAACACAATTCTCTTTTTAACACATCTTTTCTTTATCATCAACCCACATTGGATCATATTCATAGATTTTGGAATTTTGAGTGTAGGACAACTCGTAATATACATTGGATTAATTGATGGAATGATGCTATCACTTGCATGAAATTTTTTTTGCACATTTATGGGTGCCAACTGACCATTTTTTGCCAGTGGTCTTATGAGGCTACCAAGGCTTCACTGACCAATGCTTTCTCCCCATCATTGCAAGTCAGGGTGGTGGAATTAAGACACAAAAAGAAAGTTTCAAATAATTATAATATGAGAGGTCCTCAAATCACAGCTAGATTGCACTAGTTAAAAATTGGCAACTGTGCCTCCAAGGAGTTTTTCTTGGCCCTATGTTCCAGATACTCATCTCCAGGCATTAAAATAAATAAATATGGAATTCATGTGCTCTCTGAGCTACTTGACATTCTCCAAGCCTTTTTTTGTCACCATGAGCAAGTTTTCACTACTCAACAGTTTACACCAGAGTGACAAGAACCCCTTCAAGATTTTTTTTTGTTGTTGTGCCAAATAGGCTATCTTCATCCTAGAGAGAATTTTGTGACCAATTACTCACAGTTTAAAGACTTAAAGGAAGCCATTTTTTCTATGGATGATGACAAGGCCCTGAGGATTGATGGTTTCCCTTATGAATTTTACAAGGCCCTTTGGGACTGTGTTGGGCATGACTTGCATAAAGTCTATCTCGAGGATTTTCATTCCAAATCCCTAGGTAAGTTAATAAAAAAATAAAATATTAAATTTATACCTAGGACTCAAGATCCCAAGGATATTTGTAACTAGTGACCTATCACGCTCCTCAATGTTTCTTACAAAATTATTTCCAAAGCTTTGGCTTTGAAGATTCACCATCTTCTACCTTAGATTGTGTTCCCAGAGTAAACTGGATTTATCAAGTCTAGATTTATCATGGACAACATCATTGTTTTGTGGGAAGGCATGGAGTGGGCTAAGCACTCAGACTAGAAAGCTATTTTTCTTAGAATAGACTTTCCTAAAGCTTATGCCGACATTGAATGGCCTTTTGCTCTAGCCATGTTGCAAGCCTTGGGGTTTGGGCCTAATTTCATTTAGGCTATCCAAATTCTCTTCGCAGATGCCTTTGCTTGTATCACCATTAATGGCTGCCAATCTCTTGCCTTTGGGATCTTCCACTCCATTCCGAAAGGATGTCCACTTGCTCCTTCTCTTTATGTGCTTATTGTCGAAGGATTTGGCTATCTCTTAGCCAATGTATCTTCCCAACTATGTGTCAAAGGAATTTCTCTTCCTAACACCTAGGCTCAGCTAGTTAATGACCATTTTCATGATGACTCTTTTCTCACTCTTCTGAAGGAAGAGAAAAATATCAAAGCGACTCTTGAATGTATTAATATTTTTTTCCTAGCATTTGGTTCTACCATTTAATAGGAAAAAACTATTTGTTATAGACAATCCATATTTCCCACTCCTCATTGGTTTCAATAGTACAATTGGAAATGGATTGGCCTAGGGGAAATTTTCTAGTTCCTGGGCATTCCCTTTACCTTCTATACCTCTTTGATTGAGTTGTGGTAAGTTGTACTCTCCAGGATTGACTAAAAGCTAGAATAATAGATTATCAAGCATCTTTCTCTTGTAGGAAAATTCTAGGTGTGCTCCAAGTTTTTAGTGGCCACACATGTCTACTACTCCTCTTTCTTAGCCCCTTCAAAAGCTATCAATAGAAAGCTTGAAAAGTTACTTCAAGACTTCCTTTGGACCTTTGCGAATACCTACAAAGGGTTTCACTGTGTTGCCAAGGAGTTTTTCTACCTTCCTATAGATTCTAGAGTACTTGGGATGCTCTCCACTCAATGTCAAGGGACTTCCTTATGTGTGAAATGGATAATTCATGCTCTTACTAGAGATGAAGCATGGAAGCTTCTCCTTGGGCATTTCATTCAATATAGTTTTCCTATCCATAGACTTGCCTAGAAGGGGATTGGATTTCAAACCCCTTTGGTCATGAGGGAGCCAATTGAAATTGTGGGAACCTTTGTGGCCAAGAGAATTTGGAGTGCCTGGGAGGAAGTTAAGCACTCGATTCATTGTGCTAGCTTTGGTTTTTGTGATGGGATTTTACTCAATCAAAAAAATATTGGGTGGTCACCTCTTTTTCCTAGTAATAGTTAGCCACAAGCTAAGTCGCCTTGGCTTAAGGTGCTAAGATTCCACAAGAAAGGTATTCAAACTTTTCCATAGGTGTTCCATAGACCCACAATGTGCATCATGTCATGGAAATATTTTCATGCCCTTTAGAGGATTAAACTTGGACTGTGTTACTTATGATGGTCTAGTGAATAATATTCTTGTTGAAATGCTTCATAAGGTAGGAATTTGTGGGTCCAATCCCTAGTGGAAGGACTGGAAGTGATACCCAGACACCCCTTTCAGGAACAACAAGCCTAGGCTTGGTTATAGATGGCTTTCACCACACTTTCCTATGATTGAAAGTTTGAACCATATATGGCTTCTTCAATCTCCCGCTCATGTCTGGTGAAAAGGATTCTCTATCACTTGGTCTACAAGTGTTGAGCTGAAACTTTCCCACTTTTCTTAGTGTATTCTCTTCCAAGGCTTGCATGTGGGTTCTTGAATTGTTCACTTGGAGGTTTGGGACCGTCGTTTCCCTTTTTGTGGGAAAGTTGAGTCTTTTTAAGCATCTTTTCTAGTTTTTCACCAAAGCTCAACAATTTTGGAATTAGATTCATGACTTCTTTTGGCTGTTTAGATTTGAGCCATTCTCTTGGCATATGAATCTGCTAGGAGACTTACCTAGACTTCCTAGTAAATATACTCAGCTTTGGCACACTTTCAAAGTGAAAATCCTCTTCAATATCTAGAAAGATAGAAATTACAACATATTTGCTAACACACAAATGGATAGAAATGTTTCTTTGTATTCTAAAGATATTATTTACTCTAATGTGCTCTTACAAATTCAAGTTCAGGCGAACACAGTTGCAGTTTAGGTGGCTCACCTTTAGGTGCTTTTGGATCATTGGGGCAATGCCCCATGTACTTTTACTTGGGTTCCTTCTTTTCCCACTTCCTCTCATAGTCAGTCACCCTCTCAAGGCCAACAATGAAGTGGCTCTACTCACCCCTACTCTCAATCTACTCTTTAGTGTGGTTCTCACCTTCCTACGCAAACTTGTTCTCCTCCTTCGTGGGTTGGCCAGGGTTGGCCATCTTGAGGAAGTGTGAGGAGTAGCAATGGCTTTTCCAGGTGGCCCGCTGATGATACTCCTACTATTGGCTCTAATTGGTGAGACTTTGGTAAAATATTTTTGCATCTGGTGCTTGCAATCTCACCCCATCGTGAAGATAAAGATAAAGATAAAGATAAACCTATTGATGATGGATGCACCGTTGCTCCTCCACATGTCACTCCAGACCCCATTGATGTATGGGGGAAACACATTGATGACAGAGAACCTCTTGGCTCTATTGGCACTACCTTGGCTACTTGATGGTTGTTTTTGTTCTATATGTTTGTAATGATTATGGTTTTCTAGGCTAGTCTGAAGTGACTTTGACTTTTTGGCTTTCTAGGCTCTACCCATGTGACTCTCAAGGTGTGCCTTCTTATCACCCACCCTTATTATTGTGAATATGTAACTTTATCTTTATTATTAATATAGATAGTAGATGTGTATTCATCAAAAAATTAGGTTGACATGACCTAAAATCACTCCCATGAATCTAATCCTTACATAACTCAACTCCAAACAACCCCAAAATAATTAGGTTAGCATCAGATAGAAAAATTGGTGAAGTAATAACTGAATGAACCAACTATTCATCCATAACTTGACATGTAGACCACTAAAACACTTGCCACTTAGAGTGCACACACTATTGACATCTTTAAACACTACCACAAATCTGCATAACACATTGTCTATCCACAATGGAATGTTTAGAATTCCAACATACACTCAACACCACTAAATCTAGCACAACTTAGCTGAAACATTGTTAACAATATCTTCAACTACAAAAGACATAAAATAATGTGTCTTTGAATTTGAACATACCCAACACACAAAACAAACATGTCAAAACTAGATGACAAAATTCTACATAGTGGAGCAATGTGGACCACAAAATTAGATCAATGTAACACTCAAACTACACTCAAGAATTAGGCAATCATCCAAACCACTTGGTATTTTCTAGACCAACATTTTTGCATCTATACAATGGTTTGACATTAATGAATGTGTTGACATCAATGAAAAAACCATAATAAGATGATATTCCATAATTTCAACAATATCGTCAATGATAAACAAACTTCCAATAGATACTAGTTGACTTGCATCCTCTATTTTTATTTTTATATACTTTTTACAAGAATTCAATTTTAATTTTACTTTGATGACTAAGCTCCTACATAGATTTATGGTTCCACAATCTTACAAAATATTTTCTTCTACCATCACATACATCTTCTCTAGCTATCCCATGAAATACCACATCAAACTTGAGCTCACTTACATGCCCTTATACTCACTATTATGATCCTAATGAGGGAAATATGAAGAAGTAGCAAGTTACATGCAAAAAAATCTTACACTAATCTAATGAGTAGGGTAGTGTAGTGTGAAAATTCTTTAAATATTTCCAACTATAGAAAGTAGAAACACATAATAACATAGAATTTTAAATACCAAAATACATTACATATGTGTGGGAATTCATCTTAGGAGAAAAACCCAAACTCCAAAGCAATCTATTATATTATTTAGTAGATAATTGGCATAGAATAGAGTTATTTTGAAAGCTATTATAGAATTATCGACCATAAAACAATAACTCCAAGTACCAATAAATATGTTAAGTACAAACTAAAAATCATGAATGATTTGGGAAAATAAGTTGTAAGGACATTAGAGATATGCCATGTCTAAAGGAGTGTGTTCCAATTCCCACACACCTCTTTCTTCATGGTATTCCCATTATTTTTAGCATACTTCTTACACAACTTACAATGTCATAAATTTTAGTTGTCATATTTTACCATTCAAATTTAGGTGCCCCATTTCATCCTTATTTAACACTTAAAAGATGTTCCCTAAAAAGTGTACTAAGTTTTCATAATGTTGGTCCAAATTTTAATATAACCTCCCTCTTACATGCTCTTATAAATAAAACAATATATCATGTGTGTAACTCCCTTCACAATGAATTTACACAAATTATTCAAGATAATCACATTAGTTTGTTAGATTATTTAAATATATAATTAGTAGATATATTAGGTGTACATACTCATTCATTTTTTTGTGGATAGATCATTCATGGATGAGTAGTGTAGTTAAATGACATGCATTGATATCTCATCTCCATCACTTGTTTCTCATTTGAATGTACTATTACTTTATTTATGTATATTCTAATGATTTCTTGAAACTTCATATAAGCCCTCTAGCTATTTCCTTTTGGGATGAGTTCTTTCCAAATGTTTCAAAATTGTTTCAAGTGAGTTCTAGACATCATAGCCATAGAGGATTCTATTAATGAAAATCATGTACTCTATGATGGCATCTCCTATGTATTCACATCAACATCTTCTTTGTATTTCATGAGAGCACATTTGATCCTTCTTGTTCTTTCTATACATACTTTTTCTTCAATGGCATGCAATATTTTATATATATCAATGATTTCACATATTTAACTCAATCATCATTCACGTTGACACATTTTATAGGAATAATAGATTCTTATTGTTCTAGTTTTCTTTCCTTTGTTGAGTACGATACATATGTGGTTACATAGCCTAAATCTTGCATGGTACTTGATTCATCTTATTAAGATTTACCATAGTTTAACGTTGGCTTGGGAATTACTAAACAACATTTAGAGGATTCATCTTCATCTTTGGATCTTGTTCTACATCTTTTTCTATAAGGTTCTAATTTTCCACTTTTTAGTTTGGCCTCAAAATCTTGTTTTTCTTGTGGTACCCATTAGCACCATCACTAAAACACTTGAGTAGCTTCTAGAGACACCATATATTTAGAGTTTTCTTCCATTATATTTTATCTAAGAGTAGGAATTTATCCTTCTTACATCTTTATCTTTTTTCTTCCAAAGGAGAGGAATATTATTTCATGATCATATACCACCTTTAGCATTCTATGTCAAACATATCATATTGGTATATAAAACTACACATTGAGAAAAGTTGCATATTCTCTCTTCTTCTCTCTATTATAGGAGAGGTTTTTTCCTTACAAGGGGGTAACTCATATGTCTTGGACATGTTAACTCATTTATTAATGCATTTATGTTCCCTATTTATATATACTTCAAGGTAGCCTATTTCTATATGCTTCATCCATTCATTTTATGGTTGATTTGATGTATTTGATGTAATTATTTATTTCCTCTATATTTTAATAAATTTTATTCTTGAATATAACATCATTTGTATTCTTACATATACATCAATAGATGCAAATGCATAGAAAAACATCAACTCATCTTCATAGGTCCATCAAGTTTCTACTTGAGGGTGTATCACACATAATTATTCTCACATATATGGAACCTAGATGCAGTATTTTGATCTCCATACATGCCACATCAACATAGTAGCAACTTTCCAAGTGCATTAACAATATATATTATCGTTACTGGCCACCTAGGAGATTAGTTGACCCATGAAAATAAATAGCATGATTTGATAGGTAGTGGCTAGCAACCCAAAACAAATTAAATTGTAATTATAACCCATTAGAAAATAATGAGTTATTGCATGCCACCTCTTTATATATCTATTTAATTACATAACCAACCAATTTAAGGTCCCATAAATATTCCAGTACATACTTAATTCAACTAATATAGATTGGATAGCTCATCATGAAACTACAACTGCATATGCATATGCACCCTTGACCAACAAAGATCTAGCACATTAGCATAAGATTGCTACAAATTATACTTATCACTGCTAGTTAGATATTGTTTATGTGGAATTCAAGAGTGAAAAAGGCTAGAGAAGAGTAGACATCCAACCACCATTCACCCACTATCCATGTTTTAACGAAAAAATTCTTCTAAACCTAGTACCAATAGAAATATAATTAAAAGGGTTTCACTTAAATTATATCCTACTAATATGATCAACATGAAAATTATAACTTAAAACATGATGTGCAAATCAAGACATGTATGCAAGACTTAAACAATACACATGTAGGATTTAATGGATAAAATGCATACATATTATCACAAAAAAACTATAAGGATGATTAAAATCACACATGGAGTTGAGGATATGAACTTAAGGGCATGATTCTAGGCTTAATAAAGGAGTTAATGGAGCCCATTAAATAATATTTCTCAAATTACTAGTAAACAAGTAGCCATGGAATACACTAAAAAAATAGAAAAAAAGGATAATATTCCATGTGAGACCACACATATTGTAGCTCATAAGCTTCAAAATTGAAGAATTAAAATTTTTAACTTTGACTCTCAATGTTTCATAATTAAACTATATTGATAGCTAAATTGTATATTACTCAATTCAAAATTGGAATTTATGTTAACATTAATTTTTTACGAATTTCTAGATCACATACTATTATTAGTTAATTTAGTTTAGTGTTTTGAAAATTTTATATTATAATTTACTATTCTAAAAACTAATTAGATTAGGATTTCTTGTTTAATATATACAAAGTAAAATTTCAAAATTTTAATACAAATTTTAGAAATACATTTTTATAATTGGATCTATGAAATTTTGATTTTAAAATAAAAAAAATTAATATTAAATAAAATAAAATAAAATATTGATAAAATTATAATATTTATTTTAAAAAACAAATATTTATCATTAAAAAATTAAATTGCAAATTTAGAAAAGCAAACATCATTTTAATCAAATACTAGAAGAAAAAAATCAATCAATGTAAATATGTTAAATTATATAGATTTTGTGTATATAACTATGTACAATGCAATCTTTAAAGCTCTGATTAAATGTTTTGATGTACCTGCAATGTTCTGTACAGTACAATCTTTAAATCTATGATTAAATGCCTTGATGTGTGTGTGCATTGTTAAAGTGATGTTGGATTATACAGCCAACATGATTCATCCTTAAAGTAAAGTAATATTAGACTATACTGTCTATGCAACCAGCATAATACACATTGAAAGTTATGATTAAACATCTTGATGTCCCTGTATTGTTAAAGTGATATTGGATCATATTGTTTATTCACCCAACATGATGCACGTTTAAAGCTATGATTGAATATCTTGATGTGCCTGCATTATTAAAGTGATATTTGACCATACTGTCTAATACATCCAACATGATTCATCCATGTAAAGTAATATTAGACTATACTGTCTATGCAACCAGCATAATGCACATTGAAAGCTATGATTAAACATCTTGATGTCCCTGTATTGTTAAAGTGATATTGGATCATATTGTTTATGCACCCAGCACGATGCACGTTTAAAGCTATGATTGAATATCTTGATGTGCCTGCATTATTAAAGTGATATTTGACCATACTATCTATTCAGCCACAACGTTTAGAACTATGAATATATATCTTGATGTGCCTCCCTTATTAAAGTGATATTGGATTGTACCCTCTATTAAGTTGGCTCTCATGAGGGCTGCTTATGTACACCACAATAAAAATCAGCCCATCGAATATGCCTCCACTGTGAAGGTCGTATTAGGGAGAGGTCATGTAAATCCAGTGGCTACTGTGGATCCAGGGCTCATGTACGACCTGGTAACTCATAATTATATTCACTTTCTCTATGCTCTTAATTTCACCGTCAAACAGATCGCTTTGTTGACCCTAGATCAAGCAATTTGGAGGGCGCAGGTGCTCTCAATTATTCATCTTTCTCTTGAGAAGTGATATTTGGATTTTATTTTATTAGGGATTGAAGGGGTATTTATGATTGAAAGTGAGAAGCGACGACATAATTTATTGTTAAAACGATATCTGTACTGGATATTATCAGGAACATCCAACGCATGTCCGCATATAAGCGACCTTGCAGCGCTCATACAAGGCATCCATCACTGCTGGAGTCTGTCCTAAATCGCCTATCATGGCGTGTGCTTACGCCGGCGACAATAAAAATCAGCCCATCAAAGATGAGCTAACAGTGAAAGCTGCATACGCATTCGCATTCGCATTTGAAAGCAGAGACAAAATAACATTACGGAAAAAATTCTAATTCGAATGCTACAGCAATCACTCTAATTTTTATTCCCCACAAAATGTTTAGCATGTCTCTCTATTTATAGAGGACTTCAAATATACGAGTGTGCAGATATTTAAGAAAGCAAAACAAAATAGGAGTCAAAAACGGCTGGGCTTAAGTGTCACACACTAAGCTTTGGCTACTTAGTGTGTTGATGTGGCCCCTTAACCTGTTCTGTTTCTTTTTCCAAAATCCGTTTAGCTAAACAATTATCATGACAGTCAGCGGTTAGCAGTCACGCTGTGGGCCCATTCCTGTCGCTAACGTCCACTCCCGCCAGTTGCCGTTCAAGAAATAGTCACCGTTAGAGTTTGAATTCAAACACTTTTCCCGCGTGTTTGATTGCATAAACCGAGAGCGGATGGCAAAAGGTCCTCACGTCTGGCTACCTCGCCGTTGAGATATTTTCATGGCCTTTCTTTCTTGATGCAAATGGTTTCTGCAGTGGATAGAAGACATGGTTGTCCTCACGATGCAACAAACAGGGCTCAATCTTGATCAGTTTTATTTGCCAGCGTACTCGTCGCTTGTGCCAAAATGGGAGCTTTGGAACAGGGTATGGAAATCCATCAAAGCAGGATGGAAAGGTGGTGGTGTTCTAGTAGACATGTTTCAAAATGAGGAGGCATAGACGGCTAGCCAACATAGACAAGGCACATGAACTGTTTGATCGAATGCCTCAAAGAAATCTGGTCTCATGGAATGCTATGCTTGCAGGATATGCACAAAATACATTTGTTGAAAAGACTTAGAAACTTCCAACCAAATGCGATTGGTTGTGTAAAGCCATACTCTGCAACCTTTGCTAGCATCCTCCCAACGTATGTGAAAATAAGAGCTTTGGAACAGGGAATGGACATGGAGGTTGCAATGGATCTGCCCTGATAGACATGTATACAAAATGTGTAAGCTTAGACAAGGCACGTGAACTGTTTGACAGAATGGCTCCAGATTGTTTGAACAGAATGTATTGATTGCATGATATGCAAAAATTGGAAGGAAAAACAAGGCACGTGATCTGTTTGACATAATGCCTCAAAGAAATATGTTCTCACGGAACGCCCTATTGCAGGATATTAACAAAATGGATTGAGGATTTTTTCTTACGTTCACGAATTGCTAAAACATCCAATAGGTTGTAAAAACTCACCTAATTTTTGTGAATATTAAACATTTACAATTTATTTATCCAGCACTATGAATCTAGTCTTAATATCACAAGTAATATCAATCGAAGCAAATCCAAGACATTTGTCTTTGAGAGGAAGAGTACTCACACTCACAAGAGAAATTTTGTCAACAATTGCTTCCATTCCTATTATGTTCTTATTCCAAATGTAATATTGTCTCATGGGCTTGATAAGTTCCTTGTTACTAATAAGAGTATAAATATTATAAACAAACATGGAAGATATGTCCATGTTGACATTGTGTCAAATAAATCCTTTCATGAGATCCATACCAAGCATTTCTATAATGACACCCAGGATATCACCATCTTGGAAGAAGAAAACATTTTTAAATCTAGCTTTGTTGATCTCCACAAAGATATTATGTTCAATAGTCGTGCCTTTTATTGTTATATCTATGTTTATGTTTGCTAGTATGATATTATGTTTTTGAATTGAGATATTAGAAATAGTTAGTAGTAATCTTCACCTACTAATATAATATTGTAATAATGTATTGTAATAAAGCATCTCCCTACATTTATGTAGTGTGCATAAGAACATTTTTAAATCCACATAATTGGTGGCTTTTGACTATTGTGTCTCATTACTAGTAAATTTTCATATTGTGGAATTTTTGTGCAATATATGTATTATCCTTTGGGTGGTCTATAGTTCAATGACCATCATGAAAATCCTTCATAAATATTAGAAGGAAAGGGATCCTTTAAAAAGAGCTCAAATCCTATATAAGAGGTTGCTTTAAACCTTCACTTATAATGAAATAGTTGCCTTAAGTTTTTGTAAATTAGTTTTGGGTGACACTAGTTTAGATAATCATGTCTACTACATTATAAGGCTTACAATGTAAGGGAGGATTTCATTCGAATTGGTATTAGCTATCCCTAATGTGTCATAGATTTTATAGATTATATGTGTTATATTCCCTATATGTTTCAAGGATATGGATGTGTTGAAGTTTAAGGAAGTGGTGGTGGTAAATATGGAAGAAAATTATTACTGATGGTGTTAAGAATATCCATTTAGTTCCTCTAGGATTTGTACCTATGGAAAATGAAGAATTGAAGCTAGTGCCTTGCATGTTGCTATTTCTTCATGATTTTTATGTAGATATAGGGAAGGTGTTGACAACTTTTGTGGTGATTCATAGCCAATCCCATGTAGAGGTCTCTAGCAACTTCATAATTCTATCTTTTTTTTAAATAAGATCCATAGAGCTTAGCATAGGAAGGATTTATTTCTTGAAGTAGGTTTTCATCACTTGATCACATACTTGGTATTGTCTTGATAGTTGTGAAGTAGAACCCTAATGCAATAGAGGTTAAATACCTAGTGGACTACAATGTTGAGAGAATTCAATATTTTGGCATTAGGGAGTTTTGTTGATTCCCTTTCTATTAATGATGTTGCTAGTTATGGTTGTGGTGTTTGTATGGAGTGGAATTTATAATTTGATGTATATTTTCATTATTTTTTGGTTTAAATGTTTGTAATGGTAATTTAATATTTCTTCATGTTTTTGTATAGGTGTTTTACACTTAACTATTATGGAAATTTATTCTCTTATGGATGTAATTTTTATATTATTCTTTTATTGGGAAAAGGATCTAATAAATCCCCAACTAATTAATCAAGATAAATATAACATTAAAAATAAATCCAATCCTCCCCTCTATTTATAGTTACAAAAGTTGAGATAAATGAGCAAGTAGGGAGAATTACAACATAATATTCTATCATACAATATAGGATGCATTACTGGCATTAAACAATCACTAACCCAAGTTTGGGATTTTTAATATACATTCTAAGTATGAGTTTCTTATCCTCAAACCTATCACTAGATGATAATAATATTTAGATTTGATAATAATATTTCTATTCAAAATTTAGATTCAACCAAAAAATTTATATCTAAGATAGATCTAGCTAGAACATTTTTGGAAAGAGGTACTTACTAACAAAAATGTGTACTAGTCTTCGGTGTGAAATTACATTCTTTTTGAAATTTTAAAAAATAGTCTTTTGTAGATCTAAAAGCATAGTTTCTAAAAGCACAGTTTATAAAATTATATATATATTTTTTAACGAATAATATTTTCTTTCTATTTCCTCTACAAGTAGGTTGTATTGCCCAAATATAAGGTTGATTTATTCTTCAAATAAAAATACTTTCTTTTTTCTCATACCATAATGTAAGGATGGCTTTGCCTCATATGAATTCAACCATTATTATGGAGAAGAAAATCAAACTACCCATATTATAATCAATATGGGAATCAACCAAATTGAAAATACTATGGTCTATGACTCATCTTTGAACATAAAGTATCAAGATTTTAAAATATCATTTCCATAATTATTACATAGTTTTATTCCATGTACCCTTTCATTAACTACTAAATTATATGCACCATTTAAATATTCTCAGCCAAATGACTTATTTACTTAGCCTACAACTCCATATAGTAAACAATTATGAGAAGCTAGTTTTAAATCTAATTTTCATTTACATTTCTTCTATTTATAATTTTATTAACTCTATAGTACCACACAACCTACCTTTGAATCAATAGAAATGTGAATGATAATTGTCCCTTTATTCACCTCATATGGCCAATCTTTAGCACATTCCTCTTTATGGTCTCTTACTATTTCAATTGTCATGTTAATCCTCTTCTTCTCTACATCCTATTAGAAGGGGTGAGATGGAAATAAATATAATGATTTGCATACTTCCAAGAGAATTATAGTCATTCATTCTAGGTCTAGTTGAATCCACCTTACTAGCATACATTTTCTCAATGGACTAGCCCCATGTTGAAAAGGGCCTTCAAAGCTATTTTAGGCGATGATCTTCAAGGTGGCACCAAGATACTTTACTACTTTGGTATCATCTATAATTTCCTCTAATTATATGGAATTGGTGTAGGATATAGACTTCCCAAATACAATTTCCTATAGGTACATTTAGGATTTTCTACTACCATCGATTGTCTATAGTCAAGTTGTCATTGCCTATCATGATATTGTTCAAAAATGAGGTGTTTTCTTAGCTTAATACTCTATAAAACTTTAATATTTCTGATCTAAGTAATATTTTTATTTGTTACATATATTCTTTGTGGGCAGTTATCTTGATTAATCCATTTTACTATTGTAGAATGTAGAAAGAAGGTCATAGAAGAACTAGACAAGATATTAGAAAGATTACACAAGATGTACCATGGAGAAACCCTTTCAGGAAAAAAAAACCACCAAGAATTATTCTATTATTCAATCTCGAAATTACAATAGCTCCAATTCTTGCTTGAGAATGCTTCTTCTACCTTCACCAATCTTCTTCAAAACTTGTAATAAAAACTCTCACAACTCTATTCAACTTGCTTGATATATATAGGCTTTAATCAACTTTGTAAACTCAACATGAGTTACAATTACAATGCACAAGCCCTATCCCAAAAAGGTATGCCATATATCATGCAAATATGGTTATCTGATGAAGAACAATGATAAAACATGTGCTTCATCCATTTAGGCATCCCAAACTGAAACTACAACTCATCCTTCACTTTAGTGATAATTAGAAAGCTCTTCCTCAAAGTTGGATCCAATAAGTAATTCTACTTAACTAAGCCTTTAGAAATATCTCAACATGCAAAAGAGGTAAACCCAAGAAAGCATCTTGGGCGCCCAAGTTGGCTCCAAGTGATTTCTTGTTAACTGAAACATTTACTCAACACCATTCATGCAAGAATGGTCATCCCCTGTTAACTGGAGGTAGTCCTTATTATATGTCATACAACTCAAGTTATTAGCCATGCATTCCAAGTTAACTGAAGCTAACTACATGCAACTCAAAATAACCAACATGCATTCAACTGAAGATAACTGAACCATAATTGGACTGAACTAAATTGATTCTAAACTTAACTAAACTTCATGCATGCAAACATCAAATCCTAAATCCTAGGATCATTGCATTCATTTAGAAGTGTTATCTCTTACTCTGAATAGTTGATTGAACTCAAGGTGAGTGTCACCTTACCATGTGTGCACCCACATGTTCCTATTATTTAGGAATAACTAAAAATGTCAATTTCATGATTTATTTCATCCAAATAATTAATCTCATCCTAGTGTTGTTGAACACATTCCAAGAACTTAGGAGATACTTGAAATAATTAATGTTTAGGATTTGCTTTTAAATGGCATCCTATTTCCAACTGATATGATGGGTGAGCCTCAAACTAGGGATCTTATTCTCTCATGAAATACTAAATAATTGTCATGCAACTTCATATGTTTTCAATACAATGTGGACTAGTTTGACTAGCAATTTTATAGCAGTTTTCATGCATTCCCTTCACTTTCATAGTGACTATCCTAGGGAGTCTTTGTCAACTAGGATCTTAGAGGCTTTAAAGACACTTAGATTCCTTTTTTGGAATCCTCCTCTTTTATCCCCTACTACTTCTCCTTCACCCATGTCCACTTTGAAATTGATGTCTCCTCCAATAACTACCAATGCTTCAACTTCTTCCTCAACTGTCCCTCACTCAAACTTGGCCATCTAACTACTAGATTGAATTATATATCCCCAGTTTCACTTTTATTATTGCATTTATTATTGATGATCTCTCAAGTCTTTTTATCTTAAAAAGTTCTATTTTTAAAATAAATTAAAAAATATGATGCCCTAGAGGAAGAATATTTCTTGAGATGATATCATTTTTTTCAAACTTTTTAAATAATTAAAGATAAGTGTCAAGTTTTGAAAAATACCTAATATTTTTATTTTAAATTTAAATAAAACATATTTTTTTAATAATTATACATTTAATTATTTTACATTAATTCAAAATTTAAAATATATGCCACTTTCATGTGTTTCAAGTTCAAAAGCTAGACCATAGACTATTGCCATGGTACTGAAATTTCACCTACTTGAATGTCCTTATTTTTAAATCAAAATTTAGTTAATATAACTATTGTTCCTGAAATGATAACAATGGAGGTGCTAGAATTTTCTATCTTCTTGAAGAATAGTGGTACCACACAATCTTGGAGTAAATTGGAAACTCAATTTAAAATTTTGAAATCTTATCTGAATTAATTATGTAGGGTTATTCTAGGGTTTATGCTACAGTACATGTATAAGAAGACTATTTTCCAAACCCTAATCAAATGTAATTCTACTTTAATCTTGTCATCCCCATAATTTTTGTCAGAAAACCCAACTAATTTTTTTGTGTGTATGTTCTACAGAACTAATTTACAATATAATTTCCATTCCCACCTATAATGGGGCCAACTCTCCCGACACAACTTACAGAACATGTCTTCTCAACATAACCTAACAACTAAAGTTTAACTCTACTTGATAGGAAGACATAACTCTTTATGAAAAAATTAGCAATGTTAGCTTTTACTTATGAAAGGAACTCTTTAGGCGTCGAATGCTCTAGAAGATAAAAGTGTTGTTGACATAAATGCAATAGTTACTATTTAATTAAGCTATGTTATTGTTTCATCCAATAGGTCTGAAATGATGATTGATTTACCATTTCCAATTTATCATATAATACATTATTATTATTCCTTCTAAAATGTATTATTACCAAGGTTGCAACAATTATGATCCTTTGCGCTACACACATAACTCACATATTAGATCTAATACAATATTAATGCTAATGTTAGGTTGTCTTTATTTTTCCTTGTTTTAATATTTTCATTATTCCTTGTTTTAATATATTAATGTTTTAATAGTTCTAACATTGAATCTTGACTTAACATCCATCAAATTCTATAACATTACTACTATTAACCAAATAATATATTATTATTTAATCTTAGATCAATATAACCTCTCTTTCCTTTTCTTTTTGAAATAATAATATTGAATAATGGCATTATTAACATTATACAACTAACACTAAAACTCAAATAACATTACAATTATTTATTCCAAAATTTGGTTCTTATAGTAGACAAATCCTCATCAAGGGGAATAATGATATATTTAGTCAACTCACATATAATATCATCTATTTTATTTTATTTGTTTTACTTTGTATGTAAACAAGCCTACGTCCATAGTATTAAAATTATTAGGCCATTGAGAAATATTATTTTCCAAATATAAGTACTGCAGTAGCAATCATTAAATCTGCAAACTTACTGGTATTATTAACTAAACACACTATTAATTTTTCTATGAAAATACCGATGAAAGTACTATTCTTTCTAAGACTGTTGAAGCTCATCCAAACCATGTATGTTCATATTCTCCAGACTCAACGAAGTTTGCTAAGCATAACACCAGTAATTACAATGTGATCATTATTAATTGTAGTTGAGCAACCAAGATAGGCAATTTTTGCTACTTTTCAACTTCATGTTCAAGCTTATAATATGCTAGACTCTACATCGAATAGGCAAAGATAAATAGATGGTCCAAAAATTTATATGCAGCTAGCTAACAAGGAAATTTATTAATTATGCAAGAAGTGTTCATTATTAGGATCTTGGCTATAGTTTTCATTTAAATAATCATACTCTAAAACTCTGACAAAACCTTTCTTTCTGGCTGCACTCGCCAAATTAGGGAAGTAGAAGATGATACCGAAGAGGAAGGATTTGGAGGAGTGGATATCAATAGTTGCAAGGAATCATAAATATCATGACCACCAACTGCTGGGGAAATGTGACAGACTGATGGCTGACTAAGATTCGTTTAATCATCTTGTAGTGATATAGATCTAGGATAGCCATTTATGCCTTGTTACACGTCACATCACTTAATCAAGAAATCATCTAGACAAGTCTGAATAATAAGTATGAACGTACCATTCCCAATTAATGACAGACTATGATAAGACGTGACACTCTAGATCGGGCCTCCATTGGTGAAGATTGGCTAGCCACCGTGACCCCAAAAGATGGGTTAACAAAGGTTGTCATCTCATGATTTCTACCACTGACCAGTGAGATGTAATGACTTCTAGCACATACAATTTTTCACCCACTCACCTGGGTAGTGCAACACATTTAATATAAAATTTAGTTGAGACCTAGCCTATATGTACTTACTGGATTCAAAGAGAGCCCATCTACCACGTTAGTACAGCTGACACCAGATTGGCTCCATCCACCATTCAGCAAGAGCCATTCAATGAATATGCCTATTTCATAAAATAGTTTGGTCAACATTAATATCTTCGATATGGTTGTAGCTACAACTGATCCCACTACCTCACTTGGTTTGTAAACATTATCTTCACCAACTCCCTTATTTAGTTATGCTGATAGTTGTTAACATGAGCTTGCAATGAATACTCGCTCTGAGAGGGGAAAGGCAAGGTGTGCAACTCCTAGTGGCCGAGATGACTACAGATCTTTCTTGTTCCCCATTTATTTTATTTTGCTTTGTAAATTGCACCTACCTTGATACTCAGGCTGATATTTGGACCTTCGCGTCTGTAGGTTCAAATATTTATGTTTGAATATTTACACCTGGACAGGTAGCTTTCCTCTACATGTTTTTGTAAGACTGTATTGGAGCACCACGTTCAGGGTGTATTTCTCATCTAAGTTTCTTTTCTCGTCTTGTTTGTTGAGATCACAGATTTATCGTTTATTTACATTAAATCCAATAACTACATTCACTCTTTCTTACCTTCTACCATTCATTGTGCATGGAAACCATTATGTTTCAATATCATGCACATATCTTACTTCATTTCCTTATCTTTTTTTGTTGAAGAAAGATTATATTTCGTTGGCCCCATAAGCAGGTATAAGCATTTTTATTTATTTTTCCTTGTTCTCACAATGCAAAGAAAATAGCAGGTGCGATATTGAGTAGTGGCTCCCTAAATGGGTTGTGCCCTTTCCAGGGGTTGTGACCTCATCCATGTGCTGCAACTTCCAGTGATGGGTCTGAGCCCTTCTCACCTTTATTTATGTTTATTCTTTATTACCATTATTTTTATTTATTTATTCATTTCTTTAATAATATAATGTCACGCCCCGCCGTGCGAACCCCAAAGGAACTAATAACAATGGAACAATTTTTATTTTTTTTTAAAAAGAATATAATAACATACTTAAGTATTATAACATAACAATGTATTATGAGGCACAACTAGTTCCAATGGGGTACACGAAGTGCCATGACTACACTAACCCATAACAACGATAATGAGATAACGATAATTAATCTACTACATAAATCTATTCATTCCCATTCCATCATTTAACATATCCATCAACTATATCCATAATAATAACATATGCACATATGACAATACATGGAATTATAAAGATATAAAGTGTTACATATTTCGATAGATACAATTCAACATAACCAACTATAACAAATGCTCCCAAATAAATACATGGCCTGAATAATTATTACATCCCAATGATAGAAGAATACATTAGACTAAAAATACAACCTCAATAATCACATATACAATTTACAACAAGGTCATCCCAACACACGTGGGAGACAATACATCAATGAAAACATTACATATGAAGTATATACATCAATCTGGTACATAAGGACACTGGATCATCAACATCCGCCAAAACCTGCAAGTAAAAGATACATCTGCAACAGAAGAGGGAACCCAACGGGGTGCGAAGCACGTTCCACCCAACCACCCCCGTGCTGAGAGTAGACAAGGAAGGGTCCCCGACCAAGCACAACTAACAATAACAAAGACTAACTCCCAACAGACACATAACATCAAAGACCACCTAGAAAACTCACGACAACCATTCCAAGAGGCACAGCAACAATTCACTTATGAACATAACAATAAAACATCTTCCCAAATAACAACTAGTCACACGCACAACTTTAATGAACTCAAGGCATAATAACAAAAACCTCATCCAACAATGACCAAAGAGAAAACAACAAGGCACTTAACCACCACAATCACAATATTACTTCACAACTACCATCACAAAGTCACTTAACATGAGGTTACAATGCTTCCAGAGAACAAAGATCATGAACATCGCACAATAACTAGCTAACTGTTGACATAGGAAGAGTGTCATGCATAAATTTCCATGAGTTACCCTGGCTCAACCTTCCTAGGCTACCGGACCCCCATCCTGGGTTACCCTGGCTTGCCTCTACCAGCCGCCGGACCCTCACGCAAAACTATGCGTCCCATCTCATCTCGAGCCTTATCATTCACTTGCTTCATGAGAGAGACATCCTTTATCTTTATTAGTGTGAAAGCCCCCCATTAATTCTTTTAGATTATCACTTAATTAAACTCTAGGTTGGTTACCCTGGCGCCCCTTTGTGTGCCGGACCCCCACAAAGAGCCACTCTCCTATCGACAACACACAAGGCACGATACCACAATAGGTAACTAAACAACATAAACTCTCCAATCCAAGGAGAAAACAAAACAAGGAACTCACTCCATACACTGGAGGAAACCAATTCGAAATACACACTCCTTCCAAAGGAGGTACAATTCTCATTACCCACTCCTATTTCCTAGGAGGCACAAATCCCCGTTCGTGGAAAGCGGGTACAACATCATAATACAATTCCTCAAGGCGATTCACAACATGTACCTCAACACATACCATCCCACTCAAGAAAACTTCTCTGGAAGACTTACAATACCCTTAACCCTAATTGCCCAACATGGGGAATAAAAGAACATGACAGACACGCATTCCATCTCTGGAAGCCCTTAACAATAACTTATACTCTTATGAACAGTAAGGTGAATCTAGGGTTTTCCCATACAACACGATAAAACAATGAAGAGAATACCACCACAAACTTAACAAATAACCTCAAGAGAATGAGTACTTAAAACAACTCCATACAAGAATATTTCCAAAACTCAACAGTTTCATTAAACAAATGAATCAACAATTCGAGGTTATTCGATTCAAACAAAACACACTGTCAAATTCAGATTCACACAATTACCTGATAACATCATACATTTAAATTTTAATTATTCGATTTAATTATGATCCCACAGCTTATCTCCAATTTCCTCAATTAAACTATATCACATAAAAATTATCATATTAAATTTTGATCGAAACATCACAAAAATTAATATATAAATATTTATCCAAACATAAAATATTTTTATAACAATCATTTTATAAAAAACATATTATAGAACTAACAATTCTTTTATATATATATTAAATAATATATATATATATTATAAACCAAAAGTAAATAAAATCAAATAAATCGAATTATATAAACTGAATTATATAAATTAATTTATAACCCAAATCTAAATTTAAACGCATAAAAAAAAATAAAACTAAAAAAAATTCTAAATTTCTTTTCACTGTACCACGGCCTAGGAGGCCGCAGCGCCACAGGCGGTGGTACTGCGTACCACCCTGTGGTGGCCGCAGCCCCCCCCACGGCACTGTCTATGCAGGGTATAATTTGCACCGGGCATAGATGCATGGGCATGGATGCGGCTGCCTCGTTTCTTTCGCCCACCGTATTTTACGTGCAACCTCTGTCCTTCCTCGTTTCTTTCGCCCACCATATTTCACGTGCAACTCTGTCCTTCGTAAATTCTGCACATTCTGCCTACCATCCTTATTTAATGGTAACTGCGCCCATTTTTATTCCCTTTACTCTCTTGTTTCCTGCCTTACGTTTTTTTTTATCCTCTTTAAATTTCATTTTTAACATTATTGTTTTTATATTAAATTTGATTCATTAATAATTGAAAATTTAGTTAATGTTAATTTTTTTTATAATAGTTGTTTTATTTAAATAATTATTTTTTAATAATGTTTAAATTTTATTTTGTAAATAAAAAATAAAGAAAAATTAATATAGAATGTATAAATATTTTAAGCATTTTATTTATTATATATAATACATAAATTTTAATCTTTTAAATTATTTTATTTTATTTAAAGAATATTTTTATTTATTTAATCCTAACCCTAACCCTAATAATAACCTTAATTGAACCCTACATCTTACTATAATTGGACCCTAAACTTAACACTAATTGAAATTTAACCCTAACCCTAATCGTATTTGTACCCTGGCCCTAATTTAACCCTTACCTTATTAAAACCCTAACCCTAACAATAATGTTAATTTAATCCTATAGCTAATCCTAATTGAACCCTCACTATAACTAAATCTTAATCTTAACCCTAACCCTAATGCTAATTTAATGCTAATAGAATCATAGGCCTAATTAAGTTCCCATTATATAATTTTTATAACATGAAAAATAAACTCCATACATAACCCTGTCCTTTATCAATTTTATTATATGTAACCCTAATCAAAACCTAACACTAATTGAACCTTAATTAAAACCTAACCCTAATCCTAAGTGAACCCTATTCCTAACCCGAAATGAAACCTTTAACCTTAACCAACATTTGTGTTAGGGTTAGAATCAACATTTGTAAGTATATTTAATTATAAGTATATTTATTTATCATTAAATTCAAAATTCACAGTAATATTTAAATTAAGTATATCGAATTTAAAAACTATATTTTAATAAGTATAATAACTAGTATAACTAATATATATATATAAATATAAGTTATTAAATAATAAGTATACTAACTATTAATATACTATATATAAAATTAGAAATAGGGTTAGGGTTGGAGTTAGCATGTATAAGATGGGTTAGGCTTAGAAATAGGGTGAGGGTAAGGATTAGGGTTATATTTAATGTTAGAGATTAGGGTTGGGGTTAAAATTAGGGATAGGGATAGGGTTAGGGTTAGGGTTAGGGTTAGGGTTAGGGTTAGGATTAGGATTAGTTTGAAATTATGAATAAGTTTAGGGTTACAATTAGGGACAAGAATAGGGTTAGGGTTAGAGATAAAATTAGGATTAGGGTTAGGATAGTGTTAGTAGTAAGATTAGGGTTAGGGTTAGAAATAAAATTAAGATTAGGGTTAGGTTAGAGTTAGTAGTAAGATTAGGGTTAGGGTTAGGGTTAGGGTTATAATTAGAGTTAGAATTAGGGTTAGGGTTGTAATTAGAATTAGTGTTAGTTATAGAATTAGGGTTACATATAATAAAATTGATAAAGGACAGGGTTATGTATGGAGTTTATTTTTCATGTTATAAAAATTATATAATGGGAACTTAATTAGGCCTATGATTCTATTAGCATTAAATTAGCATTAGGGTTAGGGTTAAGATTAAGATTTAGTTATAGTGAGGGTTCAATTAGGATTAGCTATAGGATTAAATTAACATTATTGTTAGGGTTAGGGTTTTAATAAGGTAAGGGTTAAATTAGGGCCAGGGTACAAATACGATTAGGGTTAGGGTTAAATTTCAATTAGTGTTAAGTTTAGGGTCCAATTATAGTAAGATGTAGGGTTCAATTAAGGTTATTATTAGGGTTAGGGTTAGGATTAAATAAATAAAAATATTCTTTAAATAAAATAAAATAATTTAAAAGATTAAAATTTATGTATTATATATAATAAATAAAATGCTTAAAATATTTATACATTCTATATTAATTTTTCTTTATTTTTTATTTACAAAATAAAATTTAAACATTATTAAAAAATAATTATTTAAATAAAACAACTATTATAAAAAAAATTAACATTAACTAAATTTTCAATTATTAATGAATCAAATTTAATATAAAAACAATAATGTTAAAAATGAAATTTAAAGAGGATAAAAAAAAACGTAAGGCAGGAAACAAGAGAGTAAAGGGAATAAAAATGGGCGCAGTTACCATTAAATACGGATGGCAGGCAGAATGTGCAGAATTTACGAAGGACAGAGTTGCACGTGAAATATGGTGGGCGAAAGAAACGAGGAAGGACAGAGGTTGCACGTAAAATACGGTGGGCGAAAGAAACGAGGCAGCCGCATCCATGCCCATGCATCTATGCCCGGTGCAAATTATACCCTGCATAGACAGTGCCCCCCCCACAGCCTGTGGTACTATGTACCACGGGCTGTGGTGGCCGCGGTCCCCACAGGTTGTGGTACCGCGCGTACCACAGACTGTGGCGGTAGCACCACAGTGGGGGCCGTGGGTGGTACGGCCTCGGCCGACCCCCACCCCCCAATAATTAAAATTTAATTTTTATTTTGTTTAATTTGCTTTACAATATTTTTATACATTAAAATCCTAAAATGGGGATTTCGAATTTTGGTAAAATAATATAAATATTTTATATATATAAACATAATTTCTTTTGTTCAAACGTACCTCTAAAACTGATAACGAATTAAATATATATATTTTATTTTATTTTCTTATTCAACAAGGCACATAGTATACAGGGAAAAGAAGATAAATTATACAGAAATAAAACACATCTTTATTTATTTATTTATTTATGTTTTGATATATTTGAGTCCAGTAGTATGAGTACAAAGTTCAGACACACATACTTTAACAATTATAATTTTATTCCCAGAAACTCACCAGTACAGATTTTTCTCACAAATAACTAATATATAGAATACACAGCACATATATTTTTGTTTTGTTTAATTTGTATCAAAACATATTTTTATATAAGTAAGGGTATATATATATTTTCTTCAACTTAAGGAATAAATAATACAAACAATCAGATCTTAATACCAGATATAAACTAAATCCAGCAAATAATATAAATCTATAACAACAATGATTTTTTTTTTTTCAAAACAAAAATCCTCACAACCAAATTTTATTGAGTAAATTTTAAAGGGTTTCTGCTTATAGTTTTTCTACAGAGAACTCAAAGGTTTAAATACAAACAAGTTTCCAAATCATGGAATTTCTTTCAAAGACAAGTTTCCAAATCATAGAATTTCTTTCAAAGGAATTTCCTAAAGCACGGTAAGCCTAATGTTGTTTATAAAAAACAATAGAATAATAATAACAGGAGGAAAACCTGGAGTCCTTCGCCTTGATGAAGAATTTCTTCTGTAGCCTCCTCCCGATCTCTTTCTGCAGCTCTCTTTTCTCGATCCTCTGCCTTCAACGTTCTTCTGAACAATCTTTTCTTTTCTTCCACAATAATTTTTACTCAGAAGGAAAAACCTCAAAACTAAAAAAAAAAAACTCTCTTTTTCTTTTTTCAGATCCAGAATAACAGAGTAAAAACTTCCAGCATCCCCATTTGTGTGTGAATAATTTTCCATAAAAAAATTAATAAATCACCAATTAAAATCCCTAAATCTTTTTCCGCTTTCTTTTCCAAAAAGCCCCTTTTTTTATTGGTCCTTTTCTAGCTTTTAAAAGCACAAATTTATCTACAGTTTTTATTTAAAATAATTTATTTAAACAAGATATTATCTATGCTAATTTAATATTAATAAAAGATATTATTTAATTATCTTCAACAATATTTATTTAATTTAATTATTATCAACAATATTAATTTTAACATAATTATTTACTTTTTTACCAAATTAAATCACTTTTTAATTTATAATATATTTAAATTTAATATTCGACTAACACACAATTAAATCAAACAGCTAAACAACTTTAATCCAATATCATATAAAATAAGGTTAATTAAATAAATATGAACTATAAATCAACTGAATACCTCAACAAAACAAACTACACAAACAACGAGAACGAAAACCACAGTCATAACATGACTCACAACAGACGACGGACTTGGGACGGGGACGCTTCCAAACCTACTCCCTTTTTCAACATTTTTACCCGTTGGGCTAGTTTATTGCTCGCCCTGTCCTGCCGAAGCAAGTGGAATCGAGACTTATTCCTGCAATCCTGCATCCAAGCAAACGTCAAGTAGCACATGTATATATATATATAATCAACATCCTACCGTGAGAAGGAATTGCAGTGTAGCAGGGCACTCGTGAACGAGTGATGCTACACTGTCCTCTCACCTAATCCATTCTAACAATTACAATATCCATAACAACTAACATTTCTAACCAATTGATCATAAGATAATATTCTAATTAACTATTGCATCATAACTAATGCTAAACCATTGCATTATAAAGTAACACAAAATTCAAATCACATGATCACTATCACAATTCAGTATCACACTAACATATAAAGCAAACAATAGTAGTAAATAGTATCAGAAACATGGGGGTATTACATCCTCCCCCCTAGAATATGGCTTACTCCTGGAAGCCAGTAACTATATATATATAATAGATAAGATTAAGCATACAACAACCACAGAGAGAACACGCCACAAATCTCTATAACTAACCACATATTCATTCATCTCCTATTACCCTATTCCATAATTCCATACAATACAACATGCAAAAGCAACTCCAAAACCACATAGGGTCAATCAGACAATCACTTGCACAATGAGGTAAAGCACAAGAAGACATACAAGGGTGGACATAACAACATAGCTGGCTGTCACCCACCACACACAACACACAAAAATTCACACACTACACAATTGTCCATAATGCATTCTTCCAGTAGGAAGGATATCAGTGCATTGTACACTACACCGAGGGTCCTATCCCTTCCACTAGTTTCCTGCACCATTGGACCTACACCTCGCAACGACAACTTCTGGGTAGCCAAGTCAGACCAACCCAAAAAGGAAAACATAAACTAACGAACAAAGCACCTAGGTCAACGCCATGGCTCATAAGGCCTTGAGTATTACCTACGCAACTAACAACTTAATGGGTCCACATTATCCCAGAGCACCCAGTGTTTAAACTTGAGCTCTGATACCAAGCTGTGACGCCCCGCCGTGCGAACCCCAAAGGAACTAATAACAATGGAACAATTTTTTTTTTTTTTTTAAAGAATATAATAACATACTTAAGTATTATAACATAACAATGTATTATGAGGCACAACTAGTTCCAATGGGGTACACGAAGTGCCATGACTACACTAACCCATAACAACGATAATGAGATAACGATAATTAATCTACTACGTAAATCTATTCATTCCCATTCCATCATTTAACATATCCATCAACTATATCCATACTAATAACATATGCACATATGACAATACATGGAATTATAAAGATATAAAGTGTTACATATTTCGATAGATACAATTCAACATAACCAACTATAACAAATGCTCCCGAATAAATACATGGCCTGAATAATTATTACATCCCAATGATAGAAGAATACATTAGACTAAAAATACAACCTCAATAATCACATATACAATTTACAACAAGGTCATCCCAACACACGTGGGAGACAATACATCAATGAAAACATTACATATGAAGTATATACATCAATCTGGTACATAAGGACACTGGATCATCAACATCCGCCAAAACCTGCAAGTAAAAGATACATCTGCAACAGAAGAGGGAACCCAACGGGGTGCGAAGCACGTTCCACCCAACCACCCCCGTGCTGAGAGTAGACAAGGAAGGGTCCCCGACCAAGCACAACTAACAATAACAAAGACTAACTCCCAACAGACACATAACATCAAAGACCACCTAGAAAACTCACGACAACCATTCCAAGAGGCACAACAACAATTCACTTATGAACATAACAATAAAACATCTTCCCAAATAACAACTAGTCACACGCACAACTTTAATGAACTCAAGGCATAATAACAAAAACCTCATCCGACAATGACCAAAGAGAAAACAACAAGGCACTTAACCACCACAATCACAATATTACTTCACAACTACCATCACAAAGTCACTTAACATGAGGTTACAATGCTTCCAGAGAACAAACATCATGAACATCGCACAATAACTAGCTAACTGTTGACATAGGAAGAGTGTCATGCATAAATTGCCATGAGTTACCCTGGCTCAACCTTCCTAGGCTACCGGACCCCCATCCTGGGTTACCCTGGCTTGCCTCTACCGACCGCCGGACCCTCACGCAAAACTATGCGTCCCATCTCATCTCGAGCCTTATCATTCACTTGCTTCACGAGAGAGACATCCTTTATCTTTATTAGTGTGAAAGCCCCCCATTAATTCTTTTAGATTATCACTTAATTAAACTCTAGGTTGGTTACCCTGGCGCCCCTTTGTGTGTCGGACCCCCACAAAGAGCCACTCTCCTATCGACAACACACAAGGCACGATACCACAATAGGTAACTAAACAACATAAACTCTCCAATCCAAGGAGAAAACAAAACAAGGAACTCACTCCATACACTTGAGGAAACCAATTCGAAATACACACTCCTTCCAAAGGAGGTACAATTCTCATTACCCACTCCTATTTCCTAGGAGGCACAAATCCCCGTTCGTGGAAACCGGGTACAACATCATAATACAATTCCTCAAGGCGATTCACAACATGTACCTCAACACATACCATCCCACTCAAGAAAACTTCTCTGGAAGACTTACAATACCCTTAACCCTAATTGCCCAACATGGGGAATAAAAGAACATGACAGACACGCATTTCATCTCTGGAAGCCCTTAACAATAACTTATACTCTTACGAACAGTAAGGTGAATCTAGGGTTTTCCCATACAACACGATAAAACAATGAAGAGAATACCACCACAAACTTAACAAATAACCTCAAGAGAACGAGTACTTAAAAAAACTCCATACAAGAATATTTCCAAAACTCAACAGTTTCATTAAACAAATGAATGAACAATTCGAGGTTATTCGATTCAAACAAAACACACTGTCAAATTCAGATTCACACAATTACCTGATAACATCATACATTTAAATTTTAATTATTCGATTTAATTATGATCCCACAGCTTATCTCCAATTTCCTCAATTAAACTATATCACATAAAAATTATCATATTAAATTTTGATCGAAACATCACAAAAATTAATATATAAATATTTATCCAAACATAAAATATTTTTATAACAATCATTTTATAAAAAACATATTATAGAACTAACAATTCTTTTATATATATATATTAAATAATATATATATATATATTATAAACCAAAAGTAAATAAAATCAAATAAATCGAATTATATAAACTGAATTATATAAATTAATTTATAACCCAAATCTAAATTTAAACGCATAAAAAAAAATAAAACTAAAAAAAAATTCTAAATTTCTTTTCACTGTACCACGCCCTGGGAGGCCGCAGCCCCACAGGCGGTGGTACTGCGTACCACCCTATGGTGGTCGCATGTGGTACTATGTACCACGGGCTGTGGTGGCCGCGGTCCCCACAGGCTGTGGTACCGCGCGTACCACAGACTGTGGCGGCAGCACCACAGTGGGGGCTGTGGGTGGTACGGCCTCGGCCGACCCCCACCCCCCAATAATTAAAATTTAATTTTTATTTTGTTTAATTTGCTTTACAATATTTTATACATTAAAATCCTAAAATGGGGATTTTGAATTTTGGTAAAATAATATAAATATTTTATATATATAAACATAATTTCTTTTGTTCAAACGTACCTTTAAAACTGATAACGAATTAAATATATATATTTTCTTTTCTTATTCAATAAGGCACAGAGTATACAGGGAAAAGAAGATAAATTATACAGAAATAAAACACATCTTTATTTATTTATTTATTTATGTTTTGATATATTTGAGTCTAGTAGTATGAGTACAAAGTTCAGACACAGATACTTTAACAATTATAATTTTATTCCCAGAAACTCACCAATACAGATTTTTCTCACAAATAACTAATATATAGAATACACAGCACATATATTTTTGTTTTGTTTAATTTGTATCAAAACATATTTTTATATAAGTAAGGGTATATATATATTTTCTTCAACTTAAGGAATAAATAATACAAACAATCAGATCTTAATACCAGATATAAACTAAATCCAACAAATAATATAAATCTATAACAACAATGATTTTTTTATTTCAAAACAAAAATCCTCACAACTAAACTTTATTGAGTAAATTTTAAAGGGTTTCTGCTTATAGTTTTTCTACAGAGAACTCAAAGGTTTAAATACAAACAAGTTTCCAAATCATAGAATTTCTTTCAAAGGAATTTCCTAAAGCACGGTAAGCCTAATGTTGTTTATAAAAAACAATAGAATAATAATAACAGGAGGAAAACCTGGAGTCCTTCGCCTTGATGAAGAATTTCTTCTGTAGCCTCCTCCCGATCTCTTTCTGCAGCTCTCTTTTCTCGATCCTCTGCCTTCAACGTTCTTCTGAACAATCTTTTCTTTTCTTCCACAATAATTTTTACTCAGAAGGAAAAACCTCAAAACTAAAAAAAAAAACTCTCTTTTTCTTTTTTCAGATCCAGAATAACAGAGTAAAAACTTCCAGCATCCCCATTTGTGTGTGAATAATTTTCCATAAAAAAATTAATAAATCACCAATTAAAATCCCTAAATCTTTTTCCGCTTTCTTTTCCAAAAAGCCCCTTTTTTTATTGGTCCTTTTCTAGCTTTTAAAAGCACAAATTTATCTACAGTTTTTATTTAAAATAATTTATTTAAACAAGATATTATCTATGCTAATTTAATATTAATAAAAGATATTATTTAATTATCTTCAACAATATTTATTTAATTTAATTATTATCAACAATATTAATTTTAACATAATTATTTACTTTTTTACCAAATTAAATCACTTTTTAATTTATAATATATTTAAATTTAATATTCGACTAACACACAATTAAATCAAACAGCTAAACAACTTTAATCCAATATCATATAAAATAAGGTTAATTAAATAAATATGAACTATAAATCAACTGAATACCTCAACAAAACAAACTACACAAACAACGAGAACAAAAACCACAGTCATAACATGACTCACAACAGACGACGGACTTGGGACGGGGACGCTTCCAAACCTACTCCCTTTTTCAACATTTTTACCCGTTGGGCTAGTTTATTGCTCGCCCTGTCCTGCCGAAGCAGGTGGAATCGAGACTTATTCCTGCAATCCTGCATCCAAGCAAACGTCAAGTAGCACATGTATATATATATATATAATCAACATCCTACCGTGAGAAGGAATTGCAGTGTAGCAGGGCACTCATGAACGAGTGATGCTACACTGTCCTCTTACCTAATCCATTCTAACAATTACAATATCCATAACAACTAACATTTCTAACCAATTGATCATAAGATAATATTCTAATTAACTATTGCATCATAACTAATTGCTAAACCATTGCATTATAAAGTAACACAGAATTCAAATCACATGATCACCATCACAATTTAGTATCACACTAACATATAAAGCAAACAATAGTAGTAAATAGTATCAGAAACATTGGGATATTACATATAATACATATGGAACATAAAAAAAATAGTATGTAATATATAAAAATAGAATGTTTACATTCAGTTTTAGATGTATCTGAAATGTATTATGATATACCCACTGAAATTATATATGTTTAAAATGTCTATTCATAACATATAAACATTCTTTCTCTGTAAATATGAATACATATATATGGATATATGAATATGCACATAAGTATGTATGAGCTCTTAAATTTCTCCATTTATTATTTTGTAGAGGGGAAAAGTCAAAACCTCCTTAGGGAAGGGACATCACTCTCGTGAAACCAACCATTTTATTGGTGTTGTTTGAATAAGTACCTCCATTTTTGAAATAAAAAAAATAGTCTAGCTTAGTTGACATAATATGTTTGGTCCTCACCTCTACCTTATATTTTAAATGAACACAATACATGCTTATCCATTGCAAAAGATAATGCATTTACATTCATCTACATATCTATCAGCCACCAAAAGAAAGCCTCTTTTTATCTGAATTTTTTCTCTTAATACAAGCTTGTAGGGTGCATTTATTATTTTCTTACCCTATCACAAATGATGCATAAAATGAATGGAATAACATGTCAACAAATGATATTTTCTCTAATGCAATAGTATGGGGAAACTAATCATCTACATGTTCATGGAATTACCTTACTCATATTCCATGTTCGTTTTTTTTCTTTTTGAAATCAAGAATTTAACTTTTAATATTACAAAGATATTTAAGAATATAAAGAGTCACATACAAATAGAACAAACTTGCTCTCCTCCCTACCATAATGGCATCATGAAGCCACAGGGGCTCTAGCCATACCCCCGAGCAAGAAAATATTTTAGCCCCAAGATGATATATGGAGTTTATTGAACATTTACATAGAATAAGAATAGCACACCACCAAATTACATGCTTACAAGTTCCCCCGGTTAACATATTCTACAATGAACCATGCAAACATGTCACCTTCTAACAACAATAGCAAAAGAGAATGAAAGTAGAGGACTTATCTTTTCTTCTTCAATGAGGGACTTAATCTCTTTCTACTATCCTTTCTTGTCCAAGCCAAACGATCTTGTTCACTCTCTACCATCTCCATTAGATTTCTCCAAAAGAGAAGTGGGTAACACCCCCTCCTTCTTCTTCTTCAAAATGTATAGAGTTTCAACTTGCAAATCTTGGATGGGGATGTGTGGAGTGTCCTCCTTCTCCATAAATGAGAGTCATTTCCTTATTAAAGAAGATACATGCACTTGTACAATACCTCAATCTTTTCACCACCCATCCACTCCTCAAAATTCGCCACTCTTCATTATGAGGACTTTTGAAGAGTCAAATCATGTCCTTGGGACCATATTGCATGCCCACTTGACCCCTACAACTATGGTATAGAGCCTAGGGGGTTTATTTTTGTATCCCAACTAAGGAAATTGATCAACAACTCTCTTTAAAGTCCCACTTAAGGTTCTATCCGAGTTTCACACTTGGATAAGGGTTCCTAAACCATAACCCCAACTTACATCTCACATGACACAATTAAATAACCTTTCAACCCAAAAGAATAAACATAGTAATTATTTTCCCTCCGCTCCAAAATAAGGAAATCAAGTACATAAGCACAAAAGGGTGTCTTTTCAATTTGTTCTCATTGGTTCTGTGTTCTCGTATTAGCACCCCTTTTCTTTCCTACACATTACCAATGAAATCATAAGCAACAATCATATATCACATTAATTTTGTAAATAAAATAAGATTTAATTGTGCAACCATTTCATTAAAATTCCAATTCACATTCATAGTTTACAAGTGCCTAATACTTCCATGGCAATGATAATAAAACATTTCAAAATGAAATACAAGCACATTTTCATGAAATCACACTATGCATTGCCTGAAATATATCTAACCATCTCTAAGTCTATAACAAAATTAAGATTGTATTATTCACATGCAAAGCAGGGTCTTACAAATCTAATATAGGGAGCTAAAATTAGTTGATAGGAAATGAGGTTAATCTAATCTTTTGTAGGAATTATAAATTAAAAATTCATTACACAAAAAGTATAGATAGAATATCCCATAAAGTATTATAAAACCGGTTAGAAAAACATTAGTTGAGCCTAAGTAATCCTTACATTAAAAATACCGACACAAAATATTAAAGCAAATAAGGAGATTATAACTACCCTACAAAAAAATGTTGATCAATTTTCACTATGATGACTTGCTCTCCTAGTTTGGTGGAAACATTAAGGAAATTCCTTTTGAACTAGAAATTATATCAATAAAAATAAATTCCAATGAATTAGAAGCATATGAGGAAGACCTAAAGGTAAAGATAAGGAAGCCAAAATATTGGTCTCATTTAATATTTTATTGATACCATAATAGGATAGAAAAAAGGCCAAAACTAACTACAACACCAAAATAAGAATGGTTTGTAAGATAATTCAAGAAGTAACAATTAAAGAGATAAAATCTAGTACTCAATCTACACTAAATTTTGATTAAAAAAAATATTAGAGTAGGGGGAAGTACCTCCACCACTATAATGACAATATTAACTTTGAATTTTAAGGGCCTCGATGCCCCTAACAAAAGCAATAGAATACCTAGGCAATGTAGTAACCTTGAATCATTATGAAATAGTCATTTTTTTAGTTGAGTGCAATTGTTTTTTTTGTTTGTTTATTGTAGTTAGTAGTCTATAATGAAGAAAAATACCAAATTTCATAAGAACTTGAAGTTTACTTTTAAATTTTTGGGAATAACTTCTAATCTATTATTTTTGAGTGTCATGCTAAAATTTAAGAAGACTATAATGAGAAAAAAGATAGTAAACTAGTTTCAGAGCATCTATCGGGTAGAAAAATGTGCATAGTTGGGATTATTTTCATGCATGGCAAGTGATTTAAAGTTTGGAATAATAGAAGATATGGATTTATGAACCCTTGAGGACAAGTTTTCAATAGGTCACATAGATTTTTATCCATTATTTAACCCTTTGAATTTGTAGCTTTGATGACACCTTCTATGTGGTATCTAACTTTGTGTTATGTTGTGGAAATTATTGATCAAATTGGATTTTGTTATGCTATATATAGTATGTTTTGGATTGAATGAAAATAAGAAAAGAGGAAAAGGAAGGAAAAATAGGTAAAATGGAAGAAGACTAAGAATATGTGGTTTGGGATGGAGATTGTGAGTATAGAACAAGGAGTAGTGAGTATGGATAGTTTGGTTTCTATAGAAATGATGGAAAATTTTGGGGTAAGTTGGATGAATTACTCACAACCATATAATATTAGATGGTGGTAGTACAAGTGATATAAGATACTAGAGAAGAATTTTATGGTGGGGTTCAACATAGGAGCATATTATGATGAAGTTCTAGAAACATTGAATTAATGGATGTATATAATGTATGGTGTAGGTGTATGATGAGATGGATAACACCTGTACAACTTACCAAAATATATCTAAAGATATGAGTTGATGTCCCCTAAGGGAAAGTGAAGGATAATTTAATAGCAATGCAGGTGTGTGTGTGTGTGTTGGAGAGGAATCATTTGTAATATTATGAGGATATATGGTATTGTTGGATGAAAAAAAAATTGCAAATACAAAAGAAGTGCCATAGATTAAGGAATGTGAGGATAAAATTCTTGACTAAAGGACAAGGAAGAAAAATAACAAGATAAGGACTTTTATTGAGGAAAATACAATAATAATGAATGTAATATAAAATTATGTGCAACCAATAAGGAGGATAACATATTGAGGGACAGAGAATATTGTGATGAAATACATAAAAATAAAAATACTAGATATAATATGATTGATAGAATCAAGTGTCAAATACTAGTACAAAAATTAGTACATAGGGTGGATTGCTTGAGGTATACCTGAAGATGTGGAAATAATGATTTTATGAAACTTAGTAGGTTGGAATTCCTAGGTAGGGGTAGCTTGTATTGGAAAACGAGGCTCATTTTTATCAACTCCAAGTATGTGATGTAGGACATCCCTAAGTACTGTGGTAATCTTGCACCATTCTAGAAAAGTGGTTTAGTTTAGTTATTTGTTTCTCTATTAGTTTGTAGATAGTAGTTTATGACATGAATAAAGTTATTATATTTCATCATAACTTGAAATTGGATTTAAAAAATTTAGGATTAATTTGATTTGTTATTTTTTAGTTTTATATTAATGTTTAACAATAATTAGATGAGAAAAAGATAGTAAATTGGTACAATAATGTATACCAAGTAGATAGTTGTGAAAAAATTAGGATTTTTTTCATGTGTGGCAAGTTATTTAGAGTTTGCACCAACAATATAATTTTTTTTAAGGAGTATTGAACCATTGACAATGAGTGTTAAGCACCACGAGGAAATTTATCCACCATTGAACTGCTTAAATTTATAATTTTTATATTCATAGTTGATGAAATTTTACAAGTGGTATTGGAATTTGTTCCACCTTGTGGCCAACATAAATCATTACAAAAAAATGTGGATGTTATATATATATATATATATATATATATATATATATATATATATATATATATATATATATATATATATATATATATAGTTTTGGATCAAAGAAAGGTATGTGAAGAGGTAATGAAAGAAGTTGAGAGGCATAACATAAGTAGAGTGAGACTATGATGTCTTAGATAAATAAATTGTGAGTAGAGAAAAATGAGTATGAATTGGAGTGTGATCTAAAGGGAAACACTAATACAACATAGTGGAGGTAATTAGACTGGTGTATAATTATGAGGCTATATTTTAGTAAAATTTATGTTTGAATTGTCATAGTGAGTGTAACGAAATGATTATGACCTAGCATATAATAGATCCCATTACAAAGAAATTATAATTTGTAATCATGGTGATAATCATGTAAGCTTAATTAAATAAGAATCCATTGCTATTTTTAAGATCTTTGTATTGTGTGTGTATTTTGATGCTAATATAGATGATTGAATAGTCCTTCATTGGACCCAAGTTTGACCATGACTATATCAAAATGATACCTATTAAAGAATTTCTTAGATATATAGAAACTAGGCATGATCCTTTTAAAAAAACTAAAATCAATTCTAAAGAGGAAAATAAGCTATCACAAAATTAGCATGTGAATGAATGCCTCATCTATCAAAGAAAAAGATGCCTCTAATAGTTTCAAAATTTTATCAAAATAGGTAGGGTAAACCAAATAACCAATTGGAAACTCTTTTAGGTAACTAGCATTATCTCCAAACTATAATTTTTTATTTTCACCATATAAGGAGTTAATCAAGCACCACCCTTAGGAGATAACTATGAGAGAATTTATTACATCATAAAACCCATTATAAGTTAATTATATATGCTATGTAAATATTTTACTATAATATTGACTAGAAATGACAAACAATGAGGTATAAGAAGAACCACTCTATCACAAATTGATTTTAGTTTCTTTATCTAGATTAATACACTCTAGATTTAACACCTAGGAATATAATACTCACATGGACCAACAAAAGGCCAGATTTAAGAAAAATAGTAAAGATATTGGATATATTTTTTATCTTTCCCAAATGGATTGAGTATAATGATTCTATAAAATTTGAAATAGTCATAAGCTTGGGTTTAGATCAGTTTCAATTGACTTTACAATTCATGAAAGATCAAATAAACCCCACATGTATCTTCATCTTGAAAAATATGTAGTTTTAAGATCAATCCTTCAAAGATCTCATCAAACAGTGGGGAAGTGATCTTTTAAAAGTAAGAAGCACCAAGATGTATGCTCTAGATAAAAACTTTGTAGTCCTAAAATATCCATAAAGATTGGAACAATAATACAAATTTTCAAGAATATTATATTGAAAATGAAAGAATTGAAATAGAACTAAACACTCCAATGAATTAATCATAGTTAGAGGGATGAATTAGGATCAATTCATGAATGAAATATATCTTATCTCAAAACTAATAGATTTACAAGAAAAATAAAATAAAATCTAGAGGCAACAATCTTGAGAAATTTAACTAACTAAAGGTAAAATGAACATACAAAAATTCCACAACATAACTAGGGAAAGAAGAAGCTAAAAAAGTCACTTATATCAAATCTCATAAAGGAGAATCTTGCACCAATTCTAAACTCATTAGGGTTGAATCAATCTTCTTTTTTAGTGAATTAATTGGAAGTGAGGAGAGTTGAAACTTGTAGGAGGAAATATACTTCTTATGGTTCATTCCCTTCATTGTTGCAAGTGAAGATAGTCAAATGTTAATCAAACATTTCACCAAGAAAGAGATAAATTTTGATTCCTTGTAAGTGAACTCAAACACTAGACATGGAAGAAATTGCTCAATTTCCAACAAAAATAAAAAGCATGATAATCAGTCTTAATATTAAAAATTCATATGATGAAGTAATTGGAGGTTCTTTAGGAAAATCGTTGAAAGTTGTCTTCTATGACAATTTGTAGGAATTGATCTTAGAATGAAGTAGAAGTTGAAGCCCATTTGATTTGTTTCTTACTATTTAAATCATGTAGTTCCAACAATAATAATTAAGGGAAATTTCAAGGTGTCATTCTATGTATATAGAAAAGATTATCCATTAATTGGAGACTAAATATCACTTTCAATGAAGTTTGTGTTATACAAGGTAGTTTAAAATTTTTAATTGTAACACATTGTTATCAATGGGTGGCCTAACCTTACCAATATTTGGGATGGATAACACATTTAATCTTGATGTTCATAAAATCATTCCACCTTTTATGACCATTCCTTCATGTCATGTACTAATCAATTCCTATGTTGGAGTGATATTTCCCACACATTTGGTTTAGTTCAAAAGGTTTTGGCATCATTAGTTTTTGTCAGATGCTTCTAACTCCTTAGCTATATGATAATCATTTATTTCACTCACTCTCTCTCTCTGCTTTCTAGGCTCTTTGTGGTACTAAAAATTCAAAATGGAGTTGCTCATTCACGTTGGTGACTATCCTTATGGAGATAAATGAAGTTATATGTAGAAATACTTTCTCCTTCCAAGGTGGTGCTATCTTGGTTACCATTTTAGAAGTGCTTGGTAAGGATTTCATGAAAGGATTTATTTGACACAATGTCAACATTGTGCTTTTTGGTAGGAGTGTTAAGCTGAATGAGCAAATCATTGGTGAGATTACTAGTCTTTCGACTAAGGGTGTGAAATTTTATCGGGACCGCCGATTCTCTGATGAAGCGGTTATCAGATTTCCTAAGAAAGATAAGGAGAAGGCTAAGTTGGTTAAGCTTTCCAATAGCTACTTTGATGTGGAGTCCATTAAATCGATTTGGAGGAAAGTTTTGAGAGTCATTATGGAGTACATCATGGTTGATGGGTGCTTCACCAGGGCGTATGGTTATCACTTTGCCATTTTGAACCACTTTCGTCACAAGGTTCGTATCTCTTTGCCATTTTATTTATTCTCTTCTCTGAAGAATTGCATTGATGATGTTGAAAGAAACCCTAGGCGGATTTCTATTATTCACCCTAGTCTTATTAGGCTCATCTTTGAGCATTTCCTAAATTTACCCGCTCTGCCTAAAACATGTTGTTGTTGGGGAATTGGATGATGAGGATACAAAAAGTAGCAGGGAAAATGATCCTTTGGCTACTTCTATTTTTGGTCTTGTTGGTACTAAAACCTTTGATCCCCAGTCCCTTTCTTGCCAGAGTGTCCTTGAGGGTTATGCTCTGCCTTCTCATATTAATCCCCAACCTTTGCATGGTAGCCCTATGTCGGGTTTTGCTCCGCCATCTTATCTTAATCCTTAGCCTTCGCCTGGCTGCCCTACCCTGGGTTTGGTCTCTAGGTTTAAAGGTGCCTCGGTTATGAAACTGGTTTCGTATTCTAGGAATTCTCTAGAAATCCATTCCGACAATCCTATGGCCAAAAAAGAGTCAGTCCCTAGTGCCCCTATGTCTGGGAGATTTGTGAATGGCCCTAAAAGACCCCCAAATCAGGATGAAATTAATTCTGCCCCGAATAACTTTAAGCTTGATGACATAATGAGTGTGGCGGAAAAAAGTGTTGATGGCCTTTTCACTATTTTTAAGTGGGCCCATAAGGAATTTTGTGATTTGAGTGGCCGTAATAGAGATTTCAGCAGCAGAGTCATGGAGTTGGAGTGAAGGAGCTAGAGCTGTAATGATGGGATTTAACAGGAAAAGATTGTAGGAGGAAAGATTGGGAGAGCAATATGTCCAAGATTGGCCAAAATATTAGGGCCACTGTGGTGCATAATCATAAAATTGCCATGCATAACGCCATTATCATTAACGCCATGGTGGAAAAGCTAGAAAAAAATCAAAAGGGCTCATTGTTCATGGACTTGGAAGTGGACAGAGGTTGTAGCAGAGCTTTTGCTGAAGGGATTTCGACTCGCACTTGGGCTAACATGAAGAGGAAGGCCCCTGCTTCTACACATATGGTTCAAATCCTCAAGCAGGGAATATAGGAGATGAGTGAAGTTGAGAAGGAAGCCGAGGAGTTTATGAACATCATGGAGTAGTGCTGTTGTGGTCTTCTCTGGCTTTTTGGCAGTCCTTTTTTTGGACCCTATTATCTCTTTGTTGTCGTTGTTTCTTTTTGGGACAACTGTTATTTTTCCTGGACTTTTCTTGCTCTATCTTTGTATGTTTAAACTTTGTGGTTTCGGGTCCTTGTAAAACCTATTTTTGCCTTTTCAAAAACATTGTCATCTCTTCCATGTTTTTGTAATATCTATACCTTCATTAATGGCAAGGAACTTACCAAGGCCATGGGACAATATTACATTTGAAATAAGAGTATGATAGACATATAAGCAATTGTTGATAGCTCTTGTAACTGTGAGATACCTTGGATTTGCTTCAATTCATATTATTCTTGACATTAAGACTAGATTCATAATGTTGAATAAAGAAATTGTAAATACTTAAAGTTACCAAATATTTGGTGAGATTTTACAACCCATTGTATGTTTTGACAATTAGTGATATTTTGTTAATAACATACAATCAGGGTGTTCCATAAGAACATATTATTTTAATGGGCCAAGATTAATACTAACTATTTCTAATATCTCAACTCAAATACATAATATCATACTACCAAACATAAACAAATATATAATAATGAAAGGCACGACTATCGAACATAATATCTGTGGAGATCAACAAAGCTATATCTAAAAATGTTTTCTTCTTCCAAGATGGTGATATCCTTGGTCTCATTATAGATATGCTTGGTATGGATCTCATGAAAGAATTTATTTGACACAATGTCAACATGGACATATCTTCCATGTTTATCTATAATATCTATACTCTTATTAGTAACAAGAAACTTATCAAGCCCATGAGACAATATTACTTTTGGAATAAAAACATAATAGGAATGGAAGTAATTGTTGACAACATTTCTCTTGTAAGTGTGAGTACTCTTCCTTTCAAAAATAAATGTCTTGGATTTGCTTCAATTGATATTACTTGTGACATTAAGACTAGATTCATAGTGTCAGATAAATAAATTGTAAATATTTAAGATTCTTAAAAGTTAAATGAGTTTTTACAACCCATTAGATGTTTTGGCAATTCATGAACGTAAGAAAAAATCCTCAATCCATTTTGTTAATATCCTGCAATAGGGTGTTCCGTGAGAACATATTTCTTTGAGGCATTATGTCAAATAGATCATGTGCCTTGTCTTTCCTTCCAATTTTTGCATATCATGCAATCATGGCATTCTATTCAAACAATTCAGAGCCATTCTGTCAAATGGTTCACGTGCCTTGTCCAAGCTTACACATTTTGCATACATGTCTATCAAGGAAGATCCGTTGCAGCCTCCATGTCCATGCCCTGTTCCAAAGCTCTTATTTTCACATAGGCTAGGATGATGCTAGCAAAGGTTGCAAAGTATGGCTTTACACAACCAATTACATTTGGTTGGAAGTTTCTATGTCTTTTCAACAGATGTATTTTGTGCATATCTTGTGCAAGCATAGCATTCCATGAGACCATATTTCTTCGAGGTATCTAGTCAAACAGTTCATGTGCCTTGTCTATGTTGGCTAGCCATCTATGCTTCCTCATTTTGAAGCATGTCTACTAGAACATCATCGCCTTTCCATCCTGCTTTGATGAATTTCCATACCCTGTTCCAAAGCTCCCATTTTGGCACATGTGGGGAGTACAATGGCAAATAAAATTGATCAAGATTGAAACCTGTTTGTTGCATCGTGAGGACAACCATGTCTTCTATCTGCTACAGAAACCATTTGCATCAAGCAAGAAAGGCTGTGAAAATATCTCAACGGAAAGCTAGATAGGCATGAGGGCCTTTTTCCATCCGCTCTCGGTTTATGCAATCAAACACATGGGAAAAGTGTTTGAATTCAAACTCTAACAGTGACTATTTCTTGAACGAAAACTTACTAGAGTGGATGTCAGGCGACAGGAATTGGACCATAGCATGATTACTAACCATTGACTGTCATGACAATTATTTAGCC
This sequence comes from Sequoia sempervirens, assembly GCA_007258455.2. Taxonomy (NCBI): domain Eukaryota; kingdom Viridiplantae; phylum Streptophyta; class Pinopsida; order Cupressales; family Cupressaceae; genus Sequoia; species Sequoia sempervirens. The sequence continues at coordinate 509,397,564 of VDFB02193867.1, read as the reverse complement.
AAACGGATTTTGGCAAAAGAAATGGAATAGGTTAAGGGGCCACATTGACACACTAAGCAGTCAAAGCTTAGCGTGTGACACTTAAGTTCAGCCGTGAAAAACATAACAGTTATGAAATGTGGAGAAGAGATAATGCGACGTGAAGGGCTTAAATTTGACGGTTGACCTTGCTTGTCAACAAATTTTTTAATGACGATTATCTATTCAAAGGCACCCTTCAAACATTATGATATACCTTAGTGTAAGTAAAATTATATATAAATAATATATATATCATTATAATTCTATATAAATTTTGATAGTCTATCCAAAATCTCTCCTTTCATCTGATACAATCTTCTTAAAAATTTGGTCTGGGGCACGATGAAATGTGGTAGATGGACTCACCAAATAGTTTTAATCGATGGACAACAAATAAGAAAAATTCAGTTTAGTTTCAACTAACTGAATATGTGGGAGATGATTGGAGACGTGCTGGAAATTAGACCATTTCAACACTCCCCTTAATTTCCACAATTTAACAACTTCAACATCAATTATTCCCAAATTTTCTCTTAGATGCTCAAAGTTCAACATCTAGCAATTTGGAGGGTGTAGCTGATCTCAATTATCCATGCATCTCTCTTATCTTAAAATATGTAAAATATAAAAGTAAGAAACAACACAATTAGGAAATGATTTTTTTTTTTTTTAGTTAAAGGTAATCTTTATATTAGTGGGAGTAGATATATAGGATGAAAACTACTAACAACAAAAGATAATATATGATAAAATAAATTCACTAAGTAATACACTTTAACAAAATCAATTCATGAGAATGAGGGATTTTTATAATTCCATACACATTTTCCAATGCCATGTCATAATGGAGTAAATAGTAGAAATGAAAAGCTGTAACACTAAATAATGTATAGACAAAGGTTGACTCAAAAACTGTAACACGCACCGTGCAAGCCCCAAAGAATGCAAATATATTTTTTTTAAACACAAAACAAATAATCGACATACTAAGTATTAAATGATCATATACATACACATATAATTTATTTCATTCTAATACAAACAACATAATTAACTACGTCATTTAGGGCCCACGAGGTCATATCGAAATAGACATTACTAAACATCAACTCATAAGATATCAAAAGGAATTAATGAAGACCACATTAGATATATATATACATCGATTCCATCACAAGATAAAACCATGAGAAATCACATAACCGAATAAAGTTACAAAGTTGATAACTACATTACAACATCCTTCAAATTTTAAATCATATCAATATAGTTACATCATGAATCCCAAACATGTGGGATGAATACAATATACAAAATTATCGAAATACAAAGAGATCATCCGGAGCAACTCTTCAACTGGATGAGACTGAAGCCAACGAACGCTGATGGGGAACCCAACGGTGTGCAGAGCACGTTCCACCCGACCACCCCCGTGCTAAGAGGTGACAGAGAAGTAACTCCGACCAAGACTGACAACAGAAGTACAACATACAAGAAGTACCAACATAGATCTATAATGCAATATTCCAATTAAAATGAACAAACAATAACATCATATCACAATATCATAAAGATACAAAATCGTAAGTCAAATATAAATGAGATCATACAACGCATACAGAGGATGTATCAAAACAATAACCATAAATCAATTTAAATCAATTCAAACAACAATCTAAACCAACTCCCATAACCTACTTCCAGAGGAACTCAATAAAGTAAAACACATGGGCAACTAGGGGAGAGTGTCATCACATAGTCCTACATGGGTTGTCCTGTGCTCTTCCTCCCAACTGGAGGCGTCGGTCCCATCTATGGCTGTCTTGTGCTCTTCCTCCCAACTGGAGGCATCGGTCCATAGGGTGACTAATGCGGAGCCATAAACCTCTCGAGAGGACGAGGTCACGACCTTGCCGACCACGGCCTTCTTAGCCTTCCATTAGCCTACAGAAGCACTAATGAAGGTTAGGCATCCATATTTTCAATCTTGTAATGATGTTACTACCCAACCCTCCTAAGTTAATTATTAGGTTTTCACTTGATTACTAACTCACTCGTGGGTTATCCTGAGCCCTTCCCCTTAAACGGGGCACCGGCCCCCACGAGGAGCCACTCTCCGTAGAGACCTCACATAAAAACAAAAAAGTAACAAGGGTTGTACCATTCCAATCATGAACACCAAATATAACAACAAAAGCAATACATGAGGAATAACCCATCTCGCAAATTAAATACCATAATCAAAATCTCAAAACTCAGTACACCCCACTCGTAATACTTAACTTAACAGAAACTCAAGATGAAGAGATATAAATTAAATCAAAATCAAAATCCTCTAGAAGCTAAAGTGTTAACACAAATGGGTTCCCTCATCAATGAACTAACAATGTCCCGAACCCAACAATTCAACAAAACTCAATTTCAAGAATAAAAATAAAAGAAATAACTTATTTAATTCCAAAGTAGATTCCATAATAAATTCTTTTCCTAAAATATATTCACACTAAAACCAGAAATAAATAACAATACTGTCATATATTCATAAATTGATTTCTCTACTGAAATTATCCTCTCAAAGTTGTAATTGGATAAATCCATAACAAAAGAAATAGATTTCTTTCTATTATTCCCAATATAACCAGATTGTGTTTAATTTTTAACCGGAAAAAGCAATAGAATATTTACTGATAAAATTAATTAGTTACAGCAACAATTAAATCAGTGCAACCAGAATAAATGAATTAATAATTAAATATATATATATACGAATATAAATATATATATATAAACATACATATATATATAAATAAATATATATATATATATATATATATAAACATATATATATATATATAGATATATATATAGATATATATATATATATCTTAATAAAGGTAGATGTGCACAGCAAATAGAAATTCACGTTTTATTAAAAAAAATTCTAAATACATATAAATTTAAATGGGACATTGTAATCCCAACACACGGGCACAGAAACAAATGCCCGGCCGTGGGCAGTCTACGGACTACTCATGGCATCCTTCGGACTGCCGTGGATAGTCCGCAGACTGTCACACAGTACTGGTGGCAGGGTGGTGGGTACGGCTGAGGCCGAACCACCACATAGCCCCAAAATATATATATATATATATATATATATATATATATATATATATATATACCTGCATATATATATATATATATATATATATATATATAAATAAAACTCAAAATTAAATGCACAGTGCCAACAGAGCAATTCGATAATTTAAAATTTCATTCAAAATTTTCATATGTATAAATACATGTGGGTATATATATATATATATCTAATATATATATATATGTATATATATATACACTGGAATTTGAGCATTTCAAAAATAGGGAAAGATATTTATACTATACATTTCACTGTGCATAATTGAAATAAAAAGAACTGGTTTATAAAATATTTATATGAACCAAAATATCACAACCCAGAAATTTGTTGAAAGGAAATTGCCCTTAAACAAAATGTATATATTTTTTTTTTTAAACAAATGAGACAACAAAACTACTATTCATTTCCAGATTGCAACAAAATCCCTTTTCAATAAACAACAACCCAGAAACCCTCCGAAATTCCATTTAACAAATAACAATTCCCAATTTACAGCTAAATATTTTGATTAGTATAACCCCAATGATTTTCTTCCCTACAATTATTTGTTTTCAGCCCTGATAAAAAATTTCATTCCACGAGCTTGATTCCTATTTTTAATAGGGGATAGTGTAATTAAAGAAGACTGCGTCCTTCCCTTTAGGAAAGCCATAGAAGTATTCCACTACTTTGCTGATCTTTCCGACCATGACTCCAAGTCTTCCTTTCTCTTCACTAATTTCTCCAAAAAAACAGAAAAAGAAACCAAGGACAAAAAATGATTGAAAGTAAAATTTCTCCAGCATTCGAACCATTCCCCAAACAAAGAAAACCCCTTATTAAAATCCATGCTCAGGAAAACGTTTCAATTTCCTCTTCGTGTGAATACCAGAGGTCACATTTCAATAAATCAAAATAATATTTAATCCTTAATTTCTTTTGTTTCCTTTTTGTGTATTTATATTTCATTTTCTTTTATCATGCATTTGATTAAAACTAAATAAGTTTAAAACCATAAAATGAACTTATATATATATATATATATTCATCATCTCCACAATTCTTTATTAAATAATTACTTTCATTTTAAAAATAATTAAAATCAACCATTGTGAGACTCAAAATAAATGTAATATTTTTACTATTACTGCTAATATTTATCCATTGCCTTATTTAATTATTATTTTATGTTTTTATTTTATTAATTGCTTAATTATTTAGATCACAATATAAAACCATACACCACATCAGATACACCATAAAATCACAATAACATACAAAGGCTAATGCAACAACACAAATGAATATGACCAAGACGCACAAACCAAGAAGGTACAAGACTGTTGACACCTTGAAACGGAGTTACTTTCATGTCACCTTTATTCAACTTCCTACCATTGGGTTGGTTCAATGCTTGCCCAGACCTATCAAAATAGGTGGAATCGAGTCTTATTCCTGCAAAGCCTGCATCCAACAAGGTGATATACAATATACATTCATACATAAAATCAATTACAAAGCATTGTGAGAAGGATTTGCAGTGTAGCAGGGCGCTCGCGAACGAGTGATGCTACCTGTCCCCTCACCAATTCATATCATCATCTAAAGCATTATAAATTTACATTAATTTGCATCAATATCATCAATCACTATTTTCTAGTCTATTGAGTTCCAAATAATTTCATCAAAATAATCAAAATAAAATATCATCATAATATCCATGGCATCATAAGAGTATATAATTAGTAACAGTCTAAGCTATCACAACATAATAACAATAGTATCATCCAAATCATAATGTGCCAAACCAAAAACCATAGAGAAAATAAGAATCAAGCAGTAACATGAGGGGTATTACATCCTCCCCCCCCCCAAAATTTGGTTTACTCCTGGAAGCCAATAAAAAGATAAGGATAAGAATCCCTGATACGAGAGGCATCCTCCCAAGTAGCTGAAGCCTCATCATTCGGGTCCCACTGAACCCGCACCTAATCAATCTCTCTACCTCTGAGGGTAAGTCGCCGATGCTAAAGCACAGCCACGGGCTTGAGTGCCAGCTACTTGTCCTCGACCTGAAGAGTATTCCAATCCAAGACATGAGTAACATCAGGAAAATATGGTTTAAGAACAGAAACATGATATACATCATGGATCCACAACAAACTGGGTGGCAAAGCTAAATGGTAAGCAATAGGTCCAATCCGCTCCAACACCTCAAAGGGTCCAACGAAGCGAGGCGCAAGCTTTGAACCCTTTCCGTAACGAATTGGGCTCTTCCGCGGGCGCACTCAAAGGAACACCCGATCACCAACTGCAAACTGTCGATCAACTCTATGAGCGTCAGCATATTTCTTCTGTCTATCCTGGGTAGCTACAAGATGCTCTCGAATGCGAGACACCTGCTACTTCATATGTCTAAGCATCTCAAGCCCAAGAAGCACCCTGTCCTCCAAATGATCCCAACTTAGAGGAGTACGACATGGATGACCGTACAAAGCCTAAAAAGGAGCCATACCAATAGAACTATGGTACCCATTGTTATATGCAAACTCAACCAAGTATAGATAGTCCTCCCAACATGATTGCTGATCCATAACATACATGCGAAGCATATCCTCAAGCACCTAGTTAACTCTATCAGTTTGACCATCAGTCTCAGGATGGTAGGCAGAACTAAAATTAAACTTAGTTCCCAAAGACTGCTGCAAAGATGTCCATAACGCCGATGTGAATACCGGATCTCTGTCAGAAATGATCCTCCGTGGTATCCCATGCAATCTAACAATATCATTCACGAACACCTTAGCAACATAAGATGTCATATACGAAGATCGAACATGAGAAAAATGAGCTACCTTAGTCAATCTGTCAACTGTGACCATAATAGCATCATGCCATCTAGATGACATAGGCAACCCAACAATGAAATCCATGGAAATAACATCCCATTTCCACTCTGGAACAAGGTGAGGCTATAGCAATCCTATTGGATGATGATGTTCCGCCTTCACTCTCTGACATTCAAGACATCAAGCCACAAAATCGGCGATATCTTGCTTCATTCCTGACCAAAAGTAAAGCGACCGAATATCTGCATACATTTTCTTGACTCCAGGATGTGCCACGTAAGGTGCTTGATGACCCTCTATCAAAATCAAGGTACGAAGACCCTCTAAAGAAGGTACATACAACCGTCCAGAGAAACGCAAAGCACCATCCGAATCCAACAAATAACCAGCAAATTTCCCCTCCAAAGCTCTACCTGATTCTACCTCAGCTTTCACCTCTGAATACCAACTATCTGAAGGAAGGGCTGCGAGAATTTGACTCTTCAAATCCACCTCAAGAGACATTGCAAAAACCTCATGCCTATGTCGACTTAGAGCATCAGCCACCACATTTTCCTTACCCTGAATATACTTAACCTCAAAATCATACTCACACAAAAATTCCATCCACCTCCTCTACCTTGCATTCAAATTTGGCTGAGTGAAGATGTATTGCAAACTTCGGTGATCTGTATGAAACTCAAATCGGTGTCCTAACAAAAAGTGCCTCCATCTCACAAGAGCATGAACAACTGCGGCCAATTCTAGGTCATGTGTGGGATAATTGAGTTCATGATCTTTTAGTTTCCGAGATTCATAGGCAATCACTCTCCCTTCTTGCATCAACACTGCTCCCAAACCCTCCAAAGAGGCATCAGTACAAACCACGAAATCACCTGAAGGATCCGACACTACCAAAATTGGAGCACTAGTTAGTTTTTCCTTAAGAGTTTGGAAAGCTAACTGACACTGTTCTGTCCAAAGAAATTTCTTTCCTTTCCTCTGGAGTGACGTGATAGGATGCGCAATCCTTGAAAAGCCTTGAACAAACCACCAATAATACCTAGCTAATCCCATGAAACTGCGAACTTCTGAGACATTAGTGGGCACGGGCCAATCCATGATAGCCTAGATTTTAGCAGGATCAATAGAAATTCCTTCTTCAAAAATCACATGGCCTAAATACTGAACTTCAGTCTTATAAAAGTCACACTTTTCTAGATTGGCATACAACTGGTTATCCCTTAAGCACTGCAAAACCTGCTTTAGATGCACCTCATGTTCCTCTATAGACTTAGAATAAATCAAAATATCATCAAGAAACACAAGGACGAACCTATCCAAGTAAGTTCGAAACACCCCATTCATCAGACTCATAAAGACTAAAGGTGCATTCGTTAACCCGAATGGCATCACTGTGAACTCGTAATGTCTGTACTGAGTATGAAATGCAGTTTTATGAATGTCGACCTCTGCTATCCGCAATTGATGATACCCTGACTTAAGGTCGATCTTGGAAAATACCTTTGCCCCTTTTATCTGATCAAAGAGGTCATCAATCCTAGGAAGGGGATAACGATTCTTTACTGTTACCTTATTCAATTGTCGATAATCGATACAAAGGCAAAGAGACCCATCCTTCTTTTTGACAAAGATTACTAGTGCTCCCCAAGGAGAAACACTAGGATGGATAAACCCCTTAGCTAACAATTGGTCCAACTACAGACGAAGCTCTTGGAGGTCCTGCGTGGTCATCTTGTAAGGAGCCCGAGAGATAGGCTCAGCCCCAGGCACCAGATCTATCCTGAAATCCACCTCACGCTTAGGAGGCATACCTGGTATCTCACTAGGGAAAACATCAGAAAATTCTGCAAGAAGAGGGTAATCATTCAATGACACCTCATGGCTAACCTCTGACTCAAGGTCACTAACCGATACTGCAAAGAGCTGACAACCCTAACGAAAACACCTTTTTAACTGCATAGCTGAGATCATTCTTAAAGAAATAGGCCTCTGAACACCCACAATTTCCACCTCTTTACCAAAATCATCCACACACCGCACTGCTTTACGGTGACAATCTATCAATGCACGATGTGAGCTTAGCCAATCCATGCCCAAGACTACATCATAAGAACCAAGTGGAAGAATTCTGAGGTCCACCTTAGTCGACATTGCCCCTAACTCTAACCTACAACCTTGCACAAGCTTCTCGACCACAACCTTAGATCCTGAAGCTAAGTCAACCTGCCACTTTTCGCTTTGCTTTATTGCCCCCAGTTTACATCGCTCAACAACTAAAGGAGATATAAAAGAATCAAATGCACCAGAATCAAAAAGTACTGAAATGTTAAACTTATGTAATGAACCTATAGTCTCAATTATGGTACTCTGATGATCCACCTACCGATTATCCACTGTTGCGAAGACTCAGTGAGATCTCCCTGCATCACCCACTATTGGCTCAGACACAGCTGGTTTCTGACTAAACTCTGAAGCGCTCTTCTGAGGACACATCCTAGCAATATGCCCCTACTACCCACATGAAAAACATCCAGAGCCTCGACCAAAACCTCTTCCCCCTTGAGAACTAGCTCTAGGAGTGGGCACACTACCAATCTGTACTCCTACATGACCACCCAAAGCCATAGCCAAGTTTTCCTCTACCAAACGAGCCTTCTTGACAGCAACTTCCATGGTCTTAGGTTCGAAGACCCTTACACCACCACTGATACGTGCGTTCAAACCTCAAACAAAGTGCTGAACCAACATCCCTTCATCATGGCTAATCCCTGCATATTGTTTCAGCTCATAGAAGCGACGTTCATACTGCTCCACTGACATTTCCATTTGCTTAAGATCATGGAATTCATCTGCCCTGCGCTGCCTCCAATGATTTGAGAGGAAGCGAGCCCTGAACCTTTCCAAGAAAAACTCCCAAGTGACCATACTGATATCCATATGCAACTTCTGTTCCTCTAGCTGCCACCAAGTGGATGCAAAACCCCGCAAATGCATAACAGCATATCGAGCCTTGGTATTACTACCATAAGGGTGCATTGCGAAGCATCGGCCCAAATCGATTAACCAGGTCTCGGCTTCCAACCCTCCTCTAGAGCCATCGAAGGTAGGTGGATGAGCTCTCATTAAGTCCCTCATATGACCTACTAATAATGCATCCTGCTCAACTTCAACTCCCCTATGCCTTGGAGACCTTTCTCTTTCTCTCTCAACCGGCTGATCCCCATTAGGTCTAGGGCCCAATCTATCAAGAAGCTCACCAAAAAAATGCTCTAACTGACCATCCAACCCTGGCTATTTCGGGTTTGGTTCACCACCCGACAGATTGTTTTGAGAGTTCTATTGCTCCTCAAACTCAGGCCCGCGAGAACCTGGTGGTGAAGGACTCAGTTGGTTGGCCCTATGGCCACCACCTCGGCCTCTACCTCTACCTCTGTCCCTAGGCATGCTTCTGCACAACAAGACAAAGGTACACATGAGCTCAAAAGCCAACACCCAAATGTTACCTAGTGGACATAACTACCCAGAGACCCCAGGATGTGCAACCTTGGCTCTGATACCAAGGTGTAATGCCTGCCATGCAAGCCCCAAAGAACAAACAAATAAAGAACGCAATTTTTTTTTTAAACACAAAACAAATAATCGACATACTAAGTATTAAATGATCATATACATACTCATATAATTTCTTTCATTCTAATACAAACAACGTAATTAACTATGTCCTTTGGGGCCCAAGAGGTCATATCGAAATAGACATTACTAAACATCAACTCATAAGATATCAAAAGGAATTAATGAAGACCACATTAGATATATATATACATAGATTCCATCACAAGATAAAACCATAAGAAATCACATAATTGAATAAAGTTACAAAGTTGATAACTACATTACAACATCCTTCAAATTTTACATCATATCAATATAGTTACATCATGAATTCCAAACATGTGGGATGAATACAATATACAAAATTATCGAAATACAAAGAGATCATCTGGAGCAACTCTTCAACTGGATGAGACTGAAGCCAACGAACGTTGATGGGGAACTCAACGGTGTGCGGAGCACGTTCCACCCGACCACCCCCATGCTAAGAGGTGATAGAGAAGTAACTCCGACCAAGACTAACAACAGAAGTACAACATACAAGAAGTACCAACATAGATCTATAACTCAATATTCTAATTAAAATGAACAAACAATAACATCATACCAAAATATCATAAAGATACAAGATCGTAAGTCAAATATAAATGAGATCATACAATGCATACAGAGGATGTATCAAAACAATAACCATAAATCAATTTAAATCAATTCAAACAACAATATAAACCAACTCCCATAACCTACTTCCAGAGGAACTCAATAAAGTAGAACACATGGGCAACTAGGGGAGAGTGTCATCGCATAGTCCTACATGGGCTGTCCTGTGCTCTTCCTCCCAACTAGAGGCATCGGTCCCATCTATGGCTGTCCTATGCTCTTCCTCCCAACTGGAGGCGTCGGTCCATAGGGTGACTAATGTGGAGCCATAAACCTCTCAAGAGGACATAAACCTCTCGAGAGGACGAGGTCACGAACTTGCCGACCACGGCCTTCTCAACCTTCCATTAGCCTGTGGAAGCACTAATGAAGGCGAGGCATCCATATTTTAAATCTTGTAATGATGTTACTACCCAACCCTCCTAAGTTAATTATTAGGTTTTCACTTGATTACTAACTCACTCATGGGTTATCCTGAGCCCTTCCCCTTAAACGGGGTGCCGGCCCCCACGAGGAGCCACTCTCCCTAGAGACTCCACATAAAAACCAAAAAGTAATAGGGGTTGTACCATTGCAATCATGAACACCAAATATAACAACAAAAGCAATACACGAGGAATAACCCATCTCTCAAATTAAATACCATAATCAAAATCTCAAAACTTGGTACACCCCACTCGTAATACTTAACTTAATAGAAACTCAAGATGAAGAGATATAAATTCAATCAAAATTAAAATCCTCTGGAAGCTAAAGTGTTAACACAAACGGGTTCCCTCATCAATGAACTAACAATGTCCCGAACCCAACAATTCAACAAAACTCAATTTCAAGAATAAAAATAAAAGAAATAACTTATTTAATTCCAAAGTAGATTCCATAATAAATTCTTTTCCTAAAATATATTCACACTAAAACCAGAAATAAATAACAATACTGTCATATATTCATAAATTGATTTCTCTACTGAAATTATCCTCTCAAAGTTGTAATTGGATAAATCCATAACAAAAGAAACAAATTTCTTTCTATTATTCCCAATATAACCAGATTGTGTTTAATTTTTAACTAGAAAAAGCAATAGAATATTTACTGATAAAATTAATTAGTTACAACAACAATTAAATCAGTGCAACCAGAATAAATGAATTAATAATTATATATATATATATATACGAATATAAATATATATATATAAACATACATATATATATAAATATATATATATAAACATATATATATATATATATATATATATCTTAATAAAGGTAGATGCTTACAGCAAATATAAATTCGTGTTTTATTAAAAAAAAATTCTAAATACATATAAATTTAAATGGGACATTGTAATCCCAACACACGGGCACAGAAACAAACGCCTGGCCGTGGGCAGTCTATGGAATCTCATGGACAGTCTGCAGACTATCTCACGGTATCGGTGGCGGGGTGGTGGGTACGGCCGAGGCCGAACCACCACACAGCCCCGAAAAAATATATATATATAAATAAAACTCAAAATTAAATGCACAGTGCCGACAGAGCAATTCGATAATTTAAAATTTCTTTCAAAATTTTCATATGTATAAATACATGTGGGTATATATATATATATGTATATATATATATAATATATATATGTATATGTATATATATACACTAGAATTTGAGCATTTCAAGAACAGGGAAAGATATTTATACTGTACATTTCACTGTGCATAATTGAAATAGAAAGAACTGGTTTATAAAATATTTGTATGAACCAAAATATCACAACCTAGAAATTTGTTGAAAGGAAATTGCCCTTAAACAAAATGTATATTTTATTTTTTTTAAACAAATGAGACAACAAAACTACTGTTCATTTCCAGATTGGAACAAAGTCCCTTTTCAATAAACAACAACCCAGAAACCCTCTGAAATTCCATTTAACAAATAACAATTCCCAATTTCTGGCTAAATATTCTTTGATTAAACCATAACCCCAATAGATTTTCTTCCTACAATTATTTGATTTTCAACCCTAGATAAAAAATTTCATTCACAGAGAACAGTTCCTATTTTAACAGAGGATAATTAATTAAAAGAAAAGAACTTGGCATCCTTCACTTGCAGAAAACTGTAGAAGCTTATTCCCTGCTGCCGATCTATCCAGCAACAGCTCCAAGTCTTCCTTCCTCTTCACTAATTTCTCTAGAAAAATAGAGAAAGAAACCAAGGACAGAAAATGATTGAAAGTAAAATTTCTCCAGCATTCGAACCATTCCCCAAACAAAAAAAAACCCCTTATTAAAATCCATGCTCAGGAAACCCTTTCAATTTCCTCTTCCCGTGAATACCAGAGGTCACATTTCAATAAATCAAAATAATATTTAATCCTTAATTTCTTTTGTTGCCTTTTTGTGTATTTATATTTCATTTTCTTTTATCATGCATTTGATTAAAACTAAATAAATTTAAAACCATAAAATGAACTTATATATATATATATATATATATATTCATCATCTCCACAATTCTTTATTAAATAATTACTTTCATTTTAAAAATAATTAAAATCAACCATTGTGAGACTCAAAATAAATGTAATATTTTTACTATTACTACTAATATTTATCCATTGCCTTATTTAATTATTATTTTATGTTTTTATTTTATTAATTGCTTAATTATTTAGATCACAATATAAAACCATACACCACATCAAATACACCATAAAATCATAATAACATACAAAGGCTAATGCAACAACACAAATGAATATGACCAAGACGCACAAACCAAGAAGGTACAAGACTGTTGACACCTTGAAACGGAGTTACTTTCATGTCACCTTTATTCAACTTCCTACCATTGGGTTGGTTCAATGCTCGCCCAGACCTATTGAAATAGGTGGAATCGAGTCTTATTCCTGCAAATCCTGCATCCAACAAGGTGATATACAATATACATTCATACATAAAATCAATTACAAAGCATTGTGAGAAGGATTTGCAGTGTAGCAGGGCGCTCGCGAACGAGTGATGCTACCTATCCCCTCACCAATTCAGATCATCATCTAAAGCATTCTAAATTTACATTAATTTGCATCAATATCATCAATCACTATTTTCTAGTCTACTGAGTTCCAAATAATTTCATCAAAACAAACGAAATAAAACATCATCGTAATATCCATGGCATCATAAGAGTATATAATCAGTAACAGTCTAAGCTATCACAACATAATAACAATAGTATCATCCAAATCACAATGTGCCACACAAAAAACCACAGAGAAAACAAGAATCAAGCAGTAACATGAGGGGTATTACAAAAATAATATACCTTAACGAAATCTTGGGGAATTTTGTTTCCTTAGATTGGTCCCATGTTACAACTTATTGACACATTTTTTCAATGTTATGTCATTGTGATATATATATTAAGATTAAAATTTCCTAAAATTGAATGATAACCTATAACACATAACAAAAACTAGCCACTAATTAATATAATTATCATAACCTATATGTGAGAATGTGGACTTCTTTTACTCCTTGTGTTAATAATATTTTATTAGCACATTTTATAATGTGATTTCTTACTTAGATGATTATGCTTGGAATTTCTATATAATATGCTTAACATTTCATGCTATTTTTCAATTTTCCTTAGATACTATTTCATTCTCCCATGGATGATGATCCTATGTGATTCTATTAAAATCCTTATTATATAGGATTATGTCTTATATAGGAAGACATCTCCATATTGAGGTAATGAATATATGAAGGTTGTTGGAATTATATATATGATATGAGTGGTGTCTGTGAATGTTTACATTATTTAATAAGTTATGTTAGAATCCACCACACTAATATTTAATCTATCACATATGTTTTTATTCTCCTTATTATTCATCACACTAGGGTAGAATATAACATTAACATAGAAATAACTTAGATCTTTGGTCCACACTTTCCTAACAATATTTGGTGTTAAATTCATCAAAGAACTCAAGCCTCTAGGATTACTTAAAAGAAATCCTTCCAAAAGAGAGAAAAAAAATGAAAAAGATTTCTTGATTATGGTCATAGTGGATTTGATTAAACCCCAATATGGTTACTATCACATCCATGTCTACAATGTCCATGTAGGACAACCTAGGTGTTGAAAGAAACAATTGAGAGGGACAAGATACATGGTGCGAATATGGGAATAATGTGAAAGTATGCACACCTATTAATTTTGATGAGATTGGCAATGGAGGTGGCATGTGAACCCATTAAATTCTTAAGAAAATTCAAGAGATGGTAGTGGGTAGGTGAAAATAATAAAAAGAAATATGCCAAAGTGATTGCAAGTATCAACAACTCAGCAAAGGAGGCTGACAAAAAAATTAAATGGGCATGGTGTAGGTGTGTTTTGAAGGATCTGCATAGTCAAATAATCATGGTGTAGATAAATGAAAGGGGTAAAATGGCGTGTCACGTGGGAAATGGGAGGTTAGACTTAAAACCCCATGACCTCTCTAATTTTAGATTCAATATTTGTTTTGGGAGGAGGAATCGCATGAGAATGAAAGGGAACTAAGTTGCATATGTGTCTAGGATGAGAGAGACGATAAATTCATAGCCATGTATGAAGGATGGTGTGTAGAGAGAAGGATATTTACAACCCTTCTCAAATATTTAGCTTATATGTTCTATTTTGGGAAGGAAAAATGTGGGAAAATAGGAAGAATAGTTAGAGAAAGGCGATGTAGAGGAATGACAATAAAAATGGAAGCCTAAAGGAGGGGTAAAATTGTTGAATGGGATAATTTTTGATGTGAACTAGGATACATTGGATGCCATACTCTAGAGGTCATCACTCCATAAAACTAGAGAACATGAGTAAGAAGAAGAGGCATGTCGAGTCATGACAAATCTAGGGAAGGCAATCTGCAAACTAGGAATGGTGTTGAGGTGACTTCCTAGTATGTCACACCCTCATTATCAAGTTATTTTTATCATAGAACCAAAATGCATAACCCTTGATAGTATCCTATGTGTATGCAAGAGTTCAATTTTCAAAGTCGGAGAACAAATTTGCAAAAAATGGGGGTACCTATGGATTTACTACATCGACATATGCAAGATAAGTCTTCAAGAAGATAAGTAGTTTATTTTATACACTACCACTTCATTCTCCTTTTTATTCATTGCTTAAATTGGACTATACATATTTCTATATGCTATAGAACAGTCTGAACAAAATGTTTAAAAAGGGTACCTATGTAGCTCATACATATTGGTAAATAATCAAGAATCTCATCATGATAGTTGAAATAGCTACAAATATAATTTACAATAATCAAAAGAAAAATTGCATGGTATTTAGACTAAATTGCGATGAAGCAACCATGATAAACCTATCTTCCATCTCCTCACAACAAGTTTTTGTTAATGGCTGAACAAGTCTTGAGAAATGTCATGTAGCATTTTATGCATCCAATATTTTGATATTTGAGACAAGGGATAAGAAAAATATTATAGCATATATGAATAAGGAAATTCATATGTTCACTTGGATAGATTAGGGAACACTTGATATCCCTATGTTCTTAACACTAATATGTGAATGTATGTGTAAATTAAGAAGACATTTTATGGTGTTAAACAAGAAAATTATATAGGACCTTGCTCCTTAAAATTGATGCTAGTATTTATGAATTGAACATTAATGAATAAAATAATGTAATTAAATGGCTTGCTACTATTACTTAATAAGAGAAATGGGGGGAAATGCACTTAAATAAATATAATCATTTTGAGTAGTTGGGAGGTTTAATCTAATTTCATTAAAGTATATTACATGAAAATGGTAGAAGGAGCTATGTCATAGGATTATGTAGCTCTCTTCTAGAAAGATGTAAGAGGTTTGGATGGGCTATTTTGTATAATAAAATCATTATGGTTATTAAATAGATTATATGAATAAAATTTCAAGTACTTAATCATATGACTTGATGTCTTCATGATCTTAGGCATGTAATAGATATGTGTTAATCAAGATTAAGAACGATCTTACTATTAATTATATTAAAGAGTGTACTTTTCATCTGATATTCTACTTGTTATAAGATTTTGAATGGTCTTAATTACGACTTCATTGATCATGCTCAAAGCCTAATTATAACTAGGGTGATATTTCCCTTGATGTTCAAATCATGATTAGATGACCTTGTTTGTACAATTTGTAGACATGTAAAATATACTGATTGATATTATGCATCTAATCTTGACTACAAACATCGTTTCATCCTAAATCATCCCTCGATCTAACCATTTAATCAAATCTCCTTATATGATTAAATTCATCAATATTCCTCTTTTAATTGAATAAATCATTTTATCTAATTAATTCAATCCCTTTTGTTAATTAAATCAATCCATTTGATCTAATTATCCCTATTAAATTAAATAATTAATTTTATTTGATTAAATATCTAAATTATATCCATTAAATTAAATAAATCAAAACTTTATTTAATTTGATCTAACACCGTATATTTTAATTAAATAAATCAAAATCCTTATTTAATTAATCTCTTATCATATTCCTCTTTTATTTGATTTAAATAAATCCATAAATTTGAATCAAGTAGGTCACATCATCTAACCTATTATCATATTCCTCTCTCATTAAATTAATTAACCCTTGATTAAATTAATTCTAAATCATGTCCCGTCCTCCAGATTTTGCAAGTTGCACATGAAAATAGATTTAATTCATTTATTAAATCTTTTTTTTCCTCACAAGGCATCTTTTGGAATATTCTCCAAATTTGAATTCAAAAATTTCAAGTCAGCATGTACATCCAACAAGGAAATAACTTCATCTTACATGTCCTTTGCATTGATCCAAGTGGAATTTATTGCATTTTCCCTTCCCTCTTGCAAGTCATTTCAACAAATTTGAAATTCAAAAATATGTATTTATTGGCACAATCCCCAAATCTTGCACATCCCTCATTCATTCATAGATTGACAAGTGGCATCATGCCATTGGATGAATGTTAGTCCCACAATGCTCAAATTTGGACATTCATCCATCTTTTCATTCTATAAATAAAGAGCTCATATCCTCATTTGAGGATCCACAAATTATGCAAACTTATTATGCTAAAATATTTAGCCATTTCTATCCATCACCATTGAGTTCTTAGCTAGTTTTTTTGTAGATTTTGGCTTGGAGTTCTCATTCTTCATCAACAAAGTGGATCAAATCTCTTCAACACATCAATCTTGCATCACAGGAATTAGGAAAGGGCCAATTTTCACATCAAATTGGAACCAATTCCCCCATGGGATCATGATTTTTCACATTTAAATTAGGATTCAATCTATTTTGTTGTTTTCATTGTTTTTATTGTTTATTTCCCTAATTTTAAGTTTGTAAATGGATTTCATGGGGAATCCTTGTTTTATCTTGCAATCTCTTGTTTAACTTGTTTGTACTCTTGTTGTTTTGTAGGTACTAGGATTGGGGTTCAAAAATTTTGGCACTAGAAGGAGGGCTATATATCATTCTTTATCATCTTTTTCTTAGAATTTCTACATTTTTGTTCATACAGAGAAAAATTCCAATTAGTTGGGAGCTCGACGTCATTGTTTTGGCACCATTATTTCTTCAACATCACTATATAGCACTACGGGAAACTAAAAGTGTGACACTGGACTCATCCCACCAAAAGATTTGAATCATAAACTCTGCCACTTGACTGGTTGACTCACAAGAG
Organism: Sequoia sempervirens; assembly: GCA_007258455.2. Taxonomy (NCBI): domain Eukaryota; kingdom Viridiplantae; phylum Streptophyta; class Pinopsida; order Cupressales; family Cupressaceae; genus Sequoia; species Sequoia sempervirens. Next base: position 509,379,515 of record VDFB02193867.1, on the reverse strand, counting down.
CTTTCAAAAAAAAAAACCCAAACTATGACGCTGGAAAAAAATTGCAACGCAGTTGAGCTCATTACCTCGACACAAAGTGACACCAATTGGTAAGCAGTGCTATGAGGGCACCGCTAAGAAATCAAACTCCGACGCAGTCATAGGTTACGTCACTGGTAGGGAGTAAAAAGTGGAAATTAAAATTTAGCACGTGCTTTTTGATTAATGATCAATTTGTCTTCTGTTTTCTGCTTTTCAATCTTTGTATTTTCTAGAATTTGACTAGTTTTTCTCCCTTGTAGGTTGGAAATCAAAAATGAAGAAAGGAGAAGCATGAGGAGGACGTTTCATCAAATCAAAGTGTTTTTGAACACTTTAGTGTTTGCTTAACACTTTAAAGAAATTGTTATCACTTCATTCTTAGGGCACTAATTTCATTTGGGTTTAAAAATAATCTTTTCATTTCTTGCAAAAGGCTAAAACAAACATTAGGAGCACAACATACTAGAGTTTGTTTCTTTGGTTAACAAATTGAATAAAATATCTCACTTTTCTTTTGGTGCTTAAAAGGAACTCACATTTTTCTTTATGGATTTAAAAAGAATAAGTGTCACTCTACTTTTGTGAAGGATTACTTTAACTAACCTCATTGAAAAAGGATGTATGCACTTCTCTCACGCTTTATAGCGATCTTGAGAATAAAAAGGCCTTTTTCATGATTTTAGTTGGAGACAAAGAAATCACCTGCACACTTCAATTTGGGTTTAAAAATGAACAAAATCTTATGCAAGTGTGAGTGGGGGCATTATTGTGTATATTCTCTCTCTTTGTTGCCAACAAAGATTGATCAAGTTATGAATATTGTTCTTTATTGACTTTTGTTTATCCTAGAGGGCCTGCCTTGGGGAAAAATTACTCACCCAAGGGAATGACTCAACCGGTAACACTCTAAATCCAAGAGTATTTCCAACCCGGATATAAATGTGGATATTGGAGTAAATTCCAATATCACATGGTTGATTATGACAAGATGGATCCGAAAGGGGACTCTTGTCGTATGGGTCAATGTCCACAAACGGGAAGTCCATATTAAAACCCATTTGCTAGAATTTTCCAAAATCCTTTAATCTATTTGTTGCTGTGAGAACGGACGTTCTGAAGCCACCCCACACTTTTATGGTCTTTTAGTAGAAATGGAAAACATGCCATGGGAGTTTCATGGGTGTTGATGCTTCGCTACCCTAAGTGACGATAATGAGCCATGGAGGGGAGCCAGTGGGGTCAATCATCTAACCATTCACTAAAGATAAGCGTAGCTAGACTTGTCCAAGTGGGAATCCAACAAATATTGTCTTACATATCTATAGGATTGTACTTATTCTTGGGTTACAAAATGCATTGCTTGATCGAAAACATCTTGAAAACAAGCACTTAACATCATCATCCAAATTTCAAACCCTTTTGGAGAAAAATACAATTGATCCAATCCATATGTTATTGATTTTCCTTGGGATTCACATCCTAAGAGGTTTCTAAACATTGGATTATATCTCGATTATTCTACTAAAGTAAACAATAGGTAAAATCTTGCCTTGAGTTCATCAAAATTCCACATAATGTACTTTGTGGGATACGAAGAAATTAAGACATTGGACATCTTAGTTTGAAAACTTAATCAAATAAAGTGTTTTTGGTAAAATAAATACATTAAGGAAAGCTAACCAAAATGAATTCTCATGTGTGTGGAAGCCTCACAAAGTTCAAATCCCAAAACAAAAATCCTTGGTTCAGAATCCAAAAATGCATGTTCAAATTGGATCATTCTTTGGTTACAAATGTCTCTAGGAAGCATCTGCATGCTCTTCAATACCTAGGTATAGGAAAAAAAAGAGTCTCTCTTAGCTTCATCTTAGGATCAAAGCAAATCAAAATCCTTTTCATCTATCCTTCAAAACATAAAAAAAAGTTCATCTCACCGTCACCTTTTGGAAAATCTTGAAACCATCCTTAAATGATAGGCTTTTTGGCAAAATAAAAATCATCAAAATCAATGAGACTAAAATCATTGAAAACTTTATCAAAATCATTTCTCTGGGTGAGGTTTTGGATTCTATCACCTTTGTTCATATTCCATGTGAATGGAATAAGGTGGCTGATGGCTTGGCTAAAGGGTAAAAGCACAAAGTTGTGTCACACTTTATAAAGGAAGTGACCAATACTAATCTAACTATTAAACTTGAATCGCTAAAAAGTGGCATATATGTTTTGAATTTTCAAATGATGTTAACTAGTAAAATATGTATTTTTTAGTATATTTTATGTTCGTATTTTTTTTTTTTAAAACATTATTTTAAACAAGTTTTTAAAAAATTAACACTATAATTTTGTTGCTGATAAAATGCTAAAAAATGAAGTTGCATGAGACATCAAACTTTTTATAGTAATTTTTTTTCTTTCAAATTTTTTATGTGTATTTATAACTTGAAACTTTAGTGCATGGATATATTTTTTTCCAATTTTTATTAATATATATTTTTAAACAAATATTAAAATGTGTGTGAATCAGAAAACTATTGTTTCTATTGGATGTCAAATTTCATATTAAATATTTATTTAAAATGGAAAAAAAATTATAACATCTTGAAAAAGATTATTTTATCTAGTGCATCATATTTTTTAATTTTTTTAATAATTTTTAGTATTTTTCCTTAGCATGGTAATCAACCTAATATTTTGTGTTGATAACCTACTTTTAGTAAAACTAAAAATATTAAATATAATTAATAATTAAAGTATTAAAATAAATATATTTTTGAAAACTACACTTATGGATCTACAAAAGGGTATTTTATATATATATATATTTTTTAAATTATTTACATTATTAGGAGTTATTGAAACATCAATTTTTTCAAATAATTTTAATTTTTTGGTAAATTGCACTCAAAGTGGTGCTCCATATGTTTGACAAAAAATTATTTTTAGTTAGAAATACTTAAATTCAATTGTTCTAATAAGTTGGTTGAAAGTGTGACACAACTTTGTGCTTTTACCCTAAATGGGTGTTTGAGCAGATGGAGACCTGGAATGTGGAAGACTGGGGCAACCTTCTTAAGGATGTTTCATAGGTTTTGGAAGATCTTGTTATGGAAGATATGAGATGTTTCTTGGGAGTGTCTTGATGACTCTAGTTTAGGTTCTTGGCCCCTTATGGGTCTACTGTTCTCCTTTATTTTGCACTATTTTCTAGCTTAATAAATATTTTACCCCTTTCATTTAAAAAAATACCATATAATAATATGCCATGTGTTATAATCTTCCTTCATATTTTTCTCAAAATATACTAAACAAAAATGAATTTTCATCCAACATCATATAGATTAAAATGACCCATTAAAAGATGAAATATTAACCCCTTTTGTTAAAAAAAGGGCTACCCACTTCTTACCTTTAGTCAAAGATGATTTATTACACCTCTTACCCTTTCATGCATACTTCTTTTTTTTGTTACAACAAGGTGTCCCCGCGGCCCCCCGCCCAGCGTCACCTAGAGGCGAGCGGGGGGGCCTTTCATGCATACTTCTTACACCACCATAAATGACAAGATTCTCCTGGACTTGGAAATTGTCTCAACGTCCACCAAAGTATGCATTCAAATTATTAATTTAATTCTCAAGCTCCAGAAATTCATTAAAAAATATTTATTCATTTCCCTTTTATTTTATTTTTTAATTCTATATATTATATTGGATGGTATAAATATTTTATTTATTTTATTTTATACCACCTTAGTCATTTTTTACTTAATTTATTAACCTTATAATATTACAATCTAATTGAATTTAATTATTTTGAATCACTTAAATATTTCTCATACTTACTATTTATCATATTAAACTAATCAAATTAAAAATTAATTATATTCCTCATGGAAATAGTAAAGTCTAAAAGGTGGGTTATGACATTCCCAAACACAAGTTTGTGTGATATGCTTCTATGTCCTTGTATTTTTAGGCTTTGAATGATTTTTTCCTAATAATGCATAATCTGACAAATAATTTTAATTATCATTTTTATTGGCGCATTCTAATTGATGCACCAAAATAAATCTAGTTACATGCACACACTTTCTATAGGTATTTGCATGACTAGAGATTATTATATAAAATAATTATTCAATTTCTAGGTATTGATCTAGGAAAACTATGATGCAAGAACAATTTTTTATGGTATTACGATTCTCATTTACAATAACAAAAAATATATTAAAATAGATGTTATAGTAAGGAATGACTTAGTAATCAATAACTAATAGTTCTTATCTCCTCCACCTAATACAAATGTGTGATATAATTGATACTATTTTTCAAGTATTATTTGAGCTACACTTCAATGATGAGCTATTGATTCTTCCTAACTTCAATGTCACTGAATGAATAGAATATAAATTCAAGAACATTACAAAAATTATTTAACAACAATATAGATTTATTCCTCCATAAAAAAAAAGAGCAAATTTTATCATTGTAATATTTCAAAGATAGATACTAATCACTATATGACACTCATTACCAATATAATTTGTGATGCTAGAACTTTTCCCTTGGAGATCAAGTCTTGTTATTATTTAGCATGGTTCAAGTTAATGTTCATGTTCATTTTCACGAGTATAGAGAATATATATAATATAAAAAATAATGGAATTTTTTATATGCATCGTTTAATGGATTGTTAGTTTCATTTATACTACTAACTAAATCATTTTACATATGGGTGATATTTTTGAATAGGAAAATGTGCTTTGATATTTTTTTATTTTAGAAAATAATTTGATTAATGTTAAAGGTCAATTAATGTAATGTGCAATAATTTTAGTACTTATGGTATTTTTGTTGTGCTAATTAGGTGAGTGCAAGCTAGTGAGTATTAATAATGATATAAAAAGAATAATTATTTTCTAAATATTTAGATTTAGATGTATTTAGATAAAACTTCAAAGGGATTCTATGTAGAATATTTTGGTGTACTTAAATAACAAGTTTGAGGAATTATATGTACAATATGAACATGGTGTATGATGTTACAACATAGAATTACAAATCACAGTAGAATAGAACATTAAATTTTTTACATTAACTCCCATTAGTGTAAATAATTCTTGGAGTTAAATTAGGTCTCTTTTTTTATTTAACTAAAATTATTAGTTAGTTTTTTATTTCAAATATTTGATTCTCTTATAATGATCTTTCAAGTGTATTATAAAAATGTCTTCAAAATTAATTGTTTTAAAAATGGTAAAATATTTTTTTCCATCAAGTTAACTATTTTATTGTGCATTTGTAGTAGTTAAAATGAATAAAACCTATTTTGAAAAGTTAAGTAAATTTTTAATTTTTTATGTATTTTAAGAAATAAAAAAATAAAAAAATATATGTATATACTTTATTTTTAATAATTTCTTTTGCATTATTGATGTGTTTATGTATTTAAGCTATGAAGATATGAAATAAATATATGATTTAAATTGTAGATGAAAAATATTAAATGCATCTATCTAACAAACACAAAATACCAAGAAATATATTTCAATATCTTATAGATAAATGTATATAAGATATTTATATTAATTTTATAATTTAATTATTTATAAAATAAAATAATAAATTATATCAACATTATTTTAATTTATATGTACACAGTCTATACCTTGCTACTACTATAAAATGCTTATCAAGTTAATATATAAGTAAATTTATAAATACTCTCTTAATATAACAATTCCAAATTCGACCATTGCTTTTTAGCATTTCAAATTTAATTTTAATAAAACTAAATACACATTAAACAAATAATTTGGATTAAATATAACAAGTGTCATGTAGCTTTGAGTACTTGTCTTTGTAGTGTCTAGTAATAATATATATTTATTGTGGTTGCTTGACATTCATATTGAGACAAATTAATATGTAAATTTAAAATAAATTGAAATGATCTATTTTTTATATTTTTAATAAAAAAGAGAGTTCCTTACCTCAATAATTAAATTTATCTTAAATTATATCATAGGATTTAATTTTTGGTTTCCTAAGCTCTCTTATTTAATGGATTATATTCCTTATCATAATGGTTGAAGATAATTTTATAAAAAATAGAATTAGAAGCTTAGTTGAATATAATTTCTCTAGGTATTCATCAAACATTAATATAATTGTAAATCAGTAAGAGCATAATGTTACCTAACTAATTTATGCATTTTATTTAATATCTCTTCATTTTTGATGAATTCTTAGGAAGGAATTTATGTAAACTCACATGGCATATTCATGCAGTTTGTTTTTTTTATTAGACATTTATAATTGCATCTAAAATACGATGTCAACCTAATTTTTTGGATTTAGATTTAGATATCAAGCTTAATGAATATATTTTAGGTATTTTAAATGGTGTTCTAATTTCTCATCCCTTTAGCCATCTCCCCTTTTGTTCCTTTTTTTGCCTAATCATGAATTGATTAAAATCAATTTAAATAGTAATCTTTATTTCTATCCACTAAAATATATAGTCTTGATGATGTTGAACCTTCTTATTTCTTGATCATTATACTAGATTTTGATTAGCTTGTTAATTATAGGAATAGTTTCATTTCCCCTTTATGATTTTTTTAGAAAAATAAATGATACTGATTATCTTTAGGAATTTTTTTTTTCAAGGGAGGATTCATGTTCTCAATCTATTGGTGTGTTTTTTAACCCATGAGAAACAACAATTTATCGAAGCGGTCAATGTTGCATAAAGGAGAATTATTTTAACAATTATAGATGATTGTTCTCTCACCATATTTGTAAGTGGTTTCCATTGATAATATAAATTTCAAATAATTTTGTCATAATTAATAAATAGATATAAAAAATTGAGAAATATATTTTATCACTCAATCTAGCAATAAATTTATTTATTTTCTATGGAAATGGGTTTTGAAATTTAAGAGTGATTACATGACAGTTTTTTGGGTATATTTTGATGAGACAGATATCATGTATAAAAATTATAGTCTCAATCCATTTTGCAAGACATTAAAATTTATGGGTATGGTTTCAAAGGTGGATAATACACTCACTGAAATCAAAACATGATTCACATAAACTATAAATTGACATACAAGTGTGACTACATACATTATTATAGGAGTTAATTGTACTAGTAACTAAATTTATTTCTTTGAAATTTGTATCCTAAGATAGTACCATTGACAATAATTCTCAAATTACCAAGACTATAGAAATTCTCAACTTCTTGGGTTTGTATGTAGAGACATTTGTGTGACAATGTTAAGTATCTAACCTTTAGGAAGAATGTAATTAAGAACCTTAAATGATGATTATTTTTAATCCCTTTTATTTCACAACATCCTAAAACTGAAGTATTGTCTAGGTTGAAAGACAATAAATCTCTTATGAACAACATACTTTGGATAAAGTCAAAATTTCTCTAATCTAATAGAATTTATGAGTATTTGTAGAGAGTTTCAATGAATCTTTATCAATCATGTGATCATATTTCATCACAAACTTTACAACACTCCATAGTAGAATAGGCTCATCAATTGCAACAATGTAGCACCCCTCCATTTTGGCTCTTTTGATTGTACAATGTTCTTCTTTGTTATGTTTATTTACGTTTATACTTTGACTATGGTACTTGGTTACTATTTGATTGCAAAATGTAAAGTGATACGAATGTTATATTTTGATGTGATGGTATATTACTCTGGTTTTATCATTATGGCATGCTTTGGATTAGCTTAGCAGATATTTGAATTAATAATGCTTTATGCTTTTGAGTATATTATTGATATTAGATTCATCAGTTAGTAATATTGTATTGGTGAAGGGGACAATATTGTACCACTCTCTTGGGAGTGCCCTATGATTCCAATATTTCCTCTTCACAATGTGTTTTATCATATTATATATATATATGTTCGACATACTCTTTGTTCATAGGTTGATAGGTACAGGGCATCGACTCCACCTGGTTTTACAGGTTTGAGCGTGTCTATTGGCCAACAGTATTCCATTGGGAGATAGTAGCAAGGTTTTCCATGCCAAGTCATCAACTTAGTCATAGTGTCTCATTAGGTTTTAGTTGAGTTAAGTTGCTTCTTTGTGGTTCATCTCTCCTTGTTTTTATTTAATTACAAGTTGGAAAAGGTAAATAAAGGGATTTATGTATTTAAGTTGTTTATTAAATAAATCTAGTTATAAGGTTAAAAATATTATTTAATTTAATTAATAAAATAATCTAATCTTGGGTTAGATTTATTTTATTGATTAATTAAATTAATTATGTTGAAATGAATTAAAAGAGTTAAATTCTTTTGAAAAGAAAATTTTAAAAGTTTAAATGTTTTTTGAAAAGAAATTATTAAAATATTTAAATTCATTTTGAAATAGAAATGTAAAAAAAAAAAAGAGTAATAAAGTCATGTTGAAAAGAAATTTGATTTTAAATTTAAAAAAAAAACAAAATATCCTCAAAATGGATAGAGGGGAAATAATTATGGTGGATGGGATATTTGGGAGGTTGACTAAATTTGGGGAAGATATTTTATTTTGAAAAAAAATGATTGTTGTTAAAAAGAAATGAAGTTTTTCTTGTTTTAGATATGCATTATTGGATTTGGGTGAATATTTTGGAAGAGCTTTGGAAAAATTATCTTGTAGGGAAGCTCAACTTTTCTTCTTCAAGCTTCAGATCATAGGTTCTTCCTTGTTTTATTGTTTTGAAAATTTGCATTTTCAATTTTGAAAACTTGCTTGGAAACAATTTGAAAACCTTGTTGAACACATAGAAAAAAATTAGATTCTTGTGGAAAATACAAACACTTCAAAAGAAATTTGAAATCAAGAAATTAGTTTTCTTTTTGAAGATTTAACAATAGAAATTATTTAGAAATTTGGAATCATGAAATTAATTTTATGAAAATTTCTATGAGAAAAATTTGTTCAATTTGAGTGTTAAATAAAATTTTTGTATATATATATATACATATGTTGTTTATATATATATATATACACAAATTTTGAAAGTGCTTATTTGGGAAATTTCTCCCTATTTGAAAGAAAAATTTCTATAAAAAAAAAATTATGATTTCTGGAAATTACTAGAAATAGAGAAAGATTTTTCTGTATTTTTATAAAACAAAAAAATATTTTAATTTTTTTTTAAAAAAATTATTAAGGGGAGGCAGGGAAGCTATCCCCACAACTGCCCCAACCATAGCGAAGGTGGATTGTGTGTAACACACATGCCACAACCCTTGTGGGAGGCAGATTGTGTGTAACACATAGGCCGCAACCCTGTGGGAGGCAGACTGTGTGCAACACATAAGCCACCGTCCTTGTGGGAGGAAGGTTGTGTGTAGCACATAGGCCGCCACCTTGTGGGCAGGGTTAACCTAGGTGCCCTATAGATGTGGTTCATTTGTTTTTAAAACTTCATTTAAATTTATATATATATATATAATATTTATTTAATATATATATATATATATATATATATATTTATATTATGTTTATTTTTAATTAATTAATTTAATATATACAATATATATTATATATTTGAAATTATTGGGAATGTAAATTGATTTTAAAAATATATATATATTTAAATAATATTTGTATATTTAGATATATATCTATATATATATTATAATTATATATATATATAATTGTACATACATTGAGTATATAATTTTATATATATATATATATATATATATGTATGTTGAACATATATCTATATTTAAATATCTTGATCCTAAGATGGTTACTTTAGTATAATTGATTGAAATAAAATTGATTTTATAATAAAATGTTTTTTATTTAAAATTTGATTTTGATTATTATGGATAATCAAGAAAAATGGAATTAAATTATTAGCTTAAGTTTCTTAATGTTGCCAATGTAATTTTAATTATTTTTGAGTAGTTGCAAATAATTTTAATTATTTTTATTGTTCATGCAATATGCCATTGTTGTGCTTGGATTTAGGAAATCCTAAAATAGAGTAATAAATTGCCAAAATTGTAATTTCATTATGTGATTTCTCTCATTCTTAACGTTGGGAAAATGGAGTTATATGTTGATGTAAGTCTTCTAGATGGGGTTTAAATTTATCTATGTTTGTTGTCATAATGTGTTAGTCAACCTTTGAATTTCCCTGGGTAGTGTGTCTTAATGGATCCAATGATATAACTGGTTATCCTGAATGATATTTGTTGACTTTATATCATGGATACATAGTTATTATCCTTAGGTCGTACTTTTGTACCTTTGGATTGTGGAGATTATTCCATGTGTTTTTTTAGAGGAGTGTCTTAGAATGAGAGCCAACACACAAAGTGGTGTCAGGGTAACTCATTGTAAGTTAGTTAATCCAGTGATAACATAAATAAACTTATTAGAGGTTTAGGTAGTATCAAACACTTAATAAGATTAATTTTTCCTTGCTCATGGATGCAAGGGCTTGTATAGACTTTGGATGAGATGAGAAGGCCTAGAAGGGAAAGATCGTTATCTCATCTTTATGAGAGATAATTGATTTTACATTGGTTTGCATGAGGGGCTGGGAGTTGTTAGAGGTTTCCAGGATATCGCAAGATGGGGCTCAGGACCTAGGAAGACTTACTAGGATATCCCATGTAACATTGTAATGACACTTATCCTAAGTCAACAGTATCTTTGTATCACTGATGCAATTGATTATTTAACTCTAGAAGCATTGTAACCATTGTGTTAAGTGATGTTGTACTTGTATTTAATTCAGCTCATTTATATATTAGCTTGTGTCTAGAGGTAGATGGTTTTTTCTATAAATCCTTGTTACTATATCCTAGCATGGGGGTGAGCCTTCGAGTATCACATGGTTGGGTGGAATGTGCACCTTACTCCGTTGGGTTCTCTTCTTGTTCACGTGGACAATATTTCTAGTTGGAGAGCTCATGGGATCCAGTTTCATTTCATGCTTTATTCCTTTTAGTTGAATCTTGTAATTTATTACCCCTCATTTTTTTATCGAGGTGGAAGATGTATTATGTAGCCATGTTTATTGGATTTACCTCATTTAGGGAATGAGAGTTGTAATCTTATTGTTAAATGATTTTTATTTGAAATCATGTGGTATCTCTTATCCTTTCATGTAATTTATCATGTATGGAATGTATGATTTCTTAATTCTTTAAGTAATTAAATGTTATGGTTTCAATTCATGTTTCTTGTTTGGGTTTTAAAGTAATCAGAGTCTTGTAACCTTAGAGGTTGTTGGTATTGGGTAGTGAACTTGCATATTATTTGTACTTAATCAAAAATTAAAAAAATTAGTGCGTTTGAGTAGTTAATTGCAACTTCCTCTAGGGTTGTGTGGCTGAGCATTATAAATAATCATGTCATTATGAAAAGAGAGACCCATAATTATGCACTAAAAAAGTGAGACCTCGTAATTATATACTAAATCATACTTGTACACTAGAAAATTGAGACCCATAATTGTACACTAAATCATACTTTTGTCAATGTGTCCCCTCTCCCATTAACCTCTTGTTTCAAGCAAAATTCATAGTATTATTGAGCTAGTGCATCATGGATTTGGGCAGTGTTTCTATCATGCTAGAGAGCTCCAGACACTACTTTTTACCTAGTGGAGCAGCAGGCCACGCGTTTTTGGGGTAATGGATAAGACAAAAAATTTGTAAACACGGTACCAAAAACAAGGTAAAAATGTAGTATAGAAAATTTGTAGGCATATTACAATTTCAGATAATTAAAAGCTCTGAGTAGCATGTGACAAGTCACTTTCACATTCTAGCATCTATCTAATGTGCTTGTGATGTGTACCAAAAATATTTACTATTTAAAATTAAAATATTTTTATACTTATATTTAATAATAGTTTTATGGCAGATTCATATCACTACATTCATATTATATATTTTAAAAGTTAATTTTGTTACTTTGAAATTCAATTTTTATTATTAGTTTTAGAGAAATTTAAAAAATCATCTTAATAATTTTATGTTTAATTTTTTATCTAGAGTATTATTAGCTGACACTCATCAATTAAATATACATGTATCCATCTAAACATCTTATTAATGACTTTGTTTTGTTCTTTCATTTATGGTTAGAATTAAAATGAAAAACAATATCTATCTAGAAAAATATTAATATTGGGTTATTTTATTTATCTAAAAGTTATTTTATTTTATTTACTTAAAAAATTATTTTAGTTTACTTCAAGAGTATTCATGAATTGTTTTAGTAAAAATATTCAAGAAATATAGCCAAAAAAAATCATAATAAGATATCATAATATGTTACAAGACAATGATTTTCAAATTACTAGAGCCATAAGCAAGGCAAGAAACTACAAAACCTTCAAGAGTTTTCTGTAATTCCATTTCCATGAAAAATATAGAGATCCCACCAAACTACCACTAACTTGGAATAAAGGGAGCCACTTTTTAGCAATGCTAGTAAGATAAACATGTCAAGAATTAGAAGCCAACAAAAAAACCTATAAGACAAATAAAAAAGTATTTTTGGAAGAGTTCCATAGAGAGTGACAATCTTCAAGCTTTCTTTGCATTAGAAAAGAAAGGGGAATTTCAAAATGACCATTTGAACAAGATGGAGAAGCTAAGATGTATTTTTATGTGGTAAAAACTCCCACTTAGATAAAATGATAATACTTGATGTGTCAATAAATTAAAGGTGCTCAAGCATTTTTAAAATATGAAGATCAAAGGGAGCTAATATTTCATCCATAAAAAAATCACCACCAGTTGCCTCCTTAACTAAACCAAATCCTATCATATTTATGTGATATGACACCAATGACCTTGAAAAATGTGATCATTCAATTCAATCCATGACTACTAGAGGATGTAAATATGACCCATCCCCTGGGTCACCTTCAAAGGATAACCATACAGGGTGGTTAACCTATAAAGTAGATAGTTAGCATGGATAATAGGTCAACTTTATATCTTCTAGAATTATTCCCAAATAGCTTGATTGAAAAAGCACTAGAAGAAGAGCTAAGAAATACATTCTTCCACAGTAGTATATAGAACATATTTTTATGGTCCTTGAAATCCTCACTTTTTAATATTATCTAGGTGAAAATTTTATTGTGAAAAAGAAGCTACATGGAGAAGATGCATTTAGGCTATCTACATTTGTCCTAGGTTTTACTCCAAGTAGGAAATTATCTATCCTCACTACTTTTCCTATCAAGGGTAGAGAATCCAAGAGTCATCATATAAGTTCATTTAGAATCATGAATGAATGTAAGAACATTATAATCCTAAAGATAGAAACATGGTTGATGTTGAAGAATAGAATATATAGGGGCCCAATCTTTAGAAGATACCCATTCAAGACAACTATTAGTCCATCTTTCCAATGATATATCAGGGAACTCCCCACCTCAATAGTTATCTTAATTAATTAAAAAATAATAGACTATACAATTGCTATAATGGATTGGATCAAATGAAAAAGATAAGAAAATTAAGAGAGGACTGAGGGGTGAAGATCTTAGTATCTTTTCAATAGAGAGCTCTCTGAGAAATTATAAAAAACTAGAAGATACCATCCTTTATTATCAAAAGCTCCATTATTAATTTTATTCCAATCTACCAAACCACTTTAAAAAAAAAATGTTCTTCATAGCTTTGGATTGTCGATTTGAATAAATGTCTTGTACCTAGTTAATTTCCTTACTAGGGACTTAGGAAACATATTCACATGTTAAGTTTACTTAGGATTATAAGATTCCTTCAAGAAGTATTAGTGTCCATTTCTAGATCTTATCTTATCCTAGGTTGTTATGAGTTAGTTGTCTCATGTGATAGGATTGATATAGTTGTCACAATCTTGACTAATCCTTCCCCTCACCTCTCCTATATAAGCAAGGAATTTCATGTATATTAGCATATTCAATCTTGTAATATTGTATCCATTATCATAACAATGTATTCTTACCATTTTATCTCTTGTGGAAGATATTTTGGTCTATCCAACTATTCATGGGGGTGTTGAGGATTCCCCATTCACTCGCACATGGTGTTAGACCTCCAGTGTTGAATATTCCTTCCCAAATCTAATGGTTTTGTGTTGGCTTGAAGATTTTTTTGGGTGTATGATGGGGTTTCAAGGACCTCATAGTTGAATCTAAGGAATAAAAAAAATCATATTTTCCCTTTGGTTTTTCAAATTTGGAACCTATGTTTTTCCTAATCTATTAAGGTTTTATTTTGAGGGTTACATTTGCAAGATCTATGGTAGCTAAAATTTTAGGTCACTTAGGGAAAAATCTGACCCTACCATTGTGATCAAAACATTTAGGAAATAAATTTTGATATAACATTTGCCTACATTAGGTGTCAGGTGTTTTTGAGGCATTTTTTTTACTTGAGTAGGCCCTATAACCTCTTGACCAAGTGGTAAAAATTTTATTCTCATAGAAAAAAATAATATAAAAATATACAATTTTAATAAAATTTTAGGAAATAATTTTTTTATTCGAGCAATACATTTTTCATTGAAGCACTACTTAAAATTTTGTTCAATTTTTTAAAATTTTTGGGCAAACAAATTTATTTACTTTGTAGTGAGCCATACCTAATACTTGTTGGTCTGTTGACCTTTGTCAACATGTCAAATCAGTTAGCTCCCCAAGCCTCAATCACGTCCTAGCACTGGGGGCTATATTGTAGTGGTGGCATGCGAGGAGTCACCACCCATCCCATTGCCTACCTCTCAACCCCTCTATCACTCATAGGCATCAATTTAATTTTTTGCAAATTTTTCACCCAAAATCACATGGGTGACTAGGTGTTAGCCTCTGAGGGCTAATATTTTGTGCCTAATTAGTTTGCACATGCTTAAATCAAGCCTTTATCATTTTTCTATAACTTTCAACCCAGAGGCCTTTTTTTTCAAATGAGATATTTTTGGAAAGCTAGTTCTCTCAATTTTCCAATGGTGTAGGTTATTTTAAAAAAAAAAATTGTTTGATCATAGTTATTGTCAATTGAAGTTAGATATTTTTTTTGGCTCCCAAGCTCATAACCTTTTTCCACATTCTCCAATTTTCATGATGCTTGCATCATTGGAAAGGTATTGAGGAGCTCTATCTAGCCATCAACGTACTTTTTCCTATTTCTATCCTAGTTATATTGTGATTGTAACTTTTTCTCAATGGGTATATATTGGAGACTGCTTGGATATTTTGATTATTAGGAGGGTGTTGTTTTGATCTTTGTTCTTCATTTTAGGTATATTTTATGTATTGATCTTATAATTTGTTATTAGAGAAGTTTAACATCATTTTAATCATGGGTTATATGCAACTCATCCTTCTGTAATAATTCTAACTAAGGAAAACTATGAGTCATTGAAAAAGGCATAATAACACATTGTATGTGGTTAATATTTTTCCTCACCTTTTTGGACTCATACCTAAGCTAGAAAAAACACATAAGAAAAATGTTTGAGGTAATAAGAATGATCATATCATAGAATTGATTGGTTGTAGTTTCAATCCAAGAATTGTTAGAGAGACCTACCATAAGATTTCAAGAATCACATGCCCATGAACATTTTGGACCAAAGTTTGGGATCTTTTTGGAGATCCACATAATCCTCCATTCTCAGATGACCCTACATCAAATTTCCTCATTCCAATTGATGATAGTGAGAATATAACTGTTACCTAATTTTTACCCTTAGGCTTAATTAGGCAAGGCATCTCCATTGCAGATTTTCATAAGGGCCAGATGGGATGTATCCATTGAGGGTTACTGAATGCATATGATGAAATTTCATAGGGAATTTAGTTGGGAGGCCTACTCTATTGAAAACATGCCTCAATATTCTATGCTCAGCCTCCATTAGAGCCAGGTCGACATGACATATTCACTGTCTGGCCTACTAGATGCTTGATACATTCCATTTTGAATAGGTCATTGTGACCTACTTTCTATCCAGCCGAACGAAGCTATAGAGCCTATCACTATAACATTGAGGGTTCGATATGAACTCTTATCGCATCAGGATCTTCAGCCGATAGGCCATTCAATCGTTAGTTGGGATAACTTATGGCACTCAGCAGAGGGTCCCAGTGAACAATCGGGGTCCCCCAGACTTATAGATCTATTGGCATGACAAGTAAATTAGGGAGGGGTCCTGGTGATCGAAGAAAAGTCTCCCTGACTTAAAGTGCCTTTGGCGTAACATTCAAGTTGGAGAAAGGTCACCCCAACTCCGATGTCTCACCGACAACAAAGAGTCTGTCAAGAAAGATGATGGTGACATAGGGTCTTGCCAACATGGCCATGCCTCAGTGAATGAAAGCATCATCGACATAAGGTTTTGCTTTCAACATGTAGTCACGGCAACTCGACAATGTCCTGGAGAAATAAGGTGGGCTCAAGAAAATATCAATATGCCTAGAAGACCTCGTTGAGATGTCTCCCTGGCTTGCATGTAGTCTCACCGAGAGAGGTGTGAAGCTTTGTAGAAGGGAGCGTATTTGATTTGACACCAAGGATGTCTCGCTGATGGAGGATGAAGGATTTTGGGGTAGCCTCTTGTTTTTGGTAAGATCTCTCACCACGACAGGATGTCTCCCTGACCAAAAGAAAAGGTACCCCGTCACGCGAAGATAAGAAATTCTACGAGACATCTTTCTGACCCATGTGATTTCTTGCCAATGTTTTCACTGCCCTTGCAGTCTACGTGTAATATGCTCAACCAGCCAGGAAGAGCTGAGGTAAGCCATGGCAGTCTAACGAGAATGAAGAATGTAAACACAGGATGAATGTAACAAGTATCTATTATGATCTCAAGGCATTCAAGATGTAGCCGAAGTGGTTCAAATAGGACATGATGGACTAGAATGAATGTAGTAGTTGCGAAATATCAGAAGGCTTCTATGAGGGTAACTCTTCATCGACACACACAGTAAGGAAACACAAGGTGCAACATTAAATTCATCCAAAAGATCTGATGATAGATCTTTCTGAGCCTGATATTTTTGTAAGCCCTAAGGGGTCAACACAGTCTATATATAAGGCATTTTTTTCCTTTTTGTAAATAGTTAGAACTATGCATTCAAAAGAGTTAGTGATTATTATCTATCCTTCCTTGACTGATGTATACTTTGTAACCCAACTAAAATCTGGAATGCAAAACAGAGTTCATCTTGAAAACAAGTACTAATGCTCATACCACTCTCATTTATGTATGTTAGCTTATGTATGTATTTCTTTAACAGTGTTTTACTAAATCTACATTCATACCATAAAGTTGTGAGGTTTGTTCCTTCCTTCTTGAGATATTTATGTAGATCAAACCTACCAAGAGTGATGCATAAGACTTAATGGAGTTATGTTGAGTAAGTAAAACAGTTGCAGTCTAGTTTTTGTCAATGTATTTCATCCTATTTTCATTTTATGATTTCTCATCAATTTGGTGTATCACCATAGAGTTAGTTTTTCTTTTAATGCATTCTCCTTCTCCCATTACCTCACAGTGATCAATAGTTTAGGTGATACCAAAGGAAGTCGGCCTTCTCTAGAGGTTCACTCCAATCTCAGGTGACCCACAGCCTTGGAGTGATCCAAATGTTTCACTAGAGAGCTTAGTTTTTACAACTTTGCACAAGGTGAATTTCTAGGAGACAACAGTTTATGGCGCACCTGGTGGGATAGAAATTAAATTTAACTGCTAGTTTTGTATACAACCAATGAATTCCTGACTTTGTAGAAGTCATTTGGCATACTTGGAAACTCCATAAAGAGGAAAGAACTCCAAAATCAGTGCCTACTTCAATTTATTAGAAGAATTTTGACAAGAAGTAGCTCAGGTCCTTTCGAGTACTGGAAATTGTCACCACCAAGAAGACAAGGCAGAACAACAAAAAGGGGAGGAGCCATAGTTATCTATTTTAGAAGAACTTAGTCTACCCCTCCATCTGTGGGATCTCATTTTGTTGCACTAGTAAATCCACTTTAGCCACCTCCAATGGTTGCTCCATGGAATCAACCTTTTGTTACTTTTGATGGAGGGAGCCCATTGAATTTGTCAGAGCACAATGACATTCGAATGACAGCCCTAAAAAGTCTGCCATCTTTCACTAGGGAAGATCAAACCACCCCAATTGAGCACATGTGAGATGTGGCTTTGCTATATGGAGTCCATCACATAACCCAAGAAGATGTGGCAGTGAGATTACTAGTTGCTTCACTAAAAGGAAGAGTTGTGCAATGGTATAGGATCCTACCAGTTAGTTCAATTGTAACATGGGATGAATTTGGGGACAAGTTGCACAAATAGTTTCAAGATAGGTCCGATAATTTGTCTCTATTAGAACAATTGACCACAATTAAGAGAGCCCCTCAAGAGCAGGTGAACGACTTCAACTTCAGATTTCAAAGGACTTGAGAAAGAATTCCTACAATGGTAAGACCACCTCCAGAGTATGCATTTTTGTACTTCTTGAGGGATCTTAACAGCGATATAGCTATTATGATACAATCAATGGGAGGGGTTTCTCTACCAAGTGCCTTTGAAATAGCCATTAGAGCTGAGAATCGCCTAATACAAGCTGGCAAACATGCTCGCAGGCTGCCAATACCTATATTTCCAGATATACATGTAATTATTCCCTTACAAATACCTTCTTTTGTGCCCTTTCCATCTATTCCAGCTGTTGTAACACAAGAAAATATTGTCTCAAGTTCTCCAAATGAGTTGCAGGAGATCAAAAGTCTACTGCAGTCTTTTGGTAATAAACTTGTTAGTTTAGAAAAGCAGCAATTTTATAGTAGGCCTTATCAACTGCAAAATCCAGGTCAACAACAAGCATATCAGGGGAATAGACAGCAGTATCAAGGTAGTTACCAAGGCATCAAACAAAATGTTTCCACAAGACCTTTTCAGGCTTATAATCCAGCTCTAATTAGTGTTGTCAAAGAGTTGGTTCCTACCCAAAACAACTTAGTAGCAGACTATGAGTGGTGCTACCCTTGTAACCAGCCCCACAATCAAGCCACTTGCTCAAACAGACTGATCAACCAGGTACTTATGGTACATAATGCTTCAAGTTTGCAACAGAGTGTGTGCAATGATGCATCTCCACCACACCAAGACCAATTTTTCAATGATGCTACCTTACTTAACTGGCAGGGTGAGGAATTTTGTGGTTTGAATGTGGATAATTCTCTAGTTGCAACTAATACGGGAGCAAAGAAAAGATATTTAGAGCTTGATCAAGCAGCTGATATAGGAAGTGAAATGGCTACAAAACCATTTGTATCTCAAGTGACTCCTATTCGACAAAAGAATCAACAACTCCCAGTTAAAGAGCAACCACACTTGCAAGTTGATCACACTAGTGTAAAAGGTACATCATAAAGTAAGCCCAGCTGCACCCTTTAATATTCTTGGTAGTATCAAAAAGACAAATGTAATGTTGTCTATGTGGGATTCATTAGTCATCCCTAGTCAAAAGTATATTCTATGCTCAGCCCTATCAAATCTTAAGGTGTCAGATGAGTCTGAATCCCCATTAGGTCAAGTTAGGACTCTGTTGACAAATAATACTCAGGGAAATGATAAGCAGCCCAACAAAGAGGCGGGAAAAGAAATCAAACCACCTCCCTTTTACGTGTCACTAATTATTGGTGATAAGTTAGTTCATAACTATACGGTAGATAGTGGAGCTAGTAGCTTTGTGATGCCAAAGCAGATTGCTGACAAGCTTGGTCTAAAATATCAGCCTTTAGAGAAAGGAGTAATCCAATTGGATGGTACCTCCATTAATACACTGGGTATCATTAAGGATTTAAGTCTTACCCTTCATGCTTGCCCTAATTTTGCAGTTTCCTAAGACGTATGTGTCATTGACCTTCCACCATTCTTTTCCTTATGTTTATCAAGAGATTTTATAGCCAAGATAGGTGGTTACGTATCACCTGATTGGTCACACATGCTATTTAGAACTAGATATGGAACTAAGGTTACCATCAAATCTGAAAGGTTGGATAAAGACCACATTGAGCCATATAATCCAGGCCCTATTAATGTTGTTCCCATTACGCCAGACACAAATTGTCTTGTTTCAACTAACAGTGAGCTGGTTGCAGCACAAGAGCTCCAATCAAAAGCTATTCCTAATATACTATTGCATGAGTGGGGCAGATGAGAACATGGTTGATAATCCAAATGAGCTTATTTAGGATTCTAGTTTGGGCAATTATGTATTGCATGAAGCTAGGAAAGAAATTCCAAATATGGAGAGAAGTGCAGAAAGTTAGCTTGAGTAGTAGAATGAATTATGGGAGATGTTTTCCAATGGTTCAAGAAGCAAAAATGCGGTAGGAGGAAGTGTAATTTTGATTTCTCCACGAGGTGATAAGTATTATTCTACTTTCTGTCTTGGTTTTGCATGTTCTAGTAACATTGCTGAGTATGAAGGCCTTGTTCAAGGTCTTGAATGAGAAAGGAAGAGAAGAATAACTCACTTGAAATTTTATGGGGATAGTGAGTTAATTGTCAATCAAATAAGAGGCCTGAATGTTACAAAAAATGACACACTAAAGTCCTATAGAAACAGGGTGTGGGATATGATTGAGGATTTTGATGCTTTCAACTTAGTGTCTATTGCAAGGAACCAGAACAAGCATGATGACAAGCTTGTAGCTATTGAAGTGTAGTTTGACATTCCAAATGACATTAGGATAGAGAAAGTGCAGCAGTATGTGAAGGTTGTGGTCATACCGTCAATTCTTGACAACAACATTCACTAGAAAGTTTTTGATAGTGATGAGCAGATCCTTTCTTTCTTGCTTGAAGAGGATCAGTTCTCCATGGTGAATCAAGGAAAACTTAAATAGTTGTATGATGATCACGTCATACAGCTGAAGACAAATAAGTTACCCAAAGGTCATGTTACCTTAGAGTCAATTTTCAATACTGATGATCAACTTAGAAAGGGCAAAGCTGGCTTGCAAGTCAAACAGGATCATTATGAAGAACTGGAAAATTTTAAAAGTAAACTCATGAAGATGGGTAAAATTTGTTCACATGAAGAGAAACAATCTTTTGTTACTTTATGTAAAGAATTTTATGATGTTTTTGCTTCAAAGTACTCAGATTTGAAAGGGTTTGATCCCAATATTGCTCAACACACTATCAAGTTAGAACCTAATGCTAAGCCAATAAGAAAAAAAGAAAGGCCTTTCAATCCTAATATTGAGCCCTTAATGATTAAAGAGCTGACTAAACTAGTCGAGGGGGGTATTTTCTTTCCTATCAAGCATACTTCATGGGTTTCTAACCTTGTACTGGTTAGGAAGAAAAGTGGTGAAATAAGACTTTGTGTAGACTTTAGGGACCTTAACTAATCCTCTTTGAAAGATCACTACCTGCTGCCCTCCATGGAATAAATCTTACAAGAATTTGATGGTTCTGAAAGATTTTCCTTATTGGATGGTTTTTTCAGGCTATAATCAAGTACTAGTTAAAGAGGAAGATCAGTTCAAAACCGCTTTCACTACTAAGTGGGGCACCATGGCATACAAAAGGATGCCTTTTGGTTTATCCAATGCTAGTGCCACATTTCAGAGGGCCATGGACATGGAATTTCAAAGTTTGATCAACAATATTATACTAATTTATTTAGATGGCATCATAGTTTATTCCAATAATGCTGATGAACATTTGTCACATCTTAGGCAAGTTTTTGAAAAATGCAGAGCTTGGTATCTCTCTCAATCCAAAGAAGAGCATCATTGTTGTTCATGAAGTTAAATTATTAGGACACAGTGTCAAAGCAAGGAATCACTATTGACCCTGAAAGAGTCAAAGCCATACTTGATCTACCATTACCAAATCACAAGAAGGATCTGCAGAGCTTTTTGGGGAAAATCAACTTTCTGAGAAGGTTCATCCCAGATGTTGCGAACTTATTATATCCTTTGACAACTATGTTAAAGAAGAATGCAATTTTCAGTTGGATAAAGGAGGCATTAGCATCTGCTCCAACATTGGTTAACCCAGACTTCTCTAAGACTTCTTTTTATATTCTTTTGGTAGTAGTAGTTCAATCTCTACTATGCTAGTTTAGAAGAATAGTGACAATTTGGAATATCCCATAGCCTTCTTTAGCCAAATACTTGTTGATTACGAAGAAAGGTATACATTTTTTGAAAAGCGTGTTCTCTCCGTGATTAGAATTCTAAAGAAATTTAAGCCTCTAGTTTCGAATAATAAGATTCACATTCTGGTAGCACACTCAAGTGTGAAGGAATTTATGTTGAACAAAGATCTAAATGAAAAAAGAGCAAGGTGGATCACTAAGGTCATGGAGTATGATGTAGATATCAAGATCACCAAACTGGTTAAGGGTAAGGGTCTTTATGAGTAGCTTGCTACAAGATCAAGTAGTAAAACTGGATTAGAAAAGGATGTTGCGCTTGCTAATACAAATGAGTCTTAGAATGCTCAAGATGATGTGCCTATAGGGATAACTAACTAGGTTCAAGATATGACCCAATTTTTACAAATTGGTGAGTGTCCTTTAGGTCTGAACAGAGCTAAAAGAATATACTTCAGACTGCAGTCCATATTGTATGTGTTGGTAAATAATGTTCTTTTCAAAAAGGATTTGAATGGAATCTTATTAAGATGCATTCATAGTGATCAGATTGAAAAGGTACTTCATGAATTTCATGATGGAGCAGTAGGAGGTTACTTTGCCCAAAGAACTACTTCCTGGAAAATCATGAGAGTTGTTTATTACTGGCCTAGCTTGTTCAAATATGCATATTCTTGGTCAAGAAGGTGTATCAAATGTGCTTTATTTGCAGGAAAGGAAAAGCTACCTACTATGCCTCTACATCTAATTCAAGTGGAGTAGCCCTTCATGAGATGGGGAATTGATTTCATTGGGCCAATTAACCCACCATCTAGTGCTGGTCATAAATGGGTGCTGACTGCTACAGACTATTTCACATGGTGGATAGAAGCAATAGCTTTGAAAGAAGAAAAATAGTCTTCAGTTTTGAGCTTCTATGAAGATATAGTCCCCAGATTTGGAGTCCTTGACTCTATCATCTCTGATAACACTCTTTCATTTGTGGGATTAAGATTAACTGATTGGGTTGTTAAGCATGGCATTCATTTGAACACATCTTCAAATAATTACCCTCAAGGTAATGGCCTAGTTGAAAGCACAAATAATAATCTCATCAGGATTATTAAAAGAACCATAGAGGATAATCAAAGGACCTGGCACATTAGTTTAAAATAATGCACTTTGGGTAGACAGAGTGACCCCTAAGAGGTCTATTGGTAATTCACCATATATGTTGGTTTACAGCAGAGAGGCAAGATTGCCTCTATCTATAGAGCTTCCAGCTCTGGATATCGTTCACCAATTAGAAATATTTGAGGGACAAGACTCCCTATCCGTCAGATATGCAGAGCTCATGGAGCTTGAAGAGTCAAGGGACAAAGCTATGAAGGTTTTAGAGCATCAACAACTCCAAACAAAGAAGATGTTTGACAGAAGGGCTACAACAAATTTTTTTAAGGTGGGAGACCTTGTGCTCAAGTGGGATGTTCTAAAAAGCAAGCCAAACAATCACACCAAGTTTGGCAACATGTTGACATGCCCATTCCTTATCAAATACTGTAAGGAGCATAATGCTTATCAGCTAGCTATGATAGAAGGGGAAGTACTCCCTATCCCAGTTAATGGGATACACCTTAAGCCCTATTTTCAATTTTGATGGATTTCCTATATTATACATATTATTTTAGGTTTATGTTTTTAATAAGTGCTTTTGTGCTTCAGGTTAGTTATTCTCTATTTCCTGGGTACTGTGATAGCACAATTTTTCTCTTTCATTTTCCCCTGTTTTGTTTTTGGCAATCTATTGTGTTATGTGGATCTCAAGCATGTGGCGGCCATGTGCAAAACTGATATCCTTTTTTGTTTTTTGAGCCTTCTAATGACTCCATGCCCAATGGATAAGCCTAGACTATTGGTCTTCATGTTTAGCAGGAAAACATTTAGCAAAGGTCGCTAGGAATGTTACCTAATTTTTACCCTTAGGCTTAATCAGGCAAGGCATTTCCATTGCATATTTTCATAAGGGCCAGATGGGATGTCTCCATTGAGGGTTACTCCATGCATATGATGACATTTCATAGGGAATTCAGTTGGGGGGCCTGCTCTATTGAAAACATGCCTCAATATTCTATGCTCAGCCTCCATTAGAGCTAGGTTGGCATGACATCTTCACTATCTGGCCAACTGGCTGCTTGATGCATTCCATTTTGAACAGGTTGTTGTGACCTGGTTTCTATCTAGCTGAATGAAGGTGTAGAGCCTATCGCTATAGCATTGAGGGTTCGATATGACCTCTTATCGCGTCAGGATCTTTGGCCAATAGGCCATTCAATCGTTAGTCAAGATAACTTATGGCACTCGACGGAGGGTCCCAGTGAATAGTCAGGGTCCCCCAAACTTAAGGATCTATCGGCATGACAAGTAAATAAGGGAAGGGTCCCGGTGATCGGAGAAAGGTCTTCCTGACTTAAAATTCCTTCGGCATAACATTCAAGTCAGAGA
The DNA here is from genome assembly GCA_007258455.2 of Sequoia sempervirens. Taxonomy (NCBI): domain Eukaryota; kingdom Viridiplantae; phylum Streptophyta; class Pinopsida; order Cupressales; family Cupressaceae; genus Sequoia; species Sequoia sempervirens. The sequence goes on along the minus strand of VDFB02193867.1, from coordinate 509,354,831 downwards.
AAGGTCTCCTTGACTCCGATGTCTCATCGACAACAAAGAGTCCGCTAAGAAATTTGATGGTGACATAGGGTCTTGTCGATGTGGCCATGCCTTATTAAATGAAAGCATCATCTACATAGGGTTTTGCTTTTGGCATGTAGTCCTGGCAACTCGACAATGTCTCGGTGAAACAAGGTGGGCTCAGGAAAATATCGGTATGCCTAGAAGACCTCGCTGAGATGTCTCCCCGGCTTGCATGTGGTCTCGCTAAGAGAGGTGTGAAGATCTGTAGAAGGGAGCATATTCGGGATGACACTAAGGATGTCTCACCGATGGAGGATGAAGGCTTTCGGGGTAGTCTCTTGTTTTCGGTAAGATCTCTCACTGTGACAGGATGTCTCCCCGACCAAAAGAAAAGGTAGCTCATCACCGGAAGATAAGAAATTCTATGACACGTCTCTCTGACCTGTGTGGTGTCTTTTCGATGTCTTCAGTGATATAATCGCATTGGCGAGACACTTTTAGTGTCTTGCTAAGATGTGATTCTTTTCAAAAGAGTTTTGACTACCCATGGAGTCTACGTGTAATATGCTCAACCAACTAGGAAGAGACGAGGCAAGCCGTGGTAGTCTGACCAGAATGAAGAATATCAACATGGGATGAATGCAACACGTATTTATTGTGAGCTCAAGGCATTCAAGATGCAGCTGAAGTGGTTCAAATAGAACATGATGGATTAGAATGAATGCAGTAGCTGTGAAATATCAGAAGGCTTGTATGAGGGTAACTCTTCACCAACGCACACAATAAGGACATGCAGGGTGTAGCACTAAATTCATCCAAAAGATCTGAGGATAGATCTTTCTGAGCCCAATATTTTTGTAAGCCCTAAGGGTCCGACACAGTTTGTATATAAGGCATTTTTTTCCTTTTTGTAAATAGTTAAAACTATGCATCCAAAAGAGTTAGTGATTATTATCTATCCTTCCTCGGCTGATGTTTACTTTGTAACCCAACTAAAATCTAGAATACAAACTAGAGTTCATCTTGAAATCAAGTACTAATGCTCGTAACACTCTCATTTATATATGTTAGCTTCTATATGTATTTCTTTAACAATGTTTTACTAAATCTGCATTCATACCACAAAGTTGTGAGGTTTGTTCCTTCCTTCTTGAGATATGTATGTAGATCAAACCTGCCAAGAGTGATGCATAAGACTTAATGGGGTTATGTTGAGTAAGTAAAACAACTGCAGTCTAGTTTTCCTTAGTGTATTTCATCCTATTTTCATTTTATGATTTCTCATCAATTCGGTGTATGACCATAGAGTTAGTTTTGTTTTTAGTGCATTCTCCTTCTCCCTTTAGCTCACAGTGATCAATAGTTTAGGTGATACCCAAAGGAAGTTGCCCTTCTCTGGAGGTTCACTCCAATATCAGGTGACCCATAGCCTTGGAGTTATCCAATGTTTCACTAGAGAGCTTAGTTTTTACAACTTTGCATAGGATTCATTTCTAGGAGACAACAATAACCTATGATGATAGTAAATTAGAGGATTTTCAATATGATTCAAAACTTTGGTGTCTTAATGATCCAAATACTTCTCATGCATCTCCTACTTCTCCAATTGAGATCACACATTTGTCTTTGTTGATGATTCATTGAGTACCTCAAGTAATTCATTATAATAGGTATCTAATTGTCTTCCTAATTGGGATTCCTACTTATCACACATTACATCCTTATTTTTATAGTCTCACATTTTAGATTTAGAGGACCAATTTGAGGTTTTACCTCTCTTATTTGATGATATATTCATGGATCAATTATTGACACTTCATATTTATCTTTGGAAATTGTTCAAGATCAATTTCCATTTGTTCCTAATTTGTCACCTTTTTTGTGATTGGGAATTTACCTAATTGGATTGTGGCATCATTGTCATCATCTAAGAATTTGGTAACACAGGAGAAAATTTCAGAGACACAATACAAATGGGTTCAACTTCCTACCAAATCCTATTCAAAATAGGAAGAATTCCTACATTTGTACTTGGTGTATCTTCTTCCCTAGGTGAGAAATATTGTTTGTTGGCATTGGATTATGTTTTCCCTTCAAAATACTTACTATATTTGCAAGAGATATCTTGTCTTTCTATTTCCCTTTTATAGGGGGTTATCCATTGTATATACATGATGGATGAAGTCCTTGGGGGTTATAATTTATTCCTCCATACATCATCTTGTTTGTTTGTTTTTATCTCTCTTTAGGAGAAGAGTTTTTTTGCATTGAGTTTTCACCTTTTATCTATTTTTGATAGATTGCATTTATTGCATTTTCATTGTAAATGGGTACCTAACATGGCATTGCAGTTAATACCCATCTTCATTTTTGAATAGTTTACATAATAATCTTCTCCCTAAGTTGCACTTAAGGGGGGTGTTGGTGTGAATAAATATCATGTGCCTAGCTAATCTCCTTACTAGGGACTTATGGGACATATTCACATGTTAAGTTTACTTAGGATTATAAGATTCCTTCTAGAAGTATTATTTGTTATATCTAGATCTTATTGTATCCTAGGTTATTTGGTTGTCTAATAGGTGGTATCTTGATGAATACCTTTGTGAATTTGGTTGTCTAATAGGTGGTCTCTTGAAATCTTTCAATTCTGATTTCAAACTTGTTTGACAATGTTCTTCTTATCATTCTTCTTTTTAGCATTATTTGGAGTTTGATTTATCTTTTAACTTTCTCCTTTCTCAAACCCTAATCTTTCTTTATATTTAGAAGCCTTTTGACTTGTAATCATCTCATAAAGCAAGGTGGATCTCTTATTGAATTTTTCCTCTTGATTATTCACTTTCTCTAGATCTATTCTTAAGGTCACAATATCTTGTTAAAGCTTTGAGAATTCTTCATTTTTGTCTTTCAATTTATCATTCAAGCAATCTTCAATCCTTTTTCCTTCTTCAACTTGCAATTTCAGACTAGGGATTATTTCATTTAATTGCTTAAGAAACTCATTTACTTCCTTGTATCTTTCTTTAAGCTTCTTGTTCTTCTCCCTCAACTTCTTGATCCACTCATCTACATCCTTAATATTTTCTTTTAGATCTTTGTTCTCACATTTTTTTCTATTTAGATCATCCAAGGCTGATTTGAGTTCTCCTTTCATATCAACTTTACAATCTTCTTTAGTAAATCCCACCATAGGAATTTATTTCAGACATATAGGATACTTCCTAGATACCATGTGTTCAATCTCCAAAATATACCTCAATTATCAAGCCAATTAAAGGAACCAAGCTCTAATACCAATTCTTGAACACTTGGAATACTGAGAAGGGGCTTGAATTAGTATTCCCTTCAATTAATTAACTTAAAATTCATTTGAAAACATTTCATTCAATTTGTAGTTATGGAAGGAAATGTTAAAAGAATGCATCAAATCAATACAAACAAGAACGCCATATTTTATATGGAAAACACAAAAAGGGAAAAACCACTGTGAGGATTAGCTCACAATATATTATAGGTTAGTTACAAGATATTATAGAATGGCTCACTACCAAGTGGAATCACTGTTTGGGGGACTCACTATCTATAGAATAGAAGAAATGACTTACTTCCAAAATTAAAAAAGAGGGTGGCTCACTACTAGATATTGAATTGATTATAATGCATCTATAACATATGCTAAATAAAATTCTTATTAGGCTCATTAAATTGACTTAACACACTTCATATGTCACTACTTATCAACCTATTCATAATTTCCACTATTATACTTCACATTACATTCACATGATACTGATATCTCATACATTCAATATTGAATTGTCATTATATTTATATACACAACATCCAAAAACACTTCGAACATCAATTAGGTTGGCCTAATTAGATGAAACATGCAACACCATAACCTGTCAGCTAAAATTACTAACACACACACACCTTGTAGAGGGAATAAAACCATGTAACACATTAAAATAGGTTGACATAAAATAATACACTATGGGAATCTTGTTCTTGGGGATTTGTTGGAAGGTGTACGAGTTCTGATGGGTTTTTCTTGTGTATGTGGTCATTCTTGGCCCCTCTTACATCATACTAAACTCTTTGCACATGAATTTTCTTGTTTCCTCTATGTACGACCACATTTATTGTGGTTTTTTAGTTTTAATATGCCTTCAATTAAATTTAACTTAGCATTTCATGTTTGTCTTGGAAATTCAATGGCTCTACTCAATGGCACCTCCTTTGAATAAATGACCTTGAAATTTTTTTTGGAAAGTATTTCACAAGGTAATTATTTTGACTCCCTAGTTGATGTGGTTTTACCTTTGCCTTATTTTGATTCTAATTGTCAATGGCTTGATAAACATACCCTTGTTGGATATTTTGTGGGAGGAATCCCCCTCAAAGTGTTCTTAACGAATGGTTCAACAAGGCCCTAGTCCCTCATGGGGTCCACCTTGATATGGTCCAAAATTTAACAAAGGATTTTTTCTTGTTCCATTTTGTGGAGGTCAATCATGTCCAAGAAATCCTGACACATGGTCCCTAATATGTTAGGTCTTCTTTGTTGATCTTCTAGACATGGACCTAGGACTTCGCTGTCTCAGATGACACCATGTTGCAGGTCCTAGTTTGGATTGAATTTCTAGGTTTACATTTTCCTTGTGTTCCTTTTTTCAATAATATTGCATCATCTCTAAGGAGAGTCATTTATATTGAGCCAGATAGGTATTTTTACATCTAACCTCGAAACGGGTTTGTGTTGAATTGGACCTTTCACAAGATTTGAAGGACTCCATTGACATTAAAATTGGAGCTCTTTGGAATACCCATAAGGTCACATATTTTAATCTTCCTAACATGTGTTCTAGGTGTTCATCTATAGACCACAAGATCAAGTACTGCCCTTTGATAGTGCCCTGTACTCTTTCTCCACCACAAGAATCCAAAAATCCTCGTCAGGTGGATAATTTTGTTGCCAAACTTGATGAAAAATGGACCATAGTTACAAACCATAAAAAATAAGTCCAGTGGCTCTAGGTCAACTTCCAAAGCCCCTAAGCCAGCAAAAATGTTTCAAACCCTTCAACGAAGGGGAAAGAGGCTTTGATTGAGGTTGATAATGTTCTAGTGCGGCCTAGGTCAAAGGCTATGCCTTAGCCTACTGCCATTATGATAGTGAAGTCAAACATTTATCCTCTGATATCGGGAGCTCAAAGGCAGTCTCGCAGTCCCTCCCCGCCATTGAAAGAAGGTGAATATGTGCAAGAGAATGGACTTTTTCTTCTCCAAATATTCAAATTGGGTGAGTTCTGATAGACTTTTTGCAAAATCACTTCTCTTCACTGGATGAAGAGGAGTCAGACCCCGATTCTATTGAGGAATTTCACTCATGAATTTCCTCTCTTGGAATGTTTGAGGTCTGATAAACTATCGATAAAGTATTCTTTCAATGATACTTTGAAGAAATATTCTATTACTGAAGTGCTTTGTCTCCAAGAAGTTAAAATTTTTGGTTTTCTTCTTGTGTTGGCATGTCACTCTATTTGGCTAGCCAGTGAAATGTTTTTTACTAATCATGAAGCTATCACTCTTTTTACCCATGGTGACATGCTTGTGTGGTCGACCATGGGTCTGACCCCACACATCAACTCGTTTGGATCCTTCTCAACATTGATAATAATTTTTTTGGGATTATTAAAGTTTATGCTTCTAATGATGTGATGGAATGCTCTATGCTTTGGCATTGGATTGTTGATTCATTTCCAATTGCTACTTGTTTATTACGTGGGGATTTCAATATGGTTGAGATTTCCTATGGTAAATATGGCACTTTTCCATTTAGATGGGAGACTAGTTAAAGGGAGGCATGGTTTTACACATGTAATAAATTATGGCTCTTTAATCCCAATATTGGTTGTTGCCATTTTCATTCCCTCCGGTACACTTGGTGTAATTACAGGGATGGCTCTAATAGGATATTTAAATGTCTTGATCATGCTATGATCTTGGCTCAATCTTTTTTCTCATTTGTAGCTCTTTACTCATGGTTAAGAAATTAGCGGATGTTACTTGTTCAGATCATTTCCCCATTTCTTTTTGCATTGATTGGGAGACAAGATAGCTTGGGCTTGCAAAACATAATTCTTTTTTAAGACGTCTTTGCTTTATCATCAACCCACATTGGATCATATTCATAGATTTTGGAATTTGGAGTGTAGGCCAGCTCATAATATAGGTTGGATTAATTGGTGGAATGATGCTATCACTCACACGATAAAATTTTTGCACATTTATCAGTGCCAATTGGCCATTTTTTTCTAGTGGCCTTATGAGGCTACCAAGGATTTGGTGGCCAACCCTTTCTCCCCATCATTACAAGTAAGGGTGGTTGAATTAGGTCACCAAAATAAAGTTCAAACACTTATTTTGCGAGAGGTGCTCAAATCAAAGCCATATTGCACTAGTTAAAAATCAGTGACTGTGCCTCCAAGGAGTTTTTTTTGGTCCTATGTTCTAGGAACTCATCTCCAAGCATTAAAAAAATTAAATATGGAATTCATCTACTCTCTAAGCTACTTGACATTCTCCAAGCCTTTGTTTGTCACTATGAGCAAGTTTTCACTACTCAGGAGTTAATGATAGAGTGAATGCAACCCCTTTGGGATTGTCTTTTTGTTGTGCCAAATAGGCTATCTTCAACCCAAAGAGATTTTTGTGACCAATTACACACAGTTTGAAGACTTAAAGGAAGCTATTTTTTCCATGGATGATAAAAGACCCTTTGGATTGATGGTTTCCCTTATGAATTTTACAAGGTCCTTTGGGACTGTGTTGGGCATGACTAGCATAAAGTCTATCTCGAGGCCTTTCATTCAAAATCCCCAGGTAAGTTAATAAACAAAGAAAATATTAAATTCATACCCAAGACTCAAGATCCCAAGGATATTTGCAACTGGTGGCCTATCACGCTCCTCAATTTTTCTTACCAAATCATTGACAAAGCTTTGGCTTTGAAGATTCACTATCTTCTACCTTAGATTGTGTGCCTAGAGCAAACTAGATTTATCAAGTCTAGATTTATCCTAGACAACATCATTGTTGTGTGGGAAGGCATGGAGTGGGCCAAATGCTTGCACTAGAAATCTATTTTTCTCAAAATAGACTTTCCTAAAGTTATGGCTAGATTGAATGGCTTTTTGTTCTGGACATATTGTAAGCATTGGGGTTTGGGCATAATTTCATTCAAGTTGTCCAAATGCGCTTCACAAATGCCTTTGCTTGTATCACCATTAATGGCCACCAATCTCTTTCCTTTAGGATCTTCTACTCCATTTGGCAAGGATGTCCACTTACTCCTCTTTATGTGCTTATTGTCGAAGGATTTGGCTATGTCTTGGCCAATGCAATTTCCCAACGTGTCAATGGCATTTCTCTGCCTAACTCCCAAGCTCAGCTAGTTAATGACCATTTTCATGATGACTCTTTTCTCACTCTTCTAAAGGAAGAGAATAATATCAAAGCAACTCTGGAATGTATTAATATTTGTTTCCTGGCATCTAGTTTTTCCATTTAGTGGCAATTTTTTTTTGTTATAGACAATCCATATTGCCCACTCCTCATTGGTTTCAACAATATAGTTGGAAATGGATTCGGCTACGGGAAAATTTTTAGTTCCTAGGAATTCCCTTTTCCTTCCAAGTCTCTCCATTTGAGTTGTGGCAAGCTATCCTCTCTAGGATTGAGTAGAAGCTAGCCTACTAGGTTACCAAGCCTCTTTCTCTTGCAAGAAAATTTTAGCGGCCACACATGTCTACTACTCCTCTTGTTTGGCCCCTTTGAAAGCTGTCAATGGAAAGCTTGAAAAGTTTCTTTAGGACTTCCCTTAGGCCTCTACAGAGACTCACAAAGGGTTTCACCATGTTTCCTAGGAGTTTTGCTACCTTCCCAAAGATTCTAGAGGACTTGGGATGCTCTTCACTCAATGTCAAGGGACTTCCTTATGTATGAAATGGATAATTCATTCTCTTACTAGAGATGACTCATGAAATTTTATCCTCAATCATTGCATTCAATGTGGTTTCCCAATCCCTAGACCTTCCTAGAAAGGGATTGGCTTTCAAACCCTTCTAGTCATGAAGGAACTACTTCAAATTGTGGGAACCTTTTTGGCCAAGAGAATTTGGAGGTCCTAGGAGGTAGTTAACCACTGGCTTTGTTGGGCCAACTCTGGTTTCTGTGATGGGATTTCACTCAATCAACAAAATGTTTGGTAGTCACCTCTTTTGCTAGTAATGGTCAGCCACTAGGTAAGTCACCTTGGCTTAAGGTGCTAAGATCCCACAAGAAAGTTATTCAAACTTAGTTGCAAGTGTTCCATAGATCCACAATGTGCATCATGTTATGGGAAGATTTTCATGCACTTTAGAGGCTTCAAAACCTAGACTGTGTTACTTATGACGATCTCGTGAATGATATTCTTGTTGAAATGCTTCATAAGGTGGGAATTCATGGGTGCAAGCCCTAGTGGAAGGACTAGAAGTGGTACCGAGACACCCCTTTTAAGAACTACAAGCATAGGCTTCATTATAGATGGCTTTCACCACACTTTCCTATGATTGAAAGTTTGAACTAGAGGTGGCTTCTTCAATCTCCCGCTCATGTCTAGTGAAAAGGATTCTCTGCCACTTGGTCTACAAGTGTTGAGCTGAAACTTTCCCACTTTTCTTTGTGTATTCTCTTCCAAGGCTTTCCTATCAGTTCTCAACTTGTTCACTTGGAGGTCTGGGACCCTCGTTTCTCTTTTTGTGGACAAGCTAAGTCTTTTTAAGCATCTTTTCAAGTTTTACACTAGAGCTCAATAGTTTTGGAATTAGATTCATGAATTTTTTTGGCCATTCAAAACTGAGCCATTCTATTGGAATATGATTCTAGAAGGAGACTCACCCAGACTTCCTAATAAATAAACCCAGGTTTGGCACATTTTCAAGGTGGAAATCCTCTTCAATATCTAGAAAGATAAAAATTCCTACATATTTTCCAACACAAAAATGGATAAAAATTATGTTTATTTATATTCTAAAGATATTATTTTCTCTAATGTGCTCTTGCAGATTCATGTTCAGGCAAAGAAGGTTGCACTTGAGGTGGCTAACCTTTAGGTTCTTTTGGATCATTGGGGAAATGCCCTGTTTACTTTTGCTTGGGTGCCTGCTTTTCCCACTTCCTCTCGTGTTCGGTCACCCTCTCAAGGTTGGAAACAAAGAGGCTCTACTTTCCCCTACTCTCAGTCTCCTCTTTAGCACGGTTCTCACCATCCTCTGCGGACTCATTCTCCTCCTATGTGGGTTGGTCAGGGGTGGCTATTTGGAGGAGCTATGGGGAGCAACAATGGCTATTCTAGGTGGCCCTCTAATGATACTCCTAATACTCGCTCTAGTTGGCTAGACTTTGGTAAAATATTTCCACATCTGGTGCTTGCAATCTCACCCCATCGATAACGAGAAATATGTTGATGATGGATGCATTGTTCCTCCTCCTGACGTCACTCTAGACCCCGTTGATGTATGGGGGAAACCCATTGATGATAGAGACCCTTTTGGCTCTATTAGAACTACTCTAGCTGCTTGATGGCCATTTTTATTTTATATGTTTGTAATGATTATGGTTTTTTGGGCTAGTTCTAAGTGACTTTAATTTTTTGGATTTTTGGGCTCTACCCATGTGACTCTTAGGGTGTGCCTTCTTACCACCCACCCTTTTTTGTGAATATGTAACTTTATCTTTATTATTAATACATATATTAGATACTTATTTATCAAAAAATAAGGTTGAAATGACCTAAAATCACTCCCATGAATCTAATCCTTACATAACTCAACTCCACACAACCCTAAAATACTTAGGTTAGCATCAGATAGAAAAATTGGTGAAGTAATAACTGAATGAACCAACTATTTATCCATAACTTGACATGCAGACCACTAAAACACTTGCCACTTAGAATGCACACACTATTGACATATTTAAACACTACCACAAATCTGCATAACATAATATTTATCCACAATGGAATGTGGAGCATTCCAACATACACTCAACACCACTAACTCTAGCACAGCTTAGTTGAAACACTATGAACAATATCTTCAACTATAGAAGACATAAAATAATGCCTCCTTGAATCTAAACACACCCAACACACACAAAAAACACCTCAAAACTAGATGAAAAAATTCTACATAGCAGAGCAATGTGGACCACAAAATTGGATAACTGTAACACTCAAAATGCACTCAAGAATTTGGAAATCTTCCAAACCACTTGGTCATTTCTAGACCAACATTTTTTCATCTATATAATGGGTTGACACTAATGAATTTTTTGACATCAATGAAAACACCATAATAAGATGATATGCCATACTTTAAACAATATCATCAACGATAAAGAAACTTTCAATAGATACTAGTTGACTCACATCCTCTATTTTTATTTTTATATACTTTTTACAAGAATTCAATTCTAATTTTACTTTGATGACTAAGCTCCTACATGGCTTTATGGTTCCACAATCTTACAAAATATTTTCTTCTAGCATCACATACATCTTCTCTAGCTATCCCATGAAATCCCACATCAAACTTGAGCTCACTTACATCCCTCTATACTCACTATTATGAACCTAATGAGGGAAATATGAAGAAGAAGCAAGTTACTTGGAAAAAATTCTTACACTCATCTAATGAGTAGGGTAGTGTGAAAATAATTTAAATATTTCCAACTATAGAAAGTAGAAATGCATAATAACATAGAATTTGAAATACTAAAATACATTACATATGTGTGGGAATTCATTTTAGGAGGAAAACCAAAACTCCAAAGCAATCCATTATACTATTTAGTAAACAATTGGCATAGAATAGAGTTATTGAGAAAGCTATTATAGAATTATCAACCATAGAAACAATAACTCCAAGTACCAATAAATATGTGAAGTACAAACTGAAAATCATGAATGATTTGGAAAAATAAGTTGCCAGGACAATAGAGATATGCCATGTCTAAATGAGTGGGTTCAAATTACCACACACCTCTTTCTTCATGGTATTCCCATTATTTTTAGCATACTTCTTACACAACTTACAATGTCTTAACTTTTAGTTGACATATTTTACCATTCAAATTTAGGTGTCCCATTTCATCCTTATTTAACACTTAAAAGATGTTCCCTAAAATGTGTACTAAGATTTCATAATGTTGGTCCAAATTTTAAGATAACCTCCCTCTTACATGCTCTTATAAATCAAACAATATATCACATGTGTAACTCCCTTCACAATGAATTTACACAAATTATTCAAGATAATCACATTAGTTTGTTAGATTATTTAAATTTATAATTAGTATATATATTAGGTGTACATACTCATTCATTTTTTGTGGATAGATCATTCGTAGATGAGTAGTCTAGTCAAATGACATGCATTGATATCTCATATCCATCACTTGTTTCTCATTTGAATATACTATTACTTTATCCATGTATATTCTAATGATTCCTTGAAACTTCATATAAGTCCTCTAGCTATTTCTTTTTGGGATGAGTACTTTCCAAATGTTTCATGTTTGTTTCAAGTGAGTTCTAGATATCATAGAATTGGAGGATTATATTAATGAAAATCACGTACTCTATGATGGCATCTCCTATGGATTCACATCATCATTTTCTTTGTATTTCATGAGAGTACATTTAATCCTTCTTTTTCTTTCTCTACATACTTTTTCTTCAATGGCATGCAATATTTTATATATATCACTGATTTCACATATTTGACTCAATCTTCATTCATGTTGACACATTTTATAGGAGTAATAGATTCTTATTGTTCTAGTTATCTTACCTTTGTTGAGTACCATACATATGTGGTTACTTAGCCTAAATCTTGCATGGTACTTGATTCATCTTATTAGCATTTACCATAGTTTAACATTGGCTCGGGGATAACTAAACAATATTTAGAGGATTCATCTTCATCTTTAGATCTTGTTATACATCTTTTTCTACAAGGTTCGAATTTTCCACTTTTTAGTTTGGCCTCAAACTCTTTTTTTTCTTGTGGTACCCATTAGCACCATCATTAAAACACTTGAGTAGCTTCTAGAGACACCATATATTCAGAGTTTTCTTCCCTTATATTTTCTCTAAGAGTAGGAATTTATCCTTCTGACATCTTTAGATTTTTTCTTCCAAAGGAGAGGAATATTATTTCATGATCATATACCACCTTTAGCATTCTATGTCAAACATATTGTATTGGTATATAAAACTAAACATTGAGGGGAGTTGCATATTCTCTCTTCTTCTCTCTATTCTAGGAGAGTTTTTTTCCTTACAAGGGGGTGTTTCCTTCTTTTTTTTTACCGGGGATCAAATTTACCTTCTCTCTTCATCCTCTATTGGGGAGTTTCATTGTATAGGTTTTCTTCGTCCTTCTTTATGGGGAAATCACTTTTCATATGAGTACCTAACATAGCCTAGTTGCTAGGGATCATTTTTCCTAAGTTACGCTTATGGGGGTGTTCGTGCAATATTTTATTCATATTGGATATGTATTATATCCGAAGTGTTATGTTACACATATTTGATAAGTTTACCTAAGATAATAATGAAATTTTGATTATTCTCGCATAAGTATCTGATAGTAACATTTTTGTACACCTAGAATTAACATACATATGTGCTACCACTACCTCATCAACTCATGAATAATAGTAGTTAGGTGCCACCTCTATTTATAGTTAAATTAAGTTAACTCACCTCTTGATTGAAAGTGATTGATAGTTAACTCATATTTCTTGGACATGTTATCTCATTAATTAATGCATTTAGGTTCCCTATTTTTTATTTACTTCAAGGTAGCCTATTTGTGTATGCTTCACCCATTCATTTGATGGTTGATTTGATGTATCTAATGTAATTATTTGTTTCCTCTATTTTGTAATAGATTTTATTCTTGAATATAATATCATTTGTATTCTTACATACACATCAATAGATGCAAATACATAGAAAAACATAACTCATCTTCATAGGCCCATCAAGTTTCTACTTGAGGGTGTATCAGACATAATTATTCTCACATATGTGGAATGTAGATGTAGTATTTTAATCTCCATACATGCCACATCCACATAGTAGCAACTTTCCAAATGCATTAACAAGATATATAATCATTATGGGACACCTAGGAGATTAGGTGACCCATGAAAATAAATAGCATGATTTGATAGCTTGTGGCTACCAACCCAAAAAAAAATTACATTGTAATTATAACCCATTAGAAAATAATGAGCTATTGCATGCCACCTCTTTATATATCTATTTAATTACATAACCAACCAATTTAAGGTCCCATAAATATGCTAGTACATACTTAATTCAACTAATATAGATTGGATAGCTCATCATGAAACTACAATTGCATATGCATATGCACCCTTGACCAACAAAGATCTAGCACATTAGCATAATATTGCTACAAATTATACTTATCACTACTAGTTAGATATTGTTTATGTGGAATTAAAGAGTTAAAAAAGGCTAGAGAAGAGTAGGCATGCAACCACCATTCACCCACTATCCATGTTTTAATGAAAAAATTGTTCTAAGCCTATTACCAATAACAATACAATTAAAACGGTTTCCCTTAAGTTATATCCTACTAGTATCAACATGAAAATTATAACTTAAAACATGAAGTGCAAGTCAAGACATGTATGTAAGACTTAAACAATACATTTGTAGGATTTAATGGATAAAATGTGTACATATTATCACCAAAAAACTATAAGGACAATTAAAATCACATATGGAGCTGAGGATGTGAACTTAAGGGCATGATTCTAGGCTTAATAAAGGAGTTAATGGAGCCCATTAAATCATATTTCTCAAATCACTAATAAAAAAGGAGTCATGGAATACACTAAAAAGTTAGAAAAAAAGATAATACTCCAAGTGAGACCACACATATTGTAGCTCATAAGCTTCAAAATTGAAGAATTAAAATTTTTAACTTTGACTCTCAATGTTTCATAATTAAACTATATTGATAACTAAATTGTATATTGCTAAATTCAAAATTGGAATTTATGTTAACATTAATTTTTTACTAATTTCTAGATCACATACTATTATTAGTTAATTTAGTTTAGCATTTTTAAAATTTGTTATTATAATTTACTAATCTAAAAACTAAGTAGATTAGGATTTCTTGTTTAATATATACAAAGTAAAATTTCAAAATTTTAATACAAATTTTAGAAATACATTTTCATAATTGGATCTATGAAATTTTGATTTTAAAATAAAAATCATTAATATAAAATAAAATAGCCATAAAATTATAATATTTATTTTAAAAAAGAAATATTTATCATTAAAAAATTAAATTGCAAATCTAGAAAGCAAACATCATTTTAATCAAATACTAAATACCACAAGATAGAAGAAAAAGATTAATCAACGTAAATATGTTAAATTATATATATTTTGTGTATATAGCTATGTACAATGCAATCTGTAAAACTATGATTAAATGTTTTGATGTACCTGCAATGTTAAAGCTATGATTAAATGCCTTGATGTGCGTGCATTGTTAAAGTGATGTTGGATTATGCAGCCAGCACAATGCATCTTTAAAGTGATATTAGACTATACTATCTATTTAACCAGCATAATGCACATTTAAAGTTATGATTAAACATCTTGATGTGCCTGTATTGTTAAAGTGATATCGGATCATATTGTTTATGCACCCAACACGATGCACGTTTAAAGCTATTATTGAATATCTTGATGTGCCTGTATTGTTAAACTGATATTTGACTAGACAGCCAAAAAAAATGCACGTTTAAAACTATTCTTAATATGCCTCCATTATTAAACTGATATTGGATTGTACTCTCTATTAAGTTGGCTGTCATGAGATCTGCTTTATGTCGACAATAAAAATCAGCCCATCAAATATGCCTCCACTGTGAAGAGAGGTCATGTAAATCCAGTGGCTACTATGGACCCAGGGTTCATGTACGATCTGGTACCTCATGATTATATTCACTTTCTCTATCCTCTTAATTACACCATCAAACAGATCGCTTTGCTGATGGACAACAACACAATGTCATGCCCCAGATCAAGCAATTTGGAGGGCGCAACTGCTCTCAATTATTCATCTTTCTCTCGAAATTTTAAGATGATTGTATGAGATGAAACGTGGGAATAAATGACGGTCCGCATGTCCGCATGTAAGCGACCTTGCGTGTGCTTACGCCGGCGACAATAAAAATCAGCCCATCAAAGATGAGCTAACAGTGAAAGCTGCATACGCATTCGCATTTGAAAGCAGAGACAAAATAACAATACAGAAAAAATCTGATTCGAATGCTACAGCAATCACTCTAATTTTTATTCACCACAAAATCTTTAGCATATCTCTCTATTTATAGAGGACTTCAAATATACGAGTGTGCAGATATTTAAGAAAGCAAAACAAAATAGGAGTCAAAAACGGCTGGGCTTAAGTGTCACACACTAAGCTTTGGCTGCTTAGTGTGTTGACGTGGCCCCTTAACCTATTCTGTTTCTTTTTCCAAAATCCGTTTAGCTAAACAATTATCATGACAGTTAGCGGTTAGCAGTCACGCTGTGGGCCCATTCCTGTCGCTAACGTCCACTCCCGCCAGTTGCCGTTCAAGAAATAGTCACCGTTAGAGTTTGAATTCAAACACTTTTCCCGCGTGTTTGATTGCATAAACCGAGAGCGGATGGCAAAAGGTCCTCACGTCTGGCTACCTCGCCGTTGAGATATTTTCATGGCCTTTCTTTCTTGATGCAAATGGTTTCTGCAGTGGATAGAAGACATGGTTGTCCTCACGATGCAACAAACAGGGCTCAATCTCGATCAGTTTTATTTGCCAGCGTACTCCCCGCTTGTGCCAAAATGGGAGCTTTGGAACAGGGTATGGAAATCCATCAAAGCAGGATGGAAAGGTGGTGGTGTTCTAGTAGACATGTTTCAAAATGAGGAAGCATAGACGGCTAGCCAACATAGACAAGGCACATGAACTGTTTGATCGAATGCCTCAAAGAAATCTGGTCTCATGGAATGCTATGCTTGTAGGATATGCACAAAATACATTTGTTGAAAAGACTTAGAAACTTCCAACCAAATGCGATTGGTTGTGTAAAGCCATACTCTGCAACCTTTGCTAGCATCCTCCCAACGTATGTGAAAATAGGAGCTTTGGAACAGGGAATGGACATGGAGGTTGCAATGGATCTGCCCTGATAGACATGTGTACAAAATGTGTAAGCTTAGACAAAGCACGTGAACTGTTTGACAGAATGGCTCCAGATTGTTTGAACAGAATGTATTGATTGCATGATATGCAAAAATTGGAAGGAAAGACAAGGCACGTGATCTGTTTGACATAATGCCTCAAAGAAATATGTTCTCACGGAACGCCCTATTGCAGGATATTAACAAAATGGATTGAGGATTTTTTCTTATGTTCACGAATTGCTAAAAGATCCAATAGGTTGTAAAAACTCACCTAATTTTTGTGAATCTTAAACATTTACAATTTATTTATTGGCACTATGAATCTAGTCTTAATATCACAAGTAATATCAATCGAAGCAAATCCAAGACATTTATCTTTGAGAGGAAGAGTACTCACACTCACAAGAGAAATTTTGTCAGCAATTGCTTCCATTCCTATTATGTTCTTATTCCAAATGTAATATTTGTAAATTTCAGAAGCCCAGGCAAACACAATAACAAAACACAAATACAGAAAACTGAGGAAGCACAAATCTTTTACACACAAACACAGGAGCTTAGCTTCTTATTCCTCTGATATATCAATTCATTACATATGACCTTTTTTTATAGAGGTTTTGCATACCAACTCTAAATATAGCTCATGCATGCACATGACTGTTACATTCAACATGCAGCAACATGCAAATACAAACATTTATTAATTGTTTACTAAAAACAGTCGCATGGAATCTTCACTGAGGCTCATGCATCATTTTCCAACATACTCCCCTTTGATGCTGAGACTCACAATACAGTACTGAAATTTTGAAGACTGAACCTGAACAACTCAGTGTGCAGACTTTCATAAATTCTTTCTCTAATATAGAGAAGACTCACTGTCTCTCAGATCATTTGACACCTTATTGTTTTTAACATGCCAACATTTAGATTTATAGAACCTTTTAAACATACCTGTAACTTTTCTCCAACTGGATCCATCAATCCATCCATAATCAATTTTCATACAATCTTTCTCAGATTGTCCACTCCACTCTTTATTCCAACATGATTTTTCTGAATGATTCTTCAACCCACAAATTGTACAGGGATGAAGATCCCAACATTTCTCTTTTTTATGTCCTCCCCTATGACAATGAGAACATTCCATAAACTCCATACTTTTAGCTGATTTGCATGAACTTGTAACACTTGTTACATCACTTCTATCTCTCTCACCATATCTCAGGCCTTCATTCTTTTGCCTCACAACTAGGTGAATGGGCTCTCTCATTTTTTGCCCATGTTTTTCCAAACATTTTTTCTTTTCAAACCAAACCTTGTTATCAGCTTCACATGCTGCAAAAACACTAGTTTCAAACACATTTTTATCTTCAATGTCACATTCTTTACCCGAACAAACTTTAGCTACATCACCCATACATGTAGCATCATACACTAGTGACTTTGATCTCAAACATTCAATTTCTTTCTCCAGCAACTTTAGCTTTCCTTCCAGATCTTCATTCTTTTTCTTGACCTCATCAAGTAGCTTCAATCTACCTTCTAGCTCTTTATTTTTCTTTTCTAACTCTTCATTTTTCTTTTTCACTTTTTCTAATTCTTTTTCCAAACTTTCATTTTCACACAAATAATCACATCTTTCGTTTGAAAACTCCTTTATCTTATCTATCAATTCTCACTGATACCAAATGTAAATTTCAGAAGCCCAGGCAAACACAATAACAAAACACAAATACAGAAAACTGAGGAAGCACAAATCTTTTACACACAAACACAGGAGCTTAGCTTCTTATTCCTCTGATATATCAATTCATTACATATGACCTTTTTTTATAGAGGTTTTGCATACCAACTCTAAATATAGCTCATGCATGCACATGACTGTTACAGTCAACATGCAGCAACATGCAAATACAAACATTTATTAATTGTTTACTAAAAACAGTCGCATGGAATCTTCACTGAGGCTCATGCATCATTTTCCAACAATATTGTCTCATGGGCTTGATAAGTTCCTTGTTACTAATAAGAGTATAAATATTATAAACAAACATGGAAGATATGTCCATGTTGACATTGTGTCAAATAAATCCTTTCATGAGATCCATACCAAGCATCTCTATAATGACACCCAGGATATCACCATCTTGGAAGAAGAAAACATTTTTAAATCTAGCTTTGTTGATCTCCACAAAGATACTATGTTCAATAGTCATGCCTTTTATTGTTATATCTATGTTTATGTTTGGTAGTATGATATTATGTTTTTGAATTGAGATGTTAGAAATAGTTAGTATTAATCTTGGCCCATTAAAATAATATGTTCTCATGGAACACCTTGATTGTATGTTATTAACAAAATATCACTAATTGTCAAAACATACAATGGGTTGTAAAATCTCACCAAATATTTGGTAACTTTAAGTATTTATAATTTCTTTATTCAACATTATGAATCTAGTCTTAATGTCAAGAATAATATGAATTGAAGCAAATCCAAGGTATCTCATAGTTACAAGAGCAATGTTGTCAACAATTGCTTCTATGTCTATCATACTCTTATTTCAAATGTAATATTGTCCCATGGCCTTGGTAAGTTCCTTGCCATTAATGAAGGTATAGATATTACCAAAACATGGAAGAGATGACAATGTTGACATTGTGTCAAATAAATCCTTTCATGAAATCCATACCAAGCACTTCTGAAATGGTAACCAAGATATCACCACCTTGGAAAGAGAAAGCATTTCTACATATAGCTTCATTTATCTCCATAAGGATAGTCACCAACGTGAATGAGCAACTCCATTTTGAATTTTTAATACCACAAAGATCCTAGAAAGGAGAGAGAGTGAGTGAGTGAAATAAATGATTATCATAAATAAATGATGTGGTATTTCATGGGATAGCTAGAGAAGATGTATGTGATGGTAGAAGAAAATATTTTGTAAGATTGTGGAACCATAAATCTGTGTAGGAGCTTAGTCATCAAAGTAAAATTAAAATTGAATTCTTGTAAAAAGTATATAAAAATAAAAATAGAGGATGCAAGTCAACTAGTATCTATTGGAAGTTTGTTTATCATTGACAATATTGTTGAAATTATGGAATATCGTCTTATTATGGTTTTTTCATTGATGTAAACACATTCATTAATGTCAAACCATTGTATAGATACAAAAATGTTGGTCTAGAAAATACCAAGTGGTTTGGATGATTGCCTAATTCTTGAGTGTAGTTTGAGTGTTACATTGATCCAATTTTGTAGTCCACATTGCTCCACTATGTAGAATTTTGTCATCTAGTTTTGACGTGTTTGTTTTGTGTGTTGGATATGTTCAAATTCAAAGACACATTATTTTATGTCTTTTGTAGTTGAAGATATTGTTGATAATGTTTCAGCTAAGTTGTGCTAGATTTAGTGGTGTTGAGTGTATGTTGGAATTCTACACATTCCATTGTGGATAGACAATGTGTTATGCAGATTTGTGGTAGTGTTTAAAGATGTCAATAGTGTGTGCACTCTAAGTGGCAAGTGTTTTAGTGGTCTACATGTCAAGTTATGGATGAATAGTTGGTTCATTCAGTTATTACTTCACCAATTTTGCTATCTGATGCTAACCTAATTATTTTGGGGTTGTTTGGAGTTGAGTTATGTAAGGATTAGATTCATGGGAGTGATTTTAGTTCATGTAAACCTAATTTTTTGATGAATACGCATCTACTATCTATATTAATAATAAAGATAAAGTTACATATTCACAATAATAAGGGTGGGTGATAAGAAGGCACACCCTGAGAGTCACATGCGCAGAGCCTAGAAAGCCAAAAAGTCAAAGTCACTTCAGACTAGCCTAGAAAACCATAATCATTACAAACATATAGAATAAAAACAACCATCAAGTAGCCAAGGTAGTGCCAATAGAGCCAAGAGGTTCTCTGTCATCAATGTGTTTCCCCCATACATCAATGGGGTCTGGAGTGACATGTGGAGGAGCAACGGTGCATCCATCATCAACATGTTTCTCTTTATCTTTATCTTTATCTTCACGATGGGGTGAGATTGCAAGCACCAGATGCAAAAATATTTTACCAAAGTCTCACCAATTAGAGCCAATAGTAGGAGTATCATTAGCGGGCCACCTGGAATAGCCACTGCTACTCCTCACACTTCCTCAAGATGGCCACCCCTGGCCAACCCACGAATGAGGAGAACAAGTTTGCAGAGGAAGGCAAGAACCACACTAAAGAGTAGATTGAGAGTAGGGGTGAGCAGAGCCACTTCATTGTTGGCCTTGAGAGGGTGACTGACTATGAGAGGAAGTGGGAAAAGAAGGAACCCAAGTAAAAGTACATGGGGCATTGCCCCAATGATCCAAAAGCACCTAAAGGTGAGCCACTTAAAGTGCAACTGTGTTCACTTGAACTTTAATTTGTAAGAGCACATTAGAGTAAATAATATCTTTAGAATACAAAGAAACATTTCTATCCATTTGTATGTTAGCAAATATGTTGTAATTTCTATCTTTCTAGATATTGAAGAGGATTTCCACTTTGAAAGTGTGCCAAAGCTGAGTATATTTACTCAGAAGTCTAGGTAAGTCTCCTAGTAGATTCATATGCCAAGAGAATGGCTCAAATCTAAACAGCCAAAAGAAGTCATGAATCTAATTCCAAAATTGTTGAGCTTTGGTGAAAAGCTAGAAAAGATGCTTAAAAAGACTCAACTTTCCCACAAAAAGGGAAATGAGGGTCCAAGACCTCCAAGTGAACAATTCAAGAACGCACATGCAAGCCTTGGAAGAGAATACACTAAGAAAAGTGGGAAAGTTTTAGCTCAACACTTGTAGACCAAGTGACAGAGAATCCTTTTCACTAGACATGAGCGGGAGATTGAAGAAGCCATCTATGGTTCAAACTTTCAATCATAGGAAAGTGTGGTGAAAGCCATCTATAACCAAGCCTAGGCTTGTTGTTCCTGAAAGGGGTGTCTGGGTATCACTTCCAGTCCTTCCACTAGGGATTGGACCCACAAATTCCTACCTTATGAAGCATTTCAACAAGAATATTATTCACTAGACCATCATAAGTAACACAGTCCAAGTTTAATCCTCTAAAGGGCATGAAAATCTTTCCATGACATGATGCACATTGTGGGTCTATGGAACACCTATGGAAAAGTTTGAATACCTTTCTTGTGGAATCTTAGCACCTTAAGCCAAGGCGACTTAGCTTGTGGCTAACTATTACTAGAAAAAAGAGGTGACCACCCAATATTTTTTTGATTGAGTAAAATCCCATCACAAAAACCAAAGCTATCACAATGAATCGAGTGCTTAACTTCCTCCCAGGCACTCCAAATTCTCTTGGCCACAAAGGTTCCCACAATTTCAATTGGCTCCCTCATGACCAAAGGGGTTTGAAATCCAATCCCCTTCTAGGCAAGTCTATGGATAGGAAAACTATATTGAATGAAATGCCCAAGGAGAAGCTTCCATGCTTCATCTCTAGTAAGAGCATGAATTATCCATTTCACACATAAGGAAGTCCCTTGACATTGAGTGGAGAGCATCCCAAGTACTCTAGAATCTATAGGAAGGTAGAAAAACTCCTTGGCAACACAGTGAAACCCTTTGTAGGTATTCGCAAAGGTCCAAAGGAAGTCTTGAAGTAACTTTTCAAGCTTTCTATTGATAGCTTTTGAAGGGGCTAAGAAAGAGGAGTAGTAGACATGTGTGGCCACTAAAAACTTGGAGCACACCTAGAATTTTCCTACAAGAGAAAGATGCTTGATAATCTATTATTCTAGCTTTTAGTCAATCCTGGAGAGTACAACTTACCACAACTCAATCAAAGAGGTATAGAAGGTAAAGGGAATGCCCAGGAACTAGAAAATTTCCCCTAGGCCAATCCATTTCCAATTGTACTATTGAAACCAATGAGGAGTGGGAAATATGGATTGTCTATAACAAATAGTTTTTTCCTATTAAATGGTAGAACCAAATGCTAGGAAAAAAATATTAATACATTCAAGAGTCGCTTTGATATTTTTCTCTTCCTTCAGAAGAGTGAGAAAAGAGTCATCATGAAAATGGTCATTAACTAGCTGAGCCTAGGTGTTAGGAAGAGAAATTCCTTTGACACATAGTTGGGAAACTACATTGGCTAAGAGATAGAAAAATCCTTTGACAACAAGCACATACAGAGAAGGAGCAAGTGGACATCCTTTCGGAATGGAGTGGAAGATCCCAAAGGCAAGAGATTGGAAGCCATTAATGGTGATACAAGCAAAGGCATCCGCAAAGATTATTTGGACAACCTGAATGAAATTAGGCCCAAACCCCAAGGCTTGCAACATGGCTAGAGAAAAAGGCCATTCAATGTCACCATAAGCTTTAGGAAAGTCTATTCTAAGAAAAATAGCTTTCTAGTCTGAGTGCTTAGCCCACACCATGCCTTCCCACAAAACAATGATGTTGTCCATGATAAATCTAGACTTGATAAATCCAGTTTACTCTAGGAACACAATCTAAGGTAGAAGATGGTGAATCTTCAAAGCCAAATCTTTGGAAATAATTTTGTAAGAAACATTGAGGAGCATGATAGGTCACTAGTTACAAATATCCTTGGGATCTTGAGTCCTAGGTATAAATTTAATATTTTATTTTTTTATTAACTTACCTAGGGATTTGGAATGAAAATCCTCGAGATAGACTTTATGCAAGTCATGCCCAACATAGTCCCAAAGGGCCTTGTAAAATTCATAAGGGAAACCATCAATCCTTAGGGCCTTGTCATCATCCATAGAAAAAATGGCTTCCTTTAAGTCTTTAAACTGTGAGTAATTGGTCACAAAATTCTCTCTAGGATGAAGATAGCCTATTTGGCACAATAAAAAAAAAAATCTTGAAGGGGTTCTTGTCACTCTGGTGTAAACTGCTGAGCAGTGAAAACTTGCTCATGGTGACAGAAAAGGGCTTGGAGAATGTCAAGTAGCTCAGAGAGCACATGAATTCCATATTTATTTATTTTAATGCCTGGAGATGAGTGTCTGGAACATAGGGCCGAGAAAAACTCCTTGGAGGCACAGTTGCCAATTTTTAACTAGTGCAATCTAGCTGTGATTTGAGGACCTCTCATATTATAATTATTTGAAACTTTCTTTTTGTGTCTTAATTCCACCACCCTGACTTGTAATGATGGGGAGAAAGCATTGTTCACCGAAGCCTTGGTAGCCTCATAAGACCACTAGCAAAAAATGGTTAGTTGGCACCCATAAATGTGCAAAAAAAAATTCATGCAAGTGATAGCATCATTCCACCAATTAATCCAATGTATATTATGAGTTGGCCTACACTCAAAATTCCAAAATCTATGAATATGATCCAATGTGGGTTGATGATAAAGAAAAGATTTGTTAAAAAGAGAATTGTGTTTTGCAAGCCTAAGGCTATCTTGTCTCCAATTCAATGTGAAAAGAAATGGGGAAATGATCTAACAAAGTAACATCCACTAATGGCTTAACCGTGAGTGAAGAGCTACAAAAGAGAAAAAATATTGAGCCAAGATCATAGCATGATCAAGACATTTAAATATCCTATTAGAGCTAGCCCTATAATTACACCAAGTGTGCCAGAGGGAATGAGAATGGCGGTGACCAATATAGGGATCAAAGAGCCCCAATTTATTACACATGTAAAACCACATCTCCCTTTCGCTAGTTGCCCATCTGAATGGAAAAGTGTCATCTTTATCATAGGACATCTCAAACATATTGAAATCCCCACACAATAACCAAGTAGGAACTAGAAATGAATTGACAATCCAATGCCAAAGCATAGAGAATTCCTTCACATCATTAGAAGCATAAACATTAATTATCCCAAACAAATGAGTATCAATGTTGAGAATGATCCAAATGAGTCGATGTGTGGGGTCAGACCCGTGGTCAACCACACAAGCATGTCATCATGGTTGAAAAGGGTGATAGCTCTACCACGCCTAGCTTCATGATCAATACAAAACATTTGACTAGCTAGCCAAATAGAGAGACAAGCCGATGTGAGAAAAAAACCAAAAATTTAAACTTCTTGGAGACAAAACACTTCAATACTAGAATATTTCTTCAAAGTATCCCTAATAGAATACTTTCTGGATTGGTTTGTTAGACCTCAAACATTCCAAGAGAGGAAATTCATGAGTGAAACACAATGTCGTCTAAGTCTGACTCCTCTTCATCTAGAGAAGAGAAGTGATTTTGCAAAAACTCTAGCAGAACTCACCCAATTTGAATAGTTGGAGAAGAAAATCTCCATTTCTCTTCCACCTATTCCCCTTCTTCCAATAGTGGGTAGGGACTGTGAGGCTACCTTTGAGCTCTTCACGTCATAAGAGAAATGTTCAACTACGCTACCATAACAGTAGTAGGCTAAGGTATATCCTTTTTCCTAGGTTGCACTAGAACATTATCAGCCCTGATGAGAGCCTCTTTCCCCTTTTCTAAAGGGTTTGAAACATTTTTTGCTGGATTAGGGACTTTGGAAGCTAACCTAGAGCCATTGGACTTATTTTTTTATGGTTTATAACTGTGGTCCATTTTTCATCAAGTTTGGCAATAGAATTATCCATCTGACGAGGCTTTTCAGATTCTCATGGTAGACGAGTACAAGGCACTGCCAAAGGGTAGTCCTTGATCTTGTGGTCTATGGATTGACACCTATAACACATGTTAGGAAAATTAAAATATGTGACCTTATGGGTATGCCAAAGAGCTCCAATTTTAATATCAATGGAGTCCTTCAAATCTTGTGAAAGGTCTAATTCAACATAGACCCGTTTCAGGGTTAGGCATAGAAAAACCTCTCTAGCTCAATATAAATGACTCTCCCTAGAGATGATGCAATATGATTCAAAACATGAACACAAGGCAAAGGTAAACCTAGAAATTCAATCCAAACTTGAACTTGCAACATGGTGTCATCTGAGACAATGAAGTCCTCGGTCCATGCTTTAAAGATCAACAAAGAAGGCCCAACATACTAGGGACCATGTGTCTGGATTGCTTGGACATGATTGACCTCCACAAAATGGAACAAGAAAAAACCCTTGGTTAAATTTTGGATCATATCAAGGTGGACCCCATGAGGCGCTTAGGCCTTGTTGAACCATTCTTTAAACACACTTTGAGGGGGAATCCTCCCAAAAAAATATCCAACAAGGGTATGTTTCTCAAGCCATTGACAATTAAAATCAAAATCAAGCAAAGGTAACACCACATCAACTAGGGAGTCAAAAGAATTACCTTGTGAAATACTTTCTAAACAAAATTTCTAGGTCATTTATTCAAAGGAGGAGACATTAAGTAGAGTCATTGGACTTCCAACACCAACATGAAATGCTAGGTTAGAGCTAGTTGAAGGCATATTAAAACTAAAAAACCATAGTAAATGTAGTTTTACACACAGGAAATAAGAAAATTCTTCTGCAAAGAGTGTAGTATGATGTAAGAGGGGCCAAGAATGACCACAAACACAAGAAAACCCTAGCAGAGCTTGTACACCTTCCAACCAATCCCCAAGAACAATATTGCCATAGTGTATTATTTTATGTCGACCTATTTTAATGTGTTACATGTTTTTATTCCCCCTACAAGGTGTGCGTGTGTGTGTGTGTGTTAATAATTTTAACTGACAGATTATATGGTGTTGCACATTTCATCTAATTAGGCCAATCTAATTGATGTTCCAAGTGTTTGTGGATATTGTAGATATAAATATAATTTGTCAATTGAATATTGAATGTATGAGATATGAGTATCATGCGAATGTAATGTGAAGTGTAATAGTGTAAATTGTGAATAGGTTGATAAGTAGTGAAGTATGAAGTGTATTAATTTAATTTTCTAAGCCTAATTAGAAAATTGTATTTAGCATATGTTATAGATGCATTATAATCAATTCAATATCTAGTAGTGAGCCACCCTCTTTTCTAATTTAGGAAGTCATTTCTTCTATTCTATAGATAGTGAGTCCTCCAAATAGTGATTCCACTTGGTAGTGATCCATTCTACAATATCTTGTAACTAGTATTATATATTGTGAGCTAATCCTCACTGTGGTTTTTCCCTTTTTTGGGTTTTCCATATAAAATTTGGTGTTCATGTTTGCATTGATGTGATGCATTCTTTTAACATTTCCTTCCATAACTTCAAACTTAATGATTTCTTTTTCAAATGAATTTTAAGTTAATTAATTGAAGGGAATACTAATTCAATCCCCCTCTTAGTATTCCAAGTGTTCAATAATTGGTATTAGAGCTTGGTTCCTTTAATTGGCTTGATAATTGAGGTATATTTTAGAGATTGAACACATGGTATCTAGGAAGTATCCTATCCCTTCGTAATAAATTTCTATGGTGGGATTTACTGAAGAAGATTGTAAATTTGATATGAAAGGAGAACTCAAATTAGCCTTGGATGATCTAGATAAAACAAAATGTGAGAACAAAGATCTAAAAGAAAATATTAAGAATGTAGATGAGTGCATCAAGAAGTTGAGGGAGAAGAACAAGAAGCTTAAAGTAGATGAGTGCATAAAGAAGTTGAGGGAGAAGAACAAGAAGCTTAAAGAAAGATACAAGGAAGTAAATGAGTAGCTTAATCAATCAAATGAAATAATCCCTAGTCTAAAATTGCAAGTTGAAGAAGGTAAAAGGATTGAAGATTGCTTGAAGGATGAATTGAAAGAAAAAATTAAACAATGCTCAAATCTTGAACTAGAGATTGTGACCTTAAGAATAGATTTGGAGAAAGTGAATAATCAAGAGGAAAAATTCAATAAGAGATCCACCTTGCTTTATGAGATGATTACAAGTCAGAAGGCTTCTAAAGATAAAGAAGGATAACAGTTTGAGAAAGGAGAGAGTTCAAAGATAAATCAAACTCCAAATAATAATAAAAAGAAGAATGACACAAAGAAGATTGCCAAACAAATCTGAAATTAATCTTGACAGATTTGAAGAGATGACCTATTAGACAACCAACTGCACAAAGGTATTCTTCAAGCTACCACCTATTAGACAACAAACTAACCTAGGATACATTAATATATAGATGTGACAACTAAGAATTCTAGAAGGAATCTTATAATCCTAAGTAAACTTAACATTTGAATATGTACCATAAGTCCTTAGTAAGGAAATTAACTAGGTACACGATATTTATTCACACCAACACCCCCCTTAAGTGAAACTTAGGGAGAAGATTATTATTCAAACTATTCAAAAATTAAGATGGGTATTAACTACAATTCCATGTTAGGTACCCATTTACAATGAACATGAAATAAATGCAATCTATCAAAAATAGATAAAAGGAGAAAACTCAATGGGAAAAGAACTCTTCTCCAAAAGAGATAAAAAAAACAAACAAGATGATGTATGGAGGAATCAATGATAACCCCAAAGGACTTTATCCATCATGTATATACAATCAATAAACTCCTATAAAAGGGAAATACAAAGACAAGATATCCCCCCCATAATGTGTAATCTCTTGCAAATATGATAAGTATTCTGAAGGGAAAACATAATCCAATGCCAACAAACAATGTTTCTCCCCTTGGGAAGAAGATACACCAAGTACAAATGTAGGAATGCTTCCTATTTTGAATAGGATTTGGTAGGAAGATGAACCCATTTATATTGTGTCTCTGAAAGTTTCTCTTGTGTTACCAAATTCTTAGATGATGATGGTGATGCCACAATCCAATTAGGTACATGACCAATCACAAAAAAAAGTGAAAAATTAGGAACAAATGGAAATTGATCGTGGACAATTTCCAAAGATAAAAATGAAGTGGCAATAGTTGATCCATGAATATCATCAAATAAGAGAGGTAAAACCTCAAATTTTTCCTCTAAAGGGTATGTGCAGGATCATCATGGAAAAACCAAGCCTTTAAGTGGCAAAATTTTTAGAAAAATCAGAGTTAGGAAACTTGATGTAAAAATTTGAATAAGTTATCTATACTATTTCAAAAATATGTAAGAATAGAATCTATAGAAAATTGAATTTAGTTTCTAGACTACTAGCCTTATTTAAAAAAAAACAAAAATATTTGGTGAAAATTTGAAATTTCAATGCAGTAGTAATTAAATTTGAGGGAAAAAATAAGAAGTAGGTGTTTGTCTAACAACCCTAACCATAATAAAATGATAAGATTCTTTTATAATATTTTAGATATAAGTAGATGACTCATGTCTTGATGTAATGCATATTTTTTTGTAATTTGTTTCCAAGTAAATAATTAATTATGATTTTTTTATTACAAATTTTAAAAAATATAAAAACTCATATGTCTAACCACCTTAACTTGGTCAAAACTTCATGAAATTCAATTTTTTGTTTTTTTAATCCTTTAGTATAGGAAGCATAGAATGTGATGCATATTTTAGATTCAAAACATGTGATACCATTTGAAAACTATAGATGTTTTCATTCATCCTATCAATTAGAACTTTCTAGTCGTAATTCAAATAGAAAATTAATAATAATTATATATTAAATTGAAAGTAAAGCATAATTTATATTCATGGAAAGATGTGAATCTCCTTTAAAAACCCTTTTTGTTTCATCAATTTTGAGTAAAAAAAGTCGTCAGCCACATACCCTACACATACCCATCATATTGCCACTTTTTGGCCCATTATGATCCTGCACATACCCTAAGTATAAAATGCGAGACTAAAAAAATAAAAATGTAATGTGTGATAAGTAGGAATCCCAATCAAGAATACAATTTGAGACCTATTGTAATGAGTTACTTGAAGTACTCAATGAATCATCAACAAAGGAAAATGTGTGATCTCACTTGGACAAGTAAGAGATGTATGAGAAGTCTTTGGATCATTAAGACACCAAAGTTTTGAATCATATTGAAACTCCTCTATTTTATTATCATCATAGGTTATATTGTCAATATCATCAATTAGAATGAGGCAATTTGAGGTAGGATCATTTGAGAATGGAGGATTATGTGGATCTCCAAAAATATCCCAAAATTTGGTCCAAAATGTTCATGGGCATGGGATTCTTGAAATCTTATCCTAGGTCTCTCAAACAATGCTTGGACTAAAACTACAACCAATCAATCCTATGATATGATCATTCTTATTACCTCAAACATGTTTCTTATATGTTATTTCTAGCTCAGGTATGAGTCCACAAATGTGAGGCAAAATATTTAGCCACCTACAATGTGTTATTATGACTTTTTCAATGAATAATAGTTTTCCTAAGTTAGAATTATTATAGAAGGATGAGTTGTATATAACACATGATTAAAATGATGGTAAACTTCTCTAATAACAAAATATAAGATCAATACATAAAATATAGCTAAAATGAAGTACAAAGATAAAAAAACAACCTCCTAATAATCAAAATATCTAAATAGTCTCCAATATATACCCATTGAGAAAAAACTAAAATCACAATATAACTAGGATAAAAATAGGAAAAAGTACAATGATGGCTAGATAGAGCTCCTCAATACCTTTTCAATGATGCAAGCATCGTGAAAATTGGAGAACGTGACAAAAGGTTATGATCTTGGGAGCCAAACAAAATATATAACTTCAATTGACAATAAGTATGATCAAATAATTCTTTTTTTTTCAAAATAGCCTACACCATTGGAAAATTGAGAGAACTAGCTTTCCAAAAATATCTCATTTGAAAAAAAGGGCCTCTGGGGTTGAAAGTTATAGCAAAATGAAAAGGGATTGTTTTAGGCATGTGCAAACTAATTAGGCACAAAATATTAGCCCTTAGAGGCTAATGCCTAGTCACCAATGTGACTACAGGTGAAAAATTTGCAAAAAAATTAAATTGATGTTGATGAGTGACAAAGGGTTTGGGAGGCAGGTGATGGTATAGGTGGCGACTCCTCACATGCCACCACTGCAATATAGCCCCTAGTGCTATGATGTGATTGAGGCTTGGGGAGCTGACTGATTTGACATGTTGACAAAGGCTTACAAACCAACAAGTGTTAGGTATGACTCACTACAAAGTAAATAAATTTTTCTACCCAAAAATATAAAAAAATTGAACAAAATTTTAAGTAGTGCTTGAATGAAAAATTTATTTCCTAAAATTTTAATAAAATTGTATATTTTTAATATTAAATTTTCCTATGAAAATAATTTTTTTATCGCCTAGTCAAGAGGCTATAGGGCCTACTCGAGTAAAAAAAATTGCCTCAAAAACCACTAACATTGAATGTAGGAAAATTTTATATCAAAATTCATTTCCTAAACATTTTGATCACAATGGCAGGGCCAGATTTTTCCCTAAGTTCCCTAAAATTTCAGCTACCCTAGATCTTGCAAATGTAACCCTCAAAATAAAACCTTGATATATTAGGAAAAACATAACCAAATTTGACAAACCAAAGGGAAAATATGAATTTTTTTAATTCCTTGGATTCAACAATGATGTCCTTGAAACCCCATCATACACCCAAATAAATCTTCAAGCCAACACAAAACCCTTAGATCTGGGAAGGAATATGCAACACTAGAGGTCTGACACCATGTAGGAGTGAAAGGGGACTCCTCAACACCCCCATTAATAGTTGGCTAGACCAAAATATCTTCCACAAGAGATAAAATGGTAAGAATATATTGCTATGATAATGGATACAATATTACAAGATTCAATATGCTAATATACATGAAATTCCTCGCTTATATAGGCAAGGTGAGAAGAAGGATTAGTCAAGATTGTGACAAGTATATTAATCCTATCACATGAGACAACTAACTCATAACAACCTAGGATAAGATGAGATCTAGAAATGACAACTAATACTTATAGAAGGAATCTTATAATCCTAAGTAAACTTAACATGTGAATATGTCTCCTAAGTCCCTAGTAAGGAAATTAACTAGGTACAAGACATTTATTCACACCAACAATCCAAAGCTATGAAGAACAGATTTTTTTTTAAGTGGTTTGGTAGATTGGAATATAATTAATAATGGAGCTTTTGATAATAAAGGATGGTATCTTCTATATTTTTTAGAATTGTTCAAAGAGATCTCTATTGAAAAGATACTAAGATCTTCACCCCTCAATCCTCTCTTAATTTTCTTATCTTTATCCTTTGATCCAATCCATTATAGCAATAGTATATTCTATATTTTTTTAATTTATTAAGAGAACTCTTGAGGTGGGGAGTTCCTTGAACTATAATTGGAAAGATCCTAATAGTTGTCTTGAATGGGTATCTTCCAAAGATTGGGGCCCTATATTCTATTCTTCAACATCAACCATGTTTCTATCTTGCAGATTATAATGCTCTTACATCCATCCATGATTCTAGATGAAATTATATCACGACTCTTGGATGCTCTATCCTTGATAGGAAAAATGGTGAGGATAGATAATTTCCTACTTGGAGTAAAACCTATGACAAATGTAGATAGCCTAAATGCATCTTCTCCATGTAGCTTCTTTTTCACAATAAAATTCTCACCTAGATAATATTAAAAAGTGAGGATTTCAAGGCCCATAAAAATATGTTCTATATACTATTGAGGAAGAATGTATTTCTCAGCTCTTCTTCTAGTGCTTTTTCAATCTAGCTATTTGGGAATAATTCTAGAAGATCTAAAATTGACTCATTATCCATGCTACCTATCTAATCTATAGGTTGGCCACCCTCTATGGCTATCCTTTGAAGGTGGCCTAGGGGATGGGTCCTATTTACATCCTCTAGTAGTCATGGATTGAATTGAATGATCATATTTTTCAAGGTCATTAGTATCTTATCACATAAATATGATAGGCTTTGGTTTTAGTTAAGGAGGCAATTGGTGGTCAGTGTTTTATGGATGAAAGATTAGCTCCCTTTGATCTTCATATTTTAAAAATACTTGGGCTTTACTTTACTAACACATAAAGTATTATCATTTTCTCTAAGTGAGAGTTTTTACCACATAAAAATGCATCTTAGATTCTCCATCTTGTTCAAATGATCATTTTGAACTCCCCATTTCTTTTCTAATGCAAAGCAAGCTTGAAGATTGTCACTCTCTATGAAACTCTTCCACAAATCCTTTTTTTTATTTCTCTTATAATTTTTTTTTGGCTTATAATGCTTGATATGTTTGTCTTACTAGCATTGCTAAAAAGTGGCTCCCTTTATTCCATGTTTGTGGTAGTTTGGTAGGATCTCTATATTTTTCATGGAAATGGGATTGTGGAAAACTCTTGAAGGTTTTATGGTTTCTTGCCTTGCTTATGGCTCTAGTAATTTGAAAATCATTGTCTTGTAACATATTATGATTTCTTATTATGATTTTTTTTGGCTATATTTCTTAAATATTTTCACTAAAACAATTCATAAATACTCTCAAAGTAAACTAAAATAATTTTTTAAGTAAATAAAATAAAATAGTTTTTAGAGAAATAAAATAACCCAATATTAATATTTTTCTAGATAGATATATTTTGTCATTTTAATTCTAAATATAAATAAAAAACAAAACAAAGTCATTAATAAGATGTTTAAATAGCTACATGTACATTTAATTGACGAGTGTCAACTAATAATACTCTAGATCAAAAATTAAACATAAACTTATTAAGATGATTTTTTATTTTTTATTTTAAATTTCTCTAAAACTAATAATAACAATTGAACTGAAGAAACAAAATTAGCTTTTAAAATATATAATATGAATGTAGTGATATGAATCTGCCATAAAACTATTGTTAAATATAAGTATACAAATATTTTAAATAAAAATCATTTTAATTTTAAATAGTAAATATTTTTGGTACACGTCACAAGCACGTCAGATAGATGCCGGAACGTGAAAGTGACCTATCACGTGCTGCATGGAGCTTTTAATTTATCCGCACTTGTAATATGCCTACAGATTTTCTAGCTGGCATTTTTATCTTGTCTACAGATTTTTTCCCTTGTCCATTACAGCAAAAACGCGTGGCCTGCTGCACCACTAGGGAAAAAGTAGTGTTGGAGCCCTGTGGCACGATAGAAACGCTGCCTAAAGCCATGATGCTCCATCCGGCCTGGAATTTGACGGTTACCCTTGCCTGTCTGTTCATTTAAATACCTATCATTTTACGTTTTATAAAAAAATTTAACTGTCAAAAAAAAAATTTGAAGTATCTAAAAAAATCAATATATTAGTAATGTATGAAATATTATTTTATAAAATAATTATGTTAAAAAATTTAGAAATTTTAGAAACTATGCATGCACTCAATTAGTAAATCCAATTGCATATAATAAATTTTATTGATAATTAAATAATTATATATATGCAATCTACATTTTGACAATGCATAGAGTATTAGATTAAGAATAATTATATTGCACAATATGATTGTTTTTTCCATATATTTATTCTCTAATTTGTAAAATTGTATTACTATTTTGACTATAAATTAATTTATTGATTTCATATGTGTAAATATCATAAAAACACATTTAAATATCAATTTCAAACCTACCAAGAAATTGTTAAATAAAATTAAAATTAATTTAATGCTTGAATTGGTCTATCTAAAAACACATTTAAATATCAATTTCAAATCAAATCTAGTAAGAAATAATTATATAAAATTAAAAATAGTTCAATCGGCAAATTGATCTATCTAAAATCATATTTAAATATCAATTTCAAACCTATCCAGAAATAATTATATAAAATTAAAAATAGTTTAATCCTTATTCAACTCATTATCTAAAATTTCAAAATGCTCACCAATAAAACACAACTACTCTTTGAAAAAAATCAAATCTGAATCACTGTAAAATAAATGATGTTGAAAAAACAATGCTATAAAGTGAAATTAGCTCCTATTGTTCATTTTTTTTTATAGTTTAATCTTAAATTCATTTATCTAAAAACATAAACTACTTGTAAAAGGCAAACAAAATTTCAACATCTCACCAATAAAACCAAATGATCTATTGAAGAAAATCAAAGCTAAGAATCACTGTACACAAAATGCTATAAAATAAATCTTGTTGAAAAAAAATGCTATAAAATAAATTATTTGAAAATAAAATGAAAATTTGTGCTATGTTGTTATTCATAAGAATATCCTATATATATATATATTAAAAAACTGTAAAATTAGAAAATATTGATAATTAGAAATAAATCTTAAATCTTAAATTTATTGTTAATTGTAACAAGAAGTTTCTAAATTATGTAGAAAATAAATCTTGTTAAAATATTCAAAAAGTTAAAAATCAATTATATTCTATTTTGAAAAGATTTTCAATTAATATATATTTTTATAATAAATATTATAAATCATATATATTAATGTAAAGCAATGATGATTATTAGTAAAAAATTCAAAATCTTTAAAAAATTGGGAAGAACTATATTTAATCTTGAAAATATTCTTTTCTCAATAGATTTTGAATTAATAAATATATTTATAATAAATCATATATATTAATATAAAGTGAAATTAGAAAGAATTATTGCAATTTCCAATTATAAACTAATTTATATTTTTATCATAAACATTATTTTATCAAATTCCAGGCCTGTGCTCCATGGCTTCAACTCAATAATACTATGAATTTTGCTTGAAAAAGGAGGTCAATGGGAGAGAGGACACATTGAAAAAAGTATGATTTAGTGTATGATTATGGGTCTCATTTTTCTAGTGTACAAGTATGATTTAGTATATAATTATAGGTCTCACTTTTTTAGTGCACAAGTATGAGTCTCTCTTTTCATAATGACATGATTGTTGGAACTGATGAGCCCATCATCTACTATGGAATGTAGTGAATTGCATGATGAAATATGATGACATAATCGATAAAGAGTCATCGAAACTCTGTAAAAATACTCATAACTTCTATTAGATTAGAGAAATTTGTCTTTATCCAAAGTCTGTTGTCCATAAGAGTTTTATTGTCTTTCAACCTAGACAATACTTCATTTTTTGGATGTTGTGGAATAAAAGGAATTGAAAATAATCATCATTGAAGGTTCTCAATTACATGTTTCCTAAAGGTGAGATACTTAACATTGTCACACAAATGTCTCTACATACAAACCCAAGAAGTTGAGAATTTCTATAGTCTTGGTAATTTGAGAATTATTGTCAATGGTACTATCTTAGAATACAAATTTCAAAGAAATAAATTTAATTACTAGTACAATTAACTCCTATAATCATGTATGTAGTCACACAATATGTCAATTTATAGTTTGTGTGAATCATGTTATGGTTTCAATGAGTGTATTATCCACCTTTGAAACCATACCCATAAATTTCAATGTCTTGCATAATGGATTGAAACTATAATTTTTATACATGATATTTGTCTCATCAAAATATGCCCAAAAAACTATGTTATGTGATCACTCTCTGCTTTCAAAACCCATTTCCATAGAAAATAAATAAATTTATTGCTAGATTGAGTGATAAATTATATTTCTAAAATTTTGATATCTATTTATTAAGTATGAAAAAATTATTTGAAATTTATATTGTCAATGGACACCACTTACAAATATGGTGAGAGAACAATCATCTATTGTTAAAATAATTCTCCTTTATGCAACATTGACTACTTTGTTAAATTGTTGTTTATGATGGGTAGAAAAACACACCAATAGATTGAGAACATGAATCCTCCCTTAAAATGAATAAATTCCTAAAGATAATCGGTATCATTTATTTTGCTAAAAAAATCATAAAGGAGAAACAAAACTATTCCTATAATTAACAAGCTAATCAAAATCTAGTACAATGATCAAGAAATAAGAAGGCTCAACATCATCAAGACTATATATTTTAGTGGATATAAATAAAGATTACTATTTAAATTGATTTTAATCAGTCCATGATTAGGCCAAAAAAAGAACAAAAGGGGAGATGGCTAAAGGGATGAGAAGAATTAGAATACCATTTAAAATACCTAAAATATATTCACTAAGCTTGGTAGCTAAATCTAAAGCAAAAAATTTAGGTTGACATTGCATTTTAGATGCAATTGTAAATGTCTAATGAAAAAAATACAAATTGCATGAATATGCCATGCAAGTTTACATAAATTCCTTCCTAAGAATTCATCAAATTTGAAAAATTAAGAGTTATTAAATAAGATCCATAAATAAGTTAGGTAACATTAAGCTTGTAATTTACAATTATATTAATGTCTAATGAATACCTAGAGAAATTATATACAACTAAGCTTCTAATTCTATTTTTTATATAATTATCTTCGGCCATTAGGATAAGGAATAGAATCCATTAAATAAGAGAGCTTAGAAAGAAAAAATAAAATTAAATCCTATGATAGAATTTAAGATAAATTTAATTATTAAGGCAAAGAATTCTCCTTTTTATTAAAAATCTAAAGACAAGTACTCACAACTACCTGACACTTGTTATATTTAATCCTAATTATTTGTTTAATGTGCATTTAGTTTCATTAAAATTAAATTTGAAATGCTAAAAAGCAATGGTCAAATTTGGAATTATTATATTAAGAGAGTGTTTACGAATTTACTTATATAATAAGTTATAAGCATTTTATAGTAGTTGCAAGGTATAGATCATGTACATAGAAATTAAGATAAAGTTGATATATTTTATTATTTTATTTTATAAATAATTAAATTATAAATTTAATATAAATATCTTATATACATTTATCTATAAGATATTGAGATATATTTCTTGGTATTTTGTGTTTATTAGATAGATGCATTTAATATTTTTCATCTACAATTTAAATAATATATTTATTTCATATCTTCATATCTTAAATACATAACCACAACAATAATGCAAATTTTTTATTAAAAAATAAAGTATATATATATATATATATAAACACATAAAAAATTTACTTAACTTTTCAAAATAAGTTTTATTGATTTTAACTACTACAAATACACAAAAAATAGTTAACTTGATGGAAAAAATATTTTACCATAATTTTTTAAAACAATTAATTTTGAAGATATTTTTATAATACACTTGAAAGATCATTATAAAAAAATCAAATATTTCAAATCAAAACCTAACTAATAATTTTAGTTAAATAAAAAAAGAGACCTAATTTAACTCCAGGAAGTAGTCACACTAGTGGAAACTGATGTAAAAAATTTAATGCCCTATTCTACTATGATTTGTGATTCTATGTTTTAACATCATACACCATCCTCATATTGTGCATAGAATTCCTCAAACTTGTTATTTAAGCACATCAAAAAATTCTACATAGAATCCCTTTGAAGTGTTATCTAAATGCATCTAAATCTAAATATTTATAAAATAATTATTCTTTTTATATCATTATTAATACTCAATAGCTTGCACTCACCTAATTAACATACAAAAAAATATCATAAGTACTAAAATTATTACACATTAAATTAATTGGCATTTAACATTAATCAAATTATTTTCTAAAACAAAAAATATCAAAGCACATTTTCCTATTCGAAAATGGCACCCATAGGTAAAATGATTTAGTTAGTAGTATACCCTATAGCAAATGAAACTAATAATCCATTAAACGATGCATATAAAAAAATCCATTATTTTATATATTATATGTATTCTCTATACTCATGAAAATGAACTTGAACATTAACTTGAACCATACTAAACAATAAGAAGAGTTGATCTCCAAGGTCAAAGGTCTAGCATCACAAATTATATTGGTAATGAGTGTCACATAGTGATTAGTATCTATCTTTGAAATATTACAATAATAAAATTTGTTTTATTTTATGGAGGAATAAATCTATATTGTTGTTAAATAAGTTTTGTAATGTTCTTGAATTTATATTCTATTCATTTAGTGACATTGAAGTTAGGAAGAATCAATAGCTCATCATTGAAGTGTAGCTCAAATAATACTTGAAAAATAGTATCAATTATATCACACAAATTTATATTAGGTGGTGCATAGAAGAACTATTAGTTACTGATTACTAAGTGATTCCTTACTATAACATCTATTTTGATAAATTTTTTGTTGTTGTAAATGAGAATCGTAATGCCTTAAAAATGTTCTTGCATCAAAGGTTTCCTAGATCAATACTTAGAAATTGAATAATGATTTAATATAACAATATCCAATCATGCAAATACCTATAGAAAGTGTGTGTGTAACTAGATTTCTTTTGGTGCATCAATTAGAATGTGCCAATACAAATGATAATTAAAATTATTTGTAGATTATGTGTTATTAGGACAAATTCATTCAATGCCTAAAATACAAGGACATAGAAACATATCACACAAACTTGTCTTTGATAAAGTCATAACCCACTTTTTAGACTCTAACATTTATGACGAATAATTAATTTTTAATTTGATTAGTTTAATATGATAAATAGTAAGTATGAAAAATATTTAAGTGATTCAATATAATTAAATTCAATTAGATTGTAATATTATAAGGTTAATAAATTAAGTCAAAAATGACTAAGGTGATATAAAATAAAATAAATAAAATATTTATACCATCCAATATAATATATAGAATTAAAGTATAAAAATAAAAGGGAAATGAATAAATATTTTTTAATGAATTTCTAGAGTGAGAATTAAATTAATAATTTGAATTCATATTTTGGTGGACGTTGAGACAATTACCAAGAAGTGGAGGAGAATCTCATCATTTATAGTGGTGTAAGAACTATTTATGAAAGTGTATGAGGTGTAATAAAACATCTTTGACTAAAGGCAAGAAGTGGGTAGCCCTTTTTTTAACAAAAGGGGTTAATATTTCATCTTTTAAAGGGTAGTTTTAATCTTTTTGATGTTGGATGAAAATTCATTTTTGTTTACTATATTTTGAGGAAAATATGGAGGAAGATTATAACACATGGAATATTATTATATGGTATTTTTTTAAATGAAATGGGTAAAATCTTTATTAAGCTAGAAAATAGTACAAAACAAAGGAGAATAATAGACCCATCAAGGGCCAAGAACCTAAACTAGAGTCAGCAAGATACTCCCAAGAAACATCTCATATCTTCCATTACAAGATATTCGAAAACATATGAAAGATCCTCAAGAAGGTTGCTCCAGTCTTCCACATTCTAGGTCTCCATCTGCTCAAACACCCATTTAGGGTAAAAGCACAAAGTCATGTTACACTTTCAGCCAACTTATCAACAAAATTGAATTTAAGTATTTCTAACTAAAAGACAATTTTGGTCAAACATATGATCTAGTAAGAATCATTCTAGCTAAGTTAGATACTTCTACAAATTTTTCAACTAAAATTGTTGGCTAAAAATATATGGAGCACCACTTTCAGTCCAATTTACCAAAAAAAAAATTATTTGAAAAAATTGAAGTTTCAATAACTCCTAATAATGCATTTTTTAAAAAAAATATAAAAGTACCCTTTTGTAGATCCATAAGTGTAGTTTTCAAAAATTTATTTATTTTAATAGTTTAATTATTATTTATATTTTATTTTTTATTTTTACTAAAAGTAGGTTATGAGCACAAAATATTAGATTGATTACCATGCCAAGGGAAAATACTAAAAATTATTTTAAAAAATTTAGAAAATACGATGCACTAGATAAAAGAATCTTTTTCAAGATGGTATAATTTTTTTTTCATTTTAAATAAATATTTAATATGAAAGTTGACATCCAATGGAAACAACAATTTTTTGATTCACGCACCTTTTAATATTTATTTAAAAATATATATTAATCAAAATTGGAAAAAATAATATCCACGCACTAAACTTTCAAGTTATAAATACACATAAAAAATTTGAAAGAAAAAAAAATTACTATAAAAGGTTTGACATTTCATGCAACTTCATCTTTTAGCATTTTATCAACAACTAAATTATAGTGTTAATTTATTAAAAACTTGTTTAAAATAAATTTCTTTAAAAACCAAAAAAAAAAAAAAAACATAAGACATACTAAAAGATACATATTTTACTAGTTTACATCATTTGAAAATTCAAAAAATATATGCCACTTTTTAGCAATTCAACTTTAATAGTTGGATTAGTGTTGGCCACTTCTTTTATAAGTTGTGACACACTAAGCAGTCAAAGCTTAGTGTGTGACACTTAAGCCCAGGCATCAAAAACATAACAAATATGAAATGTGGAGAAGAGATAATGAGACATGCAGGGCTTAAATTTGATGGTTGACCTTTCCTGTCAACAAATTTTTTAATGATGATTATCTATTCAAAGGCGCCCTTCAAACATTATGATATACCTTAGTGTAAGTAAAATTATATATAAATAATATATATATCATTATAATTCTGTATAAATTTTGACAGTCTATCCAAAATCTCTCCTTTCATCTGATACAATCTGTAGTGCTCTCCATTTGCATTGTCTTTGAAATGAATTTCAACTCGTTGTGAGGTCAGGTATTGTTGGACTTTGAGTGCATTTGATTTATTCTGGTCGATAAATGTTCTTGATCAAATTACAATATTTAAATAGGATTATAAAGTTAAAAAGGTATTGTGGATAATTAAAAGAAAATAAAAAAATTAAATAAATTAGAGGTTAAGAAAGAATAAAATTACACTATTAATAGAAGTAAATAAAATAGAATATTGAAAGTTAATTATTATATTGAATATAATATAAATTTATAATAAAATACGTAGATAATAGTAATATAATAAATTATTTAACTGTAATGGAAGTTAGTATTGCAAATAATTTGAGAAAATTTTTAGATATTGGAAATGAAAGCTGAAAATGCATTGGTTAAAATAAAGTAATTTTTATGAAGGTGTTGGCAGTTACGGTTGTGCAGGAGTGTTAGTTTGTAACGACCTTGCATGGGAGGATTTTTATTTTATTCTGTTTTGGGGCGTTGAAAAAAAAAAAGAGGGAGGAAAGAAATAGAAAAAAGAGGTATTGGGCTAAGAGAGGAGGAGAGGAATAGCGAACAGAGATAGGATGATTGGAATGCACCCCATGCCATGGACAACAGTTCAGCAGTATTGCCTCCGAGTACTTTCTTTCCTTCTTTGGAACTTATAGTGGGCTTAATTATTTAATATATGTGAGTTATCTTTTTGTTAAATTGATCTTTTTGTATCGAGGGTTTGTGATAAGGGTTACTGTTACACGCTGCATTCGTCCTGTAAACTTTTCCGCACCTTGAACACAAGGACATGTTCCAGTATGCTTCATTAATTCAAAGGTTTTGAGATCTCCCCTATGAAACCCATTTTGTGCAAGTTCTTAATGCTGGGTTACTCGTTAATTTTTTTGTATGGAATTCAATGCTATGTATTGCACCTTATTTTTTCCCTGTCTTGGGCCTAATCCTCACATCCAATTTGCAGATTATGTCTGCACACATTATGTTATCTTTCTCTATCTTTGCTATTATGTTGATGACAACAAATTTCATGCATTGATCTCCGTATCTTTTCCTGCACTTCGAGCCAATCTTCTAGTTGTATCCCCTTTCTTTTGTCTTGCAGCTTTTGCTCTTCTTTAGTCATTACCTGATAATCAGAGCATAGGTTGTCCTAGAGATGCCTGATTTGCCTTCCATTTTGTGCATAACCTGTATTTGGAGCTTTCAGTGAGGCCATATTTCTTTGAGGCGAATGGCCAATAGTTCGCATGCCTTGTCTATTGATTCCTCATATAGCATGTGTAGCTTGAACTGTACTTTATATCTAATCTTCCTCCTAATCATTTATAGTTGTGTATTATCTGTGTAATTCCCTCAATCTGAACGCATACATTGAAGTAAAGAATTTGTATTAGCAAAGACTTGGGTAATTTAGGAAATGGCAGATTTTAGAAAATTACTTTTAAGGTATCATAAGCTAGATCTCAAATGAATATAGGCTTCAAACTGATGTTTCATTGGCAATTTGTCTTAGTAGAAACACTTGATCATAGAAGTCTGAGGAGGTAAAGTAGCCTTCCAGCTTGGTGGGCAACCTGCCACATCTGATGTACTTGAAAATAGAGCGTTGCAGAGGTTTAAATATTCTTTCTATTTTGTTGTCAATCTGTCTTAGCCTCACTTGAGCTTAATAGAAAGTTTAAAGGGTTAAAGGTTTTCTTTGATATCCTGTCTCAGCCGCAGCCCATGAATTTAGTTGGGAGTTTAAAAGTTCTAACAACCTGCCTAAATTCTGCTGGCGATCTATCATAGTTGTTGCACTTGAAAATAAAACATTGTCCATTACTAGCATATAAAAGATCTTCCGTTGATCGTAGTGAAGTTTAATTGCCAAACTGGCGCGTCTCTGGAAACTCGCCACCAATCAGACATGCATTAAGTTCAGAAAAGAAGGTTGAACATTATTTTTCCTCCTCACAAGCCACGGATTTGCACCTCACCTTTCTCCTTCCCTTATGACTGGTAGATAACATTTTGAGTTTGTTAATAATGCAAGTAGACAGCGATATTTCCAAATTCCAATATTCACTTTTTGGCATACCTGGCATCTTGTCACAATTTCTGCATTTAGAGTTGAGGCATTGTATAGAATTAAATAGCCTTCCTGAAACCATTGACATCATGTCTCGGCCGTCGCACTTGTACGTCTTAGGAAGTTTAAAGGGTCTGAATAATCCTTCCAATGTCATTGTTAACCAGTCTGTTGTAGCACTTTGAATTGTTGTTTGAATGTCTTTGTTTACATGTATATATATATATGGGGCTAATTCATAGAATATTTTATATAACTTCTTTTTATCTTGCTGGTTAAATGCTTGTATTGATAATTCATTTTAAGGTGAATTTGTTGTATTCTCAATTAGTGGAATTAGAAACTTAAAATTTCTAGAGGATTGCTTCAGTAGTAATGCAGATGGTTATAGGTGAGTTAAAAAAAAAAAAAAAGGTATTAGCTCTATTTATTTATTTGGAATATTTCTAAAGAAGTAAATTGATGAAATGTCTTTATATGCATATATGATTGCCTATAGTGGTAGGTTATTGTCTCTACGATTTCTTCAGTTTGATTTAAATGATGCCTCAATAATGGAAGAGATAAGATATAAAGGAAACCTTAAATGTTAGTATAATGTAATCACTCTTTGTGGAGTAGTAAAAAGGTAGTCTATTAAATATAGTCTTTTAGGTGAGTAGGTCATTGAGAAATTGATAGATTATTTAACTTAGAACACTTTGAGTTGTTGGTGATTACTTAGTATTTTATATGTGGAAGATAAAGTTAGACAAAATTGATTACTTATTTATTTCAAATTAACGAATAACAAAGGTAAAAATATTAAGCGAGATAATGATGTCACTTTAGAGAATAAGAATTTCGTAAAATGGTTGAAAGGATGTTTTAAATTTTCCTGTTACATTAGTATGCTACCTTGAAATACGTTATCTTTGAATGGGGGCTTCGTCCTTAGTTGACTTATAGTCGAATAGATAATAAATGTGTTATTTGATGTTTATTGCTTTGATTTGTTAGTGATAATTTTAATGTCCCTTATGATCTATTATTTGAATATGCTAACAAAATTTATCCTTTTTGTACGAATATGTATATAGGATTAATTGGAAATTATGTTTTATAGAGATTCTTTAGTAATGATTCTTTAGTAGGGTGCTTATAAGGTATGGGAATTATTCTTTAAGACTTTG
Source organism: Sequoia sempervirens (assembly GCA_007258455.2). Lineage (NCBI taxonomy): Eukaryota > Viridiplantae > Streptophyta > Pinopsida > Cupressales > Cupressaceae > Sequoia > Sequoia sempervirens. The sequence goes on along the minus strand of VDFB02193867.1, from coordinate 509,310,807 downwards.
TAATTAATGTGTTTATATTCAGAAAATGATTTATTTATAGGAGTTAGAAAATTAGATTTGTTAGATAGTAAGTTGGAGAGTTATGTGATATGTTATTGAGTAAGTTAGTAAAGTGATTAGAGAGAGTTTACTTATGTTAATTTTTGATAATTTGGGTAACATTGATAGATTAGTTTATTCTTAATTTGATTAGTTTCAAGTGGAATAGTTAACTTAGAAATAATGAAAAGTAGAGTTTTGTATGTTGTTGATGTAGATAATATTAGTGATAAGGATTATTATTCTGTTTAGGTGGGAGAATTGATTTATAAGGTAAATGGAAGTAAATGCAATTGAAAACTTTAAATAGTTGGGCATTACGATAAAGGCTAGTGAATGCTTGTAGATTTGATAAATGTTTTGATTAATTATATTTAGTTAAATAAAGGGTTTATGTAAATGAATAAAATTAGATGATCTCTTCTAAGTCAATTTCCCTCATATTCTTTTAATAGTTGATTTGTGGGGTTTCTATAAGAACAGTTCTAGAAAATACTTGTGATTGATATCAGGATCAAATTGTTGGTTTGAGTGGGTTGATCTTCGAAGGGAGATTGTTGTTATAATGTGTAAATTGGAATATATTTGTGTTTGGAAGAGTATACTTTGATTAGTGTCTTATGGCCTAAACCATTAAATTTTATTTTCACTTTGCAATATTGTGCTATCCTTAAATGTTGGAAATGATTGATCTATAAAATAATGTTCTTTTTAGAATGTTTCAAGTTACTTCTTATTGAATGAATGGATATATTATTAGAATGTGTGGTTTTATGGATTCTTTTGATGTGACTTTTCATGAGTTGATTTTGATTTGGGAATTTTCTCTCAATGAATGTATGTTGCTATTCGTTGGGAACCAGTATGTGTTCTTTTGTTCTTTACCTAAGTGGTAAATTGGTTAATGTTAACTTTGTCATGATTGATGGTTCTACTTGATGAGTCAAATTGAAAAGTTCTTTGAATTATGGGTATTCCAAGAGGAGAAAATAGAGGTTTCCCTTGGATTCTCGATTTAGTTCGTATCGAAGTTGTTGGTGTTGTTGAGTGGAGTTGTTGATCTTATTTTGGTGTATTTTCTCATTATATTTATATTGGAAATAGTTCTTTGAGGTCTTGCAATTATTGCTGTCAGTTCTTTGATGGGGAAACCCTAGTGTAACTTTATGAGAATCTTCCAGAGGTTTATTTTACTATTGGTTAATGTTCCTCCTTTTATGTGCCCTTGTTGTGGCAAGTGTTTTGGTTTCATGTTTTTGAAAGGGTTGTACATGAATCGTTGAGATTTTGATTATGTATTTATGGCAAGATGGGTAATGCCTTGCATGCTTCTCTGTTGTGATCTAATGTACTTGTTATGTTGTACAACCCTTGGATTTGGTTTTTATGTTTTGAGTGTCTAGAGTGGGAGTGGCTCTAAGTGGGTGGTCGGTGCACAAAGGGGCGCCAGGATAGCCCTCGTTAGAGTGAAATTAAAAAGTGATAATTTAAATAATTAATTAGGGGGTGGGTAGAATCACATTAAAAAGATAATTGATGCCTCATCCGCCTTTGAGTGCTACCACAGACTAAAGGGGATTGAGAAGGCCATGGTTGGCAAGATCGTTGCCTTGTCTTCATGAAAGGTTAACGGTTCCACATGAGCAACCCTATGGAGCGGTACCTTGCGTTAGTGGTAGCCTGGATAATCCATGTTAAGCCATGCGATGACACTCTCCTCTAACACTCCTTCTTATGTTGTTTCTTTGGAAATCCTCTGGAAGTGGGTCTTTGTCTTGAATTGATGGATCATAATTGTTTGAAATGATTTATAATTTTACCCTATTTTATCTATGGTGTATTTTGTGGTCTTGTATTAATCTTGTGGATGTTTGGGTTTTGACCTTGTACTCTTATGGTACTCTGATATGATGTTATTGTATTGTATCATTGCGATTACAAATTGTGATATGTTTATTAATTCAGCTTGATTTGGAAGTGTTTTATGATCTTCCTTTGGATTACTTGTTTACTGGTCATTGCTTTGAGTTATATGATGAGTTTTATGACTCTTGGATGTGGTTGGATTGTTTCATTATAATTTCTGATTGTTATGATACTTTTGTATGACGTTGAGTCTTGTGGTTCTCTGTTGGATGTTCTTGGTTGAGGTCTCTTTCTTGTTAGCTCCTAGCACGGGGGGTGGGTCTTCAGACTCACATGGTCAGGTGGAATGTGCTAAGCACCCCATTGGGTCCCCAGTCAAGGATCGAGAGGTGCGGATTGGTGTTGTTGCAGCGACTCCAGAGTTGTATTTATCTTGGAGCCAGTTATGATACTTGTATTCATCTATTCATTTGTATCATGTTATCTTGTTGTATGGTTTCCGTTCATGATTGGAAACACTTTTGTATCATTGTACTTCTTAAACATTGTACTGTAATGAAATGTTAAACTTGGGGTGGATTTTGATCATGGTAGTTGTTATTCAATGTGTTATGTAATCATGCATATGTTGTATTTATGTGCAGATGGCTTCTTATCAATGAATTTTTCATGTATGTGTTATATTTGTTATTGTTAATGATTATATCTTTGGATTTTATTCTTTATTGATGTTGTATGGATCTAAGTCGTGTAATGACTCTTTGTGTACCCCAAGGGATGTATGTGTCAATGAATCTATTTAATTGAAATTCATGTTATGACTTAATGTGTATTACATGTATGTTATGTTTATTTTTTTTAAAAAAATTTGTGCTGTAATTATTGTGTAATTGTCCTTTGGGGTTCGCACGGCGGGGCGTTACACAATCTTCTTAAAAATTTGATTTTGGGCACGATGAAATGTGGTAGATGGACTCAGCAAATAGTTTTAATCGATGGACAACAAATAAGAAAACTTCAATTTAGTTTCAACTGACTAAATACGTGGGAGATAACTATGGAGACGTGCTGGAAATTAAACCATTTCAACACTCCCCTTAATTTCCACAATTTAACAACTTCAACATCAATTATTCCCAAATTTTCTCTTAGATGCTCAAAGTTCAACATCTAGCAATTTGGAGGGTCCAGCTGATCTCAATTATCCATGTTTCTCTCTTATCTTAAAATATGTAAAAGATAAAAGTAAGAAACAACACAATTAGGAAATGATTTTTTTTTAGTTAAAGGTAATCTTTATATTAGTGGGAGTAGATATATAGGATGAAAACTACTAACAACAAAAGATAATATATGATAAAATAAATTCACTAAATAATACACTTTAACAAAATCAATTCTTGAGAATGAGGGATTTTTATAATTCCATATACATTTTCCAATGCCATGTCATAATGGAGTAAATAGTAGAAATGAAAAGTTGTAACACTAAATAATGATATAGACAAAGGTTGACTCAAAAATAATATACCTTAACCAAATCTTGGGGAATTTTGCTTCCTTAGATTGGTCCCATGTTACAACTTATTGACACATTTTTTCAATGTTATGTCATTGTGAAATATATATTAAGATTAAAATTTCCTAAAATTGAATGATAACCAATAACATATAACAAAAACTAGCCAACTAAATAATATAATTATCATAACCTATATGTGAGAATGTGGACTTCTTTTACTGCTTGTCTTAATAATATTTTATTAGCACATTTTATAATGTGATTTCTTACTTGGATGATTATGCTTGGAATTTCTATATAATATGCTTAACATTTCATGTTATTTTTCAATTTTCCTTAGATACTTTTTCCTTCTCCCATGGATGATGATCCTATGTGATTCTATTAAAATCCTTATTATATAGGATTATGTCTTATATAGGAAGACATCTCCATATTGAGGTAATGAATATATGAAGGTTGTTGGAATTATATATATGATATGAGTGGTGTGTGTGAATGTTTACATTATTTAATAAGTTATGTTAGAATCCACCACACTAATATTTAATCTATCACATATGTTTTTATTCTCCTTATTATTCATCACACTAGGGTAAAATATAACATTAACATAGAAATAACTTAGATCTTTGGTCCACACTTAAATAACAATATTTGGTGTTAAATTCATCAAAGAACTCAAGCCTCTAGGATTACCTAAAAGAAATCCTTCCAAAAGAGAGAAAAAAAATGAAAAAGATTTCTTGATTATGGACATAGTGGATTTGATTAAACCCCAATATGGTTACTATCACATCCATGTCTACAATGTCCATGTAGGAAAACCTAGGTGTTGAAAGAAACAATTGAGAGGGACAAGATACAAAGTGCCAATATGGGAATAATGTGAAAGTATGAACACCTATTAATTTTGGTGAGATTGGCAATGGAGGTGGCATGTGAACCCATTAAATTCTTAAAAAAAATTCAAGAGAAGGTAGTGTGTAGGTGAAAATAATAAAAAGAAATATGCCAAAGTGATTGCAAGTGTCAACAACTCAGCAAAGGAGGCTGACAAAAAAATTAAATGGGCATGGTGTAGGTGTGTTTTGAAGGATCTGCATAGTCAAATAATCATGGTGTAGATGAATGAAAGGGGTAAAATGGCATGTCCCGTGGGAAATGGGAGGTTAGACTTAAAACCACATGACCTCTCTAATTTTAGATTCAATATTTGTTTTGGGAGGAGGAATCACATGAGAATGAAAGGGAACTAAGTTGCATAGGTGTCTAGGATGAGAGAGACGATAAATTCATAGCCATGTATGATGGAGGTTGTGTAGAGAGAAGGATATTTACAACCCTTCTCAAATATTTAGCTTATATGTTCTATTTTGGGAAGAAAAAATGTGGGAAAATAGGAAGAATGGTTAGAGAAAGGCGATGTAGAGGAATGACAATAAAAATGGAAGCCTAAAGGGGGGGTAAAATTGTTGAATGGGATAATTATTTTATGTGAACTAGGATACATTCGATGCCATACTCTACCGGTCATCACTCCATAAAACTAGAGAACATGAGTAAGAAGAAGAGGCATGTCGAGTCATGATGAATCTAGGGAAGGCAATCTGCAAACTAGGAATGGTGTTGAGGTGACTTCCCAGTATGTCACACCCTCATTATCAAGTATTTTTTATCATAGAACCAAAATCCATAACCCTTGATATTATCCTGTGTATGCAAGAGTTCAATTTTCAAAGTCAGAGAACAAATTTGCAAAAAATGGGGGTACCTATGGATTTACTACATCGACATATGCAAGATAAGTCTTCAACAAGATAAGTAGTTTATTTTATACACTACCACTTCATTCTCCTTTTTATTCATTGCTTAAATTGGACTATACATATTTCTATATGCTATAGAATAGTCTGAATAGAATGTTTAAAAAGGATACCTATGTAGCTCATACATATTGGTCAATAATCAAGAATCTCATCATGATAGTTGAAATAGCTACAAATATAATTTACAATAATCAAAAGAAAACTTGCATGGTCTTTAGACTAAATTACGATGAAGCAACCATGCTAAACCTATCTTCCATCTCCTCACAACAAGTTTTTGTTAATGGCTGAACAAGTCTTGAGAAATGTCATGTAGCATTTTATGCATCCAATATTTTGATATTTGAGACAAGGGATAAGAAAAATATTATAGCATATATGAATAAGGAAATTCATATGTTCACTTGGATAGATTAGGGAACACTTGATATCCCTATGTTCTTAACAATAATATGTGAATGTATGTGTAAATTAAGAAGACATTTTATGGTGTTAAACGAAAAAATTATATAGGCCCTTGCTCCTTAAAATTGATGCTAGTATTTATGAATTGAACATTAATGAATAAAATAATGTAATTAAATGGCTTGCTACTATTACTTAATAAGAGAAATGGGGGGAAATACACTTAAATAAATATAACCATTTTGAGTAGTTGGGAGGTTTAATCTAATTTCCTTAAAGTATATTACATGAAAATGGTAGAAGGAGCTATGTCATAGGATTATGTAGCTCTCTTCTAGAAAGATGTAAGTGGTACAGATGTGCTATTTTGTATAATAAAATCATTATGGTTATAAAATAGATTATATGAATAAAATTTCAAGTACTTAATCATATGACTTGATGTCTTCATGATCTTAGGCATGTAATAGATATGTGTTAATCAAGATTAAGAATGATCTTACTATTAATTATATTAATGAGTGTACTTTTCATCTGATATTCTACTTGTTATTAAATTTTGAATGGTCTTAATTATGACTTCATTGATCATGCTCAAAGCCTATTTATAACTAGGGTGATATTTCCCTTAATGTTCAAATCATGATTAGATGACCTTGTTCGTAGGATTTGTAGACATAGAAAATATACTGATTGATATTGTGCATCTGCTCCCAACTACAAACATCGTTTCATCCTAAATCATCCCTCGGTCTAACCATTTAATCAAATATCCTTATATGATAAATTCATCAATATTCCTCTCTTAATTGAATAAATCACTTTATCTAATTAATTCAATCCTTTTTGTTAATTAAATCAATCCATTTGATCTAATTATCCCTATTTGATTAAATAATTAGTTTTATTTGATTAAATATCTAAATTATATCCATTAAATTAAATAAATCAAAACTTTATTTAATTTAATCTAACACCATATATTTTAATTAAATAAATCAAAATCCTTATTTAATTAATCTCTTATCATATTCCTCTTTTATTTGATTTAAATAAATCCATAAATTTGAATCAAGTAGGTGTAACGCCTCGTCGTGGGAACCCCAAAGGACAATTAAACAATAAACACAACACAATTTTTATTTTTTTAATGTAAACATAACATACATGTAATACATATTAAATCATAACATGAATTTCATTTAAGTAGATTCATTAGCACATACATCCCTTGGGGTACATGAGGAGTCATTACGAGACTGAGATCCACACAATGACAATAATAAGAACCAAAGATATAAACATTAACAAAGTAAATATTAATAAATATAACACATACAAAATAAAGCATTGAAAAGAAACCATTTGAGTACACAAATACAACATATGCATAATTAACTTAACACATTGAATTACAATTGCCATGGCCAATAACCACACCAAGTTATCATTACATTGCAGTACAACCCCCAAGAGGTATAATGATACAAAAGTGTTTCCAAACATAAATGGAAACCATACACAAGATAACATGATACAAATAAATAGATGAAAACTGGCTCCCAGACAGATACAACTCTGGATTCGTTGCAACAGCACCAATCCGCACCTCCCGATCCTGGACTGGGGACCCAATAGGGTGCTTAGCACATTCCACCCAACCATGTGAGTCTGAAGACCCACCCCCCATGCTAAAGGGGCTGACAAGAAAGATTCCTCAACCAAGAACATCCAAACACGGAAACCACAAGACTCCACAACATACAAAAGTATCATAAAACTCAAGGATTACAAAGACATAATCAACAACAACCAAGAGTCATTAAAATAACTTAAAATCATACATCTCATCACATAAATCAAAGCAATGACCACTAACAAGTAACCAAAGGATGATCATGAAACACTTCCAAATCAACTGAATTAATAAGTTACATAATACAATTCCAAATTGCAATTAAACAACACAATAGCATCATATCATAGTATCATAAGATACAAGATCGTAAATCAAATATAAATGAGATCATACAAGACCACAAAACATACTAAAGATGTATTAAAACAATAATCATAAATCAATTTAAATCAATTCAAACAACAATCTAAACCAACTCCCATAACATACTTCCAGAGGAACACAATAAAGTAAAACACATGGGAAACTAGGGAAGAGTGTCATCGCATAGCCTACATGGGTTCTCCTGGCCCTTCCTCCAAACTGAGGCGTCGGCCCCCATCTATGGATCTCCTGGCCCTTCCTCCTACTTGAGGCGCCGGTACCATAGGGTAGCTCATGCGGAGCCGATAACCTCTCATGAGGATGAGGTTACGACCTTGCCAACCACGGCCTTCTCAGCCTTCCATTAGTATGCAGAAGCACTAATGAAGATGAGGCATCCATTTTTTTTAAATCTTATTATGATATTACTACCCAACCCTCCTAAGTTAATTATTAGGTTTTCACTTGATTACCAACTCACTCGTGGGTTCTCCTGTGCTCTTCCCCTTACACGAGGCGCCGGCCCCCACGAGGAGACACTCTCCCTAGAAACCCAACAACATAAAAAACCAAGGGTTGTACCATCATAATTTGAACCAAGAATCACAATAGAGAAGCATGCGAGGCATTACCCATCTCGCTCCAAATACATAATCAAAGTCTCAACAATTCACGTACAACCCTTGCTCAAAATCATGAAACCAAAACACTTGCCACATCAAGGGCACATAAAGAGAGAGAACATCAAAAGTCAATCATCTCAAGCCTCTAGAAGCCAACAGAATGAAAACCCACAAACAAGGGTAAAGTGAAGCAACATGAGTATTTCTCAATAATTCCAACGCAAGGATAAAATTTCCTCAAATATGAGAGTAACTCAGAAAAGCCATAAAAGAGAGAAGATTCATCAAGACCCATCCATAATCAAGAATGGTGTCACCTCAAATAGGAAAACGCAAAAGAAAATCAACCTTTAATTCAACGAAATCACTTAAAGAAACCAAAAGCCACCAACTAGGCATTCCATGGGAGACCTCAATTTTCTCCTCACAAGAACCCCCTTATGATGGTACGCAAATCACCTTCATAAAAACAACAACATAGCAATGACAACAATAATTGCAAGGCCACAAGACTAATTGCGATTCAAATATAATGAGAGAATACATCAAAATAAGATCAACAACTCCATTCAAACAACATCAACAACTTCGATACGAACTAAATCGGAAATCCAAGGGAGACCTCTATTTCCTCCTCTCAGGATACCCAACCATACATTACACAACAATCTTACAATTGACTCAAAGCGACTCAAACAAAGTCAATGACTAATACAATAGAACGACCAACCAATGCACAAACTTAATACAAAAATTGGTCCACTCAAATAAAGAAATCAATCCAACACTGGCATCCTGTATAACTATCCCTATAAAATACTTAAAATCAACCACTAAGAGAGATCAACATTTAGAAGTTCACATAATTTTACTTACATAATGCAAGCACACATTTGAACAAGGCACCTATAACATGCAAAACTCCACTTTTCCAATATTTCCAATTTAACTATTCTACTTGGAACTAACCAAATTAAGAATAAACTAATCTATCAATATTTACACAAATTATCAAAAATATGACATAAAGAAATCTCCCTCTATATAACTCTCCAACTTAACTACATAAAAATTTAATTTATTCTCTTTTTCTAATTTAATTTCAACCATGTTTATCTACCTTACCACATAATTATAAAGCACAAGTTATTCTATTTCTAACACTATAATTCAACCCATGTATACATTTATATAACAATAACTTATTACCAACACCATTTAGAACATATAAAGATCCCCTCAAAATCAAATCAACTCCAGAGGAAACTACATTGAAATGGACTCACGAAAGATATTCAACCTTTAATTAACTCATACAATCCAATTGATAAATTTCCAAGAACGTTTATTACACTTTATCTTTCCAATTAGTTAAACACAATAATAATTTAATTTCCTCCTATTTACTTACATTTCCATATTCGAATATCCCAAATTATTTTATTATATTTTAGTTTTAAAAGAACATAAATAAATAACACAATTTACTTTTTCCTAATTTAAAGTAACTTCTATAATTATTAAAAGAGATAAAATCTAAGAGAATATGTATACTTCTCTCTTAAAAAACAAAACCAAAATTCCATCTTAACTTTCTACTTTATTATAAAGCCATCCTTTATAAGATCAAAGAAAAGAGAGAGAACTTAATAAGCTACGAAGGAAATTTAAAGCTAAACTTTTTAAGGACTTTCTTTTTGCGCAGACCATGCAGTGAAGCTATCAGTTGACCAATAGAATAAAGCAGACTACCCTAAATGCATGATGGTGAGCCAAAGAATTGCAAAGGCAACGACAGAGGTGAAAACAAGATATCTATGCAAAAATATAGAAGAAAAAATGGGTTGGTAGATGAAGATGAGAGAGACAGGTTGACAATGATATAAGGGAGAATATTTAAAATTTTAACTTCCTATTAAGGTCAAGTACCGCAGCAGAGATAGGTTGACAAAGAAATTAGAGGGATTATATAAATCTATACACCCTACCATGTTCAAATACGCCACTGACATGATATCAATGAAACCAATGAGATTATTAAATTTACACCTCCTTTGCAAGTCTAAATTTTGCAGCTGAGATGGGTTGCCAATGGTTTCAGGGAGACTATTTAAATTTATCCACGATCCAAAGTTTAAACACTGCAGCTGTGGTAGGTTGCCAATGGTATCAGGGAGATTATATAGATTTAGATTACCAGACTATGCGAAGGAGCTCATCTAAACACTGTATCCAATAACATCAATTTCTCCCAGCTTCGACTGAACGGAGGTAATTGGCAAAGGCTTGAAACATTGCGCAGACCAAGAGAATTAAATAATCTGCTCATTGGTCCTCAATTTCTTCACTTGAACAATCTGCTCATTGACGGCATCAGAGAAGACACATGAACCAAGCTTCCTCCAAGTTTGAGATGGTTACGGTTGCAAAAACGTGAGAAGCCATTTTCCTTCAGTTTTGACAGGTTGAAAAGTATATAAGAAAGTGAATACATGAATTTGGAAATATCGCCATCTACTTGCATTATTGTCAAATCTCAAATATTATCAGCAAGGCTGAAGGGAAAGAGAAAGGTGAGGTGCAAATACGTGACTCAAGAGTAGGAGAATAATGTACAACTCTTCCTTTTTTGAACTTTACACAGTTCTATTTGGCAGCGAGTTTTCCAGAGACGCGTTCAATCTAAAATTGGGAAGATAAACTTCACCACGGTCAAAGGTAAACTCCCTATCATGTTAGTATACTAACAATAATTATTTTCAAGTGCTGCAACTATGATAGATTAACAAAAGAAGATAACCCGAGATGAAGAAGGGGCATCCATCGAAGTATAACAACAACATTATGAAGTTTCGAGTGCCCAAGAAGATATACAAGATAACGAGGAAGCATTCTCTTGATTTTACTGTCATAAGGTACCGACCTCAGGAAGAAGAGGCTAATTGGCCAAGACATCCATTAACGACCCAATACCTCTACAAACGAACCTTAACTCAGGAGATCTAAATGGAGTGAGTTAGAGTTTATAAGGAGACTGCTTGAAGGCTATCATTAAACATTCTATGATGTCTTCTATCTCCAATTAATTTCATGCAAATGCGTTGGCTGGAATAAGGTCATTTTCATCTTAATAGAGGATATTTAGAATGATAAAACAAATATTACTCAAATCCATTACTTGTGATGTAAATTTCCTCGGACAGGAAATACAAAGAAAAGGATAGGCATCAAATGCAAAAGAGGATTGATGATAAAAGATTAAGTGTTGAAGTCAACTTGCTGATACTAAAGATTCAAGGTAACATATGCAATGCAGTCTAGTTAACATCTTAATTGGATTAAAAAGTTTCCTCGAAATGCATGTTAAAATTAGCTTAAGGGTAGAGAAACATACATGCTAAAATGATTGTCAGGTATAGAGCTCAATCCTTCGACAGGTATGTCTATGTAGTGCTCCCATGATTGTGTTCATCCTATATTTCAAATGAGACCTGCTACTTCACGGTTGATTTGTGACAGAGGCTAGAACTCCCTCCAACAAAATTTCAGTAAACCCCAATTCAGCAACCGACTCATTATCTTGAAAGGGAACTAATTTTTCCTTCGATTGTGCAAAGATTGAAAACATATTGTCTCCCCCCCCCCCGAGTTGCCTCTTCCATTCTAATTTATGAGTTTCAATGATTGAAAACTTTGCTAGGAAGGTGATGAGACAAAGGAAGATAAAGTGTAAACCAACTTTTCCAACTTCTCTTGTCTTTTACTCTTCCCAAAAAAAATGATGCTTTATTATTATTTATTTATTTAGCAATAAACAATTCTTTTCCTTGCTTTAATCCTTATTCAAACTTGAGTTTAAATATCTCATCTATGTTAATTCTTAATTTTAAATTTCTTAATTAAATTCACTCAATAATTATTTTTATTAAATTCATTTAGTTACAATTTCTTTCATCTTAAAATAAGAAATTTTCACTGATAATACAATTAATATTTATTATTAAATCTAGCTCTTTATTTGATCCCAAACCAGATCAAGTGACCTTAAAAATTAGATTAATTTGATAAATTATTTCTAGTCATAAGATTAGTGATATTGTCTAATATAAAAGTCAAATTAAATGATGCAATCCAGAAGTCCTCATGACCTAGCAAATTACCACCCACAAGTAACAAGAGAAAATGACATGGTCACCAAACAACTAACTTCCTCAATTTCAAGAATGACCAAAACGGAGGGGTATTATAGTAGGTCACATCATCTAACCTATTATCATATTCCTCTCTCATTAAATTAATTAACCCTTGATTAAATTAATTCTAAATCATGTCCCATCCTCTAGATTTTGCAAGTAAGACATGAAAATAGATTTAATTCATTTATTAAATCTCTTTTTTTCCTCACAAGGCATCTTTTGGAATATTCTCCAAATTTAAATTCAAAAATTCCAAGTCAACATGTACATCCAACAAGGAAATAACTTCATTTTACATGTCCTTTGCATTGATCCAAGTGGAATTAATTGCATTTTCCCTTCCCTCTTGCAAGTCATTTCAACAAATTTGAAATTCAAAAATATGCATTTATTGCCACAATCCCCAAATCTTGCACATCCTTCATCCACTCATAGATTGACAAGTGGCATCATGCCATTGGATTAATGTTAGTCCCACATTGCTCAAATTTGGACATTCATCCATCTTTTCATTCTATAAATAAAGAGCTCATATCCTCATTTGAGGATCCACAAATTATGCAAAATTATTATGCTAAAATATTTGACCATTTCTATCCATCACCATTGAGTTCTTAGCTAGTTTTTTTGTATATTTTGGCTTGGAGTTCTCATTCTTCATCAACAAAGTGGATCAAATCTCTTCAACACATCAATCTTGCATCATAGGAATTAGGAAAGGGCCAATTTTCACATCAAATTGGAATCAATTCCCCCATGGGATCATGATTTTTCACATTTAAATTAGGATTCAATCTATTTTGTTGTTTTCATTGTGTTCTTCATTGTTTATTTTCCTAATTTTAAGTTTTTAAATGGATTTCATGGGGAATTCTTGTTTTATCTTGCAATCTCTTGTTTGACTTGTTTGTACTCTTGATGTTTTGTAGGTACTAGGATTGGGGGTCAAAAATTTTGGCACTAGAAGGAGGGCTAGATATCATTCTTTATCATCTTTTCTTAGAATTTCCACATTTTTGTTCATACATAGAAAAATTCCAATGAGCTGGGAGATCGGTGTCATTGTTTTGGCACCATTGTCTCTTCAACATTGCTATATAGCACTACGGGAAACTAAAAGTGTGACACTGGACTCATCCCACCAAAAAATTTGAATTATAAACTCTGCCACTTGACTGGTTAACTCGTAGGAACTTTAAAAAAAAAAACCCAAACTATGATGCTAGAAAAAAACTGCGACGCAGTTGAGCTCATTGCCTCGACACAGAGTGACACCAACTGGTAAGCGGCGCTATGAGGGAATCACTAAGAAATCAAACTCTGACGCAGTCACAGGTTACGTCCCTGGTAGGGAGTAAAATGTGGAAATTAAAATTTAGCACGTGCTTTTTGATTAATGATCAATTTGTCTTTTGTTTTCTGCTTTTCAATCTCTGTATTTTCCAGAATTTGACTAGTTTTTCTCCCTTGTAGGTTGGAAATAAAAAATGAAGAAAGGAGAAGCATGAGGAGGACGTTTCATCAAATCAAAGTGTTTCTGAACACTTTAGTGTTTGCTTAACACTTTTAAGAAATTGTTATCATGTAATACCCCCATGTTTGTTGATTCATTAGATACTCTTGATACTCTTTGATATTGTGGATACTCTGTGATACTCTATGTGGTGGTATGATATTTGATCATGTGTGGTTTCTTAGTTACTTGCTTACTACTCTTTACATTATGTGTAACATTTGATGATACATTATGCATTGATGATTTGATTCATTATGCGATGGTGTTCCTTAAATTTATATGTGATGATGTATTTCCGTGATATTATGTTTATGATGACATGTTTAGTGTATCTTGGTGAAAGGACGGAGTAGTACCACTCTCTCACGAGTGCCCTGTTACCCCGCTATTACCTTTCACAGTATGTTTTTAGTGGAGATTATATGTTACTTGACGTTTATTTGTTTGCAGAAATTGCAGGATTAAAAAGTCTCGATTCCACTTGCTTCGGCAGGACAGGGCGAGCACAAAATGAACCCAATGGGTACGACGTTGTTAAAAAGGAGTTGTTATGGAAAAGTTCCCATCCCAAGTTCGTTTTTTCATTAGGAGGTAGTTGAGTCATGCTTAGACCCGGTCTTGTCTTGGTATTTTGATTTTTGAGTTAAATGATTTTTTAATTTATTTATGGTTTGGTGATATTTAATTAATTAATTTTATATTTATAAGATTAATTAAAGTTATTTTATTAGTTATGATCTAGTAAGTATTGAAGTTTAATTATATTTAATTAAAAGTTATTTATTTACTAAAATCTTGTTTTAATTAAATTTTAGAAATAAGTGGTGGTGATTAGAAATTTATTGTTTAAAAAGTAATTAAATGGGAAAAGTTGGAGATATTCTTGTGGGGGTTATTGTGAGAATAAAATTAATTAATTCTAAATCTATTTATTTTTGGGGAAAAAGTGGGCGTGAAGAGGAAGAGGAAGAGGCAGGGGGCTGTAGAAAGGGGGATTTTTGTATTTTTTTTACTCAGGGGGGAAAACAGAAAAGGGAGTATGCAAGAACATTAGGAAGATTGTCTCAGATTTTGATTTGGGAAAATAAGCTGCAAAAGAGGATCAGCGTGGAAAAGAGGAGGAAAGCATATGTGTTGGGATTCTTCTACAAACGAAGGACGCCAGGTTCCTTTCAAAATTTTGTTCTGGCTGTTTATGCTTCTGTTTTTTTTTTAAATACTCTTGGCCGTACTGTTTGATGAGTTTAAATCTCTATGTGTGTTTGAATTCTATGATTGAAATTATGTCTATATAAACCTTGCAAATTTTCCTATAAAGAAACCTTAGGGAAGACATTTTCTAAATTTCTTCAATACAATTTGTTTGTAAAAAAAAATTGTTGTTGACAAGAAATTGTTAAATCATTATTGACTGGGTTTCAACCCAGATCTTGAATTTCATTTGTTTAAAACAAAATATTTAATTAATTATTGAGAATCAAGATTAAATATGGGTATTTCTATTTATTTTTATAAATACAGATTCAAAGGTTATATATATATATATATAGATAGATAGATAGATATAATTATTTTTAATTTATTGGAAAGTATTTTAAAATTCGTGAGGCTGGGTAGTTTTTTTTTTCTAAAAAGATGAGGGTTTATTTTTGGTACCCTGTGTACAAATGGCTAGGTTTCAAACCCGTGAGTTTTCTTTTTTCTTATTTTTATTATGAAATTCATTTTATATTAATATAAATATATATATATATATAGATATTGGGTTTTCGTGCCTGATTTGATTCTTTTGTGTTTGATGAAAGATAACTTATATTTGTTTTGGAATTTGTGAAATTTAATATTGTTTGAACCTTGGCAATGCTTTTGAATTATCGTGCCCGTACTCCAATATAGCATATAATATAGTTGATAAACTCTATTTCCATAGTCCGTATTGAAATTCAAGAGTCACGAATTCATATAGAAATTTGTATATATCATAAAATATAATATTGAAATTTGCATTGAAATCCGTGTGAGGCCATTCTTTTCGTGCCCCTATGCTTCTGCATTGTCTTTTATTCTCTGTGTGTAGGAGAGGGGTGTGGTCGGGGGTGGCCGCACCACCCCCGACTCCCAAGTTCAGTGCGCTGTACATACCACTGTACAGTGATAAATATATATGACGAATGGTGCTTGGTATGAAATAAAGTCTCCATGGTTCGGGTACCTTGCTTATCGCGTTTAGTGATTTCGTAATAGGTTAGTTTCCTTAAAGCGAGATTCTATTCATATTACTTCGGTTACATATCTTCTCTATTGTGATTAGTGCTCGGGGTGGCTTGATTCTGTTATGCAAGAAACATTTCAAATTCACATATATATGTATATTATGGGCTTCATTTTATATTAAGTTCAATATGTATTGGATTTGAGTTTTAGGAATTTAAATAATTATATAATTATATAATTATATATATAGGGGTTAATATTAATATTAATATTATTATTAATGCTAATACTAATATATATATATGTATATATTTATATATATATTGTAATTTCACTATAGGTGAGCTATTAATTTGATAATATGATAGAAGGATAGTTTACATTTATTTATATTATTTAAAAGTTTCATTTGAATATGATGTTTTAAGAAATTAAGTGTAATTGTGAAAAGTAGAGATAAATTGGATGTTTTTAATTAAATGGAGTTCTTGCGTTACTGGATTATATTTTGATGAAATTGTACCATGCCTTGAGACGTGCTTTATGGCATTATTTTGTATAATGATTCTTTCGAGTTTATTTCATTTAATGTAATGTGATTTCTCTTTTATTTGGGTTTTGTGTCTTGTGGGAGAAACCCTAGGGTCATCTATCATGTTTAGGAACCTAAGTGGTTACCTAGGAAATTCTAGAGGTGGGGTAAGGTTGTTACTCTTGATTTCGAATTTGAACTTGGATCTTTGATTCAACTTTGATTATGATTTGGTTTACACGTGGATTGTACCAATTTGTGGTTTTGACTTCATGTGATTTGGTGAGATGGCCATGCTTTGCGGTTGTTTCATTAATGGGTTTAGTATTTCTATGTGGGTACAATCCTTGGTGTTAGTTTCTTGTGTTTGAGTGACTAGAGGGAGTGGCTCTAAGTGGGTGGTCAGCGCACAAAGGGGCGCCAGGATAGCCCTCGTTAGAGTGAATTTAATAATTGATAATTTAATTAATTAATTAGGGGATGGGTAGTAACACACTAAAAAGATAATTGTTACCTCGTCTACCTTTTAGTGCTACCACAGACTAAAGGGGATTGAGAAGGTCGTGGTTGGAAAGAACATTTCCTTGTCTTCATGAAAGGTAATGGTTCTGCATGAGCAACCCTATGGGGCAGTTCCTTGACATAGGTAGCCTGGAAAACCATAGATGGAGGAAGTTCCTAGAACTTGGTTGCCTGGATAATCCATCAGTAGATGGAGGTGGTACCTTGCGATAGGTAGCCTGGCGAATCCATGTTAAGCCATGCGATGACACTCTCCTCTAACATTCTTAATTATCTTGTCTTTTGGAAATCCTCTGGAATTGGTCATTTGTCTTGTATTGATGTATTTTGGTTGTTTGAATTTGAGTGGTCTCATGTGTTGTATGATTTTCTTTAGCTGGTTGTGAGTCTTTGTCTGGATGTTCTTGGTTGGAAACCCTTCCTTAGCGACTCCTAGCACAGGGGTGGTCAGGTGGATCATGTTTCGCACCCCGTTGAGATTCTCTCTTTTATGCAGGTTCATCTTTCAGTGTTGAGTTGCAGTAGCAGTTGATTCTTTGTTTGTGGGTTCCAGATTTATGTACTTATGTTATTCTTATACTGATGTATCACTCCCACTTAGTTGGAAAAGTTTTGTATATAATTACACATGGTGCTATTTTGATGTAATCTCATGTTGATGCATTGTACTTTTACTTGTAAACTTGGTTATGAAAAGGATTTATAATGATGTTATAACTTTGGATATTATTCTATCTTATGTCTCTATTGTTGTTACTGATGTAATTATATCTATGGATGTTTGAATGTATGGTTCATGAATGGTTAGTCAAATGTTCATGTTGTTAAGGATTAGTTCTTAAGTAATGTCCTCGTGTACCTCAAAGGATTAAGTTATGCAAATTGAACAATGGATACATTGTGTTAATTAATGTTCACTCCTTTGTTTTTCTTAAAAAAAAAAATTGTTGCATTTTACTTAATTCCTTTGGGGTTGCGTGGCGGGATGTTACATATCACTTCATTCTTAGGGCACTAATTTCATTTGGGTTTAAAAATAATCTTTCCATTTCTTGCAAAAGGCTAAAACAAACATTAGGAGCACAACATACTAGAGTTTATTTCTTTGGTTAACAAATTGAACAAAATATCTCACTTGTCTTTTGGTGCTTAAAAGGAACTCACATTTTTCTTTGTGGATTTAAAAAGAAAAAGTGTCAATCTGCTTTGTGAAGGCTTACTTGAACTAACCTCATTGAAAAAGGATGTATGCACTTCTCTCACACTTTATAGTGATCTTGAGAATCAAAAGTCCTTTTTCATGATTTTAGTTTTAGATAAAGAAATCACCTGCACACTTCAATTTGGGTTTAAAAATGAACAAAATCTTGTGCAAGTGTGAGTGGGGGCATTATTGTGTATATTCTCTCTCTTTGTTGCCAACAAAGATTGATCGAGTTATGAATATTGTTCTTTATTCACTTTTTTTTATCCTAGAGGGCCTGCCTTGGGGAAAAATTACTCACCCAAGGGAACAACTCAACTGGTAACACTCTAAAGCCAAGAGTATTTCCAAATCGGATATAAATGTGGATATTGGAGTAAATGCCAATATCACGTGGTTGATTCTGACAAGATGGATCCAAAAGGGGACTCTTGTTGTATGGGTCAATGTCCACAAATGGAAAGTCCATATTAAAACCCATTTGCTAGAATTTTCCAAAATCCTTTAATCTATTTGTTGGTGTGAGAACAAACGTTCTAAAGCCACCCCACACTTTTATGGTCTTTTAGTAGAAATGGAAAGCATGCCAGGGGAGTTTCATGGGTGTTGATGCTTGGCTGCCCTAAGTGACGATAATGAGCCATGGAGGGGAGCCAGTGGGGTCAATCATCTAACCATTCACTAAAGATAAGCGTAGCTAGACTTGTCCAAGTGGGAATCCAACAAATATTGTCTTACATATCCATAGGATTGTACTTATTCTTGGGTTACAAAATGCATTGCTTGATCAAAAATATCTTGAAAACAAACATTTAACATCATCATCCAAATTTCAAACCCTTTTGGAGACAAATACAATTGACCCAATCCATATGTTATTGATTTCCCTTGGGATTCACATCCTTAGAGGTTTCTAAACATTGGATTATATCTTGATTTTTCTACTGAAGTAAACAATAGGTAAACTCTTGCCTTGAGTTCATCAAAATTCCACATAATGTACTTTGTGGGATACGAAGAAATTAAGACATTGGACATCTTAGTTTGAAAACTTAATCAAATAAAGTGTTTTTGCTAAAATAAATCCATTAAGAAAAGCTAACCAAAATGAATTCTCATGTGTCTTGAAGCCTCACAAAGTTCAAATCCCAAAACAAAAATCCTTGGTTTAGAATCCAAAAATGCATGTTCAAATTGGATCATTCTTTGGTTACAAAGGTCTCTAGGAAGCATCTGCATGTTCTTCAATACCTAGGTATAGGAAAACAAAGAGTCTCTTTTAGCTTCATCTTAGGATCAAAGCAAATCAAAATCCTTTTCATCCATCCTTCAAAACATAAAAAAAAGTTCATGTCACTATCACCTTTTGGAAGATCTTGAAACCATCCTTAAATAATAGGCTTTTTGGCAAAATAAAAATCATCACAATCAATGAGACTAAAATTCTTGAAAACTTTATCAAAACCATTTCTCTAGGTGAGGTTTTGGATTCTATCACCATTTTTCATATGCCATGTGAATGGAATAAGGTGGCTGATGGCTTGGCTAAAGGGTAAAAGCACAAAGTTGTGTCACACTTTATAAAGGAAGTGACCAACACTAATCTAACTATTAAACTTGAATTGCTAAAAAGCGGCATATATGTTTTGAATTTTCAAATGATGTAAACTAGTAAAATATGCATTTTTTAGTATATTTTATGTTTGTATTTAAAAAAAAAAAACATTATTTTAAACAAGTTTTTAAAAAATTAACACTATAATTTTGTTGCTGATAAAATGCTAAAAAATGAAGTTGCATGAGACGTCAAACTTTTTATAGTATTTTTTTTCTTTCAAATTTTTTATGTGTATTTTTAAATTGAAACTTTAGTGCATGGATATATTTTTTCTAATTTTTATTAATATATATTTTTAAACAAATATTAAAATGTGTGTGAATCAAAAAACTATTGTTTCTATTGGATGTCAAATTTCATATTAAATATTTATTTAAAATGAAAAAAAAATTATAACATCTCTAAAAAGATTCTTTTATCTAGTGCATCATATTTTTTAATTTTTTTTGAATAATTTTTAGTAATTTTCCTTAGCATGGTAATCAACCTAATATTTTGTGTTGATAACCTACTTTTAGTTAAAATATAAATATTAAATATAATTAATAATTAAAGTATTAAAATAAATATATTTTTGAAAACTACACTTATGGATCTACAAAAGGGTATTTTTATATTTTTTTTTAAAAAATATTTACATTATTAGGAGTTATTGAAACTTCAATTTTTCCAAATAATTTTAATTTTTTGGTAAATTGCACTCAAAGTGGTGCTCCATATGTTTGACCAAAATTTATTTTTAGTTAGAAATACTTAAATTCAATTGTTCTAATAAGTTGGTTGAAAGTGTAACACAACTTTGTGCTTTTACCCTAAATGGGTGTTTGAGCAGATGGAGACCTAGAATGTGGAAGATTGGGGCAACCTTATTAAGGATGTTTCACAGGTTTTGGAAGATCTTGTTATGGAAGATATGAGATGTTTCTTTGGAGTGTCTTGATGACTCTAGTTTAGGTTCTTGGCCCCTATGGGTCTATTGTTCTCCTTTATTTTGCACTATTTTCTACCTTAATAAATATTTTACCCCTTTCATTTAAAAAAATACCATATAATAATATGCCATGTGTTATAATCTTCCTTCATATTTTTCTCAAAATATACTAAACAAAAATGAATTTTCATCCAACGTCATAAAGATTAAAATGACCCATTAAAAGATGAAATATTAACCCCTTTTGTTAAAAAAAGGGCTACCCACTTCTTACCTTTAGTCAAAGATGCTTTATTACACCTCTTACACTTTCATGCATACTTCTTACACCACCATAAATGATGAGATTCTCCTCGACTTGGAAATTGTCTCAACGTCCACCAAAGTATGCATTTAAATTATTAATTTAATTCTCAAGCTCCAGAAGTTCATTAAAAAATATTTATTCATTTCCCTTTTATTTTATTTTTTAATTATATATATTATATTGGATGGTATAAATATTTTATTTATTTTATTTTATACCACCTTAGTCATTTTTTACTTAATTTATTAACCTTATAATATTACAATCTAATTGAATTTAATTATTTTGAATCACTTAAATATTTCTCATACTTACTATTTATCATATTAAACTAATCAAATTAAAAATTAATTATATTCCTCATGTAAATAGTAAAGTGTAAAAGGTGGGTTATGAAATTCTCAAACACAAGTTTGTGTGATATGCTTCTATGTCCTTGTATTTTTAGGCATTGAATGAAATTTTCCTAATAATGCATAATCTGAGATAACAAAATAAATCTAGTTCCATGCACACACTTTCTATAGGTATTTGCATGACTGGAGATTATTATATTAAATCATTATTCAATTTCTAGGTATTGATCTAGGAAAACTATGATGCAAGAACAATTTTTAAGGTGTTATGATTCTCATTTACAATAACAAAAAGTATATTAAAATAGATGTTATAGTAAGGAATCACTTAGTAATCAATAACTAATAGTTCTTATCTCCTCCACCTAATATAAATGTGTGATATAATTGATACTATTTTTCAAGTATTATTTGAGCTACACTTCAATGATGAGCTATTGATTCTTCCTAACTTCAATGTCACTGAATGAATAGAATATAAATTCAAGAACATTACAAAAATTATTTAACAATATAGATTTATTCCTCCATAAAAAAAACAAATTTTATCATTGTAATATTTCAAAGATAGATACTAATCACTATATGACACTCATTACCAATATAATTTGTGATTCTATACCTTTTCCCTTGGAGATCAAGTCTTGTTATTATTTAGCATGGTTCAAGTTAATGTTCAAGTTCATTTTCACGAGTATAGAGAATATATATAATATAAAAAATAATGGAATTTTTTATATGCATCGTTTAATGGATTGTTAGTTTCATTTATACTACTAACTAAATCATTTTACATATGGGTGATATTTTCGAATAGGAAAATGTGCTTTGATATTCTTTTATTTTAGAAAATAATTTGATTAATGTTAAAGGTCAATTAATGTAATGTGCAATAATTTTAGTACTTATGGTATTTTTGTTGTGCTAATTAGGTGAGTGCAAGCTAGTGAGTATTAATAATGATATAAAAAGAATAATTATTTTCTAAATATTTAGATTTAGATGTATTTAGATAAAACTTCAAAGGGATTCTATGTAGAATATTTTGTACTTAAATAACAAGTTTGAGGAATTATATGTACAATATGAACATGGTGTATGATGTTAAAACATAGAATTACAAATCACAATAGAATAGAACATTAAATTTTTTACATTAGTTCCCATTAGTGTGAATACTTCTTGGAGTTAAATTAGGTCTTTTGTTTTATTTAACTAAAATTATTAGTTAGTTTTTTATTTGAAATATTTGATTTTCTTATAATGATCTTTCAAGTGTATTATAAAAATATCTTCAAAATTAATCGTTTTAAAAAATGGTAAAATATTTTTTTCCATCAAGTTAACTATTTTATTGTGTATTTGTAGTAGTTAAAATGAATAAAACTTATTTTGAAAAGTTAAGTAAATTTTTTATGTATTTTAAGAAATAAATAAATAAATAAATATGTGTATATACTTTATTTTTAATAATTTTTTTTGCATTATTGATGTGGTTATGTATTTAAGCTATGAAGATATGAAATAAATATATTATTTAAATTGTAGATGAAAAATATTAAATGCATCTATCTAATAAACACAAAATACCAAGAAATATATTTCAATATCTTATAGATAAATGTATATAAGATATTTATATTAATTTTATAATTTAATTATTTATAAAATAAAATAATAAAATATATCAACTTTATTTTAATTTATAAGTACACAATCTAAACCTTGCTACTACTATAAAATGCTTATCAAGTTAATATATAAGTAAATTCGTAAATACTCTCTTAATATAACAATTCCAAATTCGACCATTGCTTTTTAGCATTTTAAATTTAATTTTAATAAAACTAAATACACATTAAACAAATAATTTGGATTAAATATAACAAGTGTCATGTTGTTGTGAGTACTTGTCTTTGTAGTGTCTAGTAATAATATATATTTATTGTGGTTGCTTGACATTCATATTGAGACAAATTAATATGTAAATTGAAAATAAATTGAAATGATCTATTTTTATATTTTTAATAAAAAAGAGAGTTCCTTACCTCAATAATTAAATTTATCTTAAATTATATCATAGGATTTAATTTTTGGTTTCCTAAGCTCTCTTATTTAATGGATTATATTCCTTATCGTAATGGTTGAAGATAATTTTATAAAAAATAGAATTAGAAGCTTAGTTGAATATAATTTCTCTAGGTATTCATAAAAAATTAATATAATTGTAAATCGGTAAGAGCATAATGTCACCTAACTAATTTATGCATCTTATTTAATATCTCTTCATTTTTTATGAATTCTTAGGAAGGAATTTATGTAAACTCACATGGCATATTCATGCAGTTTGTATTTTTTTATTAGACATTTATAATTGCATCTAAAATATGATGTCAACCTATTTTTTTTAATTTAGATTTAGATATCAAGCTTAATGAATATATTTTAGGTATTTTAAATGGTGTTCTAATTTCTCATCCCTTTAGCCATCTCCCCTTTTGTTCCTTTTTTTGCCTAATCATGAATTGATTAAAATCAATTTAAATAGTAATCTTTATTTCTATCCACTAAAATATATAGTCTTGATGAGGTTGAGCCTTCTTATTTCTTGATCATTAGACGAGATTCTGATTAGCTTGTTAATTATAGGAATAGTTTCATTTCTCCTTTATGATTTTTTTAGAAAAATAAATGATACTAATTATCTTTAGGAATTCTTTTTTTCAAGGGAGGATCCATGTTCTCGATCTATTGGTGTGTTTTTTAACCCGTGAGAAACAACAATTTATCAAAGTAGTCAATGTTGCATAAAGGAGAATTATTTTAACAATTATAGATGATTGTTCTCTCACCATATTTGTAAGTGGTTTCCATTAACAATATAAATTTCAAATAATTTTTTAATACTTAATAAATAGATATAAAAAGTTGAGAAATATATTTTATCACTCAATCTAGCAATAAATTTATTTATTTTGTATGGAAATGGGTTTTCAAATTTAAGAGTGATTACATGACAGTTTTTTGGGTATATTTTGATGAGATAGATATCATGTATAAAAATTATAGTCTCAATCCATTTTGCAAGACATTAAAATTTATAGGTATGGTTTCAAAGGTGGATAATACACTCACTGAATTCAAAACATGATTCACGTAAACTATAAATTGACATATTGTGTGACTACATACATGATTATAGGAGTTAATTGTACTAGTAATTAAATTTATTTCTTTGAAATTTGTATCCTAAGATAGTACCATTGACAATAATTCTCAAATTACCAAGACTATAGAAATTCTCAACTTCTTGGGTTTGTATGTAGAGATATTTGCGTGACAATGTTAAGTATCTCACCTTTAGGAAGCATGTAATTAAGAACCTTAAATGATGATTATTTTCAATTCCTTTTATTCCACAACATCCTAAAACTGAAGTATTGTCTAGGTTGAAAGACAATAAAGCTCTTATGAATAACATACTTTGGATAAAGACAAAATTTATCTAATCTAATACAAGTTATGAGTATTTGTAGAGAGTTTCAATGACTCTTTATCAATCATGTCATCATATTTCATCACAAAATTTACAACACTCCATATTAGAATAGGCTCATCAATTGCAACAATGTAGCACCCCTCCATTTTGGCTCTTTTGATCATACAATGTTCTTCTTTGTTATGTTTATTTATGTTTATACTTTGACTATGGTACTTGGTTACTATTTGATTGCAAAATGTAAAGTGATACAAATGTTATATTTTGATGTGATGGTATTTTACTCTGATTTTATCATTATGGCATGCTTTGGATTAGCTTAGCAGATATTTTAATTAATAATGCTTTATGCTTTTGAGTATATTATTGATGTTAGATTCATCAGTTAGTAATATTGTATTGGTGAAGGGGACGATATTGTACCACTCACTTGCGAGTGCCCTATGATTCCAATATTTCCTCTTCACAATGTGTTTAATCATATTATATATATGTATGTTCGATATACTCTTTGTTCGTAGGTTGATAGGTATGGGGCATCGACTCCACCTGGTTTCACAGGTTTGAGCATGTCTATTGGCCAATGGTATTCCATTGGGAGATAGTATCAAGGTTTTCCATGCCAAGTCATCAACCTAGTCATAGTGTGTCATCAGGTTTTAGTTGAGTTAAGTTGCTTCTTTGTGGTTCATCTCTCGTTTTTATTTAATTATAAGTTGGAAAAGGTAAATAAATGGATTTATGTATTTAAGTTGTTTATTAAATAAATCTAGTTATAAGGTTAAAAATATTATTTAATTTAATTAATAAAATAATCTAATCTTGGGTTAGATTTATTTTATTGATTAATTAAATTAATTATGTTGAAATGAATTAAAAGTGTTAAATTCTTTTGAAAATAAAATTTTAAATGTTTAAATGTTTTTTGAAAAGAAATTATTAAAATCTTTAAATTCATTTTGAAATAGAAATTTAAAAAAAGAAGTAATAAAGTCATGTTGAAAAGAAATTTGATTTTTAATTTTTTTTTAAAAACAAAATATCCTCAAAATGGATAGAGGAGAAATAACCATGGTGGTTGTGGGATATTTTGGGGAAGATATTTCATTTTGAAAAAGATTGTTATTAAAAAGAAATGAAGGTATTCATGTTTTGGATATGCATTATTGGATTTGGGTGAAGACTTTGGAAGAGCTTTGGAAAAATTATCTTGTAGGGAAGCTCAACTTTTCTTCTTCAAGCTTCAGATCATAGATTCTTCCTTGTTTTATTGTTTTGAAAACTTTCTTGGAAACAATTTGAAAACGTTGTTGAACACATAAAAAAAAATTAGATTCTTGTGGAAAATACAAACTCTTCAATAGAAATTTGAAATCAAGAAATTAGTTTTCTTTTTGAAGATTTAAC
Organism: Sequoia sempervirens; assembly: GCA_007258455.2. Classification (NCBI taxonomy): domain Eukaryota; kingdom Viridiplantae; phylum Streptophyta; class Pinopsida; order Cupressales; family Cupressaceae; genus Sequoia; species Sequoia sempervirens. Next base: position 509,284,219 of record VDFB02193867.1, on the reverse strand, counting down.
AATAGAAATTATTCAAAAATTTGGAATCATGAAATTAATTTTTTGAAAATTTCTATGAGAAAAATTTGTCCAATTTGAGTGTTAAATGAAAATTTTGTATATATATATACAAATTTTGAATGTGTTTATTTGGGAAATTTCTCCCTATTTGAAAGAAAAATTTCTATAAAAAAAAAATTGTGATTTCTAGAAATTACTAGAAACAGAGAAAGATTTTTTTGTATTTTTATAAAAAAAAAAAAATTAATTTTTAAAAAAAAAATTATTAAGGGTAGCCAAGGGAAGCTATCCCCACAACCGCCCCAACCATAGCGGAGGCGGATTGTGTGTAACACACATGCCACAACCCTTGTGGGAGGTAGACTGTGTGTAACACACATGCCGCAACCTTGTGGGAGGCAGACTGTGTGCAACACAGAGACCACTGCCCTTCTGGGAGGAAGGTTGTGTGTAGCACATAGGCCGCCTCCTTGTGGGTAGGGCTATGTAGCAGCCCCACCCATAGCAAGGTTGACCTACGTGCCCTATGGATGGGGTTCATTTGTTTTTAAAACTTCATTTAAATTTATATATATATAATATTTATTTATTATATATATATTATGTTTATTTTTAATTAATTAATTTAATATATACAATATATATTATATATTTGAAATTATTAGGAATGTAAATTGATTTTAAAAATATATATATTTAAATAATATTTGTATATTTAAATATATAGCTATATATATATATTATATATATATATATATATATATAATTTTACATACATTAAGTATACAATTATATATATGTATGTTGAACATATATCTATATTTAAATATATTGATCCTAAGATGGTTACTTTAGTATAATTCATTGAAATAAAATTGATTTTATAATAAAATGTTTTATATTTAAAATTTGATTTTGATTATTATGGATAATCACGAAAAATGGAATTAAATTATTAGTTTAAGTTTCTTAATGTTGTCAATGTAATTTTAATTATTTTTATTGTTCCATGCAATATGTCATTGTTGTGCTTGGATTTAGGAAATCCTAAAATAGAGTAATAAATTGCCAAAATTGTAATTTCATTACATGATTTCTCTCATTCTTAACGTTGGGAAAATGGAGTTATCTGTTTATGTAAGTCTTCTAGATGGGGTTTAAATTTATCTATGTTAGTTGTCGTAATGTGTTAGTCAACCTTTGAATTTCCTTAGGTAGTGTGTCTTAATGAATCCAGTGATATACCTGGTTATCTTGAACAGGATTTGTTGACTTTATGTCATGGATAGGGAGTTATTATCCTTAGGTCGCACTTGTGTACCCTTGGATTGTGGAGATTATTCCATGTGTTGTTTTAGAGGAGTGTCTTGGAATGAGGGCCAACACACAAAGTGGTGTTAGGGTAACTCATTGTAAGTTAGTTAATCCAGTGATAACATAAATAAACTTACTAGAGGTTTAGGTAGTATCAAACACTTAATAAGATTAATTTTTCCTTGCTCATGGATGCAAGGGCTTGTATAGACTTGGGATGAGATGAGAAGGCCTGGAACAGAAAGATCATTATCTCATCTTTATGAGAGATAATTGATTATGCATTGGTTTGCATGAGGGGCTGGGAGTAGTTAGAGGTTTCCTGGATATCTCGAGATGGGGGTAGAGACCTAGGAAGACTTACTAGTATATCCCATGTAACATTGTGATGACACTTATCCTAAGTCAATAGTATCTTTGTATCACTGATGCAATTGATTATTTAACTCTAGAAGCATTGTAACCATTGTGTTAAGTGATGTTGTATGTAGTACCCCTCTGTTTATGCTTATGCTTTCTGTTGTTATGTTTTCACACTGTTAGACTATGATACCTTGTTTGGATATTTGGATCACTGGTTTTGAGTGATAGTGGATTATTCTGTGACATGATGATACTTTGTATGGTGATTATTGTTTTCTGATATGCTTTGAGTTAGTGTAGATGTTTACTTTCAATTGATCATTGATATGTACATGTTTATGATGGACTAACAGCTATTTATTTTGTCAGTTTGCTGTGAAGTGTATTGGTGTGGAGAATGGAATTGCATCACTCGCTTGCGAGTGCCCTGCGATATCTGTGATTTTCTCCACACGGTGTGTCTGTTTAATGCTTTATATATATATATATATATATATTTGTATGCATGTTTTTGCTTGGTTGTAGGAATTGCAGGTACATGACACCGACTCAACCTGGGTACTCAGGTCTGAGCGTGTCAAGACTCAACGGAAACGTTGATCGGGAGGTAGTAGTTTGGTTTACCCTAGTCTAGTCTTTTATCCTAGTCTTAGTACTTTGTCTATTTTTAGTTTGGGTTATAGGTTGTATTGTCATTTCTGTTTGGATAAATCGTTTGAAAAGCAAATTTTCTTAAATTTTAATGTTGGTTATTGTGTTTTAAATTATTGTTATTTAATTAATGTTTAAATGTGGTAGAATTTACTTGCTTGATAATTTAATTCATTAATTAGCTTATTTGGTTAAATGGTTGATCTTAAAAAGATTAAACTATTTTAATTAAATAAATTAATTAATTAAATTAAATTATTAAGTGTGTAAATTATATTGCATTTGAAAATTAGAAAATTAAAATAAATAAATAAAATGCATGGAAATTAAAATTTGAGTTTAAAAAAAAAATTAAATTAAATAAATTAAATAAGGCATGCAAAATTTGAAAAGGGCAAAAAATTGCCGAGAAGTTGTTAAAAGATATTTGCAACTTCTCGACAAGTGTGTAAGTTTCATTTAATGAGGTTGTTGAAATTTGTTACGGAGGATATTTTGGATCTCAGAAAAAAATTACAGAGTATGTCTTTTTCATACACGAGAAATTGGTTATGGCTCTGTAAAAATTCTTAGTAAATGCTTTTTGATACTCTGTTGTAATTTGTGGAAGACCTTTGGCTTTTGGTTGATTTTGGAATTGGAAGATCTTTGGCTTTTTTATGTTTGGAATTGGTTCTCGGAGAAGAATTGGTAGCTACAGGCAATAGAGGCTACAAGGATTTCTTCACTAGTAAGCAAAGGAAATCAGGTAATCCTCTTGTATTTATTTTATTTAGTTTTGGAAAAGAAAGCTTCTGTAGATAATTTATTGCGTGAATTTTGATGGCTTCAGAAAGCTTCTGTAGGTAATTTATTGTGTGAAATTTAATGGTTCAAAAAACCTCTGTATGTTATGATATGTAGAAATTAGATAAAGTTTCTATGAGGAAAATGTTTGTTGAAAGAGAAGATTTAACCTCTGTGTAATTTTTGGAAATTGAATGGAAATATTATGTGTATTCTTTTTGAAAATCCATGTTTAAATTTGTTTAATTTCTCAAATTTTCCCGTTGTTATTCTCTATTTAAAATGAAAACCCTTTTGAATTCTTCAGAAAACCTTGAAGGATTATTATGTATAAAATATATGGATACATATATATATATCTCATATATTTTATAATATTTAAATTGGATTGAGAAAGACCCTTATGTTTAAATTGTTTTATTTTTAATCATGAATATTCTACTAAAATCGCCGTACGGAATGAGATCTGCCGGCGAAATTCATGAGAAAATCTGTGTGTAAAAGTATAAAAAAAAATTATTTACCAGTGTATTGGGGGAGGGTCGAAACCCTCCCCATTCTTATTGTTGGTAGCCGCAGCCACCAACACTGTGGGCAGCAGCTGGCGGCTGCTGGGCGCAGCCCTGGTAAGGGCTACGACCACCGGCTGTAGCAGTGGTTGCGGCCGCTGTGTATTAATTAATCTGTGTGAACTTTAATTCGCAATTTTTGTTTATTTGGAATTTATACTATATAATATGTGTTTAATGTATATATTATATATAATATATTTACAATATATTATATATACTATATGATATTACATATATTATATATTTATATAAAAAAAATAGTTAAGAATATAAAATATATATGTTTTAATATGATAAAATTTTTATTTAAATAAAAACATTTAAATGGTTACTTAAATTTATTTTTTATTTTTAAAAATAATTAGAATAATAATATCAGTATGGATAAAATTTGATTACTTAAATGGGATAATTACATTTAACAAATTGAAGTTATTTTTCCTTTAAAAGATAGGAAAATTGTGAAGGTTTTAAATTAGAATATCTGAATATGAAAAACTTTCATGTTGATTATATTGTATGCAATTTATATTGATTGATTGGATTTAGGATATCCAAATAGATTTTCTTGTTTTGCTTTCAGTTGTGTTATGTTTAGGGCAAAATTGGGAAAGTCTCTGTTGTATAAGTCTTCCAGAAAGAATTGTTAAGTATGGGTGTATTATTATTTAAATATGTTTCTTGTGATAACTGGGTTGTGCACATGTTAACTTTGGTGTTTGTTACTATAGTGGGTGTTAGTATGAGATGAACTTTGTGCATTTGTAAACCTTAGTTTCAGAACATAGATTCCCATGTTATGTTTAGGGGAGTGGCTTTTTGTAAGGGCCGACACACAAAGTGGTGTCAGGGTAACTTACAAAGAGTTAGTAACTCAGTGACAACTAAGAACACAGTAGTTAGAATTAAAACACTTAATAAGATATTTTACCTCACTTATGACTCTTGAGCTATTTCAGTCTTGAGTATAAGTTGAGAAGGCCTGGAATGGAAAATCGGTGTCTTGTTCC